>CM040399.1:48083529-48683529 GCA_022702515.1 Ilyophis sp. 1 JC-2022 | reverse complement strand
GTCTGGGGAGGGCCTGACTACAAGAGGAGTACTTGCTTCCTGTGCTCAGACACCAGTGAGGCCAGCTTCCTGTGCTCAGAAAGCAGTGAGGTCAGCTTCCTGTGCTCAGACAGCAGTGAGGTCAGCTTCCTGTGCTCAGACAGCAGTGAGGTCAGCTTCCGGTGCTCAGAGAGCAGTGAGGTCAGCTTCCTGTGCTCAGAGAGCAGTGAGGTCAGCTTCCTGTGCTCAGAGAGCAGTGAGGTCAGCTTCCTGTGCTCAGAGAGCAGTGAGGCCAGCTTCCGGGGCTCAGAGAGCAGTGAGGTCAGCTTCCTGTGCTCAGAGAGCAGTGAGTTCAGCTTCCTGTGCTCAGAGAGCAGTGAGTTCAGCTTCCTGTGCTCAGAGAGCAGTGAGGTCAGCTTCCTGTGCTCAGAGAGCAGTGAGGTCAGCTTCCTGTGCCCAGAGAGCAGTGAGGCCAGCTTCCTTCAGGTTCCCTGGATATCTGTGCTTGTTAGATAAGACAGGTCCCTGCCTACTCTAAGCTTTTCAAAAATCAAGAACAAAAAGTACAATTGCCTCAGATAAAAGTAACCCCCCCCGCCCCCACCCCACACACAGGCAGGCAATAAAACATAAGATGAATCTATATTAAATTCAAAATAAGACGCAAAAAATAATCAATGCACAATATACCCTAAAAGTGCAGGATGAATAATGTATTTGCCAATACCAAGTAACTACGCTTTCAAGACAACCACGCCGTCAACTAATTGTTCCTCTCAACGCCCCTCAGGAGAATGGCGTACGATTTCAAATCAGTTCACAATACACCATAATTTATTCTCTCTGTGGAACCGACCCTGGTCCATTCTCTGCAGCTGCATCCTTCATTATGCTTCCACACAAATCTCACACGGCGTTAGAAATGCATGACCCTTCATCTAGAAGTGCTGAGAATGACGGAGGCTAGGCGTGGTCAGGACAGCCGCCCCTCCCCCCAGACACAGGAAGTAGCACCTGCACAGCCGAGTGTCCCTCATACCAAGTGCTGCTGAGTGCTGCTCCATACCAAGGCTGCTGCTGTCACACTGTCACACTGTCAAGCAGAGCTCAGAGTTCCCATTTCAACACTTAGTGTGGAATTCATGGAGCCGGCCATCTTAGTCACTCGCTCTTAAAACGTGTATACTGTACTAACGTTCCGGATATGAAGACTAAAGGATGAGACTGTTCGATTTAGGGAGGTTAAACGAGAATGGCAATAACAACTACGCACAACGCACGATGAGCAAACAGAGCGCGTAAGCCAAGCGGGAGCACATCTGCAGCGAGGGCCAGTTGGGTTTTTCCTCTGCTCTTTTTATAGCACCGCAGTAGCACGTGACGGCTAATCGGTGTTTGTGAACCGGCGCGGCGCGGCGGGAAAGCACCTTTCACTGCTGCGACCTGCGCGGCTGCCTGAGCCGCTCCTCTCACCTTGGCCTGGCTGTCCGCCGTTCCAGGAAGAGCCGTCGCTAATGCTGCAGTGATTAACCGCTATTTCCAACAGACGCCAGATATGTGCGCTGGGATACAAGCGTGCGTGTAGCCGACTGTGTGTGTGTGTGTGTGTGTGTGGGGGGGGGTTCGGAGGGATCGGAGTGCGTCGAGCACGGGGGGACTGGGTGTGTCATATTGGGGGCTGCTGCAGGGCGTGCCAGATTGGCGAACCTCGCAACAACACAGACAGGAAACAGAAAGGAAGGGAAAGGGAGAATATCTATGAGGGAGGGCTTCAGGGCAGTTAGACAGCGCCACTCATACCGGTCCTCACGGTCTGGAGAATGATTTGTACACAGTCACACCTAAACTACAGGCCCAGGCACTGGGAAGAAATGGCCGTTTTTGACTACGGTTTATTTTACCTTCGCTAAGCTCAATCCTAACTGTGCTCACAACAAAACCGCGTGCCACGGCACGGCTCCGTCCCGTTGTCTAGATATGCACTGACTCAAGTGCTCGCTGAATGACGGCACGCCCTCTGTGGTCAGGCAGCGGTCAATGCTCTGCCTGACCGAGCGTGCACTGCGGTCCCTCATATGTAGGCGGTCGGCGTGCAGACGCAAACAGAACAGTGTACCTTGCTCGATCGCAGGCAGGGGGCTTGTGAAAGTGGCGTCGTACATCAGCTCAGTGTACAATTATTTAAAGGATAAATCTGTCTGGAATACCAAAGATGTGTGGCGTTATGTTTTATTAATGCGTGCTCGGTCCCGCTTTGCACCACACCTCCGATATGAACGCCCGCTGCACTGAGCCTATTTACATTTAATATAAGAAGTGGTGCAGAAGGCGCTGTTTGGTGTGCAAATACCTCGCTGCAGAAAGCAGCCGGGCCCCAACTCCCGTATCCAGGCAACCGGGCCCAGATTGGCTTTGGAGCCTGTGACCTGCGCAAATTAATTTCATTAGGCCTCTTTTGTACGGAGGGGGAAAGACAAACAAAGAGTGTGGAAACGCACGGGGCCTGTGATTAAGAGCCGGGCCGCGGGGACGGCCCGCTCCTCTCCCCGTCGCTCGCGCCTCATTACGGCTACGCCCGAGAGAGGCGCCTAGGGCCACCCCGGAAAACATCCGTCCCCGCGCAAAAACCCGTCTCCGGAGCCGGCCAATCGCAGCCCGGCTCCTCAGAGCGCCGATAGGACGGCGAGCGTTGATATGAGCGCTTTAATAAAGTGGTTGAGGCTGGGGTGTGAGAAGCGCATTACTTTCCTCTCTCATAAAGTGTGGGTCCCAAAGAGACCTCTGTAGCCGCTCAGCTGTACCGGCGAACCTAATCAAGAGCAACAATCCGCTAAACACAGTTTGAGCGCGCGACTGCCGTGTGCTGGAACAGCAGCTCGCTGGCTGCGATTGGTGCTGCTGGGTGTGTGTGTGTGTGTGTGCGTGTGTGCGTGCGTGCGTGCGTGCGTGCGTGCGTGCGTGAGTCGCGTGCGTGAGTCACGTCCGCGAAAGGCTGTGGGGGAGATTATTTCCCCCGATAATCTTCCCCTGTCCATCTCTAGTGCTCCTCCCTCCTCCAGCGCCCTACACCACCCCCACCCCACCCCCCCTCTTCAAAGCATCACGTCTCTCGACGCCTTACCCTCGCTTCCAACCTGCAAAAGGAATTCAGAGTCATAAGGACTAATCATACACTACGGACAGCGCTGGAATGAGATGCGGCCTTTTCTATAAGAGGTCAGGTTAGGGATTAGATTTGGCCTAACTGATCCTGGAACAGTCCTTACCGCCATCGCCGACCCAGAGCCACAAATAAAAGCACAGGCCCTGTTGCCTAGCAATGCGTGACAGGTGCACAGTGCCAGCGAATGGGGCTCCAGTAGTAATCAAACCGCTCCTCTGCATATAATCTCAAGCCATCGCTCAGCTCCTGTTTTCCACCTTACTCCCCCCCTCTGTGCATTCATTCATTTTTAACAGAAGCGCAAAAGACGGCTCTGCAGACGCATAACCGGACGTGCCGTTACGCTGACCAGTGATTTCAGGCCCGTTCCTTCTGCGCTCCAATTTACTGAATGTGGAATTAGTAGCACGTCATGTACTTGGGCCGCTGCGCAGTTGAGGCCGCTCCTGAGAGGCTCCGTGGAATCCACAAACCTCTGGCAGTTAATTTGCTTCGAATCTTTCTACAAATCATGCGGAAAAAACCGAGAGCCACTTCATCTAAGCTAATTAACGGACAGGCAAATGACGCCGAGCATCGTCTCGGAGGGAGACTCGGCGCCATGCTCGGCTCGCGTAGCTGTGCTAAGACGCGCGGCGAGGAAGCCCACACACACCAATAAACCGACGAAGAGCATCATCTGAGAGCAAAACGCCGACCGTAACAATGTTTTCACCAAAAGCAAAGCAAACATATTCAAAATGTTTTTACCTCCAGGAAGCGAAACATAGTACAGTCTTAAAAGGGAAAAGGCGCGCTGAAAAATACCAATAACCCGCATGTTCATCTGAATACTGAATGGTTGCCGTAGTGATTTGGGAAAAGATTCACGTGGGGAGGTTTACGCATGCGACACGCGTGTTCAGAGCCCTGAACACAGCCTCCACACCTCGTTCGCAGCAGGGACCGCACAGCGCAGCAGCGCCACACCAAACACGGTGATCGATTTTCCCCCAGTGACCGATAACGGTGAAAATTCACATGCGTGTTCCGACCTCGTCCCTCTGCTCACCTCATTCAGGCCGTCGTGGGGATTCATACGGAGGATTATCAACATTTCTTTCAAATCCCAAACCTCTTACTCACCACTGCATTACAGTAAGATGCACACGAGTCTTGTATTAGGGGTACATGATATGGGAATTCTAGGGGCAATATCAGTAACATAAAAAAATATGACTGGTCATATTGTTGATGCCTGCCTGTTTTAAATGATAGAATTTTCCTGGTAAAAAGAAATCTAAAATAAATAAAAGGTTCATATTACCATGCTTATGCTAGATTGCGAGCATGACATTTTCGCTTAATTTACAGCGAACGCAACGTCTCCCCGGCAAACAAATGTTCGTCGTATCGGCTATCGGCCGATCTCGGCTTAGCTTGAAGAGGGAAGCTCTTATAGATTGACACAGATGTACCGCTATTGATCGTATCTGCGCTGGCCGATAATAGCTTAAATGAACTTATCGATACCGATAGGACCCTGATATTATCGTGCATCCCTAACTATAAGACGGGTGCGCGTATGCCCTGCGGATCTGGTAATGGCACATCATCTACGTCAGCCTATAAGAGCTTCTCTCCTTCCGCAGCCACCGGTGTCGCTCAATACCGTCCTTCACAGGGCTGTGTTCTATATAGGCTCACACAGCAATATTTACAGAAGGGTCATACGTTTCTAACGGCATGTAAAACTTGTGTGGAAGCACAATGACGAACGCAGCAGGAGAAAATGGACCAGGGTCAGTTCCACAGAGAGAATAAATAATGGTGTATTGTGAACTGATTTGAAATCGCACGCCCTTCTCCCGAGGGCTAGGGTGGTCCTGAAGGCTAGCTGACAGAGTGGCTGCCCTGAAAGCTGAGATGCTTGGTATTGTCAAAGCCGTTCTTCATTCTGTGGGGAATATACTGCAACTTGACATCATACCTGTAAATTAATTTTAAAACCGGCACGACTCATGCACGGAATGCACAGTTAAATTGTGCGCTCGTGCCCGTTTCGTCCGCTTAGGCCTCCCTGTATCCTGCTGGCTGTGTGAAAGAGTGTGCGTGCGTGTGTTTCTGTGTGTGTGTGTGCGCGCACACACCACTGTACACATCTTCTCTCATCGCCAATTTCCAAAACAAATGACCACATTACCAATGGCTCCCGCCCACTCATCCCACTTCTAAACAAATGATATGAGTAAGACCCGTGAAAGCTGGTGCAGGCAGGGCTCGCAGACAGACTGCTGCTACTTACACAACACAAGTTTCCTGTGATTTATGTCCTACAGTTAAATCAGGTAAACCATTGACTGCAGGCCTAAATTCAGCAGGAGCTTGTGGTCTCACTTACTCCAGTGTGGAGAAATGGGCGGCTTGTTTTGCATTCAACGCACGCACGCACGCACCACACCCTCTCGCATCAGCAGCTTGCTGTAAAGCCGGCTCGCTGGTGATCTTCTCCTCTCCCTGTGACTGGGTGTTAAATATGCTCGGTGCCTCGTGCGGTGATTCTGGATTTTAAATAAGCCTGTTTTGTCGAGTGGTGGTTATCTGCCTGGTGACGCGCACGTTTAAATAACGGCCTCCATCATACACACCAATACAAATTAGCCTGTGTGCAGTGCCTGCCAGGCACTAGCCAGGCCGTAGCCAGGCCGTAGGCAGGCCATAGTCCCCTGTAAGGGCACTCTGGATCCCACCTTAATTGAAATGTTATTCACTTAGAAGTACCTGGTTTAGTTTCATTATTGTAATTCGCAGGGCTTTCCTTGCGCTTTATTTAATTATGGGTGATATAAATAAATCTTGCAGGGATGAGCTAGAAGGGCAATGAGGCCTCCGGCTAATAGAAGTAATCACAATAATAAAGTGGGGCCCAGTTTACGGAGATAGCGGCTGGATTAACTGGAGCGCCTGGTCTTCTGCAGGGAGCAGCTTGCCTCGTCTGGGAAGAGATTTCAGCGAGAAGCTGTGTGAACAGCTTATCGTCGAGGTTTTCGCTACATGCATACCTCTCTTTCAGACCCAGAGTTTAGCCTCCTTGACATGCTTAGGGAGTGGTACAGGTACTTCAGTGCACACTACATGCTCACAGCTTCCCACTGACCAGACGTGGCTCTTTACTCACTACAGGTGAAAGCTCAGAGAACCACACACACACACACAGTCCCCTCCCAGGGCCTCAGTTATAGAGCTCATTCTAATAAGAGTGTTTACGAGTGGGCCATTTACAGCTCCGCCCTCACGCTGGAGCTCCAACCCTTCCCTTCCCGAGCGCGAGGCTGAGAATAACACCCCCAGTTCTCCTTCCTTTCTCACCTCCGCTCTGACGCAGGTGCATACAGATGCGCTGCACGCACTCGCGTCGGGCCGCTGGCTGCATTAAAAAAACATGTACAGCAGATGTCACGCATGTTAAAAGGCAACAATTAACAGTTCAGAAGTTGAAATGTCATTATGCTCCAACTGAGCGAATGAATGAAGCTCTTCTGGTCGATATGGGCAGCTCTGCCCTTTCGTATAGTTTACGGTTTCAGAAACATGGTACAGCAAAAGCTACACCTGAAACACTGGGTTAGAAAAGGCTCAACTCAAACTGAATCAAAGCGGGTAGGAATGCAAGGGGTATTGTACAGGCAATATAGGGGGAGATTAGGCGACCAGATGTAGATAGGGCGTTTTTGTGGGAATTTGGCCATGACATCCGGAGATAAAACCACAGGACATGGGTTTAATGTCTCATCGGAAGGACAGCACCTCCTACAGAACAGCGCCCCCCATTGGAAGCATGCCCCCTATAGGCCCACTAACACCTCTTCCAGTAGCAACTAAGATTTCCCAAGACGTCTCCCATCCAAGCGCTAACCAAGCCCACACCAGATTAGCTTCAACTGAAGTGTGACAATATGAACGCTGTTGCTAACATATTCTAAGGAAGCAAAGCTTGCCATCACAAACCCAAACCAATTTCTGCGAGCCAGCTCCAAAAGCCAACGTTAACTGGTCAGGCTGTGATAAGAACGAATACACAATGCTTTAATTTAAACATTTTAATCTCTGCTAATCTTTTTCAGAAATACGTCTTCTCTCCCCTTACAATTATCTGGCAAATGCCTGCATGTCACCGCTTCCCGGGAAAGACTAAACTGTCCGCTCTCACCTCAGCAGGCTGGGCGAGCAGCGCGCTAATTAACACGCTTGGAGAAGAGGCATTTTTCTGGATGGTACTAGTGCTGCTTCTCACAAGAAAACGCACAAGCTAACGTCAGGACATTCTCAATGGAACAATATTCATTTCGATGACTTTTAAAAGTGCTGGGGATGAAATGGGCCCCAAGTGAAAATAAGTGCCAGGGATACGGCCCGCAGGGTCCTCAGTACAGAAAGGCTGCATGGGGGACAGCAGACAGAGTAGTGTGAATCCCATCAGATCCCACTGGAAGATGCATTTAAACCACCATTTTGGTATCTGCTGGATACTTACTTAAATACTCACAGTACACTATGAATACTGAGGGAGAAAAACAACATAAGTAATCCAGATACTGTCAATTACTTGAGGTCTATTTTTTTAAAGCATATCAACACTTTGTCACCGTGATGTTCACTGAAATAGAGTTAAATTGGAAGTTAAATTTGAGCCCTATAAAAAGTGTAAGAGGAGTGCAGTAATTGGTTCTCTGTTCCTCTGGTCAGTGGCTGGCTCTGGGGTCTGGTTGACCGGATTCTCAGCTGTTAAGCTGGCCTGGTGTCGCCCATGGTCATCCTTCAAGAGAATGGCTCCCGGACCTGTCACCCCACTTAAGTAGTCTACATCCACCCCTCTACCCCGACATAACAGCCCCTACACAAGCCTACAGACAGACCTGGGGAGCTGCCAAATCTGAGTCACACGTGGGCCCCTACATAAGCCTACACCAGACCTGGGCCCCTACAGAAGCCTACATTCAGACTTGGGCCCCTACAGAAGCCTACAGTCAGACTTGGGCCCCTACATAAGCCTACACCAGACCTGGGCCCCTACATAAGCCTACACCAGACCTGGGCCCCTACATAAGCCTACACCAGACTTGGGCCCCTACAGAAGCCTACAGTCAGACCTGGGCCCCCGCAAACAAAAACAACATCCCCACACCTGAATGCTGGGCAAGAGTGAAGCAGCGAGCTGTCAAACCCTCTCTAAACAGAACAGCACCATGCAATGAGGTGAGACGGAGCACTCCTCAGATTTGAATTTCAACACCTCAGTTCATGAGGTCAGTCTCAGAACATTGTGGAAACCTGGATTTAACTGGCAGACAGGTAGCGAAAAAGTGACTGCTGGAGCTTATGTGGATAATGAAGTGGACACAGTGGTCGCTTTGGGTTTTTCACTGTGACCCATGGGTTGGGTGACGCACCGCTGGCTGACAAGCTAAGGGCGACCGCCCGGCGCCAGCGAAAAGATGGCATTACCAATAAGGGGAGAGAAATGCAATCCGGCTGGCAGCTCAGTTAAAACAATGGCCCCCGCACCGCCAGCAGCCGTGTAGGACGGGCTGGGCTGAAGCAGATGCTTGCTTACGGCCTTACGGCAGCATGCGCGCATCTGCGCGTAAAGGAAGGAGCTCCTTTAGGATAAGGGCGTGGCGACCGGACGGGTGGCACCGGCTCTGCTGGAAGGAGAGTTCAGCCTTCGAGTTCAGGGGACCAAACAGAATTTTAATTCTACGGGCGCAGCGGTGGCGGGAGCGCTCTCATTAATAATATATCGACGGGAGGATAAAAGGGGCTCCAGCTCGTGAGCGCGGCACGCTGCTGTGCCCTCTAAGTGCCCACTGTGTGGGCAGCAGGGGTCTGGAGAGGGATTTTAGGGGGAGAAGAGAGGGAGGGCACTGCCCAATGTCTTCTGCATCTAATCGCCCCGGAGGCAGTGAAACCTAAACCCTCCCTGGAAAATAGATGCTAATTTTTGCACACCCCAATTTACTCTCAACTTAGTATTAAAGACCAAATTCCTTCAGCGCACGCCTCCACAGGGACTCCCAGACATGGCATGCAAATACAATCAGGCCTGTCTCTGAAATGAAACCAGGAGATTAACACGGGGTGCTGTTGCTGAATTTTTCATAAAGCCACTGAAGTTGTGCTATGTCTTTCTGTGAGGCAACCCGTGTGACTCCTGCTTAACAACGCTGCACTGGAGTCTGCAGATTGCTCTCCACGCTGCGTCCTATCCCAGAATACCCTGCTGCCGTCCGACTGCTCTGAAAGACAGTGGCACACCGTGTCTACAGTTAGCCAGCTGCACGTCAATAATCAATACACTCATCAGCCAAAGTAGACTAGGACCAATTAGTGGTTTGGGTGAGCGTGTAGCCTGAATTTTAAACAAGACTAATTAAACTGGTCAAGAGAACACATCGATCAATCAGAAAGGATTGAATATTGAAGACTCTTTTGGCTATTTTCTGTTTGAGGTGAAATTGCACTCTCCCTATCTATAATGTAAAGTAATCACGCTTCCTCTGCCTTTACTCTGCTGACGTAGAGCCCGCATTGTGTAAAGGTGACCTTTGACCCCATGACTTCAGAGGTATGATGGGACATGAGCCTGTGGCAGCTCTCTCCTGCTTAAATAATGATGTGCTGTGCTGAGTGCAGGTTCTGTAATCTCTGGCTTCGCACAGCCCTGAGCTGCAATGTGGCTTTCATTACTCTTCACGCTGTGCTTTTTTGGCATTGCAAAACAAAAACAAAAAAGACACAAAAAGAAGGGGAGAGAGAGGGAAAGAAAAGCACCCCCCCCACACACACACCCCCGCTGCCGACTGACATCCGCTGCTCAGAGTGGAGGCCTGTGCTGCACACACACACACATGCGCACACACAAACACAAACACACACAAATACACAAACACACACACACACAGGCCTGGTTTAGTAGTGTCAGAGAGAAGAGCCCAGCACAGAGACTAAAAAGGAGCGGAGGTGCAGTGCGCTGGTCCGCCGGTCCATGTACAGCAGCACTTAGACAAAGGGTCAGGTCCCGACTGCCTGAGCGTGTGAGTGCGTGTGTTTGTGTGTGTGTGTGTGTGCGTGTGCGCGTGTGTGTGTGTGCGTGTGCGCGTGTGTGTGTGTGCGTGTGCGCGTGTGTGTGTGTGTGTGCGTGTGTGCGTGTGTGCGTGCATGCAGAGGGAGGCTTGAACAGCCTCCTGTCCTGGGTTCTAAAGAAAAAGGGCGTATTTATCTGTGAGCTGCAGACTGACACTGAGCGATCAGCTGGGGTGTACAGTAGCACTGGGTGAGCAGATACGTTTAAGAAGCCACACATTATCTGGGAGTAAATATCTGGAAATAGCAGGACATAATGGGCACAATAAACTCCTAAACGGCTTCACGTTCGGCAACGAGCGCTAGTCAGAGATGAAGACTCTCACTGCTTATAATGCGTGCTTTACTGCGAGTGTTTAAGCAAGGCGTGATTTTTCCACTTCAGCCAAATTACCTTTCATATTCTTAGCTCCCCCATGACTCAGCACAAGCACAAATGTTCCTCGCTGGGGAATTCAGCACTGCATGCTGGGAAGAGATGACTGGACTATAAACAAATGAACAGCCAGTGTAAAAGCTGCAAGGGGACTCCCAGCACCCGAATATGTGCGCCCTGACAACGCTGCTCAACTGCCTGCCTCCCCGTCTGTAGGGAATGCTGGGAAGGCAAAGATAATCCAGGCGGGTGGCCGGGGGCCGGTCTCACCCCGGCCCAGAATACTATCTCGAGTCACAGGTCTGCAGCGGTGGAAGAGGTCAGGTGAGCCCGCTTTGCGCTGGTGCATGCAGGGTGCCACAGGTTCCGTCCCCAACGGTGACTGGACAAATTCAGACGAAGGCACCGCGCCACCGTGACCCCGTTCAGAGACCTGCGCTCCCCGCCGGACTGCACATTTCTCTCGTTAACCGCAGACTGTATCCACCCCCAACACTCCTCCAAGTCTGGCTCGACCTGGGGTGGAGGAGAAAAAAGAGAGGTCTGTGTCGTATATTCCCACAGAGGGGCTTTTAGCTCTCCTAGCCCTCCTAGCCCTCAGCCAGAACAAAGAGCCCTGCCTGTGGGGACCTGCTGCGTTTGGCCACGATTAGGTTTCGCTCAGTTGTTGACTGTATGGGCAGGCCTGTCTCGGACAAAGCCCAGGCTGTCCTTGAGTCCCCCATTAGAGGACAGGAGATACAGGAGACTGGAGGGGGTGGGGGTGGGGCATTCTGACAGTGAGGCTGGGTTAACCACGGAATGGGCAGGGCCTGTACTAAAATGGGAGAAGGGCCTGTTCTGAAGTGGATATGATGATAGTGAGGCTGGGTTAAATTGGGGGTGGGGCCTGCATTGAAGAGGCTATATGATGATAGTTAGGCAGGGCATCATACGTAAGCTCGCTGTGGTAACCATATTGGATCTTTTCTGACTTAAGTCAAAGAAAAAGAGTGAGTTTTTGCATTAAAATGCATGATAGGTTATGTCCCAATACCATGAGTACCCTTCAGGAACAAGATTGAAGGCCCCAAAAAATGAAGCTGAAAGGCAATTTACAAGCCAATTGAGGAAAGTTTCCCAAATTCTTTGCCTCTGGGTTTTCATATTTTGAGCCTGTCAACAGTATGCGTCACGACCATCTTTATCATGGCAGCCATGCCTCCGCAGCTCGACTGTCAATGTATCACAGTCAGAGGCTCTCAGTGACTCCCTGCGCATTTGTTTACAGGAAAGAAGTGACAGGAGGCAAAATGGTTTACCAACAGGGTTAAAGGGTTGGGCCACGGATGTTAACTGAAGTAGGCGCATTAGCTCGATGGATCTCACGTGTAAAAAATGGAACATGCTCATCTGTCACAGCCTAGACGAATGGGTAATGAAGAATATAGCCTAGCCTTGTGCAGTTTGCATCCATTTAGAAATGATTTGTTTTTCTGGCTGCTGGTCTGTCATAACAGCTGCAGTGTCGCCCCTGAAAGGGCACGGAGGTGTCGAGAGTTTGAGTTCACCGGTCGGAACCGACACATAGCCTACAGCATTTATGCAAACATCAGTTGCAGGTGGGTGAGTTAACATATTTTTGCATACATTCATTTGCCCTGCAATGGCGAACACCATGGATTAGTTGCTTCCCTCTGCTAAAAAAAAATACATTCATAAATAATCCTTTGTGACAATGTACATGACACATTTTCTAAGCAGATATTTGAGTCCTAACCCTCAGAGTGAAACTGATTTCGCAAGAAGTGCCGGATTGTTTTCCACTGAAGTGCAAAAGAAAAAAGAAAAAAATGTCCCTGCCATTACTCTTAACCCAGTCGCCTCGATAAAAAAAATTATTCTATAGACAGTGGAAACTTATCCTTTCATATGTACCATGTGTGGAAAATATCTCTAAAAAGCGCCATAGGCAACAATGCAGTTTCACTGAACACATAATGCGTGTGTGTGTGTGTGCGTGTGCGTGTGTGTATGCGCGTGTGCGTGTGTGTGTGTGTGTGTGTGTGTGTGTGTGTGTGCGTATGCGTGTGTGTGTGTGTGTGTGTGTGTATGCACGTGTGCGTGTGTGTATGCGCATGTGCGTGTGTGTGTGTGCGTGTGCGTGTGTGTGCGTGTGTGTGTTCTATTCGTGCTCTAAGTGGAAACTCCAGTAACTGATCCAAAGCGGGACCTGTGGGGTGATTTGTTTTCCATTCCGTTTCAGGGCGTTTTGCCTCAGTGTTGCAAAGCAGCACAACACCTCAACACGTCGGTTTTAACCACATGTACACAATTAAGGTAATTGAAGCCGCCACAATGGCAGCGCTCAGCCTCCCCGCATCGGTATTCTCAGGCCTTTCACCAACTACGGCTCTAAAACGGCTCTTAAATGCACGTTTGAGCCAACTGCCTGAGACTTATTTGATGACTGTTGGTAATCATTTCATTAAACAATCCACCCCTGCTCGCCTCTGTCCAAATAACGTGACGTGGTTGGGTGAGACGCAGCCCGCGGGCCCCTCAGAGAGAACCCTTCGCCAGGATCTCCGTGCTCGCCGCTTGCTCTCTTGCCGCTTGGAATTTCCTGTTGATGGCCCCGCTACCGACTGCTGATAGCTTCATGGAAAATTGTACAAGTTCGTACACATGCAGAGACTGGCAGTAAGAGAGGGGTGAAGGAAACCGCATGAGAAATGTGTCACAGAAACTGAACCGCACGTCCACTGAACCAGGCATCAATAATAGGCCGCCACTGGCATAGCCATTACTTGGATCATAGTACTACACAAAATAACTGGTCAATATATGACAGAGGGATAAGCTTTCTGAAAGAGACTCTCTTGAGAGAGAGGACTGCTGGTAATTTAAGCCAGATAGATTGAAGGGAGAACTGAGGGAATGCGAACATAAGCTAGCCAAGCCATGCTAACGTCATCAGTTAGGTAGCCTGCACAGCGAGGCGCCCCCAGGCTCCTGCTGTCACCAGATGGACAGCAGGGTGATGGGGCGCGGTTGCCTGGGCACTCAGACAGACGACAGGGCGTTCGGACTGGGAGAGAGGGAAAGGCGATACGCTTATGCAGCTACTCGCGTTCTCTGCACAAAGCCTCCATTTAGCTCCATTTTTAACCCCCTCCCATCACACTGCACAACAGCACCTCTAATAACGTCTACTTGGCTTTGTTCCGCTCGGGCCGCATTGTTAAAGGTAAATTCATTTGAGCCCAATAAAGGCTCCATGCGGGTCTGTGTGCTCTCGTAAATTCAGGCATTCTGAATGCCTCCGACACCAGCAACACCTAACGTTAACCCAAGGGGAAAACGCACGCACGCACGTCAGAGCAGTATCATTGCATTTTCAGTGCCGCTCTTTGGTTCTGAAACACCCACGACAGCTGGCGGCCCTCCAGCTCCTACCCCTCCCCCATGACAGCATTCCTTTAAAGGGGACCGTTCCCAAGGCCTGTGTCGCACGTGCAGATTGCATAAGAGGGTCGGGGGCTCAGCGGGGCCCCGGTGACGGCCAGGACAATGCGGGGCTCTTCCCTGCTCTCTCTGCAGGAGGCACACATTCATATGCAGATGCTCTGCCATGTGTGCACAGAATCCAACGCAGGACTTTCCCACATTATAGGCCCCGTCAGGCCATTACAGGGAACACAACAACAGAACCATCCCAAAAGCAGGCACAAGGCAACAACAGAACCCTCCTAAAAGCAGGCACAAGGCAACAACAGAACCCTCCTAAAAGCTGGCGCAAGGCAACAACAGAACCATCCCAAAAGCTGGCGCAAGGCAACAACAGAACCCATTTAAAAGCAGGCACAATGCAACAACAGAACCCATTTAAAAGCAGGCACAACGCAACAACAGAACCCTCCCAAAAGCTGGCACAAGGCAACAACAGAACCCACCTAAAAGCTGGCGCAAGGCAACAACAGAACCCACCTAAAAGCTGGCGCAAGGCAACAAGAGAACCCTCCTAAAAGCTGGCGCAAGGCAACAACAGAACCCACCTAAAAGCTGGCGCAAGGCAACAAGAGAACCATCCTAAAAGCTGGCGCAAGGCAACAACAGAACCCTCCCAAAAGCTGGCACAAGGCAACAACAGAACCCACCTAAAAGCTGGCACAAGGCAACAACAGAACCCTCCTAAAAGCTGGCACAATGCAACAACAGAACCCTCCTAAAAGCTGGCACAAGGCAACAACAGAACCCTCCCAAAAGCAGGCGCAAGGCAACAACAGAACCCTCCCAAAAGCTGGCACAATGCAACAACAGAACCCACCTAAAAGCTGGCGCAAGGCAACAACAGAACCCTCCCAAAAGCAGGCACAATGCAATAACAGAACCCTCCCAAAAGCTGGCACAATGCAACAACAGAACCCACCTAAAAGCTGGCACAAGGCAACAACAGAACCCTCCTAAAAGCAGGCGCAAGGCAACAAGAGAACCCTCCCAAAAGCAGGCACAATGAAACAACAGAACCCTCCCAAAAGCTGGCACAATGCAACAACAGAACCCACCTAAAAGCTGGCGCAAGGCAACAAGAGAACCCTCCTAAAAGCTGGCGCAGGGTTTTGTTTCCCGGGAAACAGCTGAAATAGGGTTGAGTGTGTTCACAGCTGGAACCTGAGGCAAAATTAGTTAACCGGACAGGAATCTCAACTCAACTAACAAATGTGCTGAAGATACTTAGAGGATAAATTCTGACCCTGTGGTGAACGCAGACGTCGCGACGTCAGCTCCTTATCGCTTCCCGTGTTTTACAAAGGCCTCCCAGAATGCAGCGCTTCCACCAAATAACACACTGAAGCATCACTATTCACTACATCTCTGTGAAACTGGCTTCACAAAAACGTACTTTACATCATGTTCTTTTCTCTCAAAACCGGCAGTTTAATCTACTGATCAGTGCTTAAGGGTACAAATTGGGACTTGACGGCTGGTATGCAGGAGAAAATATCCCACATTTCAATCACACAAACATTTTAGGAAGGAGAAAAGATGCAAAAAAAACCTCCTGTAAATTACTCCATCAAAATATTCCTAAGAAAACTTCAATCAGCTACAATTTCTTTACGATAATTTGAATAGTGCTATTCAAGGACTCAAGGCAGCCATTCTACCAATTAATGTACCAGATTACAGAGAACACAGTGCACACATTATAGAGCAGTCTATTTAAAATGGATCTATTTAAAACAAAATGGATTACTGTACTGAACATACAGCCTGAGAGCTGAGCCCAAGCCCCCTCTCCTACACGACCACACCAAGGTGTTACACCTCGCAAAGACTAAATAAAGTGCATTAGAAAACAGTGGCAATGTCCTTCACACACACAATGTGTAGAGACTGGGTGTTGCGCTTGTGATATAAAACACTGCAAAGGAACGATCTGTGGAACAACGCACTAGAATGGGACGCGCTGGTGATCCTGACGAGGCCGTAACAGACACTGCGCCTGCAGTGTCCAGACTTAGTGAAATATCTGCTGAGTCACAGGTGAACACGGGCAGGCTAACATGCAACCGGATCACGCGAAACGCACGCCTCTCTCCCCTCTTCTACACGACAGACTCCACATCCACAGTCATCGGTTTCCACAGACAGATAATCTAAACGCAGCATGTTTGCACCGCCACACCCTTCAAGGGTGTTTGAGTGCTTCTTTAAATTCGAAGTTTGCAGAAACATCAGCTTGCCTATTGAGTTTCTAATGCCATCTTTCATTTTGCTGAAATATAGAGAGCATCTTAACATCAGTGCTCAAGTGCTAACAGCAGTGACTCATCCCTCTCACACACCTCCCATCCCCCATCCTCCAACCTTCCACTCTCACCACTATCACACAGATATAAGCTCATGGCACACAGAGCAAACATGCTTCCTACAAACGAGTAGGGTTAAAGCATCAATCTTCTGGACTTCCTGCACCATCTTCAGTATTCTAGCTACGGATGTAGACCAAATCCCTGCAGGTATATTGAGTATACAGGTGGGGGGGTACTTGTTCTGCACCATAATGGTGCGTGGAGGGCGATGTCCTCCCTGGTTCTTCTGGCAAAAACAAGAGCAGCATAATCAGAGCAGGGTCACATTGTGTTCAGACAGGCGGTCGATTACACCCTCTTTTTGTGTGAAAACCCAAAACTTATACGCGTCACCAAAACCGTGTACCGTCCTCAAAATCTCAACACAATTTACCCTCATTTCAATTTCAATTCATTCACTATGTGAAATTAATTGAAATTCACTTACATTTACTTGAAAACTCTTCATAGAACATTACGCATGACGGACAACTTTAATTTCATGAACAGAATTTAAATTCATCTCTTAATTTGACTAAACTACAATGAAATTGATCCCGATCCTATTTAGCAGGACACTCGCCGGGCATCTTAACTTCGGCACTCCAACATAACTTCACTCTATTGGTTTAACAATTGGCAATTGGCTTAACGGTCCTGTACCAAAAACGTAAAAGCATGCATTCAGCAAGTCAACCACGGCGAAACCCCACAAGGAGCACAATGTTGCTGAACGGAATGGCTAGCGAGTAAACAAACGGCAGCGCTAATGCAGTGACTGATACAGGGGAAATGAGGCAAGCTCTGCCCTGCTCTGACCCACATGCGCTCAATGCACGACTGCATCAGGCTCTAAGAGAAGCTGAACTGCCACAGTGCCCTCCCGGGGGGGCTGTGCCAAATCTCACACAAAAAACATCAAAACAGACAAAGGGCATCAAAACGCCGGCACACACCGTTCCCAGCAATAACTAGCACGCTGCTCCGTCTCTGCTAAACCAGCAATGTTTTGACTTGGGGCAGGACCATCCACTTGAGTATTTAATAAGTATTCAAACAAAAAACTAAAACAAAAAACATAAAAATATAATCGGAAAATCTTGCATCAATAGCGTTCAATAATTGCCATAGTAACAGGTCAAAAGCGCGCATGCCTACATGTTGTGCTTATCCCCCAAACACCCCCCCCCCATACTACAGGCATGCTTAAGGCTAATAGTTTTGCTAACTTTGACCATGATTTCCAAGATGTAGCCTAGCTTAGTCCATTTTTATATGAGAGAGGGAGAACGAGAGAGAGGAGGGCATATGAACTGTAAAAATGAGTCGCTGTGACCTACATTGTATGGCATCTACACCCATGACTGCACTCCCACCCACCCCACCAACGCCATCATCAAATTTGCGGATGACACCACCCTGGTGGGGCTCATTTCAAATGACGATGAGAGCGCGTACAGGGACGAGGTGCAGCGGCTGGTGGAGTGGTGCGCCAGGAACAACCTCTCCCTCAACATCAAGAAAACCAAGGAGGTGGTCATTGACTACAGGAAGAATAAGACTGCCCCTGCCCCGCTCTACATCAATGGGGACTGTGTGGAGAGGGTCCCCCATTTTAAGTTCCTGGGAGCACACATCTCCGAGGACCTCGCCTGGTCAGTCAACACCGCAGCGGTGGTAAAGAAGGCCCAGCAGCGACTCCACTTCCTGAGAGTACTCAGACGGAACAATCTGAAGGAGAAGCTGCTGGTAACCTTCTACCGATCCACCATCGAAAGTGTACTGGCGTATGCCATCACAGTGTGGTACGCTGGCTCCACCGCAGCTGACAGGACGAGGCTACAGAGGGTGATCAAGTCAGCCGAGAGGATAACTGGCTGTCCTCTCCCCTCCCTAGATGCCATAGCCAACTCCCGCTGTCTCTCCAGGGCAGTGCGGATCATCCGCGACCACCTCCACCCTGGTCATCACCTGCTCAGCCTGCTGCCCTCGGGCAGGAGGTACAGGAGCATCAAGAGCCGCACAAACAGACTAAAAAACAGCTTCTTCCCATGGGCCGCCCGGACTCTAAACAACCACAGCAGCAGCCGTTAATTCTCCGTTAGTGCAATACATTAACTTGTGCAATACATTACATCAACGTGCAATATTTTTCTTACTACCTCAGCAGTATTTTATTTGTATTTATTTTTTTTTTTAATTTGTATTTATTATTGCTTTGTACCTGCTTTTTGCCCCCCGTCATGTGTCCTTATCTGTTCTTAATGTTGTTGTTTTGTTTTTCTTAAATGTTTTTAATTATTTTCGTCTGATTTTAATGCACCGTCAGCTGTAGCACTCACAATTTCGTTGTATGGGGAACTGTGCAATGACAATAAAGACTATTCTATTCTATTCTATTCTATTCATAGGCAAAGTGTGGCAGAATTCTCCACTCCAGCATTGCATTTACAACGCTGTGCACCATGCAGTGACTCCTGGCCTGAAGTGGAAGACGTGGGAGGAACGACAGGGAGAGAAGGGCGGGTAAAAGGGCCGGAGAGTGGAGAGGGGAAGCAAGCCACCAGGAGTAGGACGCAGTGTCCGACGCGCTCATTATCGTGACTTCCTGCCAGGTGTGTGTGACTGACAGCTCGCTGCTACCTTGCTCATTTCTCACTCTCCTGTCGTAACATTTAGTATCAGAAAAAGGACCGTTACTAAAAACACTATTTTTCCACACACGGCCAGCTCTCCACGGAAACAGGCCTACATCTCCACTCCATGAACCGACAGCGCCATATAAACGCATGCTCCATAAGCACACTCAATTTCCATGCAGTGAAATAAGCATTTCATAACCTTTCCACATGCCTATCACGAGAGAGCGCTTTAAGTCTTCATGACACACTCGATCTGCATTGGCTTGATGGATATATTGGTGAGTAAAGTCATCCCAAGCTGGCTCGATAAAACACGCGTCTGCCTCTTATACAGGAGTTAAAGGGCCTCTCCAATCACTCCAGCGTGGGGGCACTGCTCTGTCCCTTTGAGGACAGGCTGGGATCTGGTTTTCGAATCATCCCCTGTACCCCCTTCCCTTGCCCATCTGGGGAGGTCTGTGCTGTGTGAAGGCCGTGTCGCCTGGTGCCCTTAAAAAAGGGCAGCAGAAAGACGTGCGCAGTCACGACCTGACAGGAAACCTGTGCACTTCGGGAGAGTCAAGCGCTCTGCGCAGACCAGATGCTCGGAGGTGGAATGTACCAGTGCCCCACCCCATATACGCACAGCAACATCCAGCTTTCCAACTTTCCAAGGCAGAAGCACATCGCTGGGTTCCTTGGACATTTCCAGTCCAGTGGCAGGTATCAGGGGTCTCGTTTCCACAGGGGAGATCGCACGCGGATCACGGCGAACCATTCAACGGCAGTAGCTGAGGCAGATGTCGTTTTCTCGCCAATGCCAGAGCAGACTGCCGGCTGATCCACAGCACTGATCATCCAGAAAGGGCGGAACAAACAAACCCAGCGTGAGCCCTGCAGTGTGCTCAAATACAGAGGGCCTTCAAACAGACGGACTTCAAATGCTACGGTGTCGCGACATCGGGGATGTGCTCTTACAGCGCTCGCTACATCGGGGATGTGCTCTTACAGCGCTCGCTACATCGGGGATGTGCTCTTACAGCGCTCGCTACATCGGGGATGTGCTCTTACAGCGCTCGCTACATCGGGGATGTGCTCTTACAGCACCCGCTACATCAGGGATGTGCTCTTACATCGCTCGCTACATCGGGTATGTGCTCTTACATCGCTCGCTACATTGGGGATGTGCTCTTACAGCACCCGCTACATCAGGGATGTGCTCTTACATCGCTCGCTACATCGGGTATGTGCTCTTACAGCGCTCGCTACATCGGGGATGTGCTCTTACAGCGCTCGCTACATTGGGGATGTGATCTTACAGCACCCGCTACATCAGGGATGTGCTCTTACATCGCTCGCTACATCGGGTATGTGCTCTTACAGCGCTCGCTACATCGGGTATGTGCTCTTACATCGCTCGCTACATCAGGGATGTGCTCTTACAGCGCTCGCTACATCGGGATGTGCTCTTACAGCGCCCGCTACATCGGGGATGTGCTCTTACAGCGCCCGCTACATCGGGGATGTGCTCTTACAGCGCTCGCTACATCGGGGATGTGCTCTGTACAGCGCTCGCTACATCGGGGATGTGCTCCGCACAGAGCTTGCGGTGCTGTCTGCACACACATTCACTCGCCCTGCATTACTATACTGACAGAGCTGGGATCCTCTGAAGCCACATGCTGCCCTTTTATGCACCGTGGCACATTTTCTGTATTCTGCTGCGATGCTGTAAAAGAGGCTGGAATGAGATGGTGTGCCAAAGCCAGAGATAAAGCCAGGGATATCTGCTCCAGAGACTTTGATAGTCTGGCTGCAGCCCACAAGCAATCAGACCCATTTCAACACACACACACACACACACACACACACACACACACACACACACACACACACACACACACACACACACACACACACACACACACAGAGATAAACAGAGATAAACAAACAGGCACAGAGGGACACACAAAAGCATAGAGACACAGAGTCCTACACACCGACTCCCACACACCAAAATACACTCACCCACACACACACACAGATAAAAAAGAGGGACACACAAACATATAGAAACATAGAGTCCTATACACCCACACACCCATAGACACACACAGACTCTGGTTGGCCGAGTCACTGAAGCCGCGCGGTAAACAGCAGCAGGCCCGTCTCCTGGGAAACCTGACACCAGTGCGTCTGTTTTACAGGGGCCTGCCGCACAATGTCCGTGCCCTGAGTTACTGCTCCATCTGCTTTGTGAGCCGTTCAGCATTCAGCGCCTCTATTCACGTCTTTCACACACATCCACATTCATAACTCGTCTGTGAGCAGCGGCACCTCCCCCCTCACAGAAACGCTCTTCCTCATCGCCATCGTCATCCTTGGCCCTGCGTCAAGTCCACTCGTGTCCTAAATCCGCTCGTGCCCTCCAAGCATTCGGCTAAGAGTGGTTAAAGGTGTGAAAGGCCTGCTCGCCGCCCACACACTGCAGGGAAGCGATGCTCGCCCTGGACGGCGAACACCTTTTTTTATTTCATTCCAACGCATTCTCTCTCCTGGACAAATGAACAAACTGTGGATCGCTGCGGGCGAGGTCACATGGGAGAAGCCTGCTTTTAATCAAAAGCTTTCTCTGTCACTTAAAACAAACAAGTCGCTGACATGCAACAATGTAAACACATTTAACCCTCCCCTGTAAACTCAGGCCTCTCAGTGAGTGGCAAAAGCAAGAATTTTCCCAAATACTCGTACAAATACTCCACTCACAGAATCAGGGATTTTAATGCGTGGCTCAATGCCATTAGAATTTCAATGCATAGGTCTAATCCTTTGACATCTAAATCCTCCATTGTTATTTCCATCCCTGGTGTCGATATGGGCGTAATCTGCAGTGCTGCTGGCTGAAGATGGAGAGGCCTGGTCCAGCCCAGTGGGAGGGGCAGAGACAGGAAGTTCCCGCAGCACGGAGATCTGGGCCGGCGACGGGCTCAATAGACCAGCTGAATTATTGATGGTGGTTTTGGCAGCCCGGTCCAAAGCGCGCTAATGCATAGCGCTGCGTGCGAAGCCAGAGGAGTAATATTACACATTACATCACCCCCTCGGATCGCTCCTCCACACAATGCCGGGGCTGCCTTCTGGCTGCTCCCCCTTCAGCAGTGCCTCTCCTGGGCTGCGTCAATAATTGTGGCCGGGGATCACACACGGGCCTGGTGGCCATTCCGCCGGCCTCTGGCCTCATACACGGAACAGAGGAATATGGTCGTCTACGGAAAATATACACACGCTCAAAAAATTCAGTGCAACATTTATATGTATCACATACAAATACTGCAAATTCTCCTCTCATTTCTCTGCGAAAAAACAAAATACTTTGTCAACTTCCTTCGAGGCTCTTTGACTGCACGATGCTGAGTTGATATTTTTTTTCCAATTACATGCGCTGACTTACAGCAGAATGCACAGGGGCTACATTCTGAATACAGCACACTTGCACCCTCTCGCCTGTTATCCATGCTACTGACACAACACAGAGTGCTGAGTGTGGCGCTCCAGAGGAAAAA
Organism: Ilyophis sp. 1 JC-2022; assembly: GCA_022702515.1. Taxonomy (NCBI): domain Eukaryota; kingdom Metazoa; phylum Chordata; class Actinopteri; order Anguilliformes; family Synaphobranchidae; genus Ilyophis; species Ilyophis sp. 1 JC-2022. Next base: position 48,660,868 of record CM040399.1, on the reverse strand, counting down.
TATTGTGCCTTAAATAGCGCGAGTGCCAGAAATGACGGCGACATAAATCAGAGGCTGGCTGTCCGCGCGCGGCACATTAAAGAAGCCCGGCACGGCACGAGCGTAAACAGTCTGGGGTTTGCACGAGCGCGGTGAATGAGCGGGCTGGTATGAGGCCGCCAGGACTCCAGCACGCTCGCCGGGGACACATGCTGAGGACGGCCTACGGCAGCCGTGTTACTGCTGCTTACCGAGCGGCAGACCACTCGGCTCCTGCTTAAGAGGTGCTGGTATCTCTGCGCTGTGGAGAACGGAAGGAGCCTCCGTTTTCTCAGGGAGAGACTTAGTTAAGACGGGCCGACGACTTTGACAGGCCGGATTTGTGGAGCCACATCTGGAGCCGAGCGATGTGCGCGTGAGCGTGTTTGACTGTGTGTGATAGAGAGAGAGAGAGAGAGAGGTGGGGGAGAGACGAAGAGAGAGAAAGCAGAGAGGTAGAAAGCAGATGGACTTGGCGAGCCGGGTGGAGGGAGACAGAGGTAGAATGCTGGTTCCCAGGAGGCCTTGCTTTGGGAAGGGGTTCACTTCCTGCCACAAGCAACATCTCAGCAGCTCTGATCATTAGAGAGAGTTTCCACTAGCCTGTAATAGCACGTCTGCGTTGGACTGCATGGCTCCAGTTGATGAAGGATTTGGTGAAAGGGAATTGTCTGTCAAGTCTCCAGCTTCAGGAGGGCTTGCCACGAGACAGCCATTTAAGTGCAGTGTAGAATTTACTATGAGAACCGGCCCAAACGCAGAGCTCGGTCTAATTACAACAGGAAAATAATTACCACGTGTGGATATGTTTTCCACCAGCCGTGACACTTGAGTGCTAAAACTGTATGGTGAATGAGGTCAACATTTCAGCTACCAGAGGCTGGAGATGATAAATGTGTGCTATCTGCTGTCCTTGAAGGACCTTTAGATTGACCTAAACAACTTGAAAAATGTTCCACAACCAGAGAATGGAGGCCCACTCTGGGGCTGGAATTGTGACAATGTATTCAGCTGAGAAAACAAAGCGCACAGCACAGCATGCACACACTCAACCAGAACACTGCAGCAGTCCTAAAGTACACACACACACACAAACGCATATGCACAGGCAAGGACACATGTACGTATGTACAGACGCACGCGCACGCACATATGTACACGCACACTCGTACAGAGTACAGACGCATAAACATGCACACACATGTATGCACAAGTAAGCACGCATACGTATACGCATACACACACACACACACACACACACACACACGAAAAATGCATAGTTCGACCAAATTACCACAGAAGCCTGTAATTTGCTTCAAGGTGTATAGCAAGCAGACCTAAAAACAGATTCCAAACAACTTCAGTGCTTGGCTCCAAAAACCGTAAGTTCGAAAATATCTTGGCTTGAAATTGGCAAAATTTCCTGTGTTAATGCTGGAATTGCACACAGCAGCTTTCCCTCAGGAATGAGAGGAAAGACAGGAAAGACACACAAGTGGACCTGGAAGCAGACAGCCAAGTCTCCCTTTCCCAACAACAACCGGAGAAGGAGGAGAAAGGAAGAGGGGGAGAGAGCGAGAGAGAAAGAGAGAGAGTGTGAGAGAAAGAATAGAGGTTGTAAAGGGAGAGAAAGGTCTTGATCACATTTCAATCTGAGGTCCAGCCATTGTAAAGCACAAGCCCAAACAAAAGGATTCCTGTAGAACCCTACAGAGAGACTACAAGAGGAAAGAAATGGGCCCCTGAGTGTGTTTGTATTTCCGTGCGTACGTGAGGGTGAACGTGCGCGTGTCTACACGCACTGCCTCAGCCAATCGCGCTGCTCCGTCTCCAGGAGAAGAGGACGAATCCGCTGAGGCGATCGCCGTGTTAAAAAGACCAGCGAGCACAGCTAGCGGTGTCGCTGCCCTCCCTCTCACCGTTGCCTGTGGAGCCCGTGCGGCCGGGCCGGGCCGGCCCCGCCCCTCCCCCCGGCTCTCCCCTCCCCCTCACTGCGGCAGCGCAGATGGTAGTTGTGTGACCTCGCTGTTCCTGCGGTCCTGATTGTTGGGGCTAATCCCACACTCTGAGTTCTTGGCTGCGTGCCAGGACTGTTATTAACCACACAAAGGCTTTTCATTCCAGCTCCCGTCACCGCTCCCCTCCCCCCTCCTTGTCTGTCGCTTTTAGCTCTGCGTGTGTGATCACAAACGCACCGCCATGGCACACGGCTCTCCCTGCACACAACATGAAAGGCAGGCTCTCGGTCTCTCTCGGCTCGGTCTCTCTCGGTCTGTCTCGGTCTGTCTCGGTCTCTCTCGGCTCTCTCGGTCTCTCTCGGTCTCTCTCGGTCTGTCTCGGTCTATCTCGGTCTATCTCGGTCTGTTTCCTTCTCATTCTCCTCCTCCTCTCCGTTTTTCCTCTTAATTACTTGTCCCCAGGTGAAAGGTCATTTTTCTTCCTCCGAGACGGCAGGGGAAATTAAACGGAGTGGAGATCAGAGGGCTGGGGTCTAGGGCATTACGCAGTCATCTTGCGGTCGTCCTGCCCAAGGCCTAATCTGGGACCTAGCGTATGGTGGGACAGGTTGCCTGGCAACCTAGGCAAGCCACCCAGCAGGTGTCCCTGGGAGAAGCCGGACTGACCGCGCACACGCAAACGCAAACAAGGATTCTCAGCCTCACGTGACACTACCAGCAAAACTGGCTCCACACCTCTCATTTAATTCAGCGTTATGCCGCTTCCTTACAGACACGGTTTGTTGCAGCAGAAACTGGGTCTCCCATAGCAACACATCAATAACGCCTTCCCTGAGGAGGCGGGGGGAGGGTCCCGCTCTGGAAAGGGGCAATAAGGGCGTGAAAAGCGTCACATCCTGGGAGGCAGGGCCCAGACACCTCCCAAAAAGAAACAGACTGGTGAAAGGGCTGTAAAGGTGGATCAGGGCTCACGGCTCCCATCCTTACCAGGGTAGCCCAACTCTTAAATAAAGAACACTGAAAGACTACAACAAGGGAAGAGCGCATAAAACTACTGTTCCAAATGACATGGCGACTGACGACACCGCGGAAAGACTGACTGATTCTCCACCCAACGGCGCTGTACTCATAACATCAGATAGGAGTCTGACGGTTACAGACACAGAGGTTAACTGAATGGGTATGAATCCCAGTTTTTAACCGCCCCCCCCTCGACCCGAACCCAGAACCGGACAATCACTGCGATACAAAACACAAGTGCCTTTGTGCTGCAGACAAACTTAAATCCTGAAACCCGCCAATTTTTCTAGTATCATCCGCTCATAAGAGAGGGGTCAAAGTCTTTCTCCGCTCTGACTTTACGTTAGCTTAAAAATAAGCCCGTGTATGAGGGTCAGTGTGTCAGCGGATCGATGCGGGACTGCGGTCCTGCCGCTCGGTCATTCAGACGAACCTGGGGACATGAGGACCTGCTGAGACACACAGCGGTCGCGTCGAGCGTGAACGGTCACACTGTCTGTGGAGGTCTCCTGCGGTCCTCACATCTTTGGGCACAGCCCTTCAGGAAGGTATCAATGTCTTTTAGAAAGAGGGCAGAAAACAGGTTAAAATCTAATGGAAAAATTTCAAGAGTTTTTACGATGCCTGCTTTTCGTCTGATGCGAGTATTTTCAGTTTTATGTACAGTATGTGCTCACATTTTGGCAGAATTGAACAGGCATTCACTCCACAGTTCCCCATTGCTTGCGACAAAAGGGAACTTTACCTCACCTGTGTAGTCAGGGTTTCAGTAGTCTCTGCCTGCACTAGCACAGGAGAGTATGCTTTGTTTGCCCTGAGCAAATCTCAGGACAAAAAAAAGTGAATGCTGGCATAAGAAGCAAATCTGCCATTCTACGGGAACTGTATTAAACCAGAATGACAAAAGTGCCTCCCACCGTTTAGGCAAGCAGTTTAAACACCGACTGAGTTTAAAAGCAGGCATGATTGAAGACAGCCAATAATGAGCCATGGCCACAGTGAAACTTCAGGCCATTCAAAATTCCAACGAGCTAAAAGCACATCATTCTTTAGCTGGCTAATCTCAGTGCTACGACATGCTATTAGAAACAGCGGCATCTTGTTTAAGAAATTTGGTACCTGTAAACCTTTTTGGATTGGCTGGCACAGGGAGCCAGGAAGTGGGAAATGCTTATTTGGGAAGAGGAACGAGACCCCTGGTTGTGGTGGTGGAGTCTGGGACAGGCAGGGTCACGGGCTGGGGGCGGCACTCACGTGACCGCTCGCCCACCGCCCTCACTCCTCCGAGGCACGAAAGATAGACGAGGAGGACCAAGTCAATACGTTCCCGAAGAACAGCTGCTCTCACCATCTCCACCCAGGTTGTTACTCAACATGCGGGCCTGTTTGCCGTTTGCCGTCGTGACAGTAACCCGCGCCAGAGCTGGGGCAGCCAGCCAGGGCAGAGCGACGGACGCTCCTCCCATTTAAAAACCGGAAATGTTAAAAGGCAGCGTTAATCTCCTTGAGCCAATATCGTAATGCGCTACGACCTGCGTCCGGGCTCGCGCGCCTGCTGCAGCACCTGTGGAGCCCACATCTGACCATACGCCCAGAAAGCTTGAGGGCAGACGGCACTGATGTGGACCCGTAAACACATGAACAAACAGCCCAAGTGCCAGAGAGGCAAGGTCACTGTGCTTCTGCCTCGGAGCCGAGGTTCCCAAAAACAAAGCAAGCGCCTGTTAACAAAGCGCTTTAACCGACAGACACAACACCGGCAGCATCGTAAACTCTAAATCAGCTCAGATTTCCTCTCAGGCCGAACTTGGTCCATTTGCACGCAGAACATTTTAAACACCAACAATGAAGGTTAATAAGGCACTATGACGCGATGTTAGCCTTGCGAGTGCTGGCAGTTTAAACGATATCTCTGTTGAACATGATAAGCCGCTGGGAGACAGGCGGTCAAGCAGACACAAGCGCACTCATTGAGCAGCGGGTTGAAGGCAGTCAGTGCCGTGATGTGCCTGCGTCCCTCGGCGAGTCCTCCTCACCCCCCCCGTAGCGTTTCTCTACACCTCCTCTCAGTGCGCCTCCTGCAGTGTCCCTGTCCCGCCCGTGTAACAATCCTGTCAACGATAGCGACGCAACAGCTTTTTAGATGATGGACGACATGGTCCGGTGGACACAAAAAAAGACAACGCCATTCATGGTGACGTCACAGCTCTTTTACCCTCGTGCTTTCAGTGAGGACCGCAATACTATTTTTGGGATTCTGGTCACTGAGCAACACGGCAATCTTCAAGCAAGACGTTCCGTCCACTAGATTCACAGAATTCCATGTGGTCCAGTGCAATTTTAAAACGGGTTCAGTTTGGGTCGCACTTCACAGATCTTTGAAAAGCCACGGAGCAAATTAAATGGCAGCCCTGCCACTGGTTAGACCGGTTAGTTGTTCCAGCATTCCGGTTATTATAATGGCAGAACAGCCCTTTCAACAAGACAACAACATTCAGGTAAAAAATAGGATAAGACCAAAAGTGAATGAACGATTTGCTGTATAGGTTGTCTTCTTTCATTCCCAATTCCCGCTAATCATAAACCACATTGTTTCATTGTGACAATTTAAAGGGTGCCCAGGAGGCCTTATCATATTACATCTAAAAACACAGGGTAACATGCGCACCCATCTTTCACAATACAACGTGCATTAAGACATGCGCCCACTGCGACAAATGAAGTGCTTTATTTGTGTTATTTTAATTTTCATAAGAGGAATTCATATCACCAGTTACCATGGCAACTGGGCACAAATCAACATGCCTGATGCTATACTCGGTAATGAAAGAAAATTTCGAGGTTATTCATAGAATTCAATACTGAAGTCACACATTTCAGAGCTCTGGTCTGATGTCTGAATTCCCATTCATCTGTGGTTTGTTACCCACATCTGTAAGATATTTCAGCACAGATATTATATAGAATAACCAGATGGTCAGTTCCACATTCTTAACATTAAAAGATCTGTGGGCCCTTCTGTTGACACCAAAAGATTCCGAACTGAAAATGTCCAAGTACAATGACAGTGGATGAAAGGACATGCTTGAAACCATTGGGTCATTTCGGGGAAAATGGCTCCTTTTCAATCTTGACCTCTCAGATCTCTGATATTTGACACCCAAGATTTTCCCCCAGAATTACCCCACAAGTAACAGAAAACTCCTGTAGCTAAAAGCAGGGTTGCTGGAAGGAATGAGTGGATTATCCGGTTGATCTACAGTAATATCTGTGACATTGACCTACAGAAAGAGAGTTTTCCAATTGAGACCTGTATGCACTGAAGGGGTTAAGCTTTTTTTGGTTGATTCCCAATCCTCACAGACCTCTACCATCCATTATAACCAGCGGTAAGACGGTAAGCACTTTTTTTTAGTGGCTTCTACTGATATTGCAAACATTTGTGGACTGCACTGCAGTTAAACAGATTTGCCAGCCTTCTATGTCTGTGCACTGCACTGTACTAAAACACAAGGCAGGAAAAAAAAAACTGTTAATGCACCCATGTAAAGACGCCAAAAACTGAGACCTATTAAAGTAGCAAGAAGAAGCACATTAGCACTCAGTCATGAAATGGGTAAGCCAGTGCTGGAGAGCTGTGTCCTCAGAGAGACGTAAAAAAAAGATTCCAACCGATGCTCCCAAATGCCCTTAATTCAAGATACATTTTTAAAAAATGTTCTTTTCAGGAAGATAGATAGATAGCTATTATGCTCTACAGATAGATAGCTATTACGTCCGTACCGTTTGCCTCATCACAGAGACCAGTGTTTTCCAAAATACGTTTGAAATTATGGTCATCTATGAGCTTCTGTCAAATCCGTAAAATTGTCAGTACCCACACTGCATTCTGACCAATGGCAACATAACATGTGCGTTTTATTCTGCCAGCTAAACCCACCAAACAGAGGCCATCAGCAGAATCTGATCCACTGTCACCCAAACGGCGGTTTTGTTTTCATTTGTGCTGTAAATGGCAGCAAACCTCGGCCAAGGAATTGGTAGAGCCGCACCTCTGAACAGGCCAGTGACATCACTTCACGAAAACTGCACTATATTTAGCAACTAACCCTTGCTCTCTCTCTCTCGCTCTCCCTCCCTCCCTCAGTACCCTGTCAATGCCCAGATCCCGGACTCTTCTGTGTCCTGAAATCTCTCGCTGCGCCCCCCCCCGGACGTAAAGCTGCAGGAGAGGCAGAGAGGGGAGAGAATGAAGAGGTCGTAAAAGGCGCAGGAGAAAGGGTAGAGCCGTAGCTGCAGGCAGCGATAAAAGAGGGCCATTGAGAAAATGCAGGGAGGAGGCTGGGGCGCTGTAAATCACAGCCTCTCCATAAACTAGCTCTTCATCTGGGAAAACCTTTGAGAACTGGCGCTTTCCCCTGCGTGCCCGTACCCTACAGATCCTCCCTGGCCCTTTCTGCTGCGTCCCTCTGCGTGCCCGTACCCTACAGATCCTCCCTGGCCCTTTCTGCTGCGTCCCTCTGCGTGCCCGTACCCTACAGATCCTCCCTGGCCCTTTCTGCTGCGTCCCTCTGCGTGCCCGTACCCTACAGATCCTCCCTGGCCCGCAGCGGGCAGCTTGGTGTACCCAGGACATGTCAGGCTTTCTGTGTTGCGATGGCAGCCTCGCTTTGGAAAGGGGAGCGTGATGTGTGCCACGTGTTTGCGACTGCCGTTTCCAACACCCCCACGGAATGAGATTCTGTGAAGCCGATCTGTGTGTGTTTGACGCTTGTGCAGGATGTAAAAAGCGGGGGGTGGGGGTGCGTGTAAAGCTCGCCTCTCCTTCGCCGCTGCTCTTTTCAGAATGGCTCTATTTCACAGGCGCGAGCAGTTTGGCCTCTGTGGCGGAAAGCGATCCGTCTGAGGCGTCCCTGTTTCGGTAAAAAGCTGTTTTTGGCATCTCAGACAGGGTAGGAAGAACCACCTGGAGGCTGGGTGCAGTGTGTAGCATGCATCACTAAAAGAGCCAGGGCCTTCCTGGCTGGGCCTACAGCTAGGCCTAAAACAGGGCCTTCCTCTCTCATCCTGAGGGCTGGGCCTACAGCTGGGCCTAAAACAGGGCCCTGCTCTCTCATCCTGAGGGCTGGGCCTAAAACAGGGCCCTCCTCTCTCATCCTGAGGGACAGGCAGAGAGGTACAGCCTTGTCGACTGCTGTCGTCTCTGTGCATGAAAGCCAACCGTGGCTTTCTCAAAGCTGTACTTTACATTTCCTCCTATAATTACTGCTACGTTAAACTGCCTACAAGTCAACCAAGAACTCTTATCGCTTCAGCACTGAATCGTATCAGTGTTTGTACATTAGCAGAATGATGAGCTCGGCAGCAGTGTGGCGTGGTGGTGGGGTCTGGGGTTTTATGTTGCAGTAGCTGGCACGGGGGCCCACCAGCAGCGAGTGAGTGCAGGAAGGTTCTTTCCCCTGTACTCAGTGTGGGATGAGGCGAGGGGGGGGGGGGGACACACACGCTGGTCAGTGCCGCTGGAAAATCCCAAGCCGTGCACTTCGGCCCTGGAAATCCCGGCCAGGCCAGACAACAGTGGGCCTTTCATTCCCTACCTTCCCACATCAGTGCTTTCAGCACGAACCCACTAACCCCCCCCCCCCCCACCCCCACCCATGTGACCAAGCGTGACCACGAGACACAGGTCAGGTCTATACCTCTCAGTGCCTTGTAGAAGGTATGCAGCGCGCCTGTCCTCCTGCGGGTTTCGGCGGAGAGGTGACGCAGAGCACCCAGTGTGCCTGCTGGATTTTGGGAAAGCTGGAACGCTCTGTGAAACGGTGAGACGTACAGCGTGTCAGCAAAGACCCCCCGTGGCGAGAAGCAAGCGCTCTACTTGAACCTGATAAACCACTGGAAGAGGAATGTGTGTGTGTGTGTGTGAGAGAGTTTGGGAATGATGAAATAAGCCAACCCTGCAAAAACCGGCCAAAGGCTGCTTCTCACCATGTGTCATCGGCGAGAAGCGCACCAAGATGAGAACGCTGAACCACACGTGGGTTTCAGTCAACTCAAAAACGCTCCTCGTCATCATCATCACCCCTTTTTCCCCAGAACAGTCTACCCCCTGGACCTCCAAAACCTCGGTGATCTTGACCACATCATTCACCTCTGAAAAAAACATACAGAAATGTCCATTCCAACCCGCTTGGTTCAACACAGGCATCCACATTGTCATTCTCGCATTACACAATCCTTTTTCACCTCACCAGCCACCATAAAACCTCTGTATTTTAGTCACCCCAGTTCCAAGCACTCCCATCATCGAGTGTGCAGAGATGACACTATATCTGTATCTGTTCAACCAACAAAGTGAAAAACCAGAAGTGGGCATGGATTTGAACGGTGGGCATGGAAACCGCTAGGTTATTAAACTGTAAAACCTCAGCCAAGGCCAACCGTAGAAAAAGCCGGCTTTCCAGCCTAATGAATACCGGCACTGCAACCGTTGTGTTTTCAAAAAGCAGAGACAGCCTACAGACCACTCAAACAATTCAAGTTAGCAAGAGTGCTTTCAAAGTACCAAACTTGTGATTTTTACACCGGCATCATTAAACATAAAGTACAATAACAAATAATTTATTTTCAAAAATATTTATTTTAAAATGTGTATTTTGCAAACTGTAAAAAGCAGCCTGTATGTTTCAAATAATTAGCCATGATTTAGACTACTACATTTAGAATGGGTTCCGTCTGAGCAGTATTAGCATTAGCGCTAGCTGCACCAGACACTGCAGTTGCTGTGGGTCCACGAAAGGCAGCTCCGTCAAATCTCTACCAACCTCAACCAACCGCAACTATTTCTTCATTGGGAACAGTCATAAAAATAAAAAAAACACTGGGCTGTTGCCTTGCTTGCTAGCTACGAATAAAGTCTCTGTTACGTGTCCCCTTCCTGGTAGTAAATATCTATGGAAACAAACTGACCTGCTGACATTTTGCAAGTCTTTTCTAGTAGATTTCTAACAACATTGAAGAAAATAGTACTTTTATAACTAATTTTAATTACATGAAAAAAAATACGTAAGAGGACTGGTTATTGTTTGTATTGACAGAATCCGCTTCTTTCACGTTAGTACACATTCTAGAAGTGTTTTGCGATCGTTTTAGCTGCCCTATAGAAGTGAATGGAGAGCGACAAATACCCTATTCTGGATTATCACCCCAGGAGAGCACAGAGCAACTAACGAACATATTTCGCCATCCTTTGGACTCATATCATGTCCAGGTAACTACACAGGCCAAAGTTCTACCAAAGTTCAGTTGTGCTTTAATCACCCAGCATACATTCAGAAACGCTGATCCTATCAATATCTCCATTCATTCAGAGCCATTCATCCAGCATACATGCAGAACTATTCACCCAGCATACATTCATAATCCTCATTGACCCACCATACACTGAGAAGCTCTATTCCCATCACCATCCTTATTTAACCCATATACATTAAAAACCCTATTTCCACTGGCATTCCCATTCTACATTACTGACATGTTAAGGAGTTCCAAGAAAGAAAAATATTTTTCCAAAACCCGCGCCCGCTCGAAAGCGCTTGCTCGGACTGCACGGGTGGTCACAGCTCTCTTCATGAGAGAGGCAGTGTGGAACATGGCATGAGATAGGGGGCTTATTAGATTAGCTTCCCCTGGCTCAGGGAGCTTCTCTCTGCAGGCAGGTAAACGGCAGATCCAGCTCATCACATTCCCCCTCACGTACCGAGCTGGAGATCGCTCCACTGCTGCGGCTGCTGTGCGGTCGCCATGGCGACGCCGAAGCGCCAACTCATCTGGGAGCGAGCCGAGGAATGAGAACCGCTCGCTCGGACCTGACGCTGGAGACGAGGACCTGCAGAACGCGGAGAGGACCGCGGGAGGGGGGGGCACTATGCCGAGCGCCCGCACTGCATGGCGCGGCTCGGTACCGGACGGAGGGTGACTCGGTTAGTTTGTGGAGTGGCTTGGCTTCAGTCGCGTTAGCGATCGCCGTAACCGTCCGTTCCCTGGAGCACTGTCGGCGGCACGCTGTAGCACTGTGGGCCTAGCCCCACCCCACTTTTCACAGTGGTCCACAATAATTTTTTAACTGAAGCAGTTCACTACCTACCTACCTACCTAACTGTACCATCCACTGACTTAGCCAATCAAAGCCGAACACAGCAGATCAGAAGCACCCGCTGCACACATTACTCAGTACAGCACAGTATAGTCGGAAACATTGCAGTGTGTCTACCAAACCTGCACAACATTAATATCAAACCTGTAGCTTGCTATGAATAACGTTATCTAGCTTTGCACAACGCAACGTATCCAAAAATGTCAAAACACTCCTCCCTTTAGCAGTTGGTGAAAAGAATTAGGAGAGAGCCACCGTAACCACCGGAAAAATATGAAAAAGCAATTGTAAGTGTGACGTGATGATTCTGTAACGTGTGAAGTCGGGCGAATGAAACAATGGTGGTAGCATTATCAATAAAAAAAAAAGCAATTAACAGTTGGCAATAGTTGCAGAGGCATGTGTCAACTCGGACAAACGCATCTTTTCAAAAAATGCTATCAAAAGCAATTTAGTCTACAAAGTTGACGTGAGAAAGTACTTCAATATAGCAAAAAATTGTTAGCGTAGGCTGAGGCTACGTGAATATTTCTGACCTGTTAGGTGAAATCAAGTCTAAATGAGCAGTAGTTTGAGTAAAATATTCTGTCACATTTATTGATATTTCGGCAAGCAGTAAAGGCAATCTGTTACATTTAAGTCACTGTAAATTAATACGTGAAAGCAGCAGCTAAACGAAACAGTCCACTGAAGTGTTGTTACGTGAATGTTTGTGAATTCATCGGAGAAAACTGACAAGGAATTAACTGTTTTGGTTACAAAAATATTTATATTTATACACTTTGTGATGTTATGCTGGTCTGTGCGCTTATTTTCACCTCAAAATAGTTAGTGTTTTTGAACATGTCATTAAGCCTAACAGGTCAACACAACCACCATTGTTTCATTTGACAAATTGAGGAAAGGATGTCTGAGCATTTATGAAAATAACATTAGTACTTTACCAGCATATTGTCCAATTTAAACTAAATGAATGCGACACCCTACAAATCTTCATTAACTTGGCCCACTCGCAAATGACCCGGGCCCACCCGCGATGTAAATCCTGCCGCCACTACTGCTCTAGAGCGGGACCAACCGCAGCGTCCTGAGCCCCAGACCGCGGCGTCACGTCAGGCCACGGCGAGGACGACCGTCTGTCCGTCACCGCTAGGCCTACTCTCCTCGGGAGGAGCGCAGAGAGCGCGCAAAAAATGCGTCTGTGCTGCGAGGCTCTCCTAACGCAGCACAGCCTCACAGTCTGGGACAGAGCGAGTGCATCCCTGCTGAACACAACGACCCGCTTCAGAGCGAATCGCGTTAAGTCACATCCGTTAGCGCTGGATCCCCTACAGCAGGGGGTAGCACCATGCAGGACACTCGCAAATTCAATCTCGCTGCATCGCAGGGCATCAGCGCATTGTAACGCATCGCTTTCTGTAGTGAAGAGGTCTGGTCCTAATGGGATTAAAGGCAGACAAAGCGTTTTTAATTCAGACATGCTTTTAAAACAAACGGCACATACAGACATGCAGTAAGACACTTCAATTCATATTTTCAAAGCGCACTCATTGGGAAATGGCAGATTTAATCCCCGATTTTACTCCCGTTAAGTACGTTTCACCTTTTTCCAGACTACAAACACTACCTCAGATGCAAAATGAAAACGATCAACACTGGAAGAATTACGCATTCTAGTCTAGTTGTTTACTGCGCATTTCAACAAACGAATCGAGCTCAGAACACGACTGCCCTGAAGGAATCAGTCCATTGTTATGGTGGAGGGGAAACGGACAACTAGCTGCTACGCTCTTCGTGCTGCAGGTCCTGTTTGAGATAGAGCAATCAAACTGCAGGTCCTGTTTGAGATAGAGAGCAATCAAACTGCAGCGCTTTGCTTTCTTCAAACGGGGGGGGGCAAAAAGCTTTTCAAAACCTTTTCAAAAAGGCGAAAACATCTCCCACGGCTAGTTTCAGAACTGATGATAAACAAAAAAGGTTGGAAAACATTGTTGGGATTGCCCGAGTCGAAGGCGCATCGTGTCGTGCGCGTCGCCGTCCCCAGCGCCGAACCCGCGGGACTCCGAGGGCGTGCAATTTCAAGGTGTTAATATCCGTGGCTAAAGTCAATTCAACATGCTTTACTCGCGTGGCACGCATGGAATGCGCACGCTGTCAAAGGAAAAGAGGAAGCGAATCTCTGCTCCGCTCATGAAATTAAATGAATGTGCCACGCATCCCTTGAAATGAATACGACAAGGCCCTGGCATTTCTGCCTTTTAAACGATGACGACGAACAGACCGCATTAAAGTTTTCATTTGACTGAAATGGCACGCGAAAGAAGCCGCGCGATTTCAGCTTATCCGCTGCTCCCCCTGCCGTAGGGCAATTCACAGAGCGCTAGCAGTTAGCTGCAGTAAAACACACCGGCCTCCGCTCTACCCCTTGCCCAAAACAACCTGGGAGCAGATTAACCAGATCATCGGAACGTGTCGTGCTTTAGCTTATGCAAAGCTTCATACCTCTGCCAGAGCCAATACGTTATGAAAGCACAGCATGGCGAATCTATTAAAGACTGGAGACAGTCCAGATACAATTTCATCGGGTCGACAGGAAAAAAAAAAAAGAGTAAACCTGCAATTTTCCCGGGCGCTACGGTTAGCATGTATCGAGGCCGTGCCGGTAACCGCTTTGACCGTTGCGGTACGCGTCCCCGCAGCCTGATCACGTGACGCCAGCACCGGCGTACGCGCTTTCATAACACGATTGGCACTCCTGTGAAGCCCCGGAAGGCCTCTGAGGACACCGGCCGCTCTCAGTCTGATGATTATCGATCAGCTTTCCCGTTACGCCTCTCCACATTTCATAATCCCACTGATCAAATGCGCTCCTGCATGTCAAGTCAACCTTTTAAAAAGATGGCCCCTACTGTGCTTTAAGTTCATTACTGTAATGAACATGCCTACAAAATACCTACAGAACCTAATATGTGAAAAAATCACAGATCCATACATTCCATTATATATTCATATGAATATTTACACCTGCAAAATACTCTGAGATGGTTTCAAAGTCATAGGGGCAGGGTGTGAATTAAGCTCGGGCCACCAGCCAAATGCTGGTAAAATTTAGATTGTGGCTGGTAGACTTTCTACTGTACCAGCCACTTTGGCAGGTAACCAAACAGGTTGTGTTATATTGTAAAAGGTAATGTGGCTGGTAAGATGTTGAAAATGGCTCCACAAGTCTCTCTGGCCAGTGAGTGAAAAAGTTAATTTAATTCCCTGCATAGGGGTCTTAGGAGTAGAGACTATGACACATCACCTCACAGGACTTATGAGGACCAATTGACACCGAGCGCCGAGAACGACACGAGAGACATACTGAAACAATGGAGGAGAAAAAGAAGCCGACACTGCGGGCCGACGGACAAAGAGAGACAATGAGGGCGGGACATCCGACGGGGGCCAGGCCTGATTTACAGCGGGAGTTAAAGGCGCTCAGGTGAAATGTTACTGCGCACGTCTAGACGCGAGGGCTATTCCCTCCTGCGTTCTCAGCATTTAGAAAATGTGTCGCCTCGTTTTCACCGCTACGGGGCAAAACCAAGACCAGTGGGCCTGATATTCACCATTAATACACGACTGAAAACAAATTTCCGCTGAATGAAGGTCATGATTACGAGGCTTCATTTGGAAGAGCTGCGAAGCAGAAACGACGGTGCGCGTTTTCGACGCGCATCGCGCCGTTTGTAAAATCGCCGCTGGTCTGAAGCGAAGGTGGCGTTCCACCTTAGCAGACCCCCCCTCCCCCCCCCCAATCGGCGCTTTAATGAGCCGTCCTCTTTTCCCACCTGACCAGGTCTTTTTCATTCCTGCCATTCAGGCTTGTAGCCCAATTACCCGACAGTAAATCCCATTTACAGACACTTGGAGAACAATCACGATGTAGATGTGAAACGTTCATTCTCAGCTTCAATGAATGAAAGAGCTACTGTGGTCTCCAGGAGATGAGAGAGCTGACCCAGTTCAACAGCAGTTTCACGCTCATCCCCTTCCTTTTCCGCCAGTACCCAAGACTCTGGGCCCACTCAGCCCACGCTCAACGGCTTTGTGAGCATTCTTAATGAACTGGGAGGAAGAGAATGATTTACTCGAATACACAAGCTATGCCCTGGCAATCCACGGAACGGCTCGGCTTTTCTCTACCGTTTCCCCCGATTCTGCGTAGCCACGCTGCCGTTTTCTCACCGCACGCTGCAGGTGTAAAGCCAAGTGGCAAATGCGCTGGAATCCGCCGCTCGGACCGCGGCTCTGTGAGAGAGTTCAGCGATAAATCTGGCTGATGCAATCTAATGGAACATTGTATTACGCCCAGCTCGGTAAATAACGGAGCACTTACAGCCAAGATAGATAATACACCCCACCGGGGGGCCGAGGTAGCACAGGAGACTCCATTACAAGTATTCAATGGAAAACGTTCACAAAGCAGCACTGGAAATCACTTCAGTTGCAAAGTTGTGAGAAAATGTTAACAGTGCAAACAATGCCGAAGCAACAATCTGGAGTTTTAACAAGTTTTTTTGCAAAGAGATTAAACAGCAGGACGTGCCCAAGGCTACCAGCCTAACAGCAGTTTGAGAGTCATGCTATTGAAATGCAGTACGTGGCCCATTCACTGACGCTAGCTCAGTTAGCCTGTTCAGTCAACGTCTCAGTGGTCTCTTGTTAGCGCAAGAGGGCCATGACGGTCAATTTAAATTTTTTAGCATACATTGACATGGGCCTTTTGGGAATTTCAACTTTCAACAGGCATGGATGTGGGCCACTTGGGTTTGTAGAGGAGGACCAGAGAACAGAACAAGAAGAATCCTCCCCCTGCCTTGCAAGATACTGCAACTTAAATGAGCCATTGAGCTGTATTGCACCTGGACGTGAACGGGCCTTGCTTTGAAATGGAAAGGCCTTGCTTTGAAAACAGCATGGAATATGACCGCCCTTAAAAACCACCCTAAGTTTAGTGCGCATCATACTAGCCACCTCGGTGTGTTTACAAATCCGTATGTCACACACACATTTCAGCTCCCCCAGTGTTTCTCTGGCGTTACAAAATGCGTCGCAAGGCAAAACAAAGATCAAATCTGTAGACTGTGGATTACCCATTACCTAAAACGATCAAAAGGAAAAATGTATTTATTTTGAGAAACGTCATATCTCTTCGATTGCAAAAGCAGTTTACTCGACAGAAACGGCAATTGTTCGCCGCTGAAGACTTTGAGTTGCCTGTATTAAAGCGGTTTTCCCGATACTCCTGACTACAACGTGATGGGTTAAAACGGCAACAGTGCCAGGCAGCAGGCCCAATCAATGGCCATTACTTCTCTGAAACGCCGATGCACTGCAAACACGGAAAACAAAAGTTTGCCAGCAGAGAAAAGGCAATGACAGATATGATAATTGCTTTGCTAATTCGGTTTAAAACGCACAACCTATTCCCGTGTCGAGTCCATTCGTGGGTGACTGTGAAAACGAGCTGCGCTGCAGCACTTTGAAGCGCGCTAACTCTAAAGGAACAAGCCAAAGCCATTCCTCACACATGCAGAAGCAGGCCAGCGGAAGGACATCCCTTCAGAGTTTAAGCACGCCGCGCTTTTAAATGCTGCAGGAATACCTCTCAATTCAACCCTTGATCACAGCTTCCCCAACGTTTGGGCCTGGAAACGGCCAAACACAGGCAGTGATATATGCTCAGACTTGCACGGCATCACGGAATAAGTCAGATTAAGGGTTTACCACAGATGCGTGTAAGAACAGGACTTTTAAAATGCGGATAAAAATACCCAGGATTCCTTACAAGGTATAGGAGAAGCAGATGTGGCAACCTCGTGTTGATGCCAGTTTATATTTGAGTTTAACTGTAATCTTGAGGCTAGCGTGAGTAGGCGTCTCCCAAAAAATCACAAAGTCAAATACAGAGCTGCTGAGAGAAAACCTTTTTGCAAGCCAGAGAAAAAAATAAATAAACTGCAGACGAGTCGAGACAGCGTCATCGGAAAGGCAGAAAGCTTCCTCGGTGAAGAAAACAACGAAAGAACAACCAGTACAACAGGCCTCAAGTGAATGACCTTTTGTCACGTATCCTTTGACGTCCTTTCATACCGGCCGTCAGATTTCCGGCCCGTTTATATTGTTTGAGTACCGCCATCTATGTCATTATGGTAGAACCCGAACATCGGTTCTACATACTGCACTATGCTAAGACCTCTGGTGCCGCTTATGGACTGGAGCTAGCAAAGCTGGTTTGGTCATCTGTAAAAGGGAGGACAAACAGTGGACAAACGGGGAAGGGGGGGGGTTTGTGGATTCTCTGGCCGTTGTCGAAAGGTCACCGAGTCCCTGCCAGGAGTGGTGAAAAAGACGGCCTTTGTCCCGAGGGGCTTTGGATGTGAGAATAGGAAGAGGGGAGCAGGGGAGAGAAGCACAATGGGCCGCTATAGAGGGCCCTCTGAGAGGTGCCAATCCAGCCAAAGAGCGCTGCGCGAGAGGGGCTCCACCAGACTCAACCTCTGGACCTTCTTTCAGAGCCCGGCCAGATCATCACCCCCGAGCCAGGCCACACAAAGGGCCGCCGCCACGAGAGGGCAGAGAGGGGAGGGGGCCTTCCTGACACCCGTCTGATTTACCTCATTTCCACGGGGCCGCACTCTTGCCCTTCCGGATCACCGGGGTGACGCGTTCATTGTGCTTCGGGGCGCGCAGCGGAGGGTGCCAACTCCGCCATTGTCCAAAATCCCTCAAGTGTTGACACCGCTGGTTACCGTTCGGTCTGAAATTCAAATGACTTACTGCCAACTGAGCTCTCGCACCAACTTGGGACACTGGGAAGACTGCAGCTGCTGTGATGCAAGACTGGTGAAGTGAAAATAAAAGATGAACAGCACTTAAGTCCAAACTGACCGTTTAGCAAATTAGGGCAATGGTGGAGCAGTGGAAGGAGCACAATGAAGGCATTCATGTAGTCAGAGCCTGACCAAGAAACACCTGGGAAAACGCCGCCGTCCAGAACACGGCGCAAACCGCAGCCCACGGACATGGCTGACCCTAGAACACTTAAGTGTAGTACAGGATTTAAGGATTGCCATCTACAAATTCTCAAGGTTCCTCCATACTGCCCCAGTCACAACAGGGGCTCTGTTCATCAATTACTTTAAATCAGCATTGATTTTCTCCATAGAGCTTCTATTTCCAGCGCCACAGCCACGGAGGGTATTTTCTCTGAAGTTCGCTCAGCAGTAACCGACTGGCTGTAAACAAAAAGGATTGCGTGGGATGATCTCCAAGGAAACGTGATATTTTGGAGTTCTCTTTTTTTAACGCAGAAATTAAGATGCTCGCCATCATTTTGGCCGCATTTCAGACGAAAACACACACGCGGTGGTCTAGTGCGGTTCAATTGGATGACGGTTTGACTGCTTTTGTCAGAAGGAAAATGTCTGGAAGGTGAAAGGTCGGGGTCTGTGGAATAGCTGCGAATGTTAGACTTAGAGACAGTTCCTGACTCTTCTTACAATGAAACAAAGTTGTGTCACCTTGGAGAAGGTGGAGTGCAGCTATGTGGCATACCGTCAACACTGCCACAAACCTGGAGCGGTTCACTGCCCCGTCCACACCCCGTCTGCCTGCAGAGGGAGCGCGGTGTGGGTCGAACCCACACAGGCTGCAATATGTTCCCTCGCAAAGATGTCTAAACTCACACGCGGGAGGTTCCACATTCGTGGGGAAGGGAATAATTACAAGTTGGAGTTTCTGAATTGTAATTTGCCATTTTCTTAATTTCTATCAGTTGGGGCCTTCCTGGAAAGAGAAGGCCGGCGCAGCACGGGAAGGGTTAACCCCGCAGGGACCCATCTGTTGCCTCGTCTGTTCCTGGCTGGCGTCTGGCCCGGCTTGGCTCGAGCCCGGCTCTGACTCGGTCAGTGAGTGCGGACACAGAGAAAGAGACACCGACTACCAGAACGCTCAAAAACAGTCATTCCCTCTCTCTATATCCCTCCTCCCTGCTTTTTTTTACAAGTCCCTATATACAGTGCCCTCCACTATTATTGGCACCCCTGGTAAAGAGGAGTAAAAAGGGTTATAAAAAAAATTACCTTTTGGTGAATTAGCCTAATCTCACACTGAAAAAATGAAAAAAATCCAGAAATAATTCTCAAGAAATAATTATTTTTAACAAAACCATGTGTGCCACAATTATTGGCACACCTAGAAATTCTTATGAACAAAATGAATCTGAGCATTTTTTCCATTTATATTTTACTTTTTAAAGTTGATCAGATTGTTCGGAACTTTCAAGCAGTAATCCATGACTTCCTGTTTCATTGGGGTATAAATATGAGGTGACACAGAGGCCATATTCCCTTATTCATACATCAACAGGGGAAAGATAAGAGAACACACAAATCAAATGAGGGAAAAGTGTGTTGCGCTTCATAAGTAAGGGAATGGCTATAACAAACTAGCTACTCACCTGAAAATGCCCATATCTTAAAAAGTTAAAAGCAACTGGAACTTTTACAAACTTGCCTGGAAGAGCACCCCATGCACAGTGAGGAGGATGGTAAGAGAAGCAAAAAATCCCCAAGGATCACTGTTGGAGAATTACAGAGAAAAGTAGCATCTTGGGGTCACCAAAAGGTGAATTTTTTATAACCCTTTTTACTCATCTTTACCAGGGGTGCCAATAATTGTGGAGGGCACTGTATATTTCAGCCTCTCCTTCCATCCATTTCTTTCTATGACCACCTCAGCAAATCGTAATTTCTATTTCACTCTCTCCATTCTGCTCTTTCTCTCTCTACCTCCAGCCTCTCAGCACCTCCAGCTCTCTCTCTCTTTCACATCTCCACTATCTCAGCGCCTCTCTGGGTCCTCTGTATTAATCGTCTCTGCCTGAAGGCCATGAGACTTCTTTGGCTGCCCCACAGTAACTGAACCAAGGAAGAAACGCAATACCGCACTTAGAGGGCGCGGGCCCAGCCGCACATACACTGCTTCACAGCACAGCACTGTGTCCCAATCCCCGTCCTACACTCCCAATATAGCGCATTAGTGATATAACCCTGCTTACATCCACCCTTCCTCGCTTCTCTATGTGCGAGTCAGCCGTGGGGCGGAGCTCTGCGCGCCGTCATACTCGTCCCCGTCTGGCGAAGCTGTGAGGTTTCATCTTTTGGTTCCGCTCTCGGGCCGCTCCTGAGAGGCTGCGCGTCACCGTTGTTTACACAGTAAACAGTCCCGAGGTCGCGGTACCAGTCACAAGCTCGGCGCTTCCTGACCGACATGTTTAATTCATCGGCGGGCAGGGAAAGAGAGAGAGAGAGAGAGAGAGAGAGAGAGAGAGAGAGAGAGAGAGAGAGAGAGAGAGAGAGAGAGAGAGAGAGAGAGAGAGAGAGAGAGAGAGAGAGAGCGAGAGAGAGAGAGAGAGAGAGAGAGAGAGAAGGGGAACAGGTTGACAGTTAGAGGGATGAAAAAACAAAAGGGCTGGTCTATTTAATGGCGGTTGAAAGAAAAGAGAAGTATCCCAGTATTGGCCAGCCACTCTGTCTTCCCTTCAGAATGGCATTGTGTAAAGAAGCCGCTAAAGCTATAGTCCCTGCGCTCAGCTGCTCCAACATGTGGAAACTTCAATGGAGGGAGAAAACAACACCATACATCAATTCTAATTCAAAGCATGAGTTCTCCCCGGTATACAAGTTGGGGCCGATTCTGAGATTATTCCTGCAGGCCAGCTGTACCGAATCAAAGCCAGGAATTGGGGGGGGGAACAGAGAGTGCCCACATGAAGTGGCTGAGCCCAATAATAGAGGAGCACCTGGATCCGGAGCAGCCCCGGCCTGATTAACCCTTTATGCTGCTGCCTTATCTAACATCAATGGGCTGCTCTTAAAGAGGAATTCACCTGGCAGTGCTACGTGCTTAAAAGGTAATCCTGCAGGGACATGCGTGGGCATCGCACCCGTTACACGCGCAGCTCCTTCTGGGCGTTTAGCCTCACCTCGTGGTGTAAACAACTGGCAGCCCTGCAGGGCTCTTCAGCAAACAGACCAAAATGCAGAAGATGAAGAGGAGCAATCAAAAAATGAACGAGACTTCTGCTTCGAGACACCGACGACTGGTGACGTTCACTGAATGATGCAATTAGAGTGACATAGCGCATGTCTACTATAAATAGCATGGGCAGGCTAGCAGCGTCTCATTACAATCAACACAATCAACCAATTAAGCACCCAGCTGATTTAAAGAAGGCCATTTTAGTCTGAGGTAGAGACTAGTCCACTTCAATATAATTATTTCCACAGGCAAGTAAGTTGGGTGAGCAAAGACCTTCAGTAAACTCAAAGAGTCACTTTCACACACGTAACACCGAGTATTGACCTTTTAACTTCTCCGGCAATGCAGCAGCTTCTCATGATCACACAAATCAAGGATGATCTGGTATTTTACCGGGTCGGTAACATAAACACATTATGGGGCCAGTAACTGTCATCTGAACAAGTGGCTGTCAAACACTCCAAAAGAGCAATGGAAGTAGGTGAAGAGCATAACCAAGACGTAGACAATCCGGGTAAGGTATGATTTGGTTAATACTGGCTTACTAGCCAGAGAAGCGAGTGGCAACCATTCCAGAATTTTTCCATCTTAGTTCTTCCCTTTATTCCAATGCATTTACATTTCCCTGAAATAAGTCAGTAGACACAGAAAATTATTTTTATGCTTTCAAAATTTTTTTAAATGGGCAGTTTTGTGCAGCAGGAAACAAAGCATAATGCAAGACTGCATTTAAAAAGTGCTCATTTCAGCAACTACAATAAATAACCATACTGTTGCAAATGGAATAGGTATGTTTATGTTATTTGGTGTCTATATATATATATTTATAATGTTGCCAGCTACATAATTTCAGAGCTTTACATGCATGTTCAACTGTGCCTATGAAATCCAAATTTTGCCTTTCTAAACTGAATATTCCTGAAATTCAAGAATTTACCTAAACCCAACATTACTATGGCTGCAGGACATGGGGAACTCTCAAAGACAATTACTGTGGAGTCGGTTATAAAAATATAAAACATGACTGCTATTTGTAGAATTATTATAATTATGGGGGAAAACACAAGCAACCCGTTCCCCCTAAATAAGCATAATCTTTGTGCTTCTGTGCTTTAAAACAAAATGGCTTCAATTGTTTATTTGACCATGTTTCACCACAGTAACGAGCAATTGAAAGTTATTTATTGATTATGTGATGATTATGTGATGACTGTTCAAAGGGTTGTTCTCATTTGTGTTTGTATAAGGCCTGCGCTTATTCCTTTACACAGTATCAGCATACTGTGTAATATCTGAAAATTGCTGAAGAATGTTGATATACTCTTCCCTAATCTCCAATAACAATAAAAAAAACACTCATTGTCCACAGTGAATTTCATTGATATTAGCCTTGCTTGGGCTACTTTCAAGTCTTATTGAAAACGTTTCATGTGCTAAAGTTTAGCCTCAATTTAGCCCATTTTCAACAGACTGGGAAATGTACAATTAAAGTTCTGCCCATAATCTTTTATCCCTCCACTTCTGTTCTCGCACAGGGAGGTGGGGGCCTAGTTTAGAAGAGCGACTTTGTGCTCGCGCTACAGGTCTGTGAACACGGGCTCAACACCCCAGATGCAAAGTGACTTGACATAATGGTGAATGAGGCTGAAAACCTATCAAAATGCTTTCCTTTTCAGATTTAGAGAGTGGACCAGGCCCAGACGGAACATTCCGGTTTCAGTTGGCCAATGTCAAAAGGCCCGCAAGTTACAAGTCACAGTTATCTGACTGCATTACTGGAAACGCAGCAGACACTGCACAGCATAAATGGTCAGAAAGCTTAGCTTTTGCCGATATCGCCTAGCTGCGATTGTGGTGAGATAAACAGACAGGACACAGAGGGGATGAGGTCTCTGGGTATTCAACCTTGAATACACGATTAGATCGGCCGCCTAAAAATAGAAAAGACCCTCAGTGTGGCCAAAGCAGCAGCATATTACAGCCATGTGGCCAAAGCACAGATTGAAAAGGGATTGCTGATATTCCACCACACTGGAATCTGGCAATTAAATGAACGTATCGCAATCCTTCCCGATTTTTTCCGTTTTCTTCTTTTTAAAGAAAGTTCCATCTGTTGGGACCCCTGCCTGACTGCAGCGGGCCCCGAATGGGCCCCGTCAGCAAGGCCCATTCCCAGTCCCAGCTCCAGCTCCAAACTCCCACGCAACGTTACACCTCTAATCTGCAGCCAGTTAAACAGCACAGTCATTCTCCGGGGGGGGGGGGGGGTAGCGAGAGAGAGAGAGAGAGAGAGAGAGAGAGAGATGAAGGAAGCTTGAGAGGAGCAAGAGATGGAGCAGGAGATAAAGCGAGAGATAGAGAGAGAGAGAGAGAGAGAGCAGGAGAGATGGAGAGGGACTAGGGTAAACAAGAGTGTCACAGTCAGGAGGAAGGAGGGTGAAGGAGGGTCAGGGGAACTGCTGCCCTGCTAAACCCCCCCATCCCCCCCAAAAAAAACCACAATGCTGCACTATAACACAGGACGTCAAAATGTGCAAAAAAGGTTTATATATATAACCTGAATCCGCATGAGATTTCAAGAAACACTTTTAGGCTGATCTGGAGGGTTCGAGCGGTAAAGCGACTTTGACGAATTAGAGGTGAGAGTAGAGGAGGTGACAGCCGATTCATCTCTCCTAAGAGCCTCTTTTATCATTTGTGTCAAACATCTTACCCATGAAGCAAACACCAGCCATAAACATCTGTGAAAGCAGGCTTGTGTATATTCAGTGTGGATAGCTTGACATTTTATACTCCACCAGTAATGGCAAAAACAGTTCAGAAAATCTTGTTCTCTTGTCAAAAAGATAAAATGCGTAATATTTATCAGAATCCAATTACAGATAGCAGGTTGAGCTGAAGCAGAAAGAGCGAGACTAAAACAATGCAATGTTCTCAGAGGCTCCGCTCGTTCTTTAATCACCAGCTCCGAGCGCTAAATAAACCATACCAACGTGTAAACACTGCCAGTCAGGATACACTGTGGGAGGCCCCTGCAAGTCAAATTAAAACCAAAAAACACTCATTTGTTCCACTGGGTTTTGCAGTTCACATGCCTTGCTTGTCGAAGGCCTGACAATCACCGTTTGATCCTCTGTGGAGGAGTACACGCACTGCAGTCAGTGCATCGCGAGGAAACCTTGAGCGGGCTTGCTAGGTCTAAGGAGTGCAGGAGAAATGGTGGCTTTTTTTTTTCCATGAGCAAAATGTGAGAATAGACAGCCATTTTATTGTTTGTTGCACAAAGAAAAACACTTAAGTTTTGCATTTCAACAACAACTGCTTAATATCCAGTACAGTCTATAATAGCAAGTACATTTCATTTGACATGTAAAAAAAAAAATTATAATTTACATTTGACCTTGTGACTGGAGTGAAAATCCCACGGTATGTATTGGTATGCACTAGACTGGACACCATATTGAAAAGAACTGCATTTTTTCCCCCTGACCTACCAGGAAAAGGGCCTTGGGTTGGCCTGACGCACAGAGGGAGCCAATGGGCAAGCCTGTCACTGTCTGTGTCACATGACTCTTTTCAGCACCCCGCTCCCTGTACGTTTAATATCTCACAGGAATGAGAACGGTCTCGGCTCGCGCCGCTGCTTTCTCATTATCATTTATCCTTTTCAATCTCACACCGACACCTTCCTTTCTAAAGCCTGTGCGGCCGCAGAGCTAAAACAGCCATTTCAATGGCGGCAGAACATGGAGAGCCTTGACCTCCAGGAGAATGCTCCTGATGAACAAGCTGTGGGAAGGGGGGATGAGAGCAGGGTGATAAGGCAGCAGCTATGTGGAGCTTAGCTGCGCACCCATTCACCGGGTTAGCTGCGCACCCATTCACCGGGTTAGCTGTGCACCCATTCACCGGGTTATTTTGGATTTTGGTTCCCGGGGCAGGGTTCCACCCCCCCTTTTCAGACCATGCTCGCGAGGTACCACTTTTCGAAGGTTTGCAAACTAATGGGTTGGAGCTTTCAGTACTGAACATCGCTGATTGGTTAAACGCAATATTCACGAGAATCCCAAACAGACCAAGCACCGTTTTTAAATACTGGCAACAGAAAAACATTTAGCAGCAGCCAGAGAGCAAGAGAATCTTCAAACAAAAGAAAAATGGAAAAACAAAACCAGTCAAAACGGACCAATCTGGTCGGAGGACAACGTCATTCAGAGTGAGTTTGTGTCAGCGATCCACAACAAAAATAGGGTTGCCACCTTCCTTATAAAAATAAGAAATGCACCCATCAGAAAATTGATACATATGTTTGCAAGGTTACTGGATAGACATAGTTCACAGCATTTGCACCTCTGACGCACGGACGCACGCACGCACGGCCTGCTACCACTGATTCTGTGTCTGAACTGGCCTAGCTATTTCATGTGAAACTAGTTTTATTCATGATTATGTAATTCTCACTATTGTGAAATACTTTGTGTGTATGGATGGAACTTTGTGAAAGAATATATGGAACAAATTGCATCCCACATTAATTCAATAAAGAACGCAACATTTATTATTCAATACGGGACGATTCTGTATCATAAAGAACAGGTGCCAACTCTAAACAACAAAAGTCTACCAAAAGATTTCTATACATTTAGCTGAACTGGGTATAGACCACACAGTTAAACAGTGATGGGAAAAATCTAAAAACTGAAGTAGGATTACAAAAAATTCTACCCACAATACATCTTAAACGTAACGCCTAAGCTTTTCGGTTCTCGAGGCGCGGTGGGAAACCAAACACGAACGCACTCCAGGAACCGCGTAGTCCCCGTTGTGGATAGTTCCTGCCCTCTTTTGAAGTTCATACAACCCAATGGAAAAGGGGCTATACCACTCACCCCAAACACACACACCAGGCACAGGGACAGTGAAAGGGCTTGAGAGAGGTGAATAAAACCTGAACCATGCAGGGGTTCATTCTGAAATACCAGCAAACACTCGAACAAGCCATGGCTCACTCCAGGAAACCGTGACTTTTGGAGAAGACACGGGTGAGAGATGTGCAACGGCGGGCAGAACGCGAGTTAAGTATAAGTTACGGATCAAGAAAGGTGCACGACTCTACTTTGAAGTAATTTTGCATGGAAGACCGAGGACAGCCCGAGTGCTGAGCTCCATGCTTTCACAGGCCAGATCTGCGCCCTGTTTGTGAGCGCCGCTGCTGGACTGGCACGGAGCGGGGTGGGTGTTGTCCAGCTCAGGCGCCGTGTTGGTGGGCTGGCATGCTTTTCCGCCGTTCACGAAAGATTACTTCACACAGTGCGGGGTTTTACCTTCGACTGCAAATCAATCCAGCTGCGCTCTACGCTGGTGTGTCGGATAAACAGATTTTTTAAGTAAATGCGTCAGATAAACAGGACATTTAAATAGGCCTCACTAATTTTCCTCTACCATGGAGCACTTGCAGAAATTGAACACAATTCCGCAAATCTCAAGCTAGCAAAACAACAGCTAAGGTTGTTCCTCTCATTTACATGCGAGAATGTGCAGGGCACACAGGAGGGACGAGACCGCTGTATTTATGCAGCACTTATCCCATGCACTACAGTAAGCAGTCAGCGATTAACAGACACCGTAGGCTTGCCTTGAGAATAGGACATTAAAGTAGACTCCAGTTACTTCAGCAGATTGGGTTCCTTCCTTTCCAGGAGCTAGCTGGCTAATTAAGCAAGTTAAACTCTCATCCCTTCACAAATAAATTGTTAGATTTTTTATGATCTCTCATTCCAGTCAATGAATGACCAATGCATTTCTCTTGGGCACACGTTCAATCCAGGGCTACGGGCAGAACGCACTAAAATGTACACATACCTCTAGCTCTACAGTTCTCTCTTTGTTCAGTAAAGGTCCTCAGTCGGTTATATTAACACACACACATTATATATATATATATATATATACATACATACATACATATATATATACATACATATATACACACACACACACACACATATATACATACAGTGAGCACCATACTTCATTGGACAGTGACACATTTGAACATTTGTCAAAAGAAACCCTTCAAGTTATCCACCCATATCTACTGCATATCTGGCAGCAGTGTGATGGTTTCAGGCTTGTTTGATACATCAGACCCTTGATGACTTAGAGCCATTTAGCCAACCATTTGTTCCATACTGTTCCAGCATAACTTACAGCTAAATCTCATCCCACCCCCAAATTCCCATAGAGATCCATTCAAATGCAGAGAGGTTATAGTATCGCTTGTAGTACCAGAAAATAAGATAACAAATAAGTCTTTTGAAATTGTTGGGTCACAGACATCAGGAAGTCATGGCATGCAAAGAATATGCGACCAAATATAAAAAATTATTACTTTAGTCTACATTATGTTAGACTGTCCAATATTTTTTGATGCCCGGAAATGGGGCGATCCGGTTCATCCGACATGGATGAAAATACCCTCAAATTAAAGCTGATAGTCTGCACATTGTATCATTTTAAACTCAAAGTGCTAGAGTACAAAACCAAAGAATATATATATATATATATATATATATGTATATACACATATATATATACACACACAAAATGCATTTTTTTGTATGCCACTTTTTATATCTGGATTTATTATATATTGCCACTTTCAATAAACCAATGGATCAATTCCCATCCTATTAAAAACAGACTGATCATTCACATTGCCTGAAATGACTATCTGCTTACATCAGCACTGCATAAAACATCCAATCTCCCGCTGATGAGAGAGACATTCATCACGCATGCAGCGGGGGCACTGCTGAAGGAAACCGCTCAACGGCTCAATATTAGCCAAAAAACATTCATACTGGGTCTACAAAGATGGCCTGGGCTGCACTTTGGCGAAGAGATCGCACAATCACGGCCAATCAACAGCCATTGTGCGATGACATCATCCTCTTGCATCAGGTCTTTAATGCCGATTGTGCTGAATGCCTGGCTATAAGAAAAATGACTTCAGCAAAATGGAAATTATTATAAAGGTGATCCAATTTACTCTACATTTTCCCATCTATGTTTTAAATTCTTTGGTAAGGACGTACTTCAATCTTCTTGCTAGCACTTGGCACATAAAGCAGGAACACTAATGGGGATTTGGGTGTTGTTTGGTGTCTTTTAAAGGAGGATCCATGGTTTAATCATTGGGTTTAAATAACACAGAATTGAGCGGACTACTGATCGAAATGCTTTTTTATATATTCATATACAAGGCTCAATTTTGGTCCTGGAGACCCTTCATTGCACAATTATGGGAGATCAAAAAGACGGATAACTGGCTGCTGCATAGGACTTTGTTCAATAAAAATGCCATGCATGACCACAGAAAATCATTTTAACTTTCATATTGGCCAGAATATTAACCCATCAGTCAGTTCCTGACCGTTAATCAACCGGAAAAAAAAAGAGGTAGACGTTTCTGAGGAAGGTGATTTTAATCATGGTGATAACACCACCCACAGTGCTATTGGCTGTGCCTAGCTGGTTAGCCAACATAGCCCGTATGCAATAAACACGTTTCCAGCGGAGTTCCGTCACGCATTGTTGGTTTCGCTTGCTTGTTACATTTTTTGTTTTTTGTGTGTCATGTCCTTGCTGCAAAGCAGCATGATTAGCTTGGACTACGGATTTAGGGTCTTAAATGCAACCTGTAGCCCAATAGATGCATTTATGAAATGTAATGGACTGACAAGCGTCTCATATAACAATACATTTTATATCTGAAGTGAGAACCACACAGCAGGTACTTTATTTCATGCTGAAAAAGTTGCCTTATTTTAGTCATCTGAACCGATCATTTATGAGCATCATTATGATCAGCCAAACTTACAAGCAAAGCTAGAAACTCAATAGCTCTCTAGACTTCCTGCACTAGACTTCCTGTTTAATAATAAACTACGTAAGTGAAATAAGTTTGTCATACAAGTAAAATAGTTACATTATCCCTTTACTCGTCTGTGTTTGTTCTTCTCTACTTTTTTCCATCAATGTGGAAAAGCGGTTGCAGCTCTTATTTTTGCTTTAGCGTTAAACAGGGTGCTATCGGCATCGGCCGATCCGGTCAAACAAATATCGCTTATTGATACCGGCCCCCACAATTTCCATAGTGTGCCTTCCCAGGACAAATAATACATTTTATCAACATTGCAAGGTGGGAAATTAGCTTTTAAAATTCGGCTGCGGTAGCCAGCGCTGGAGAAGAAGCTCAGATAAGACTGAAATGTCCTTTAGCAGGGTAATGCTAGCAGCCCTCCTCCTCCTCCGCTCCGCACAGAGCACTGCTTGTTTGAGGCACACAGACTCTTTCAATAAAGCATTAGCGTGTGGCCTGCGAGGAGCGGAGCCCCGAGCATTAGGGAACAAAGCCCCTATAGTCGTCTCAACTTGAGCTATGCCAGTTATGTAACATGACTGGCAGCGAAGACTACCCTATTCCCCGCGTTGCAGACTAATCCCATTGAGGGCCGGTGCTGGTTTTAGAAACCCGCTCGTGACGAGCGGAGCTCAAACAATGGCGGGCAAAAGGGACAATCTGCACAACCTGTCCAGCGCTAAGCACCACCGGCACACACCAGTACAGATGTACGTTAACAAACCAATCACTGTGGTGGATGGGAAAGAGCTCCCTTTCCCCAAAAAGACCTGTCAATGAACCTCTGAACCGTGCGTGCGTGTGTGCGTGCGTGCGTGCGTGCGTGCGTGCGTGCGTGCGTGCGTGCGTGCAGGGGATTAGGACAGTTAAATATGGAACAGATTTTTGTTTACGGCACTGGATGCCCGGAAACTATGTGAGTGGCATCTCGTGAGGAGAGCTTGGGTAAAAAGGGCCAGGCAGTGCTTTGTAGTTGGTCTCCTAGGCTTCCATTGACAGCGAGCAGATGTAGTCTAAATTCAGGTAAACACTACAAGTTCCTGAATGCTTAAATCTCCTGACTGAGGGGGATTAAAAGAATACAGAGGGATATAAACCAGATTTTCTGCCTGCCCATTTCCTTTCACACAGCCTCGCTATATTCTAACTCTTAGGGCTCTGATTGGCTGGCATCTGTGGCGAAGGCAGCCGTTCCTATGAGCAGGCTGTGTAGACCGATCAGCGTACAGGCACGTGACGCTTCATTTGTGACTGTGCTCCCTTGGGGGAGGGAGCTGCCGCCGTGACCCACTTTCTCATTCTAGTTCCTGGGAGGAGGAGGAGGAAGAAGAGGAGGAAAGTAAGCGACATGCACACCCACGCAAACACAAAAACCACACACACACCAAACACACACGCAGACATGCACACCCGCGTAAACACAACAAACACACATACACACACGCACAGACACGTACACCCACGCAAACACAACAAACACACACGCACAGACACGTACACCCACGCAAACACAACAAACACACATACACACACGCACAGACATGCACACCCACGCAAACACAAAAACCACACACACACCAAACACACACGCAGACACAACAAACACACATACACACACGCACAGACATGCACACCCACGCAAACACAAAACAACATCCGCGCGCACGCACGCACAGCAGCGGAACAGGGATGTGGTCTTAGGAACAGCCCTTGTAACCAGAAGGTTGCCGAGGTGAGGCAGCGGTGCTAGACCACAGTACTCAAAGTAAACTGCTCCAGTAAATACCCGGCACTGTGGAAACTCTCCGTGTAAGACAGCCTGTGTGGGCAGCCCAGGATAAGGGCATCGGTCTAGCCAATTATAATGATCATGAAAAGCACAAATCACTGATTTGGCTCATCAAAACAGAACCATCAAGGAAGTAATCAAACCCAACTGGATTCCTACAACATACCATCTAAGCTCTGGCCTTTAAGATTAACAAGACGTCAGAGAGGCGGGCTAAAAACACGGAAAGCCAATCTACCACCATGGTCGTTTAAAAAAAATTATAAAACACACACACAGCAAGAGGAAAACTGATTTGTGTGATTAAATGCTGCTTCTCCTCTCCTCTCTCAAACACACTACCACTGTCACTCCGGCTGTATTTCCCAGAACGCTTCATAATCGGCCATAATCTTGCCTAAGATGTGACAGTCTAAACTGCTAAGGTGGAAACCCTTGTGTGGCGGGTCCGTGTCTGCGCCCGACTCCACATACTGGCGTTTCACAACCGGGCGGATAAGAGCCCGGCTTCTGCGCACAGGGGAAATGAATGGGGAGGAAGCATCCCACTCCATCACTAAGGAGTAATAAGACAAAACGCAGCCCGTCTCCCGCAAGACTACGGGGACGCACTCTGCAAGCGGCTGTAAAAAGAACCCCGCCGCCTTCCACCGGATTCAAACCTTCGCTGAACGGCCTACAGCTCGCAGTTCTGCCGTTGGCCCCACTCGCTTAAAACAGCGCTGCTCTCCCAGGCCCGGTGGGTTGCCGCAGAAAGAGGTGGATACTTACCGATTCCATGGTTGTCGTCAGTAGGGTGAGATTTAAATCCGTCAAAAGGCAGTAGAAAATTCCCAGAGGTCCTACGGAGCAAAGGGAAAAGGTAGAAAAGGCAGGATTAGTTAACAGGCTGCTGTTAGTTTCACATTCCTAAGCCAGTATGGCGTGGAGAGTCGCGTTTCCCTCTTTCTCTGGCCCTCGTTGCCATATGGATACAGCTACATGGGCAAATTGTTATGAAAGGGAAGGCCTTGCAAATTGAGCCTAGGCTTAGGTGTTTAACACTCGCGTTGAGAATCTTAAAACGGTTTTAATTTCGATGATCTCTCCCATTCTGACAGAGAACCCACAGTCTCCTGACACCAGTGTGCGTTTAGGTTCAAGGGGAGTGCTGGAAGGTATATCAAAGGGGCTTGCATTTACTACATTCCACACATCCCTTTTCCTTAAGAATACCTGTCACATGCCCAATAAGAGCTATAAAGTTAATTCTGAAAAAGGTCATTCTTAGTCTCAAGGACACACTGCCCTACCAATGCACTGCAGGCTCGGTTTCACGACACTGCCGATGTACTCGGCCTTGCAAATGTGTTACTGGCAGCGCAGCTGAACCCTTCACTGAGGCCGAGCAGTATTTCTGTACTGTAGCCCTGCTATGCAGGTGGACTGAGGCTGGGCCAGGTCCTTGCAGCATGTTGCAAACCCATTCCCAGCAGGGATCCACCGGATTGCTCAAATCCAGAATCGTCAGCCCTCCCATTTTAACAGGGGTTCTAACCTGACTGAGAATATCCACACTCGACATCTCAAAAATCCTTCCACAGGAGAGAGACCCAGGGAATCAGTCACTCGGTCACAAAGATCCTGGGATCTGGCAACATGTAAAACCAAACCCAAGAAAAAGTGAGGAGTTTTCATATTTCAATGCAATAAGACCATATAAACATCAAGGGCACATTTTCTTTCAAGACTGAATGAGTTTTCCCCCGCACAGTGCAAGTGCCATATATTAAAATCTCATAACGTGATGGTGAAGCCATGTCTCAGGGCCAGTTGGGAAACTTTCCCTCCTGACGGTCACGTGCTGACCCTGAATGGGAATCGCGAGCGTGCGGGAAACCACAAGCAAAACGCAGCCGGAGAGCATCTCATTTTCTCCTGAGAGAAGACTGCACTCAGACAGCACTGCAGAGACCTCAGAACACCGCTGCACCCAGAACCATTAAAGACTCGAGCACTTTGAAAGGCAAGGCAGCTAAAATAAGTGTCTGGAAAACTACCGAATGTACAACCCGGGCCTTTAAAAAGCGTTTGGTCCCACAGGTACGATGTGTTTATTTTCAGCGCGAGAGCACAAGACAGGATTTTGAGCCACTGCTGGCCCCGGACTCTCCCTGCAAACGTAGCGCATCAAACACGAGGCTGGGTCCAGAGTGAGCAACTCTGAACACTGCACTAGAAGCAAAGTGATGCTATACAATTGCATTGTTCTCACGTGTAAATCACGGGGGTGAACTCAAAATATTTAATTTACTGTACAACGTCTTATTTTCAGTTGTGTTAAAGTGGAAATAATTCAGAGAAACTGCACCCACGGTTAAAGTCTATTTTTACCCAGAGAGTGTCATTCCACAAAAAGTGGTTAAATCTCCGTACGGAGGCAGTTTTGCAGCGTTTGGGAGGAGGTTCTTCTAGACAAGGGACTTCGATATCTACAAAGGAAAGAACGCTCCCATGAATGATCGTGGTCCATAATCAATGAGAACGGACTGACAATTACATCAATATAAACATTACTCTTCTCTTTGTGCTGTGTAGGTCTTGTACATTCTAACCTGGTGTTGTCCGTAATGAAATATTCTCAATTGACATAAATGTACTTATGGTTGCACACCATGTTTTTCAAGTAATAAGCTACTGTACTGGTTTCCGTCACTATTCACATCACAGCAACGTCTGCAAACTGTGGGGAAAACTCAAAACATTTTGTCAAAGAAGTGCCAATGACGCTGGTGAAAGATCTGTTCTATAAAGCTTGAAGAAAACAATAGCTGGACCATTTAATCACTTGTTGAGCTACTTTTATAATGATGAAGCAGTAGACCGACTCTTAAGACCACCATATTTTGAGTTTAAAATCACTCAATTACACTGATGTCCAGAGACAATCCTGCCGGAGCATGCGATATGGCTGTACAGATTCAAAGTCGAACGCGAGAAGCCTTGTTGGACATTGATGAAGGTCTGCAAAGGGGGAACACGTTTATTTTGGCCTCTTTGAGAGCAGGCTTTGATGAAGGCCTGTATCCACATGGAGAAGTACTTGAAGCCCAAGGGCCTTGCCACATGCCCTTTTATTTTCTCCTTTGTCCCCGTCCGTCGCGCACAACTCCTCCGCCAGAGCTTCGCGCTCAAAGTCTGCCGTCGGTGCCCTGAGCTACCCTCTGGAAGCCTGGGGGGTGGAGAAGGCGTCTCTGACACATTCACACCTCCACATTTGCATTCTGCTCCCATAAAGACAAATTATTCAAGCTTACGAGGAAAACTACGTAACTTATAATGGGGTCTTGCAAATGCAGCAACAACAACAACAAAAAAAGCCAACACAAAACAGAAAGGCCTGCCTTCTCCACCAAATTTTACTTTCTGGCTGCCGTTAAAGCAGGCAAATCAAGTTAGCGGAATGAGTCGAGGAAAGCCCCACATGTAGAATATTTATATCGCCCAAATTCAATCACGCTGAAATCTGTGACGTACAGATTAGAAACGGCACCATTTGAGCTCATTATGTGTGACTCTGCATGTCGAAAGACTGAAAAGGCAAAACCAGAGCACTGCCAACCTGCATAACATTGAGCTGTAAGGTTTCAGAATTCAAAGTCACTCGTTACTTGGGGTGGGACCGTTTACTGGAGGAAAATCAACCCGCCGATTCATAATCGCTTAAGAGAAATGTAAACGGAAGATCGGACTTGTTTTTTTTTTTATCGCACAAAGAAAACTACAAGGTGCAACCAAATAAATAAATTCATAAATAAAACCGCTAATGTCACAGCCTATTGAAATGTAAGTTTCGACTCATCTCTGCCTTGTAACGAAGGTCATCAATGCGCTATGTGGTACTGGCAGGTTAAGTTCAGGAGCTGACCGCTTATTATTATTTTCAGGTAAGAAATGTTACACAATCACTCAAACATATCAACGTTACACCAATAACCTAGCTAAAATGCTGAAATGTCATAATGTGTTTTCACATTTTATCAATTGTTTAACTAGCATCCTTGCGGGAGCGTTATTCATTAGCATGTATTTAGTGAGTGAATCCTGTTACGGTTTAAAGCTATTTTGTCATGACAAGTAGGCCTACTTCATTGGAATCAAAAGTTACATTAGCTTTAATTCTATGGTACTTGGGCATATGTACATATCTACTGTATGTTTGCATTTAAACAACGGCATTATATTTTGCATACGTTTCAGGGGGAAAATGAGTAATCGCATGCATGGACGAATCAGCTGGTCATCCTGGAGAGAAAAACGTAGCATGTCCAACCCCTATTTGTTACCGGTGCTCACGTTATTGATGGAATGTTCAGCTACTGCAGTGACAACAGACTAAAACCTATTACTGCAGTGTTTCTATAGAGTACTGTTCGGTAAACTGGACGGCCAAGCTAGCAGGTGAAATATCAATAAAACGGGAGCTTCGGACTATGTGCTACCAGCACCATGCACAACACGGTAGAAGAAATGCAAGTTGTACATACGTGCATGTGCATATAATACCGTTCAATAGATAGTCACCACCACACCCATCTGTCACTCAGTCCAGCTCTGTAATGACCTATATGGGAAATTACAGCCCTATACCGTAGCAAAATGCAGAGTAGAAGAAAAAAATGCTAAACAATCCCTCTGAGCTCTCCTCATACGCTTTATTGCTAGCTAAACCGTTTTTGATCATCTCCTCGCAAATCACCACGGGACATTTTCAACATCAAAGACGAGAACCTAAAGCCCGGGGGTGTGTGATGAGCAACGAGCGCACACGTGCAGCCCAGGGTCACTTTCCTGGGAGGCCATGTATTTCTAAAAGCAGCCAAGGCACAAGTATTAACTGGCAACAGGGTCCCATCCAACAGTGGCTAAGCTCTGACGCTGGCGGGTGCACTTTTAAATTCAGGGTCTGCAACCGATCTGTGTCAAGTCACCGTGGCTCGGGGCCTCAAGTCTTGCTTTGGGAATGAATGTATGCTGGAGCCAAGGCTGGTCTGGAACACGACTGAGGGCAACAAGCTGGACCACCTTGTGACTGGTGACTGGCCCAAGTCCTCAACCGCTCCAGAGATGAGGCGGCAACACCAGCAACACAAACACTCCATTAATCAAGGAAGATTAAACGCTAGACGTCCACATAACGAGTTAAACATACCATTTAATAGTGATTATGGACCTTCGTCTCTGCATGCACATAATAGCACAGCAATCAAATGAACGGTAAAGGCAAATTGTATAATGTTGAACCTTTACTGATCACATCCCCACATAAAAAAATATTGTCAATGACAGAAATGCACAAGGCTGTTATCTTCTCTCTCTCTCTCTGCTAATATGGATGGACAAAAAAAAGGAGGAAAACATGTATTTTATTTTATTTTTTAAAACAAACACAAAGTTTGAGTGCCGATAGCCTGTGGCTTCACAAACGTGTGAGCCAATGGGATGCGGGGCATTGTCGGATTATGGAGGAGACTGGTTTTCTTATTCCTGCCTCAGGGCACCGCCATCCTTTATCCTGCCTTTCTCCAGCCTTTTCTCGTCCTCCTGCCCCCCCCCCCCCGAGGCATTGGATTACAGGAGCCGCTACGATTCACACAGTCCGGTCAGCTGCGTTTATCCGGGAAATCAGGACAACACTCCTCTTCCCCATCGCCTTCTTCCTGTGCTGCAGCTCCTGTACCCGAGAGTGAAGGTTGCGTGGTCGTAGAGCTTCCATACCAGAATGCAACAGTGCTCGGCTGCTGATTTCCTGAGAGCAACGAGTACTTAATTCCGCATGGTTCTCCACCGAGACAGTGCTTTTGTGGCAGTAAGGGAGACTATTCCCTACACAAACACCACTCTCAACTAGAACAAACAGGCCTGATAGTTGCATTTGTCATCACTTTGATTTATTAGCATATGAAAAGGGGCAAGCAGGAATTTTATGTAAATTAATATAAGCATAAGTAGACAGAGAAACACACAGACAGGAAGCTTGAACACAAGGAATAATTATGTGATGAGCTACCTAATCTCATCCATGAATCGTTGCACTGTCCTCAGCGTGTTGACAAAGGAACTTAAAAACAGGAGTCAAATCTTTCCGGGAAAGATGAGTGACTTCAAAGTAAAGAGACACAACAAAAGTTGTTTTTCACACCTCACGTCTCGGCCTCATGGTGTTTTAAGAGCGTCCGGAGCGTCTTTCTGTGTGTGACAGCGGCTTGAATACAACAGAAACTCGAGTCCAGACTGATATATTTCAAGCATCAGGTATCAGCTGCAAGGGGCTTTTTGTAATATCTCACTGATGCAAATCAAATTCAGCCATCCTGTCTGTTCTGCACACGGGAGAGGAACCTGACCCTGTAGTCGTGAGAGAGAGAAAGGGAGAGAGAGGGAGAGAGAGGGGGGAGGGGGAGAGAGAGAGAGAGACGAGGGTAGAGAGAGGTGCTGACTGAAAGCATCGAGAAAGGTTCCTCTTCTAAACATCTACATTATTGATCACGCTGCCTGCTGCAGGGGCGATGCCGTGCTTATTCACCTGCTACACAAGCGAGAGAGCCAATACAAACATTCTGGACACTGCCGAGAACAGAGAGCCCAGTTGGGAGGAACTGTACGGCCTTTTGTGCCGTGTGAACAAAATTCCAATCCTAATATTCTGAAGCCACCCGCGGGAAAAGGGGAAAAAATTTAAATAAATAAAAAAATCAAGATTACTCCGAGCCTCTGTTTATCTGCTAATCTTTGACAAAGCTCTTCTTGACAGACAGGGTGCGTTTCGTACTCGTGTATCTGACATCCTAGACATATGAACCACATTGATCCGGGCACGACGGCCTGTTTAATACGATTGGGGAAGCGCCGTCTCACCACAGCGCGTTAAAAGTATCGGTGTCCGTCAGTAGATGACTGCCCACTGAACACTCAAGCGCTCCTCCATCAGAGGAGAGGAGTGAAGGTGGAAAAGGAATTGAGAATCAGCCCCACTCCTGACATAGTTACCAGCCTGGTTTATACAGCAG
This sequence comes from Ilyophis sp. 1 JC-2022, assembly GCA_022702515.1. Lineage (NCBI taxonomy): Eukaryota > Metazoa > Chordata > Actinopteri > Anguilliformes > Synaphobranchidae > Ilyophis > Ilyophis sp. 1 JC-2022. The sequence goes on along the minus strand of CM040399.1, from coordinate 48,622,866 downwards.
AGCCCTGCTCGCCATTCCAAACATCCAACGTTCTGTTGTCAAGGTAACCAGCTCTCTGTACTCTGAAACATACATTCCAAGGCATTCAAATGCAAACATTAATTTAAAACGCACGTACGCCCGTTCCTTTTCCGCCTGGCAGAATCTGCATGGTAACCCATCGTTCTTTCAATCAGCAGATGACGGAGGGACTTCAATGGCAGAGCGGAAAGGAAAGAAAGAGAAGGATCTTGAATGCGTACGTAATGGAGCACTCCGCCCCGAAAAAATCAATACACAGAAACGCGGCCTATTCTTCGCTCTGTGCGCGCGCGGCTCTGAAAGGCTCCACTGCGTATTGTATTCGACCACAAGGTCGATCGGAGAGACGAGGCTCAATTCTCCGGGAGGAGAGACAACACCTCTGGTCCTCTCCCTCCCTGCGGAGATAAAGAGATGTCATGAGTGGGAGGAAATGACATCAGTGCTGTGTGCAGATGGTGTGGGGGGGGGGGGAAACATGCTTTCAAAATGAAATCCCAATGTGTGTTTTTTTTTTCTTTCTTCCACAGATCGTATTTTGAGAGCGCAGGGTTTGCCTCGGCCGGTCTACCTTCCTTTCTTTCGGTGTATGTGTTTGGAATGAGAAAACAAAGGAGAGAAAACACAATAACCCTAAAGGACAGAAGAACGGGGCTCCTTTAGGCAGGAAGAAAGGGCCTAAATGTCAGGCCCGCTTGCCGCAGACGGCCCAGCTGAAGGCCCTCGTTTGCGACTCGGAGTGATGCAAGAGTAATCTTAGGGGACTGTCTGTACCCATCCCCCATTCCAACTGCCCTCACCGCGCACACACACACACACACACCACAGCAGAGGTGGATTGTGGGTCATCGGATGTGTTTTTCCAGCTCTGCTCTCCTAAGCTCACGTTTCAATTCTGACCAAGCGAGACTGGATCTCTGCCTTTTGTTTGACAGCGAGGTCCTTGGCAAGCCTGGGAATGCCATGTTATAGTTCCCTCTTTATTTCGCCCAATTAGAGAGGGAAAAGGGGAGTGGGGAAAGACGCGACGTCCAATTAACCCAACGAGCTCGTTGCGTCGACCCGAGAGCCTGTTCTTATACCCACCGCCCCGTCGCCATAGAGATATCCTTCAGTAGATTTGCATACTTCCCTAAGCCAAGCCGATTGGGTGACTAAATAATGGATGTTATGACACCCTTGCATGGTTCAGAAGTGACATTCTTTACATTGGAGTGCTATTCACTCCCCAAAAGCTGGTAAAATATCCACAGTGTTGCATCATCTACATTTTTCCATTTATTGCTGCCAATTTCAGTCGTACTGAAAGATGCTTCTCAACAGCAATTTAATGGATGTCTCCAAATCTGCGTTTCACCCAGAGGAAGACAGTGCAGCATAAAGAACCTGTCTACAAACCAGAGCCACACATTTTTATCCTACTCGCCCGCTGCGGCATTCAAATGATAACTTTCAGTATATCTGTACTGTCTGTACTGCTGTACTGACAGAACAGGACACCCAGGGCAAAATACACATATTTCCTCATGGACTGGTCAGCCCATAACCTACATACATTTGCCTTAATAAGGTGCCAACATTTTCATCCACCCTTTGTGTGCGTGTGTGTGTGTGTGTATGCATGCGTTCGTTCTTGTGCGTGCATACTTGCGTGCATTCGTGTGTGTCTGTGTGCGCGCACGTGAACGCATGTGTTAACCACAGAAGCGGAGGTGTGCCCTACTAACCCTAACCTCAAAAAGAACAGACACTTTTCATTGTGAGATGAGCAGAGTCGTGGCGGTGCAGAGGTGTCATGTGAGGCCAGAGTGGGCCGCCCCAGACCAGCAGGGAGGAGCCGCCACAGGGTCCCTGGGCTGTTTTTACAGATGTTCGCTGTTACACACACACACACACACACACATTTCCCAGCATGCACTAGTCTTACAGAAGAACCTATCACTGAGGGGGCCCAGCCGTTCCTCATTTCCTCCTCACTGCAAACCTGCCTGCCCGGGAGAAGTGGATATGCATGAATTAAGGATGGAAAGAAATTGGCACCGGTGAAAGAGACAAGAGTGTGGAGCGGCGGAGGAGCAGCAGTGTGGAGCGGCAGAGGAGCAGCACTGTGGAGCGGCGGAGGAGCAGCAGTGTGGAGCAGCAGTGTGGAGCAGCAGAGGAGCAGCAGTGTGGAGCGGCGATGAAGCAGCAGTGTGGAGCAGTGGAGGAGCAGCAGTGTGGAGCGGCGATGAAGCAGCAGTGTGGAGCGGCGGAGGAGCAGCAGTGTGGAGCGGCGATGAAGCAGCAGTGTGGAGCGGCGGAGGAGCAGCAGTGTGGAGCGGCGATGAAGCAGCAGTGTGGAGCGGCGGAGGAGCAGCAGTGTGGAGCGGCGGAGGAGCAGCAGTGTGGAGCGGCGGAGGAGCAGCAGTGTGGAGCAGCAGTGTGGAGCGGCGATGAAGCAGCAGTGTGGAGCGGCGGAGGAGCAGCAGTGTGGAGCGGCGGAGGAGCAGCAGTGTGGAGCGGCGGAGGAGCAGCAGTGTGGAGCGGCGGAGGAGCAGCAGTGTGGAGCGGCGGAGGAGAAGCAGTGTGGAGCGGCGATGGAGCAACAGTGTGGAGCGCCATACACAAACCCATGCCCTCACATGTGCACACACACGCGCATCTCTTTCTTGTTGAAATAGCGAGCAAAGGCCAAAGCCTTGCGCCTGCTCGACTGCAGTGACAAACTGAAACCTGATGAGAAAAAGCAGCCGACAGCAGCAAAGCACGTCGCTGCATTCTGCTCATTTCGCTGGTGACGGCCACGTAGTGTGAGGACTGAGGTCTAGTCCATCCATCGGAGAGTGTGTGTACACTGCATGGAGCTAGTTTTGAAAAGCCTCTCAAAAGACAAACCCATTAACACGGATCCCCTGGGCTCAGTGAATACCAGTAAAGATGCGCGCACATTCTGAACACACTCATCAGCCTACATGCATATCCTGGCCTTTATCCTCAATCCTCCTGCACGCCTCCTCATGGAAAACAGGCATCTCTGCAGACAGACATCAGTGTGCCTTGACAAGGCTGTCATTAAGGAAGACCAGAAACCCTTAATAAGATTTCTTGCCACCCCATTACTCACTCAAAGCTCACACGTCTGACATACTTCATTGTCTTCTTGTCAAGAGAAAGATGTCCGTCTATTCCGGGGAAGAGCTGCTCGACAAAATCCAAAATCATCTGCCAGTGAGCGAACGCAGTGCGCCGAGACCAGCCGTAGCTGTGGGCACCCCAATACAACAGAGCCGGACCGCTGACGTAGTTATAAGAGCACAGGGCTGGACCCAATAACCGTCTGATCCCATATGTACAAATAATCAAGTACAACAGAAGAACTGCACAAATAATAGAGACACGTCATACTCCATCGCAACGACCAATATTTTCCAATTACGGCCCAGTTAAAATGACAGAATACAATGTAGCACGAGGCAGGGTCTTAAAGGAAACAGTCGGTACGTGGTCTAGTCAGCCATAAAATGTCATAAATTCTTAGAGAAAATGTAAATCGGAAATGAACAGAATAAAATGACAGAAAATGCTTGGAAAGCAACCGAATATTAATATAATTTGCATTCCTGCTATAACTCTACCATCTCTGCCTCTTCACCCAGAACGTGAGAAACTGCAAAGGAAACAGAAACGGGGGCTTGGAGGAAGCAGCCGCTATTTTTTTACAGAATCCGGAGGCCGAACGGTAGCGTTTAGCTTGTGCCACATCAGAGTCTCTGAGGAATGAGAGGCAGAACGCTCCAGAAGCTTTGATCAGAGGGACGGGAGCCGTCGGCAGAGTCTGCGGGGCCTGGAAAAGCAGTGGCCAGATAAGATTTCTAAAAGCACGTAAATCTGAAGGTCCGGGGCCAAAGCTTACGGCTTACTACTGCCGTGTCTTAAAGGAGAGGAAGTACCATTAACGCTGGATCCCTCTCAAGCTAAAACATAGAACAGCGATAATAATGCTGTGGTTGTGAAATCAAAGCAGGCAGACCCTCTGTAAGGTCTACAGACAAACACTGATTGAGGACAGGCTGTCTCCTGGGATTAAAAGATGTATTTGTGAAAGACAGGAAGCCCAGGGGGGAAAAAGAAAGCTACTGGGCAGTGCTGAGAGTGAATCCCCCTGCAAGCCAGTGGAGAGAGTACATTTAGATTATTTCAGAAAAACCCATGAATGGTCTGGGTTTAACTGTGTCCTCTCACTGGCCTAGAGCGTGTTGAGAAGCCGTCTGTCTTTGGGTTGGGTCCTCTCACTGGCCTAGAGCGTGCTGAGAAGCCGTGGTGTTGCGTGCGTGTTGAGAAGCCGTGGTATTGCGTGCGCAGAGCCCCGTGCGTGCGCAGAGCCCCGTGCGCGCACACTGCTGGTGTGACTGAGACACCACAATAACCCTGCAGTACAACGACTAGTCCACTGCGCTCATGACTCAGCAACTACCTTGGCTTCTATGTCCCGGTTTAGTTTGTCCTTGGTAGAGAAAAAAGAGAAAGAACCTTGCTGAAATGGTTTGCAGTGTTCCAGTAAATCTATGCTTGCTGCGAGTACCGTTTTTATTTTTTATTATATTTTATTATTGCGTTATTAGCAAACCATTTTAAAACAAAAGTCGTGTCTACTTCCAAAGCCTGCAGATATATTTTGTCTTTTAACAAAAACTGAAGTGTAATTCAATAATGCACTCAAGCACAGTAAGTAGTCAGGACATTATATCACTTTCTCCTTCAGGTGCAAAAACTACAGCTTCCAAAATTATTTCTGCAATTACAAAACAATGCACCTACAAGACTTTTATGACACGTCACACCTCCTAAAGTTCAAACCCCTTTTCACCTTAAAAACAAACTTTGAAACACCTGACCACAATGCCTAAAACAAAAGAAAATATTGGAATAAAGCAGGCCAGAATTCCATTAAATTTAAATGTATAATATAGCTTAAGCAATATCTAAAAGCACATACATTATATAACAAACTGCAAATGCGCTGTGAAAATGAAGAATAATTTTACTTAATCTCAGTGTGCAGTTTCAAATATTGCTTCATACAGCAGACAGAATGCTCATCACAAACTTGTACAAGCATTTCTGCCAACCAGACTTCCGAGTCCGTTTACCCGCGAGCTGGTTGACGGAGTTTCTCTGTATTTTAGGGACCGTTTCAATGCGAGCGGAGCTTTTCTTCGCAAAATTTCAGACTTTTTAGGTCTATCTGGAACTCACCTGTATACTATAGAGACAACAGGATTTAAATTGGCAATACGTGCACCAAATTAGCACCGCAAAGGGTGTTCAGTACAGCAGCCAAGTGCTATGCTTAACACGGTCACTGGTGACATCGTGGGGTGCAGCAGACTGGGGTGTTAGGCCTGACACTCTCCTGTTCCAAAAATAATGATGGTACACACAATTTCATTATTCACTGGGTAAAACATCCATTATGTAACAGCAATTTCTTTAAATAGATGTCAGCTCTGCCCCACAACTGAAATATTCATTCAAACGTGATTTACAACAGGTAAACCAAAGGTTAAAATGGCACTCTGTAAGATAGAGGTGGCTTGCATCTGACCTCTGACCTTTTGAAACAATGGACGCAATTGTCCTTTCTGGTGGAATGAATCACTGTGAAGAGCAGCACCTGTGCGAGGAGCGGAGCGGAGCCTATGGAGGTAGGTTTGTGCCTAAACACACAAGCGAGTGACCTAATGTCCCGTATATAACACATACAAACATGGGAGAGCAGGCCTGCTTCAACAGAAAAAACAGGGCAGTGTGGGAGTGGCACAGAGGCTTCGTGGGATGTAACGTTCGGCTGTGGTGCCATAACAAGGGTTGTCCAGACGTGCGCGCGCACACACAATGCTGATAAAGATCTGCTTCTCCCCGCGCTGAGCCCGGCCTTCCGGGGCTCCGTTCCCAGCGACGCCGGGAGCAGGAAGAGCCGACGGCTACGCTAGTTTGCGCTTTCTGTCACAGCGGCCTCGCTCCGTCGCTCGCCATCTCGCTCGGTAGACTGTGGGAATGAAACCCGACTGCACAGCGTGTGTGTGAAACAGAATGACCTTCGGGGGAAGGGGGGGGGCATTCACTGAGTTCCATAGAGGCAACAAAAACACTTAGAATGCAAAGAGAAGGAACCTTGATGGACATTTGCACCCATATGGCAACATTAAAGCCTTGCGGCCAGTGTTGAGCCGGAAGAGCGGGGGCCAGACGGTGTTGTTCTTTCCATTTTGCCTAAGTGGCATTAAACGCTTCCAGACAAACAGGCTAAAGAATGTGCGCAAAGGCCGGCTACTGAAATCTTACGCGCACAAAACGCTGGCAGACTCGCAGTCTAATGGTTGTGACGGGAAATGCGTTCGCTTAAAACACGCTTAAAAGCATTATAGGTTACACGCAGCAAAAGAAAACAAAGCGGTACACAGCCTGCTGAGAGATGAGACCAACAGCATTTCTGACTAAACAGCTCATTACCAAGAAGCGTTCTGTGAAAAACCTGAACACAGTGGCCTAATCTCTGGAATAGTGTCGGTCCATCAAGTGCAACAGGCTGCAAGCGTTCCTGGTTTTCAATTGATTTAGGCAACCCAGACTAAATACCTCAATCATAACAGAGAGCGGGCACGAATCACAGAATCCAGATGGAAAACTTGTACAGCGTATCTGCACGTATGCATCTGTCTGAATACTGGGTGGAGACGTTACAATGCATTCTGAAAAAGAAAAGAAAGAAAAAAAACTCTTTCCTAAGTAAGCCGCTTAGGAAAAAAAGAACAATATTCTATGCGGTTCTGTAACTGTGGTCTGTGGACAGTTGCATATACGTGCTTTTTATGCATTTCAAACATGTCCATTTCATTTTGCCGTTTAGGTCATTGAAATGTTTTCGTGGCTGGCCGAGGCCTTCATAAATGTTTCAATGATTTGCTGAAGAAATTTTATTTTTATTTATTTATTTATTTATTTATTTAAATAAATGCTAATTTAGCAAAAATCTAATAAAACTTTAAACACGAGGATACGTATCAAAAGATCAAAGCACAAATCTAGTTTAAACATCTGCAAGGGTAAAAGATGTTTTTTTTATATATCAAAAACCTTTGTCTAAAAGATATGGCACCCTCACAGCTGAAAACAACAGTGTCACAGGCAAGTGGTGAATCTCCCCTCTATGGTTAGGTATGCCTTTCAGTCACACATTGCCCTCGCCCCCTTCCTGTGCTCGCATTTCAATGTAAATGGGCTGATTCAATGGCTCCAGCTGCCCCATCAATAGAACACTGCTGTTACGGGCCTAGATGACTGTGATTCACTCAGGCCATACACCCCCTTCCCCCGCACCTCATCCACATGAGGAAGGAAAGGGAGAGACGGAGAGAGAGGGAGAGAGGAAGAGAGGGGAGGGAGAGAGACAGAGAGAGATCGTCTGCATAGGGGGGAAAAAAGAGGAACGGGAAAAAATAATAATAATTAAAAGGTTTTAGTAAAGATCTTATCTGTGCATATCCATCAGAACACTGTATGTAGCGGCAGTGTCAGTTTGTTGACCTTGAGTGTTTTGTGTATTTGAGGGTCAGCTGAAGAGCCATGGTTTACCTCGCTGAGATCTCAAACGGAACATGCGACAGGGAAACAGTCAAACGTTAAAGGCTGAGGGGAACCCTCGGCAACTTTCACCCCAAACCCGCTACGACTCAGGCGACGACTCAGGCCACGGCGCATGCGCTGCACACTGATTTAAAACGGCTGCACTCTTCCTTCTGAACGCAAACAACAAAAAACTCTTCATGTGGCAACAGCATCAATGTACAAGCTATTTTGCCTAAAAATACTGGCATGGGACCAGGGCCACAGTGAACTGGCCTTCTGGCTAGATTTAAGAGACTACTGGACTCCACACTGTCCTGGGACATCAATACCAGGAAATGCTCAGCAAAATGTATAGATGGCAAATCACCAGGTTCTCCCGACAGCCAATCAAAACACCAACTGTCATCTGGGGCATTTTCAATCCCCCGGCTTTCTGTGATCATGTACTCTCTCAGATCTGCCGCTTCCCACACATGCATCTCAGTTTCTACACAGCCAGCGTTTGCACGCCGTCAGCGACCAAAGCAACCGAGGCCTCTCAGCTTTTTGCAGCCACAGAAACTTTCCAGGAGAAATAAGACCTCATCTTCACTGAGAAAACATTTGTTGCGCTGAGAGGCAGATGGGCGAGCGTTTGAGCGGCAAGCTATGAAAGAGAGTTTGCAGCTATGAGAAATTAAGTATGTGTGGGCCGACATACAATTCTAATAAAATATTAAGACTCTGGGGAAAATTAGCCTCAAATTTGATGGGAGTCACTTCTCGTTTCTTATCAATCAGGCTTGACAACGCTTTCCTGTTTGTGATAACCTACAACAGCGGTCGGTATTACATTACATTACATTACATTATAGCCATTTAGCAGACGCTCTTATCCAGAGCGACTTACACAGCATTTTTTTTTTTATATATATATATTACATTTACTATAATATATATACTGAATGAGCAGTGAAGGTGAGTACCAGGGGTAGGGGGGGCAACGGTGGACTGGGACTCGAACTCGAACCCTTTCCCTTTACAGTTCCTAACCACCCCCACTTCCACTGTACTACACTGCCGCCCTGTATAAAGAGGTTGTGTACTTTACCAGCAGTATCATCGACTAGCAATACAAATTTGGGACATTTTCTGATAGTACCAGGAACACAGAATATTTAAGATTATCCGAGTCTTCTGCACCCAATCATCAGCAGCTACGTGTTCTAAATACCAAGCAACAAAATTATAATTAATAAACTAAAAGATTTTATGATGAGGATTAAACAATCCCACTGAGCTTCTGAGGAAGCACGATTTTCTGTTTTTACAGTTTTGGTACAGAACCAAAGCTTACATTTCCTAATGCAAGCGGCATATTGTAGCTATTTAGCACAGCTAGTCTGTTTCAATACCATGAAGTAGAATGCATCCCACAGTTAGATTAAATAACCTCTAGGCTTAGCCAATTTGCCTGCCAAACTTGCAGTGAAATGACAGCGCATAGTAAAATGAGCAACAGCCATCGCACAGATTGCTTTGTTTCCTCATTGTCCCACCTGAGACAAATTATGTAAACTGAGAACATTTTCTTATTATATTACGCTGTAGAAATAGCAAAAAAAAGCCAGAAAATAAAATAATAATTACAGATGTTTAGTCTTCAAACTGTTTAATTTAAATATGTCCTCGTTTACAACTGTAGCTCAATTATGTCACCGTCTATAAGTCAGTGCATTCGATTCTGCAGTACAAATAAAATGAACGGACACCCGAAAAACTAAAGATCCTCAGAAAATTGCAGTGATCTCAAAATATTGCAAGGTGCATTACCATCTTCCGGCATGATGACGCGACTGCCCCGTGTTTGCGGATATACAGGATCAATTGTGAATTGTCCAACTTAAAAAGCAAAAACATCAAAGCAATACTGGTAAAGCATACTGGTGAAGAGGTGCAACACAAGAGAGAACCTTTTCCTTTGATGTGCTAGAGTTATAAAAAATGTTTTCCAAAGAACAGAGGACAGAGAAGTCATTACCAGGAAGGGATGAAATACTAGACCATAAAAGGCCCCCCTCCCAATTCAGCTTCAATATGCCAGGGTACGAAGGGAAGCTGTAGCCATTTTGTTTTTAAAGAGAAGGGGGAGGGGTGGATTTAAAAGGGGTCTAAATGGCATTCGTCTGTCCAAAGAGATTGTGAGAGGCGCAAGCAATAAAAGATTTATACGGGTAGAAAAAATAAGGAATGCAAAGAAAGCAAGTGCAGCAATTCTTGTTTATAGACGGGCACAATGAGGCCAGCAAGTGGGAGGCTCCCTGCGTCTCAGGACCAGGCCCAGGGCCTTACCTTGCTGATTCTTGACAAAATGTATTCAAATATTAAGACAATTTGCCACTGTTTGGCCCATTTTCTCATGCAGGCATCGTCATCGAATGTGGTTGGCAACACTGAGGCACACTTTGTTCTATCCCACAGTCATGGACATGAAAGGAAGCAGAGCACGTATCAATCTGGGGCTCTATTAAGTGACGGCCTCCCTGGTTTGTGCTGCTCCGCAGTCACAGAAAGAATGGGACTTAGCGACTAAAGAAAATTGTCATTTGCAAAAAGATAACCAGAAGAAAAAAAAACAGCGATCCATTTTTAACTGGCTATGTCATGTAATTTTGAGCTTGATTCAAGGGTGGTGTCCAATAAAATAAGTGAGAAAATGGATCTAGACATTGACTGACATTTATCGGAATCATATATGATGGAGTAATTAACTCATACGGTCAGTTTATGCCATAAACACAGAATCCTACACAGCCTAAAATGGGGTTAGGCCTACAGCAAGCAGCGGGAAATGGTCTGATAACTATTGTTGAAATGAGAGTGAAGTAGCAATTTTTGTCATTTTTATGTGGCGTCGTAAAATTACTTTTAATGATGACAGTGCAGTTAAAGCAAGAGTCGACTGTGTTCAGTGACAACCGCGACAGTATAAAGTTAAACGGCCATCGTGGACATTCGTTGTATTGTATGTACACTTACGTTGTTTTCATACCCGTAATCGTGGCCTCTTAATCACTTTAAGCTACTTGTCAAGGTTTGAAAAACGGTAACAAAAATAAAAATGAGCTTTTACCATAAGAATTTAGCAAGCTAGCATACTCCGAGGTTTGATTAATTTAAGAGATAGGTGACTGGTTAACATTAGCGTGAGTAAGTGCTGTTGTTTTCAACTGGCTGTTCAACTGAGCCGCTTGTCCACGCTAACCAATGCACCAAAATGCTCTGTAGCTGCTTAGTGAAATTTCGCCAAAGAACCAGGGAGTAAGCAGCATCCTTTCACTTGGGAAGCAATGAAGGTTATACCGTTTCATATCTGACTCTAAAGCTACAACAGCCCAATATAGCCGTTCTGAAATCACTCCATCACCAACAAAACCAATGCTGGATGCATGTAGAGTATTTTGGGAGACCATTTCACCAGAGAGACCAAAACAACTTGCTGCAAGGTCATTTTGTCTCTATAAAAACAGCCTGAGGACAAAATTGACCTTTTATGTTGACCTTTTATGTTGGCCTACCGAGAGCGATCTGTCATTCTTGTTGTCGTGTTACCGAACAGCATCAGCAATATAGTAGGTCGAGTTCCGTTTCCTAGCATACGCTGACTCATGTTGGCCGATTATTTTACCGTGGGCGTACCATGCTAATAATGAGACTGCTTGTATGTTCGTTATGTATAATTAAAAACCAAGATGAAGAGAGTACACATAGATGTCTATTATTGTCAAAGTGGACTTAAAACGGTTTACTTGGATTGGAAAGTATATGTTTTCAGGGGAGGGGGTTGAATATTTGTTCTCAACTGGAATTAACCATTTGATTATGGCATTATCCATGCACATCCCTAGTATTTCTTAAACGTACTTTCAGGGTTAAAAGAGCATGTGACCTTCCCAAACACTGTGTCAATTGTTTCTTCCATTGGCCTGGTCTTCATTACTCCGGGTGTCCGTTTCCCCTTCGTTATTTGATACACAAGTGCTCCTGCAGACCTTTGAGGGACATCTGTCAAGCGTCCCTCTGATAGATTAGCTACGCTCACAACTGTGACCACTTCAAAAGCTACAATAAGAAAGACGTCTGGATCGGGACTGCCGATACTTTGCATAATGAGACATATGGTTACTTTTTTTATTTATTTTTTAAATATACCTGATATTATAAATATACACCAATGCAAAAGTCAGTTTAAAGGTAGTAAAAAAACAAAACAAAAACAAATGATGAATCAGTGTGCCAAAAAATATAATAATAATCTGTATTGATGCAATGAAAAATACACGAAATGTTTAGCGATTAAAATTAATTTCCATCATACGTTGAATTGTTAATTTTGCATTTCGGGCTGTTCCCTTTAAAAATTATCAAGCAACCATACAATTCCGACATACAAAAATTGTTGCATGATAATATTGCGGAGGAGAATCAATTCTCTGCAGCATGAGCTTACCGCACAAACACTAGCACAACCGTTCACGAGTCAGCCTTGCAGAAGGCGAGAATGCAGTGAGCAGAAACCCGGCATCGCGCTGGTAATGCGACCGTGCATGCTCGAGTGGACCCGCTGTGCTACCCGCACACTGACCTCAGCACAATGCGAGAAAGAGGGAGGATGTGGTGGAACCTTCTCGCACGTGGTCCACAAAAACATGAAAACACGACAAAACTATGCCCGGGCAGCCGGATGCTGAGGGTGTAGTATAGGCGTGATGGAGGCTGCGACCCATCAGGGGCCCTTGTGCAAAACAAGAGCAGCCGTAGTATGCGGTCACGCTGATGCTCCAGAGTACAAACCCCGTCCTCATTGTTCCCAACTTTTGGCTTCCATTTCTTTCATTGCATTCATGTCATCCTGTTATATCACTAAGCAGGTTGGTGGGGGGGGGGGGGGCATGGCTGGTGATGACCAAGGGGGAAGTCCCAGAATGAAGCCCATCAGCTGTATTGTATTGTCCAGAAGCAGCAAATGTATGAGCCCACAGGAAGGCTCGGTTTGAGGCCTGCAAGAGGAAATGAGTCTCCCAGAAGCAGCCTCCAATCACAGGGCTCCTAACCCTTGACCCCCTACAGAACATTACTTCCTGTCCCTGTTGCTTGCTCTGGAGTGGAATGCTGAAAGATGTTCCAGCTCTACCACAATGAAGTCAAATGTTATTTTACTGATCCAAATTGACTTTTTTCCATTTAATGCTTGCCTTTTTGCACCAACGATAAGGGGCATGAGAAGGTGTGATTGTGTAATGCTTCATATCGATTCATCAATTCAGGTCAGTCTGTAACTGAGGTTTGTAATCCCATTGGAGTTCCTGGAACAGGGCTAATCAGGGTATGCTTAATATCCCACACTATTTAAACTAATCAGAGAATCAACAAAAACACTATATGTGAGTCATCCATGCACTTTATTTTGCGCCAAGCACACTGACCTATATAACTAGAAAAGGTGCCATGTTGATTAAGGGTCATTCAAAACCACACGACCGAAGATCTAAAATTATTTTAAAGCTTTATCCGCACAACCATATCCTCCCACAAACCCAAAACAAAGCAAGCCAAACGGAAAACAACAAGCTGCAAACACACACTAAGACTCCGAGGTAGGTCATTACCTTGCCACTCGACGCCTTTGTTTTGATAACTGCTCATTTGATACGGTTTGGCTAAAACACTCAAACTAACCCTTCAAATGTGACTGCTGCAATCATGTTTTTCGACCACTTCCAAACTGACAACTTTGCTTCAAAGCTTCATAACAAAATTTGCAGAAAGGCAAGAACAGCATGATAACTGCAGGACATTTGAATTGGAGTGTCAATCTAGACATGGGGGGGGGGGGGAGTGTCCATATTCTCCAAATAATTTAAATGCAAGTCCAATGAAAAGATAAAGCTTCAATTTGATCCTAATTGCTCCAGCACCATTAGTAGCATACACTTTGCATTTTTCACAAAATTAACATGGCTTGATCCTTCCAACTTATTCGAGTCACATTTTTCTTTACGGTCTGGTTCTTGTCTTTGTTCCCAATTACTCTGAATATGTAGGAGGTTCACATTTTACTCTGTGGCACATCTTCCTTTGGCCTATCGAAACGTGTAAATTTCACAAATCATCATGCGTTTACCCCATATCCAATAAAAGGTATTGGCATGACTTTCTTATCTTTGTGAAATAAGTTAACATGTTTGCACACCCCTTCTAAACAGGTCGATACTTACAGAAACCATTTGACATTGGTGAATGGTCATCTAACAAGACAAGTAATTCCAAAGACGAAGTAATTCCAAAAAGAAATGTGCGGAAGAGTTCTTTTGTGAGACTGTAGTACTTTCATTGTGGCCCATTTAAGGGTAGTCATTTATCTAACATTAATCATCCTCTAACGCGATATAAAAATAACTGGCACAGTGGCACAAACACAGTTGGCTGCAGCAGTGAGTCGTGTTTTCACAAGAACAGCAGACAGCACTTATTTCTAGCTACACTATTCATTTATATATTTATTTAGTACAGTATAATATTGTATAGAAGTTTTAAAGCTCATATTAACGGATTTAGATTTTTTTTCAAATGTATTACGTTTCGCCCAATTTAGCTACTGATAAAAGAAAAATCAAGAAATATACTGGTATGTTCGTGCATAAAAAAAAATACTCAAGGAAGTAAACATTATTATGTAAGACGGCGTCCAACGCCAACTGGCTGCAACGCTATGCTACACCAAAGCCCATATAGAGACTATACAATCTCTGGTTACACAGTTACCAACCCAGGATAATCTTTCCATCATTTTCCTTCTTCAGAAAAGAGAACTTTGGTTGTGGTCAGGGTATGAAATTTACTTTTTCATCCACTGGCCAGAGTGGCTTGTGGATTTTAAAAATCACCAGCCATTTGCAACATTTTAGAAGCCATAATATAATAATAATAATATAATACAAGCCTTTAATATAATACATAATACAAGCCTTTTACAATATAACACAAACTGGTTGGTTACTGGCCAAAGTGGCTGCCTGCAAGAGTACAAATCTTACCAGTCAGGCAGCCACAATCAAAATTGTACCAGCATTTGGCTGGTGGCTGGTGTTCATTGCGGATCCTGGTTGTGGTTTAACTCAAGTTTGCTCCAATACCAGCTTGGAAGCTAGCTAACAATTCAAGCTAGCTCATAATAATAACAATTAAAGCCTTCAGCAAACTAACGTTACCGTTCACGTAACCAGTTCCCTGCAGTTGTGCAACATTAACTTGCTGTGTCGTAAGTTAGTAACGTTAACTTAGCTCCTACGTTTGCTAGAAAACATGACTTTAGTTTGCTTGCTAGCTAGTTGTTAGCAGGTAGCTAACTGACGTAAACGTTACGTTACTCTCAAATGTCTTCATAGCACAGCTAAATAACATTAGCACGCATAGCTGCTTAACTGGTTGCTATGTTGATATTATCAAAAAAAAGATAACTAGCTAGCAAGCCGACTCCGTCAAGACCAACATAAATAAAATACTAGTTCTGGTATCATTTGATAAGGAGCTAGCTAACTTAGTTATTGAGCTGTGTTATCCCGCTGTATTCGTAGCTAGTTAGCTAGCTAGACTAACGTTACTCGCTAGCTAGAGTGGCTGGCCTGTTATCAACACAACAGTTGCCGACAAAAAGTTGAGCGAAGTATTCCCATTGATTTGTTTATTTATAAGACAAGTGCATTTACCTTCAACGTGTTCTGAACGGCGTCCACTCGTTTATTCTGGGTACTCCCGTCCAATAGATGGTTCTCCCATTTGAGGCCTCGCTGCTCAACAGACTGTCATCCGGAAACATCCGACAAAAGCGGCACACATCTCATACACACCGATATAATATCTCATATACCCCCAACAGCCCGCTAATGTGAGCAACCTCAGATTGAAATAAAATGCTTTCGAGATTCCCGTAGTTTGGACGCGCTTCCAAAATTATTATTCCCTCCGGTTTTTACAAGCCACACAAATCATAATTTCTGAAGGTTCTTTCAAAGGAAGCCTTGTTTGAAATATCGTTATGTAATTTCGCAGTTTCCTTAATCCTCTCTCTCTACCGACTCCTCGCTCAGTCTCCAGGCGGCCTTTGACTTCTACTTCGCTGCTTGACGAAAAGGGAACGAGGCTCGTTTGAAACACCGGAGATGATAGGCTGTTAAATGTAGGCGGTTCCTACTTTGTGCACGTACGAAACTGGCGCCATTCTGGATCCAGAAGACGTGCTCCCGTAACATATTTGCAACGGGCCTTTTGAGCTAATATGGTGGAAGCAGTGGCACAGTTTCACGATCTGTTGCGAATCTCCATTAGACTGTCGGAGCAGAGGAAATGGAGTAGGCTACGTGCCGTGATTTTGGATAGGTTCGATTGTATGCTGTAGCCTAAAACGTAGCATGTTACTCTACATAAGTAGCAAAATAACAAGACAAATGTCACAAAAGCTGTTGATTTCGTTTTCCCAGCTGGTGAATGTTTTCCCCTTTCAGCGTCTAACGTAACAAATTAGCAAGTTGTGTTGTAGCTGTTCTGCATTTTTATAATGTTTACCTTCCACGTGTATCGGTTCCATGTATGTACTAATCAGTTTGTCCAAAAGCAATTCAGATCTCCTATTGAGTAGGATAAATTGGCATTCATTTGTAGTGGTTGTAGCTTGGTCAAAAATATTGTTATCAAAAGAGGCAAACACAAATACATTTAATTAAGCAGTGTGTGTGTTTGGGAGGGCTTCTCACAATGTCGGTTGCAAAAGCCACCTATATCTTATATAAAGATGGATTACTGAACGGGCCTACCGGGCACAGGCACAAGCTTCCACATGAAGTCCTTGTTTTGACACCATGAATGAGCACTTCAACACTGTTGAGAAAAATACAAAAAGCAGGTGCAACACAACTCTACACAGACTGGCTAAGGGGCCCCACTCGAGGTATGGAGCTAAAAGAAATTGTGGCAATTATCAAGTTGTGTTGCATGAATAGGCCCTATAATATGTTTTTTCCTATCCGTTCTGAATAGGGCCCCCAATCATAAAATGGGCCTCCAGACCCGTCTGCAACTGCTTGGTCACTCATTGTTGACCATAGAGTTGATTACAGTGGGTCAGTGAGGGCCATGGTGTTGAGAGTGCTACACATTCTGCACTTTCATTATGCATGCTGGATAGCCTACCTTATGTCCCAGTGTGTTTTTAAACATGTTTTAATACCAATAAAAATATTCTGATTTTGAATAGCCTAAAAAGACCCCAGTGATTTGAAATTGGCCCTGAAATCTATTGGCTGAATAATGTTCACATTCCCTCTCTCATTGCAGGTATAATATTCTTAGTCCAATATCGCATCATCTTTATTAAGAAAGAGCATGGGCTCTATTTTGACCATTTTAGTGCATGGTCTAAAACGCATGGCGCAAATGCATTTAGGGCATATATTATCCAACTCCACTTTTGCTTGCTAGAGGACAGATATTTCGAGTGCAAAGTAAAGTGCATGGTTCAAATGGGCTGAACTTAGGCTCTTCATTAATTATAGGTGTGGTTTGGGCGTAATATGCAACCAATCAGAGTGTCATCTCCCATTCCCTTTAAAAGCCACCGCATTTGCACCTTGGCAGATTGGTAATATAATGGCGGATTTAATAAGACTGCAAAAAGAACGATTTACAGCTGGGGAAACATGCTTGTGCGCAAGGTTCAATTGTGCAAGGAATATATGGATATTCACAAAATATATGGATATTCTTTGGACTAACCATTATGACGTGTTTTGATATACACAATAATAAACATTAGGATTTAACAACAGCACGGATTCCCGGTAAAACCAAACTATTTCCCATTTCCCAGAAATATGAAAACAGGAAACTATTTTCCAGTAGCTTACACCAGTTCTGTTATTTTAGAAAATATATGCGGTTTAATTTCGTTAAAAGTATCTGCAACAGCTGAGCATAAGCTACCAGAATATGGCTTCCAGCTCTTCTTAGAAAACGAAAAATGTGCCTGCTTGTGTGACAATTTTTTTTTGATTATGATTACGATGAATCATGAAATGAAGCACCGTCAAACATCAATTCCATGAGGCTGTTCTCACAGCAGACAGATCACAGGCAATGCATTTCAGCGACGTTCAAGCTTCATCCGAAATTCATATTAGGCCTACGTGCATTCTAATATTAATTAATAACATAAATAGCGTTCTTTTGCCTTAATGATGACACTAAATATTCTAAAGTTCTAAAGTCCAGTTGAGAACCCATAGGTTTACAAATCTTTTCACTGTCATTGTACTATGGATGGTCAACCCAAAATGAAAATGAAAGGTATAATATTCTATCTGTAGCCTTTTCAGGCTATCTTGAAAATGAAAAATGAAAAATGAAATTATTCAGCCCAAAATTAAAATAGAAAATGTAAAACTTAGAATTTTTTTTTTTCATTTTCATTTACCGTTTTAATTTTCAAGCTGTATGTAAATGGGGGGGTGCAGCCCTCCTATCAATCAAAGCAAGCAGGGTGGGCCTCATACAGGTTGGGTGCAGTGGCACTTAACGAACACTAGCATAAGCATAAGGGAATGGGTAATTTGGCACTAGACTCCCAAAATGCTCTCAGGGCACTCCTAAACTTTAAGTAGGCTATCTCAAAGAATATTTCATAGCATACCATTTGGAGTTTATGGCCTAATTAATCTGGATTCGGAGACGTGATTGACAGGGTTGCAGAGAAAAGCCAACCCATATGTAGTTTTCTTGCCTACATTAAGATAAAACACAGTTTTATTGTTATTAAAGGTGCAGTAGGAAAGATTTTTTTGATACAAAAAATCACAAACCAATCAGGGCTAGCTATGTAGCGACCAATCAGGGCAACTATCTACAAGCAAAAGATCCTCCCGGGAGAATAAACCCCTCCCTGTCTGCCTGCCTCCGTGCGCACTGAAGCATAATTTGGTGGGAGGGGCTTAAAAGAGAGATAGGAGGGAAGAGCGCTGCTGTGTTGGTAAATGGACTGCACTTATATAGCGCCTTTATCCAAAGCGCTTTACAATGGCCTCTCACTCACCGTTCACACACACACGACAGCCATCATGCAAGGCGCTAGCCTGCTCATTGGAAACAATTTCGGGTTCAGTGTCTTGCCTAAGGACACTTCGACACCCAAGCACACTTCGACATGTGGACAGGAGGAGCCGGGGATCGAACCGCCAACCCTGCGATCAGTGGACGACCCGCTCTACCTCCTGAGCCACAGCCGCCCCGATCTTTGATGCAATTGCGCTTCACACTAAAACGTTTTTTTAATCATTAGTTGATTCATGTTTTTGTAGTGTGTGGGAAATAGGAAATTACATGTTGAATATTTGCAACAGACTTTATGTCAACGATGGTTGCTGTTGCATTTGGAAATTGGTCCAGTGAATTGTCCTAAATGCCGGCCCATTTTTTGATCCCTGTCCGTCACGTCACTGCGTCATATGAATTCTGGATTAGCCTACCGCGATTGGAAGAGGTGTTTTGTTGGCTTTAACTGTATAGCGCGTGCACTGCGAATTATGTTATGATGCAGATCAGATGAATTTATTCCTTTGATCATATGGCAGTGAGGTCTAAATGGCTTGTTGTAGTAACGTCGGCTACGGTTAGCCTACACTAGCTAGTCACGTTTAAATGCGACTTCTAATCGATATTTCCAGGCGGAAGCAGCGTGCGCAGTAATTAGGCTACTCTTATTAATAGGACTCCGCTGCTGACTCCTCAGTGCATGCCTTGTGCGGGCCCTACCTCGACTAGGCTACACAATCTGAACAAAATGAAAAGAAGCACAACGTTACCTCACAAACAGCGGATGCCATTTTCCAGTGTTTCATGTTAATATTTAAATATTGTGGGGGATCTGGGCAGGTTGGTATTATATTTATTGAAATGTGTTCTGAGGGCAGCATTCATGTGATTGGTTGTCTCAGCCATCCAAGCAGCGAGAAGGTTATGGTTAGGGGTAGGGTTACAGTTACGGTAAGGTTTGCAATGCTGCCATCAGAACACATTTCAATAAATATAACACCAACCTGCGTATCTGGTGGCCAGATTGTCAGTTCAGATTTTACACAGTAAAATGTCCAGTGTTAAATCAACTCTCACAGTGTACATATGACCCTGATCTGGCCAGAGTAGGCTCATATGTACACTGCTAGAGTTGAATTAACACTGTGAAAGTTGAATTAACCCTGGACATTTTGCTGTGAATTTACTGTGTATGATCGCTGGAATTCCGATTCCATAAGTCGCATGAAGTGACCAGTGTAACCGTAACCTTGGTGAATAGCTACTTTTGGTGTCTGAAAGCGAGTTATTGCGAGCCTATGGTCTGGGCCGCCGGGGGGGCTTTAGGCGTCAGTGCCCAGGGGCCCGTTGTCTCATAATCCGTGTATGCGTCACAGATAGGCTACGTATTGCACGCACTGACAAACGCTGTAGCCCCGATTTTTTATAACGTCATTGTAAATATGGAGACGACTATTCGATCCATCTCGTTAGGCCTATGTGTTTAATTAGTTGCTTTGATACAATGAATCCTTTCAAGTGTTATAAAAGTACATTTTGATAGATTCTATTCAGTGTAGGCTATACGATATGTTATCGATATAGCAAATGATGTTCTCTGAAAGCGAAACGAGGCCAATCCGCGGCATTTATTGTGACTGTGTGGGCTCTAATGAAAACCCGTGTGGTAAATCCACTGATTTAGTTTGCAAACATAAGCTCTGGTAACGTGACTGACAGTCGAAGATAAGTAGTTGGCTTAACAAGCGTAGCCTATTGTACATGTGAGTTGGAAAATATTGGACCATCCCATTCACCACTTGGATTTAGAAAATATACTCGGTTGCTTTATTTATGTTGGGAAACACAATTAATTAGGCTACACAAAAAGTAGAACATCATTCTCAGTGCACCGAGTGCAGTAGGCCCCAAAATAGGACAGCGGATAACAACATTACTCGATGCACACTGGACTAACCTTTGATAATACTGCGCCCTGCTGGTTATTTATATAACAACTTATATTTCACTTGTCCACTGTTTTAGGGTGCCAAACATTGCATTACATTATTTCCCATATCCAACGTCATTTATCTTGCTTTTTATATACGACTGAATTTTATAGCTGCTGAGGATTCAAACATTTTACTTCCTGGACAGCCAGAAAAAGCCGTAGTTAAGAAGAGTGTGTTGCGCGTAGGATTTCTGCTTCTTATTTTTGGGAGTATTTAAAATTTGAAAAGCTTTGAAAATGTTGGTACTCTTCATCCACTTCAGCAACGGTGGAGACAGCTGCAGTGTTACTGATATTTCAAACTCCCACTTGTCTTACAGAGAACGAGAGGTGCTGTGAGCAGTCGATCCAGATCCAGATCCAGATTATGTTTTTCATCTTGTTCTCCTTGTGGGTCTGCTTGACTCCATATCACCAAATGGGGCAAAATATCCTGGCAAAGACATTTTCAATGGCATGCTTTCCAAGGTGGCAAGAGGCTTGTTCATAGCCATTCAGGTTGTTAGAGACATTTTGTGTCCAGGGTTATATATCTATCATACCTGAAACCTGGACACATCATCTTTGGCAGGTATGTGTAAATCCAACTTCCATTCACACTTATGGCTTCTGTCAAAGTACTAGGCTACTCAGTCCTGTATTAGTGTTACTTTATATGGCATTTGATAAAGATGTGTCAATATTATTAATTATACCCGCACGCTTCAGGCTGTGTCAATTCTGTGTCAAAATGATTGATATTTAGAAGGCCTGATTGTTTAAGCTACATTGACATGTCCAAACCCGGTCCACACAGAGGATTAGGCATGCTGTGAATGGATCAAAGCAGAAAATAAATTAGGATTTCTCATGTAAGGCCTCCTTTTGTAAACTTGTATTATAATGGGCAGAGCCCAATTTTCTGTGACAAAAACAAACATAAGAACTTGTTTGATTTTAAGCTAACTTAAAAATCTTCAAAAAATAAATAATTGTATCAAGATTTTAGTTTAATTTGTATAAACGGACAAACATCTTTCTGAGTGCAGTAGTTTATATATGGCAAACTCCAAAACGTTACAATTTCATACACTGGGCATATTTGTGGATATTGGTTTATACAATCAGAATTCTCTGAACATCATTTGTTAAATTTTGTGAAAATAAATACCCTTCCACTTTACTTTGAAGGTATTATTATATCACATCAAAGTACAATTTTTGCAAATTGATATATTTTTATTAATGATTGCTAAATTGGAGTCTGATTGTTGTGCAAGTACTGAATCAACCCTATAAACAGAGAAGTGATTGGGCATAAAGGCTGGTGTAAATCAGTAAAGATTTCTTTACACTCTTTTTCTAAAACCCTTTACACATAAGTCGATTACGATGTTTCTGTAATGCTCATTTGTCATTTCCTTTTCCCTTTGTTACATTAAAATAAAAAATATACACACTTCAATAACATTTATAAAAACAAGTGGGAGAAGTATTTAATGATTGCAACTAGAAGGCTTGTTGAACTGGCTTACTAATGTATAGTTAGTACAAACCACATGTTGTGCTTGTGGTCTGTGTTATTTGAGCACTGTTAGGTAAAATGGAATGAATACAAATATTATTAAAAATGAGGAAAATATCAATAAATATATCATACTTTTTCACAAGATGAAGGCTGCCCTTTTCACATTTAAAATGAGTACGCTTCACTCTCCTTGCTCCTCGTATTATCCAGAATGACTTTTCTTAATCAGAATACAAAGTTTTACATCCCATACTCCAAAGGAGGGCAGGACACACATAAAGAGCTTTCTCTAAACCCTTCTCAAGCTCTCTTAAATATTACTGTTGTTTAAGTACTGTTTGTTTATTCAAGTATTTGATTACATTCAAAACTCAAAATGTTCATTTGTATGGTCATGGTACAAACTTTAACTGTCTGACTCAGGTGTCCTAAACCTTCTGGTCACCATTCCTTAACTATGTGAAGCCAATAAGTCATTCTTACAAGTGCATTGGCGACAGTGAACTTTGATTGATAATTTTTACTTGTGTTTATTTTTTGGGGGTGGGAGTTTTTAGGAGCTTCTCTCCGTCTTCTATTCTTATTTCACAAATAAACAAATTAGCCTCAATAAATGTCTAATCTCCGCCAGCCCTCTCTGCCCCTGTCCCTCACCTACCTTGTCTCAGATTTCTGGTTGCCCTGCTCCGCCCCTCTCTGTCCCTCCAGTTTGTTCTCGGAGTGTAATCTTTGCGTCTTACAATCCAAGACTGCCCACCACCTGAAACCTTACTGTCGAGTCATAAAATTGTAAACCGCAAAACGCCTCTACGGTTTAGATAACGCTTCTTTCTAACGTCTTTCATAACCACATCAACGACATACGCACACCAAATGTCACGGCATTGCATGTGGCTGTCGCATCAGAACCTGTCAGAAAACAAACTGATTCTTGAAAAGCGACAACTATAGCCATGATTTCCTGTCCATTACCTTTGTCAGTGCACCTTTATCCCCGTGGCCAATCAGCATCGTGCACGAACCAATCACTTTGACTGCGAGTCCTGCTTCATTCCAGATCGGAAGAACAAGAGGTCAGACCTTTCTTGAGTGGCATGCGAGGGGCTTTGAGCAGGTTGGGTGGGCACTGGTTGTCAGAGGGAGATGAAGGGGTAAACATTTGTGTGGGAGTTTTCTCTAGCGCGGGTCATACATGTCGGCGAGTTTCTTGAAACGTGGTCCCCAGTCGCTGAGGTAATCATAGTCCTGATCCCCATCTGAGCTGCTTGAAGCGATGGAGCTCAAACTGCCTGCCAGTGACCCGTCACCCTCGTAATCGTAGATGAGCGCCGTGTCATAAGGGGGCACATTGGGGTCATTGTCTGCTGCATCCAGGCCCTGGAGACGTAGAAATAACGCACTCAGGCACGAAAGCCAAAGCACTGCCTTTAAAAATCCGATCGGATGGAGTTACATTTGCGTTCAATGCAAAGCTAAAAGTACTTGCAGTTTTAAAATGCTTTCAAAACCAAATACTTATAGACATACATTTTGATATAAATAGATACAAATTACATTTCAAAGACTTTAAATCATGTGGTAAAAATAGCTTCAAAGCAAGAAATATTTTTCACATGTACCGTTAACATAGTAATTATTGTGACACTACTATGTGAGTAGTACAATCCCTACTCATATTTGATAGAGAGAGGATTTGATATATGTTCTGTTGAAAGATAAGATGTAAAGGATATGAATGCCTTTTCAAATACATCTTTGAGATCATTTATGTAGTACTTTTCAAATATATAGCAAATTATCTCAAAGATGTATTTGATATAATATGTTCTGTTGAAAGATAAGATGTAAAAGATATGAATGCCTTTTCAAATACATCTTTGAGATCATTTATGTAGTACTTTTCAAATATATAGCAAATGATCTCAAAGATGTATTTGATATATGTTCTGTTGAAAGATAAGACGTAAAGGATATGAATGCCTTTTCAAATACATCTTTGAGATCATTTGCTATATATTTGAAAAGTACTACGTGACAAACACTCAAACACACTGAAAAAAGTAACTGAAGGTACTCTCAGATAAACTGCATTTTGAAATATAATCACTGAATTCAAGTGTTCTATATTTGCAAATGCATTTATAATAAGTCTTCTAAAACAGTTTAAACACATTCAAGTGTAGTTCACGTTTAGTTCCACCAAACCAGCGCTTACGTCATTGATGAAGTCCGCGATGTCAGTGGGGTCCCCTGGGGCTTTCCGTGGATAGGCAGGGGAGGGTAAATTGTGGGGGGCATCTTTTCTGAGAGGCTGGTTCCCTCTTGGAAGGGCCAAACCTGGAGGTGGAACCACCTCATTGGGGTTCCTCAGCTGTTCTATGTTGTATGCGTTCTGAAAACAATCAACATTGTTGGTGATCCACTGCAACAGGATAAAACTCCCTGTAAAAGCCTATGAATTTAGGATTTCACAGTATCATTTCCTGCAATTTGCTGAAAATACCGAACATACATTGGGTTTGAATATGAGTAAATTTAGAATTATCTGCACATATGGACATAATATATGAGATTATAAACCATACCAATTATAGTTAATGTTGAAGACATCAAAAATTCCACCATTAAATCCTAATTTCCTGTGACTGTGTCACACGGTCTGCTCTTTGGCAACGAATTAAAAGCAGTTACCAAGATATAATGAGTGTTAAGTGGAACAGCATAAGAGGGGTAATAGCAGCATGAGAAACCCTGGGTCATTTCAGATTCGGTCAATAAGTGCTCAAACCTCATCTTCCTCCCCACCGCCCTGCTCGTCATAGTTCAGAATGTTGTCCCGAATGTCATCATCTGACACCCCTCCTAAAAGCGCTCCTTTTTGTAAGTGATGTCGTCTGCAGTTCCCCACTGCGACCACCAGGAGCAGAAGCACTGAGGACGGAGACAGAATAGGGGAATTCAACTTAATTCAGTATTGGTAATGAAGCCTCACAAGCACTATATTGACTTACGGGGAAGTAAATAAAGGAGAGAAAAGGTCTAGTGAAAAAGCACCCCTAAAGTGAAAGCTTGAGTATTGTCCCAAGTATGTAGGCTGTCATGTATGTAAAGTATTTATGTTCACATGTGCATGCGTACATATAATATATGTATGATATATGCGCGTGAACATGCACGTAGATGCACGTGCGCACTTACAGAGCAGGAGCATGAAGCTGCTGATGATGACCAGGAGGGCGGCGAAGCTGAGCCCCACTTGAGTGCTGAGAAATGCTGCCGCGATGGCTTTACATTCCCCAGCTCTGTCGCAGTGGCATATCGTCACATTGACCACGCTGGCGGCAGAGAGAGTGGGCGTGCCTGCGTCAGACACTGAGACTGGGAGGAAATACTGGCCTGACTCCACCTCTATCAGAGTCTGCAATACCGCATGTGTCTCTGGAGGGAGAGAGAGAAACACACATGTTTAGTCCATCACTGCGCTGACTGGAATTGTGCTTGACCAAGCTACACCATCAGCGGACACATTTCTATTGCACTCATGCTGGATTCGTCTTTGGCATGAAAACCAATGACTCAAACATGTTTGGTGCTTTCATTTCCTTTAATTTATTTAAAATACAATTTCCTGTTATTGCCACACATTTTTACTTTCTCAATTAACTTTTACAGATCAACAGTCATAAAAACAATAATAATAATAATAATAATAATTATTATTATTACATATTCGGCATGTGTACAGAAATGGAACTAAGAGTGAATCGAGCGTATGCTATGCAGTGGCAGTAGTAACAAAGAAATGCTTATTACATGAGGAAAAAGTTCCATAGAAATTAAATCCATTCAATGCCAAGTTCATAGAAAGCAAGAAATTCTCTGATCTATAGGCACAAAAGTAAATTTTTCACATTCAGATTAAACTAAGAAACCTTGCAAGACACATTTATCCAAGTGGAGATACTCCATGCTTATTCTCTTAAATCCAGATTCAGTGTGTTTGTTGCAGTAGGATCTTGTCGCTTGGCGGGATTTTACCATTGACCTGGACTACGGTCCAGTTGAGGGGTCCCTCAGAGTCCGGCAGCAGCTGGAAGGTGAAGGGTTCAGCGTGTGGGGCCTGGTCCTGGTCTTTGGCGCTCAGGAGCAGGCCAGCATGGGCGACGTTACGGCATACGGTGCCGCTAAGAGGGAAGAGCTCTGGGGCAAAGTCATTGGTCTCCTGCAGCATGAGCTCTACTGTGGCTGTGGTGGAGATACCGCCCAGGTCTGAGAGAAACACACCAATCAGGATGTTACGTCCTGGTTTTCATCCCGACAGACACCCCTGGTAACTAATACATGTCAACAACAACGAGTCCAAAATTGTACAGAGCCTCTCATGCAAAAAAAAAAAAAACACATAAGAGAAAACATGGAGTCTGTGCAAGAAATAGAGAATGGTCTCTCAAAAAAGGCTTTGCCAGAACATTGAGCAGCGCGTCCATGCTTTATTCTAATATGAATTCAATTAAACATGACTTTCTCAACATGGTGAACTAAAATCTATATGTATGGTCCCGTTTTGCTCAAATGTCCAAACTCAACCATGATGGGACTTAAAAAAAGTAAAAAAAAAAAAATTATATTGTTATTTAAACCTGGTCTTGTTGTTCTTGTCCTAAGTTAATCAGTCAAATGATCAATATGTACCCTAAACATGGCAAAGTTAGCCTGACTACTTTAGACGGGACAATGAACCCCATCTTATTGGTCAGAAATAAAATAAGTATGTTCATTTCTCACCAGTGTCTGTGACTTTGATCACAGCATAGTATATGTTGTTTTTAACGTGGGCTGACCGCAGGTTGAACACCGTTTGGGTCCTGAGTTCTCCGGTTTCAGGGTCTATTGAGAGCCAGCCCTCAGGATCATACTGAACTTCATATCTGATTAGGAGACAATATAGTGTTTGTTTAGACAATGCATATCATATAGTGTCAGAATACTACAAGATAAAACTTAACTTTATATGTAACACTTTTATTTTCAGGTGGGCAGCAGATAGACATATCAACCCTTTCTGTTTTGAGATCACTATTTCAACTCAGATCTTAAGCGTTTGATGTTACGTCACAGAAAAATGTAAATACTTGCCCAATGCCTAAAAAAGAATAATAACAGGATATTAACTTAATTTCATTGAATTGCCAGTGAAACACCAGTATTGCGTAGAAAGAATGTTCCATTTAATGGGTTGACCCATTCAAATATTGCTCATTTGAGCTCAGGACTATAGTGGTTTTTTTCTCGTATGATTGGGAGTGGGAGGCGGACGTACCTTAGTTTTGCGTGGTCGGGGTCAAAGGCGATGTCTTGGGCCAGCGTGGTTCCCGGAGCAGTCGACTCCAGGGCTTGCAACCTGATGGGATCGTTTCTGAAGCGCGGGGCCTCGTTTTCATTGGTGACTATGACTGTTACAGTGGCACTGCTAGCAGTGTCCTGGGGCGCCTTGGTGCTGAGCGGTGACTCATTCTCGATGGTCAGGATTAACTGATGCTCCTTCTGAGACTCGTAGTCTAGAGGCTGAACAAGAGGGGAGTCATTGTCTACAGGTTAAGCAGCAGCAAATGGCCGATCTAAGACGACCAAATGCTGTTGATTGGCTGAACTACAAAACACATTTAATCTGAGACTCACGGTGTGGAGTCTCAGAATAAAAAGAGAAAACATTTGATTTCAAAGTTACAATGTAGGTGATGAGCTACAGGACACAACTAACCTCCATCTATGTTAATCTCTGCCCCTGGATGTCTGTTTCTATTAGTCTCAGAATGGTTATCATTTGACATTTTAATGACAAAAACTTTTATGTATTACGGTAACTATCCAGGCTCCATACTCCATAATCCAATATGCACCATGTATAGATTATGATATTTATTCTTGTTTTCAGGATGTTTTTGACTAATGCAGTTCCGTTGCCTACCAGTAGATGGCGATGTGGCCTCACTGAAGGCACAGGTCAGTTTGAGGACAGTTACTGTATCAGTCTTCAGTCCAGCAGAAGTGTTATTAAAGTGTTACTCTTTTAGATGTTCACATTTCAAACAAAAAAAAGCCAAGTTGTGTCAAGGGACCCCCTTTTCTCCGTAAGTCCGTGTCCAAAAACGAACATCTTACCTTCACCACAGATATAATTCCATCATTATTAGTAGGGTCTGTTCGGATAGCAAAGTGCTCATTCGGGTCCCCTTGGGCGATAGAATACTTGGTTCTCCAGTTTTCTGTGTTTGGTTCATCCTTGTCAGTTGAACTGACTCTGCCAATCTCCTCTTTAACTTTGTTCTCCACAGCTATCATCGTGTACTGCAGGCACAGGTTAAAAATATAATAGTTATTCAAAGTTAATAAAAGCTGCAATACAGATTCGTAAAGATACGAAGAAAATTGTATATCAACATGATTGAGCATTCTGTCCAACCTGGTCTGAATACACACCAAATGATACAATCTGGTTTATTCAGTGAGTCTGTATTCATAGATAATAAGATATTCATCAACCATTATCACTATTAGATAATTTGACATTTATGTTTTTTGAAGTTGTAAGAGTTAATTATACAAAATAGACAGAGATGTATCATTTATATCCTAGTCATTTCATATATGAGGCATCAGAAAATAGCTGCGATAAAACGGGTACGAGGTGGAGTAAACTAAACTGTGTGGTTATAGGTTATAGGACTTACGTGGTCAGAGGAGAACTGGGGGGCGTTGTTATTGATGTCAGAGACATGTATGACAGCAGAGGCCACATCTGACAGTCCCTCTCCTGACATGTCTGCCACCTGCAGGGTCAGTTTGAAGGCCTTCACCACCTACAGGGAACACAAGGACGACCACACTCAGCCATGCAGCAAGATCATGTGAAAACACTAATACAATGTTCCAGGCAACGTTAGTATAATGTTACATATTGGCTATAAAATAACATGCACAAAAACAACTAGTATTTCTCTCTGAGTGTACTAATATTCTAGATTCATTAACGCTGTGACTGGGTGTAAAGTTCACAGGAACTTGACAGCCTCTGGAGGGCCTGGATACGACTGATAGGCTGAAGGGGCGCGTGGTTCCTCCCACCTCTCGATCCAGGCCCACATCTCGGGTGTAGATTGTCCCTGTTTCATTGTTGATGCCAAACATGGTCTTATTAACGCGGAATGGCGGGATGCTCTCCTGGCGGATGATGGAGTAGCTCAGAGCTGCGTTCTCGGTGGATGGATCATCAGCATCTGTCGCTAGCACATTTGTGACAGCAGTACCTGTTTGGAACCAATCAGAAAGAATTTCAGAATAGGGAGGCCTCAAGATAAACCCAGTAAAACTTTATTTCGAATGCAGGTCAATATGAGCAAGCAACATAACAGATGAGACTACACCAATGGCCGTCGTCAACATAACTGTCCATCATTTAAAGCTCAAATGTAATTGGCTGGAATGGAGGCCTGAGGGGGTGGTTTCTCCCCAGATGTGATGAAAATTGTGTAGATGCTGAAGATAAGCTCCTAGAAGTTCAACAAATGGCACTTCTCAATTATTCTACACTTAGTGATCTTGAATCTTTTCCCAAATTATATTCTGGTGGCTTTATTGAGGATTCATTTTGACAGGCTAGAATTGGTTTTATCTACAGATAGCACAGTTTTCAGTTTGCAAATTTTAATTACATTACACTCTATTATAGTATATAGTATATCATGCTCTTTTCCAGAATGACTTGCATAGACCATTGTTTTTGTATTTTGTTTTTTTACATACAATCCATTTATACAGCTGCATATTTTTCTGAGGCAAGTCAGGTTAAGAGCTTGCTGAAAGGTGGCATGGCAGCGTCTCAGCAGCAGGGAATCAAACCCACAGCCTTTGAGTTACAGGGCTGGTTTTCTAACCTTTTTCTGCTTCCCATATGGGCACATTGGTGCTTTACAAGCTGTATAGCAACATATCACAACAAAGAGCATTCTTTTACTAATACATTAATAACTACATTTTTACAAAATATTGCATAATCATATATTTCTAGAGTCCGTAATTGGCTTTGGGAGACTGTCAAACACCTACCAGGTATAGAGAATTCTGGGACATGTCCGACAAACTCATCCTGGGTGAAGTCTGGCCTGTTGTCATTCTGGTCCAACACCATAATCTCTATGGTCGACGGGCTCTCCAGTCGCTCTCCACTTGGGGACAGGGCAAAGGCTTTGAGCTGAGGAACACCAGGCAGTGACACTTAACGCTTTACATAGAATTAAATGCTTTCAGAATTTCCATCAATTTCACCGTGTGCTTTTTAATAACATCTCCTTCAAATTATGGCTTCTCAGTATCAAGAGTACAATGATAAAAGATAAAAGCTTGTTTTGCCCCTAATTTAACTGGAAGTCTCATGGCTACTCTTTTCCGAAGGGTACTCTACTTTAATTAATCTCTGTTGGAAACATCCCAATGGTGGATGCCAGTCACTTTATTTATGATTTCTGGCTAATTAAGGTTAATGTAATAATGTATCGCTCATAGGGTTGCAAAGGGAGGGAATTTTCCAGGTAACTTTCGGTAATTTTTGGCAATTATCTGCAATTTTTCAGGAAAAATCAACACTCACTGTAACAATCTCATGCGTAAACTAAGATAATAAAACACAAAAAGTTGAAAAACACAATGTAAACAAACAAAATGTGGTGAACTGGCCCAGGTCTGCAACATATGGTACCATCACTGCCATTGCACATCACCTTAATCTAGATCAGGGGAAGTTCTAAAATGTTTGGCTAAAATTTTCAGTAAGGAAGGGCTGCTGAGTGCTGATGCCATCCGGGAGGCAACCAAACACATCAAGGCCTCAACCTGGTGGAAGGGACTCTAAGTGTGAACCCATGTCCCCTGTTGCCTCAATTATTATCCACATCCTTCCAATCAGCTGCAGATCAGCTGCATCAGAGCGGAACTGGTCCCTGTTTGGTGGAACATACAGCAGAGTGTGCAACAGGCTGACAAATGAAAGAGTTGAGAAGCTGGTGGCTATTCAGTCAATCTTGAAACTCTTTGCGCCCAACAAAGATGACACCACACAAAAAAAGGAGAACTGTCCAGATCCTCCAGAGTCTCTTTCTGAAGACGAAGCTAGCTGTGGTTGAGGTGGGTAATTGCCAAGGTCAAGCAAGTCAAGTAAATAGTTTTGTTTAACCTTACTTTAGTAAAAAGATTAAGTTATTCCCAATATGTATTTGGAAAAACGTAATCTTTTGACTAAAATAAGGTTAAATAAGGCTTATCTAACTTGCTGTCTTAGATGGAAGGAAATTACTAAAATATATTTTTGCATTTATGTTTCCTTATTTAATATGCTTTTTAAAAACAAATTGCATTTGAAAAAAAAAACATACAAATAAATGTGTTCATATTGTGGTAAACCAATATCATGCTAGTTTGACATTTCTAAAAACCCATGGTTTTCGTCCTAACAATGTGTGAAAAGTATGTGCAGTGATCCCTCTAATAGGCCCAATACATTAAAACAATTGTCTCAGAACTTTACAACCCTAATCGCTCACAGAATAGCACAGTAATGGGCTATTCAGGGGATTTTAACCCTTGGTCCTGGGCCCCCCCTGTGTGTGCTGGCTTTCATTCCAACTAAGATTTCAATTTTTCAAGTATATTCAAGCTGTTAATTGTTTTAATTAGACACTTAATTTCTAATGAGGGATGACAAATTCTCTTAACACCATATTGTATCAGAAAACAGATATTCATGTTACACGTAATGAATAGTCCACATTCATTATAGACTTTTAATCAAATCACTTCTGAGACAATTAATGCTTTCATTCTCTGTAATGGGCTGTGGCAAATGAGTTTAACATCTTTAATTGATTAACTGATGGACTCTCCAGCTGAAGTCAGCAGTCCTCAATGCTGAAAGTATGGACTTGTGGAAATGAAACCATTTGTGGAGTTCAAAGACCAAGCAAATTGTAATGAGCCTAACCTGCATTGTGTACACATCTGTTCACAAACCTATGGAAGAACTTGAAGACATGTTTTAACGGATACACGCATTAATTGGAATGAAGAGCAGCATAGCAACACAGGGGGACAGTACTGTACCAGGATTGGAGACCCCTGGTCTACTGCATTCCATTTTGGGCTTACCTTGAAGCTGCTGTATTTTTCTCTGTCGAGGGGCATCTTGCTCTTGATCCATCCAGTGTGGTCCTCAATTTCAAAGAAGTTTTTTGGCTCCTGGTCTACCCCTGGTCCTTCCAGTTTGTAGATAACCTCACTGGTGAAAACCTTGTCTGATTTAATCTGGAAGAGGGACAATGAATGGTCAGGAACTAGTCTGTGCGGGATATCACACGGAAGTGCAAAATCCCCGGAAGCCTACAGGTACCTGGACCAGGTATTCAGGGACTTGCTTGCTGTTTTCTGAGACTCTGATTGGTGGAATGATCCAGTCTCTTTTGACTCTGCTGAGGCCAGCAATGGCCCTGCCCCCTGGTCCCCGTCGCCATGGATACAAAACAGCTGGGTTTGGATCCTGCTGCCCCGCCTTGATGATACAACTGACCTGAAATATAGCACACAACATCCAATACGTTTAAACACAATACAACACAGCTTCGTAGGTCTAAGAACACACAATACACTCATGTAACTTTGAGTTTAGTATATTCACGTTAAAATGTATGTGCACAGCCCTGTACGTTGATACAATTAAACCACAGATCAATATTTACAGTCTAATTCAGACATATGCTTATATATTTACGGCACTCATCAGTAAATCTCTCATCCACACACACACACACCTCACAACCAACAGTTACAGGATAACCAACCAAGCACAGATGTAAAAAAGCTAACTTTTATGCTGTACTGATCTTTATTGTCTTGGGAACACAATTACGTCACAGCTTCCCACCTGACTGAGATGCCATTTAGCCAGCACTGTAGTATTATTATTATGGAAGTGCACTGATGACTCAACTTTTGGGCAACATGAGTTAAATGAACTTAAAGATGTAAGTTTGTACAACTGGCATTGTAAAAACTTGTGTTGCCCAAAAGTTGAGTTTACTCAAAAAGGCTGTGGAAAACATTACCAAATTTTAAAGGGGAGCCTATTTATTTTTATAGTGTATGTACTGTACTGTAAGTAAAAAGAATGTAATTTTGGATGCGATCTTCTGCTAAATGCCTAAAATGTAACATATCTTTGATCATCCCTCGCCACCAGCTTGTCAGACCAGTCACATAGTGTCTTCCTTCTGCGTGTTCTGTACTTATACAAGCTCGGATTTTCCCATCACTCCTTGTAAACCTTCAAAAAAAAAATAGAAATGTAGCCATCGCTAATTTTAGCAGAGTCTTTCTGCGGCAGCTAGGGTGCAGCTGGCACCTCTGATCCACACTCCTGCGGAATGGCGACCTCTTGCCCTGTCCCTAATGTGGAATCCACAGGCTAGCGTGGGCAATGGGGGCAGAGAGGGATTAGGGTTCGGGTTTCACACCCGGTCCCGGGGGTGTCCGCCCCCCCCCCGCCCGAGCAGCTGTCCGATGAGGGAGGAGGCCCCTGGAGTTCCCCACTCGGGTCCTGGCTCCCGCACACAAGACCTCCTTTATGTGCCGCTTCGCACCTGACCTCCACACCAATGGGCGGGGCCTCCTCACAATATCTGCTTTCATGTGCAATTCAACACATATACCCAAGCGCACTGCAAGTCACATTCATGCCCCTGATTAACCACACAGCAAATACCCTTTGTCCTTAGGCAAATCGTGGCACACAGCCTGTAATAAAATAAAACACAAGCCTGAGCTGATTTTATGCTGAGTTTATGATTCATCCAAATAGAGAATATTCATTACATTTTTGACATTACAAAAATTTGCAACCATCCTCCTATTCTATTAAAAAAAACACATTTAAAGTCTATAGTGGCACCTATGGATTAGTAAGCAGTTTGGGACTGTAGGTTTGACACTGTCAACTTTGTGTGAATCAGGTCTTTCCGTCAAATTACTTCCATATCCATGTCTTCATCATTTAATTCTCATGAACCATCATTTTTTTTGGTCTTTCCTTTTCAATATTTTACATTTATAGCTGAATTTGTAGAAGCCTTTCTCAGCTTTCCTAGATGTTTGATCTTCTGTTTTTCTTAGATATAATTATAAATACTAATTTTGTTTTGTTTTATTACAATCATTAATTAATTGCTTAATCATTACTTAATTAATCATGAATTACTAATTACAATCATTTTACACCTTTTAAGTTATTATTGATAAGTATTTCTTATTAATACATTACTTTAATTCAGATACTTCAAGAACAAATAAAAAAAGAGGACCAAAACAGTTTGGAATATTTGTTTGAATTAAATATATTTAGACAATTTCACGAGCGGATTGCGCCATGCCCCTGCTGAGCTAGCGAGGAATGCCAGGGATGACTGGCATGTGCAGCTGTGCGGGAGGACTAATCTTAGATCGCCACAGCTCATCGTCAATACTCACTCTTCCCGTACGCGCCGAGAGTGTTTACTTATAGGTCAGTCTGTGGTTCCCGTATCCACAGGAGTCGCTGTCAAATACAGCTCTGGGAAAAAATGAAGAGACCACTGCAAAATTATCAGTCGTCTTGTTGTTATCTTGGTTCTGTACTCTAGCACTTTGAGTTTGAAAGGATACCATGACAATGCGATTGAAGTGCAGACTGTCAGCTTTAATTTTAGGGTATTTTCATCCATATCGGATGAACCGTTTAGAAATTAAAGAACCTTTTGTACATAATATTGGACAATTTAACATAATGTAGTTATGGTATCGCTTGTAGGAGTACCAGAAAATAAGATATCAAGAGTCTTTTGATATTGTTGGGTCACAGACATCAGGAAGTCATGGCATGCAAAGGATATGTGACCAAATATTAAAAATTATTACTTTATTCTACATTATGTTAAACCATCCAATATTTTTTGATGCCCAAAAATGTGTGTGTGGTTCGTTTTAGAACCAATGTACAAAAGGTTCTAAAACGGTTCATCCGATATAGATGAAAATACCCTAAAATTAAAGCTGACAGTCTGCACTTCAACCTCATTGTCATTGTATCCTTTCAAACTGATAAAGTACAGAACCAAAATAAGGAGACAACTGATAATTTTGCAGTGGTCTCTTAATTCTTTCCAGAGCTGTACATTTATATCACACTGCTATTTCACCAAAAATATTGAACGTGGATTTAAATATTTTCTTGTCAACAGTGAATTAAATAATGAATCAGTATTAGAACTGTGATCTTTGTAAGCCTAAGGTTTGTGGGTGGCACACATCAAAAGTCTCTTAATGTCTTTAGCAGTCCGAGAGCGAGACCACACTTGCAAGGTGTCACCTTATCAATTAGCGGATGCGCACGAATGCCCCGTTAACGAGCTGGGCGACAGGCGACACAGCTGTCTCCAGGCTCTGTGACCATTTAACTGATTTTGGGGACTTTTCCAGATATTCTTACACAGGGACCACACCATCAGGTCTGTGATCAGGCTGTGAACATTTCAGACCAACATGGGGGTTGTGGGGATTTTCCACGCTGTTACTGCAAGAAAGAATACTTCACATATTACGTTTGAAACAAATACAGATTCTGAAGTAATGCAATGAAAAGCTTACCATCATTCCCTAATTCACATCTAACCTTAAGATATTTCCACACATTTATGCACACGTTAGGTACAGGGAGCAGAGATAACGGTCTGTCGGATGTATGTTTTTGTACTGAGCTTCATAATAGAGGGGGTATTTCTGCTAAGAGTAAATTTAGTCCACAAAATAATTCACATGTTGCAGAGGTGCTAATGGGTAATGAAGTTCAGCTCTGTATCGGCTCAAGGCAGAGGCTCACACGCGGTCGTTTTATTGGAAAGGGACAAGTGTTTATGGTCGGAGGTGATAACATGAAACGGCGCTGAAAATACTTTGCCGGCCAAGAACTGAGGGGAAGGTCTTGCTTACAGTCATGGGCGGGGGTGGGGAATGTCTTCAAGGTCTCAGGTCTCTCGCTCACTTTCTGTGCCAGCCCTGAATAAGATCTGTCCTTTTGCCAAGTTAGACTCGCTCTATTAATTTATGCATTTTGTGAATGAAACCCGGCAGCTAATCAAAGCAGGGGGCCATTGTGACTCATTCTGTGAAGGGTCTGCTCTTGAGTGTGGGAACTCTACAATGTCAATACGTCGAGATACCCGTAAAAACTGTGACCTATCGGACGTTTGAATTCATTATGATATAAATGCCTTCATAGTTCATGTTAATTAATACTACCACGCCATGGCAGGATTCATAAAATGCTATAAAGTCCTCCAGGTGTAGACAGAGGCTTCATTAGGCACTACGTCACCACAAAGACGGGCAATTACTTTTATTTGTGGATAATTACACCGATTGTGAATGTCACGAGGAACAATAACTGTTAATTGCACACACACAAATGCGCACAGTCTTCCGAAATGCGGAAATGAAATTTAAAAAGACAGCTCCATTGACTTTCAAGGGAAATTATTGAAATCAATCATGAACTGAGGAGCAATGGTACATCCCCCGAGCGAACTAGCTGGCATCTCCATGGTAACAGAAGGCACAAAGAACGCAGGACTGAATGCTCGATTGTGCACGTCTCCTGGCACACGGGGGGGGGGAGAATTTGGCGGTTGAGAGGTGGGTAGGTGTCACTGCTCCTCGCGGTCAGTCACCACCTCGTTGTGGACGTGAGGCCGCCTTCTCTCAGCCTGTGCTAACATGGCGGCGCCATCGTTTGTGAGCGAGAGCAGATGTTCCCTTTTTATTACAACAGCCTTAACGGGGAGATGAAAGCCCAGCCTCTACCTCATTCATGTTGGAGAAAAATTATATCCGCTCCATTTAGTACGGAGTTTGATGCTCAAGCGGGAAAACACCAGCATCCCCAATTGTGCCTCCGTGCCAATGTAGGCCAATGGGCCTGCAAATCCAAGATTGCAGGTTTGATTCACAGGTGGAGCACTGCCATTGCACCCTTTAACATGCAGCTGTGCAAATGGAAGGTATTTAAAAATAATGCGTATGTTGCGTAAGTCGATCTGGATTAGAGCATCTGCTCAATGCCAAAAATGCTAATGTGAAATGCGTTTAACATCCCCAGTACAATTACCATTTTAGCGGGGGCTGTCATTAAAAGCCATATCGGTTTGCATTGTTTTTTTGTTCATTCAGCCTTGGAATCGCACTGCTTTTTCCCCACATTCAGCTGTAATCATTGTCTGATGTGAGACTGAGTGGCCATTGCCTCCGTTAATGCAGTCCCCTGACACAAAAGCATGCCAGCTGCAGACGAAAACATTATTTTAATTTGTCACTCTGAAAACATTTTTGAAATTCGGAGATAAAATAGAGCATATGAAACACTGGAATTTCGAGATCGTAGAATATAATCCTGTATGCTTTCACATCATTATAGTTTTATTGTGAAATTCAGACGGACGAATGAGACGCATCCCGATAAAGGCTGAAACATAGCATTGCCAATAGAAATGATGCTCTTGATGTTTCACTGATGATTGTTGATGTCCATGTTCATATGTGATCACAAACACAAACAGATTTTTATAGGCCCACCCACCACAAATGGATAACCCTGAGGATTATGGGAGGAAAGCACACCCAGTCAACAAAAACAGGACAAAAGTCAAACCTAACGAACCGATAATTGCCACAAATATAACAAAAAAGAAGCGATGCAACATTATTGAGCGGACCCTAAAACCAGAAGTATCCCTTTCCTTTTCCCCTCATTAAACTTAGGACAAACGTCGCATTGTTTAAAAATTGCTTTACGTTACTTTGATTGCTAACTTTGGGAGTCGTAGTGCGCGTAACTGCCTTTGGACTCAACAATCTCCAAGCTGTGCTGTGTGGCCCAGATGTCAGTGATGCTCTCCTATAAGACTATGAAAATGTAATGAACGTAACTTCAGGATGGACGATTCGCTGGCTGGTTCCCACCAAAACACCAGTGATGTCTTTCATCTTCATTTATGTTTGTGTGCATTCTTCTGGGTGGGAGTTTGCACCTGTATCAGGTAAACACTAGTGTTCCTCATAAGCTCCTCATCCTCTACTTTTGTCCAGAATGTATATCTTTTGACATTGTGTGCTGCTTATCACTCTGTCTGCCTCTGGCTGTGTATCTGCAGGAAATGGCTTACAGAGGCTACAACAGTCGCTTCTTGTAGCCATGTTACAGTATCTGCAGGAAATGGCTTACAGAGGCTACAACAGTCGCTTCTTGTAGCCATGTTACAGTATCTGCAGGAAATGGCTTACATAGGCTACAACAGTCGCTTCTTGTTGCCATGTTACAGTATCTGCAGGAAATGGCTTACATAGGCTACAACAGTCGCTTCTTGTTGCCATGTTACAGTATCTGCAGGAAATGGCTTACATAGGCTACAACAGTCGCTTCTTGTTGCCATGTTACAGTATCTGCAGGAAATGGCTTACATAGGCTACAACAGTCGCTTCTTGTTGCCATGTTACAGTAGCTGCAGGAAATGGCTTACATAGGCTACAACAGTCGCTTCTTGTAGCCATGTTACAGTATCTGCAGGAAATGGCTTACAGAGGCTACAACAGTCGCTTCTTGTAGCCATGTTACAGTATCGGCTGGAAATGGCTTACATAGGCTACAACAGTCGCTTCTTGTTGCCATGTTACAGTAGCTGCAGGAAATGGCTTACATAGGCTACAACAGTCGCTTCTTGTTGCCATGTTACAGTATCTGCAGGAAATGGCTTACATAGGCTACAACAGTCGCTTCTTGTAGCCATGTTACAGTATCTGCAGGAATTGGCTTACATAGGCTACAACAGTCGCTTCTTGTTGCCATGTTACAGTAGCTGCAGGAAATGGCTTACATAGGCTACAACAGTCGCTTCTTGTAGCCATGTTACAGCAGTTAATGGTTATTTGTCCATGCGCTACTCACAGTCCCTCATGGCCCGTAAAACCTGACACTGAAAGCGATTGGTGGCAAATTTCCAGTCTGAGTTTGATTGACAGATCAAAGGCGCTCACTCATATCAACACTCATAGCACCAGACCCCCTACAAATCTTAGGTGCCCAACTGCCTGCACATAATGACTTTTAGTGACAATTGTGCCATTATCACTGTAAAAGCTATATTGGGGCTAAAATCTTATGTTTCAACATTCTTTTTGTTTATGGTGCTCTTTACACAGTGCTGTATTCCACCGTTGACGTGAAGGTTCGTGTTAAATAGTTAATCCCGTTTTATCCCTTTTTAGTCCCTTTTTCAATTTGTGTACATTTGTGGTATAAATATTACAGGCTATGCAGTAATATGACTCACCATTGTAGTTTTTGTATGAAAAATGGTATCTTCCAGATGAAGGATATTCTCATCAAACAAATACGGTTCATTAAATTCTGCATGGAAATTATTTTATTTGGTCAAAGGTTATGCTTTGCTTTTCCTTCTCGTTTAAAAAAAATCCGTTTGTGCTGAAAATAAATACAGATTTTATCTGTGAGAAAAATGATGCTCACAATGAAATCACAAAATAAGCTGCCTGCAGGGCGCTGATGCTAAGCACATGGGTTTAATGGAGTACAAGTTACCCTCAATGACCCAACAGAAAGCAGCCGAAGAGACATACATAAATCAGACATTCTCCATCTGGTGTGAGTGATTGTTTCCACTGAGGGATTGTCTAGCACTGAGTCAACACCAAGTGTTCAGGGTTGGGATTTATCCCTGATTTCATGGTCTGGGAGAGCCTGCCTCCTCGTGCCTCGGCGAGGATTAGGAAACAGCACATGCACCCATCTGGCAACAGCTGTCCACTATCATCGCCCCCCCCCCCCCTATCAAAGAGCCCACGCTCAAAATGAGCGTACGATTCTGCTGAACGTGCTATTCGGGCCTTTTTCCACGGCCCGGGAGCCGAAAGAGATCCGACCCTCTGGGTTTCGCTGTAGTGAAACTCCCATGCCATTTGCGCATTTGGATAGCCTTATAAGAGACGCCTCGGGCATTCGCATTTGCATTTGGAACACAAACTCTTCACAGAAAAAAGTTTCTCTTCATTCGCTGTTATACTCATTAAGCGCGTCACAAGTCTCCTTTCGCGACGACTCTGATTGTAGAGTCTGTACATTGCCTCACGGTCTGATCGCTTCGCTCGGTGACCGGATCAATGTAAACGAACAGCCAAATGCCAAAAGTCTCCAGTGTCCTTGAAGATCTATGATCCAAGTCATCATTACCAGCCTGTAGTTACATGCTGTGGAATGCGCATGGTGCATGACTGCTCCAGTGTATTTCTGTCCAACACATGCCTTAATATACTGTATGCTTTAATATACCGATTCTCATTTATGTGACGTGGTTTAGGTTAAAGTGGGAATAATTGCACTTCCCTGTGGCCGTAAATTTTCTTAAATAAGGGTTCTATTTAAATGTCTTTTAAATAAGGGTTCTATTTAAATTATTTTTCATCCGCAAAGTAGGGAAACCTTTCTCCGGAATGAGAGAGATCACAGACCCTTCCCTGCGCTGCGTTGCTCAGTATGTCCGTCTGTGAATTTCACAATAGTTGTCTCTGATGAAATCCACTCAGACCTAAATCAAATGAGCTGCTCAGAATTATACAGTGCCTTTCATCACCAGTTTGTTGAAATCTGCAGAGGATCACAAACCTTTAACTGCCGTGCGTCTTCATTGCCAGGCCTCCTCGATGAAAGAAACCGAGGGCCACATCTTTCACTATCAGGCCTGTCTTCTATTACAGCAATAAACACTGAGGGTCATTTACTGGATTTGAAATTATGCCGCTAAAAGTTCTGTTTGTATTATTAACATTTATTATAAATGTAATAATGTGGCTGTTGAAAGCTGTGTTAATGGTTAAATATCTGAGACAAATGATTCAACAGAAGACAGCATTTATCTAAAGCGTATGCAGTCTTTCTTTGATTATTAAATAATAACTATGTTATACTCCTCAGTACTGAGCTTGATTAGATGGGCTATTCCAGTTCTCCTAAATAAACCATCTTTGAATCTTTAATTCTGCGTCGAAGACTTCATGCGAATAAATAAATATATATAGACAGTATGCGTGTGCTTGAACTGAAGAACCTTGTTCTTTCCAGTCCTGTGTCCGATTCCTACAATCCCAATATTTCGCCAACCAGTCGATCACAAATGATTGGAATTGTATTATGTTGTATTGACTGTGTATCATAAAATAAAAATATTTTAAGGAGTACTTTTTATCGGACTCGGAAGCCTACAGTGGAGCTGTGAAACTCGGGTTCCATCAGTTTTTATTTTATGTAACCACATTGTTCACATTTAGAATAGGTAGCTTACGTTTAACTTTCTACTAGTTTTGAAAATGTTAAATATTTAAAATGAATAGGAACATCTTATGGGCTGTGGCTTTCCAGGACCGCATTTTAGCTGCACGACATACCAATGAAGAGCAAATGACAAGTGCTTACCTGAGAAATCACAGCCACCAGCACACACAGCCTTGCCCGAAACCCGATGGCCATCTTCTGCTTCTACGTCCGACACTCTCTATCCCTCCAAAAACCTCCTGGCAGAACAGAATGGGGAGTCAAAAGACAGAAGAGTCTGAGGGGCACACGGTGTTCCTGGCAGGACGGGCGAACAGAGCCAAATGTCTCGTACGTGAACCCCTCTCTCTCACCAGGATGTGTGCTGGGAGGATGAGTGACAGCACATGTGCACTGGAGGTGCATGGGAGGGCTGAAACCCAAGCCCCTGACACACACTCATGCTCGCACACACACACACACACACACTCATGCTCGCACACACACACACACACACACACACAGACTCACACACACACACACTCATGCTCACACACACACACACACAGACTCACACACACACACACGCACACACTCATGCTCACGCACACACACACACACAGACTCACACACACACACACGCTTGCGTGCGCAACACACACACTCTCATGCTCGGCACACGCACACACACACACACTCATGCTCACGCACAGACACACAGACTCACACACACACACACGCTTGCGTGCGCAACACACACACTCTCATGCCCGGCACACGCACACATGCACACACACAAACACTCACACACACACACTCATGTTCGCGCACGCAAGGACACACACACACACACACACACACACACACACACACAGTGATGCATGCAGACAGGCAGAATTATCAGAGGCAGAGCAGCTGCATGTTCCCATATTTGAGAGGACTGTTCTGAAGTTCAGGTCCGAGGAGAGTCCTGTCACTCACATTGTTCTTCCACTCTGAACCCCCTGCTCTGCACTCACTTACAATGCTGTCGAAAATATAAAGTGGGGAACACACTCTTCCTTTGTTTTTGTATTTGAGCCTCTTGACCACAGTCCTCATGCCTCCTGTGAGCTCTCAGATTCTTCTTCGCCGTGCGGATTGGACACACCGCTCGGAGGTCTGATTGTTTTACTCCAGCTATGGGGAGGCGAGTAGCTTGCCCATTCTCCACGCCCATCCATCTCTGACCCGTCTCATCGGCACTGCTTCTGGAGGTGTGATCTCGGGGTCCCCTGAGGTCAAAGGTTATTTTGGACGATGACAAAGGTTAACATGGATGACTCGCTGATAAAACATCTTCGCCGTTGCTTCTAACACGAGCGCTTTTAAGTTCAGCAACATTGAGTCTGTTGTATTATTAAAAGAGAAGGGTTACAGTTCTCTAAAGTCCATGGGTTCCCCTATACTACTGCAGAAGCCCCACTCATCATGATTACTCATCTGGTTAAGGAAATGTGTAAAACAAAAACAAAAAAACAAAATCTAAAATAAATACATAAACAGGATTTATTAGAATGACAAAGATGCTTAAAATCAGTACATTGTCATAAAAGCAGTAAATTGTAAGTCAAAAAATCATTTAGAATAATTACACAGCGTAGCCCCTTATTCGGGACCGAAGTGCTTTACATTATTTGCATTCATTGCATTGTTTTATGGTGAAATTTTAAAATAGTTTTGTCACATAATATACCATTTGAAAGTGTTAAAACGCACGATTCTATCTCTATAAACTATTTGACGATCCCGATGTTATAGCGACAACTTATTTTATAACATGACACAAAACAGGCTCAATCAAAACGACGACTCCGTATGTTCTATGTGTTCCACGGAAATCCCAGACGACACGAATAATGGTAAAGTCGGTATCCTTATCCTGGCAAAAAAATAAATAGAAAATATTTTAGCTTTGAGCTTCCGTCACTTTGTTTCAGTAATACTTAGACTAGCCTCCAAACAAACTCCAAAGGGTTACCTGACAGAAGACCAGGATTATGCCTGTAGTCAAAGGGGTTCAAGAACAGTAACCATTTTATTTTCGGACTTTTGTTCAAAAAAGATGGTGCAAGAGAAGGGGTTAAAAAACTAGTTCATGGGGTGTTACAGCAGCACCTACGTTTTCTGTATATCTGCATAAATTTGATCTAAATGTGATCACATCTTCTCCTGACTTTTATCCCCATAGAGTTCTATAGGAAAATGAGTCAGGAGACAAAACCCTTGCAGTGATCCATCCACATCTACTCCATATCTGGCCGCAGAGTGATGGTTTGGGGCTCATTTGATACCTTAGACCCTGGATGACTTACAGCCATTTAGTCAGTCATGTGTTATATACTGTACCAGAGTAATTTACAACTGAATCTAGTCTCACCCCACAATTCCCATAGAGATCCATCCAAATGCAGAGAGCTTATAGTATCGCTTGTAACAGTTCCTGAAAATAAGATATTGAGAGTCTTTTGATGTTGATGGGTCACAGACTCAAAAATACGTATGATCCAAGGGTTCACATACTTTTTCCAACAAAGCATTTAATGCTGTATAATTTTGCTCAATAAATAAATTATAAAAGAATAATGTTTTTTTTGTGTTTTTTGTTGAGCTGGGTTCACTTTGTCAAGTTTTAGAACTTAGACGAAGATGTGATCATATTTTAGATTGAATTTATGCAGATATACAGAAAATTCTAAAGGGTTCACAAACTTTCTAGCAGCACTGTACCTACTACCACACCCCTGGTTCCCACAGAAAGTTAGCTTTTTTTGTTTCAAATTTTATGATCTAATCAGATCGTTTCACAGTTCAAACAGGAAAGCAATTTTGTTTTATCTCCTTGGGAGAGAAGATTTTGTATAGGAAAAGAAAGTATCTTAAGAAGTGTGTGCGCGCGTGTGCGCGCGTGTGTACTGTATATGCAGTGAAGTGAGATGCAATTGATATTATTCTATTCCAATAAGAGAATGCAGACCCTTGTCCGTTTAGTTCAACCTCGACCCCTGGTGGTAACACATCATGACTGAGCCACTTTAATGTGATTGATGGAGACTCTAAATGAACCCAGACCCTCAGTAGAGAATTTGATTCTCGATGAACCAATTCAATGGAGACGCAACAGTGAAACCCTAA
The DNA here is from genome assembly GCA_022702515.1 of Ilyophis sp. 1 JC-2022. Classification (NCBI taxonomy): domain Eukaryota; kingdom Metazoa; phylum Chordata; class Actinopteri; order Anguilliformes; family Synaphobranchidae; genus Ilyophis; species Ilyophis sp. 1 JC-2022. Next base: position 48,577,992 of record CM040399.1, on the reverse strand, counting down.
CTGACAGAGTAACAGATCGGTGTGTGTGCAGTGCCATGTCTGAATGAGGCCCTGTGAGTTATGGCAGCAGTGTGTTTCCGTGGGCTGGGTGAGGCCATAGGACTGATTGTGGCAGAGCTGGATCCAGCAGTCAGACATGGAGGAATTCTCAGCACCTGTTCCTGTCATGCTGAGGGAACAGCTGGCATGGCCCCGCCCGACCCCAGCCTCTGCACAGCTCAATGCTGCACCCCCTCCAGGAACTCTGCCCCCTCATTCCACAAAACGCCACATTCCCAAGCACTGAACAGGGGGAAGGGGTGCACGGGGCAACAGCCCACTTAATCTCAGAGGAAGTACTTGGCTGCCCACTGATTGTCATGACTAATCCTTTCTCACGCATTCACCTCGGGAACACCATCTCATAACGCGCACACAGTATTTCCTGACTTGACTAATACAGACATTTCAGTTGCATTCAAAACATTTATCAAAACACGATACAACCAGTGAACACTCTATTACACACTATGTCTGCTTAACAAGGCAAATACAGATAACTAATAGTTATCTGTATTCTGAGCAGAGAAACGTACGGCATGTGTAAGTATTGAGCTCGCACACTATTTATGCTCCCAAAACAAACTTTTCTTTGTGTAACTTTTTCTTTACGTTTCAATCCAAGTGCATCTAAGGCATACTTGTCCAGTGAAAAACTAGAATAAAATGTGACCATTACCAATTCTCAAAAAGTAGTATTTCACCCACTGGACTTCTCTATTTGGAGACTTATAAAAGCTTTAGAATTAAATTTCGCCGTAGTAGAGCGGAAAATATTGCAGTACCTGGAAACATGGCAGCTCAACACAGCAACAGTGTGATCTGGCCAAACTCAAAGACAGAATTTAAGGTGGCCTTTTAATGAATTTTTTGTATTTTTTTATTTGGTTTTAATTTGGGTCACTTGTGCAAGACGATTCCAACAATTCTCCCTCAACCCTAGGAGCGGCCGCCAATTGCCACTCCCTGAGGGCAATGGCCATACTTGGATCTGGCACAAACCCCTGATCCTCGGTGTGCAACTGCACCGACTGAAGATCTGCGCTTGTACCGTGCCACTGCAGTGGCCAAGATGGCCATTTTAATAGATTTATTTTCATTGTGGTGCCCAACCTACACACAACACTGAATTTCATAGACCACCCAGATTAGCCAACCATGGAGTTATAAGATAAACTACCAACAGTTGACTGACAGTACATGAATGAATGTAGGGGAATGAAAAGGACAGCGGGTATCACTTGCAAACGGGTGCAGAAAACTAATTAAGAGTCAAATAAATCCTCACCTTTACTACAGAAGTGAATTCTACTGAGAATGCAATGTAGTCTCTTTCTATTAACGTGACAAATTAAGCACAAATGTATTAAAGAGGAGCATTTCCCAATGGATGCACGAACAAAAAACTCTTTTTTTTATTTCACACTTAGTTATTTCTTTAAAAAGGGTCATATTTCAGCTCGTACATACTTGCATATGCATTGGCCCTCTACAGGCGTTCCGTTTATTTTGATTATAAACAACAGTAATTTAAAAACAGAGGTGGTATTAAACGTAGATGTGAACTCATCCACGGGTTTGATATGGAGTAATGGTAGTTTCATATTTCTCACTCTCTAAAAGCTCTGGAAAAAGTGCCACACCGTTTTCAGCTGACATTCCACAGCAGGTTTTATTTTCCACTGAATTAGTGCATTGTCCAACATAACCGCCAACGTACTTTGACAACATATTTACGACTCGGACAATCTTTAGAACAAAACTGAATATAACTTCACCAGACAGGTTTATAAGACCCTTAGAAGGCCATTATAAACCACCTTTATATGACACACAAGCAAGCTCTGCTCTATTCCCAACTGTCATCAGCTGAGGACTCACATAATCCATAGCATTGGCCTCATATGAATCACAAGTTTAAATTCTGAAAATATTATTTCGCATCGCCCTGTCACCCCTTAAACTTCCAGTGGAAATATGCTTTAAAGAACAGAGCTTGAAATGCAATCATTGACCAATTTGTCCAAGTCTTACACATCACTGCCTGTCTTGTTGAACTTGTTGTATTTTGTTCAAATTGTGACACCTCGTGTTCAAAAAAACATACAACAAAGGTGGTTAATGCAGATGGTAAATTGGTTAATAATTCACAAAAAGAACCACCAGAGGGTAGTATGGCATCATCTAGACATCTAGACACTGTGGTACGCGGAGGACGTGGCCAATGGTTGGAGGACATGGCCATATATACCTTAAAACTGATGCTTTATTAGTTAAACTCTTTTTCCTTTCATATTCAAATATTTTTCTCAAAAACCTGTGTCAATGTATAACTGCAAAGAATTCAAGGTCGTAAAATAGATCTTCTCTCCTAGCCATAGCTGTGGTACGGCAGCTCTGTTTATAAAGCACCCGAGGTGATGTGAGCACAAAGTGCTCCAGGCATTTTGAAGCATCAATCAAAGACTGAAGATAATACAGAGAATCACATCAGACATCCAGCGGTACGGCTGACTAACCACCGTCTCTGCCTTTATCTCCACTCCCAAATTCACACACCCTCCCCTCGCGGCAAGCGTTCTAGTTCGCCAGAACTGGACCTGCATGCTGATGGACAGAAGTGGACGTGAGGCTCAAGGCTGAGGAGTTCTGAAGAGAGTTCATTAAGGCGTGAAGTCAGAAGGTGACAGAAAAAAGCAGCGGCTCTTTGAGCCAGAGGACCCGTCCGCCACAAACTCTGCTAAAATTACACACAGAGGCACATTCACACGTTTAGGGGTGATTTTTCCGCTAATGAGATCGCGCTTCTCCGGAGGTCAAGAACAGAGGAGCCTTTTCTACGTCCCCTCAGCACGATGAAACAACAAAGGTGAACCTGAAATTTTGATTCAAAAGAATGTCCCGGAACATTGTACAGAGGCTATCAATGAATAATAATGAAACTTTGGTTTCCAAACTAGGTACAAAGAAAGGTTATAACATGCAGGTTCTCTCATGTGCCTTTCTACACAATACAGCAGTGATTTTCAACCACTGTGCCGCGGCACACTAGTGTGCCGTGAGAGATCGTCAGGTGTGCCGTGGGAAATTATCCAACTTCACTTAATTAGTAACACTTTTGGTTGGTGGTGTGACTCAGGATTTTTTTAATGTAAAAAATGTGCCTTGGCTCAAAAAAGGTTGAAAAACACTGCAATACAGAACCCACATTATAATGGTTCTACAAGCCCAATACAGGGCCTCCGTTTCCTAAAGATATAAACATTCTGTAACTGGACATAAGCATGACCTATAAACACTCAAATTCTCAAATATGCTGCTATAGCATCACAGTATAACATGGCATGAGTGGGTTACAACAGATAACAAACATAAAATTTCAGCTGGAATACTCAGGTAAGCATTGAGCTTACTGACTCTACAACACAGGATTTCATAAGACAGGCGCACATACTATGGAGATACATAATGTTTATATAGAGGATTCACAAAGGGGACATAGGCCGATGTATGAAGGGACGTCATCTCGCTCACGGTCTGTACTTCTGCAGTCTATGTGATACGTCACTTGCACTTGCAGTTTCACGCACAAGATTTACGTGAAAATATAAGGCACAAAAAAATTGTATTCGATTACGATTCTTAAGAGCCTGGTAATTGCTGTTAAAGGAAGAATTGCACTGAGCCAATACTACTCGTACTCACAGAGGACAGCAAACGCAACACAGAAGATACTTCCGTGCAGCGTTGGTACGCAGTGCACAAAGACTGCGTGAGCACTGTTACGATGGTGGTCATAGGAGAGGGGGTAAAAGGAAATGGGGAGACGGAGGACAGTGTGGGGCGCAATGCTGGGGGCAGGTAAAGCAGGGTACAGCGTGGGGCGCAATGCTGGGGGCAGGTAAAGCAGGGTACAGCGTGGGGCGCAATGCTGGGGGCAGGTAAAGCAGGGTACAGCGTGGGGCGCAATGCTGGGGGCAGGTAAAGCAGGGGACAGCGTTTAGAACTGACAGTTGGCAGGGTGCTCAGCCTAATCGCCTCCATCAGCTGTCAGGGCCAGGATACACAGCGCTGTGCTCCCTACACCACCAATGTCATCTTGTCAGCCTACATATGCTCGTCTTCCACGGAGGAGATATGGGGGCTTGGGCGGACAACGTCTTTTCACTCTCGCACTCTGACCTGATTGTGCACCAACCTCCAGCCTTCCTTTAACCAAGTTTCTCCAAGCTTTCTGTGTGACGTCCAAACAAGAATACAGTAAATAGACAGGGCCTTATAATCATTTTCTACAACAGTCAGAATAACACAGGCTATACTGAAGGCTTCAATGGTTTTTAAATCATGTTTCATCAAAAAACAAAACACATAGCTTGTTACAGCTATGTTGGCTGATCTTTCAAAAAAAAAAACATGAACTAGAAAAATGTAAATGAGATCAGATCAGTCAGTGCATTTCTTGACTGGCCCCTCGGACAGATGACTGTGCTGTGTTTCAGTTTGCTTAAAAAAGCTGAATAATCATTTTATTTGCCTTGGTTAACAATAATACAGTTTGGCTAGCTTTGTCTGAGGTGAGGAAATGAACCAACACAAATGGTCTAAGAGAGGTAATGTTACTATACTAGTACATACTAAGCAAATACTAGCAATACTAGGTCTAAAACCAGTTATTTATTAATAGTACTAATAAATACCAACAATTCCACAAAACGTTACACTATGTCTAATAAAAAACACAGGATAGAATTTGATTAAACTTTCCTCACCTAAACCTAAAACAAGATGATCTTTCCCAAGGAGATCAAACTAAATAGCCTTCCTGTTTGAACTATGAAACAATCAGACTCATCAAACTCAGAAAACATTGCTAATGCAGATTTATTTATTTACCCTGCCATCGCACCAGGGCTGGAACTATGATATCAGGTCTTCTTCACAGATCCTCTCGGTGGAGGGAGTTACCTCTCCATGCAGCCATTTTGTCACTGCTAGACCGTCCCTCTTTTGGGATTTGTTTATAAATGGATAATTAATTAAATTAATTATCCAATTAACTGTTTAATTACATGAGATAATGAACATTCTCAACCTGACTGTAGAGGTTTCCACAGCGCGGTTCACTCTGTCCACAGATCTTATCTTTAAGAGGCTCCACACAATGAAGCGATGGTTCCTGCCTTTCACTCTTTCCTGCTGCTCATGAGAAAATACGGAAATGTAAAAAAGTGACTTTGAACACGGGCGGCATTCCGCAGACTTTGCAGCGGACTCGGAAATGAGCAGCGGAACATCTGCGCTTCCCCGTGTGTAGGACACACTCCCGTAGATTGTTTTTTCTTCTTCTCTCTCTCCCACAGAATTGCCTCTGCTCGGCTTTATCTCCCCTTGTGCAGTTTGAAAACAATAAAAGAAAAGCGATAAGTCTTGCTCAGCCACTAAATAGCTGTCTTGTTTCCCCCCAAGAGGTGGCTGCACACCAGTGACTGGCCCATTTATCAGGAACACACTGTTGTTTGCAGTGGGCCTCAAACTTCCAGGAATAAAGATGATAAATACTGTATCCAGCTCTCTGTGTCGAAGGGAAGGGCTCAGATTCTGAAGCTCTAACCTCCTCAAAACTGCATCTGCCACTTCCTCTCTCGGCCTCAGAGTTGGATTAAACACTACTTTCTTTCCTGTTATCTGTCCGCTGTTTGCGCACACAAAGCCGTGAGCGGCTTGACTGACGGAGGGACTGCCTGCGCTGACTGATAGGATTCCACCTTGGCTCGATAATGAAGAACTGAACTGAAACTATTTAAACAGTCTAAACTCGGGGAAGATTAAAAATAGGCTGAGTAAACGGCGGTCCCATTTGATAGTAGACGGCGCCGCTGGTTTGAAGTAAACACCAGCTCCGCAGAGTCCAAACGAAAAGGAACGTGGGGGAAAAACAAAACACTGGTAGACCTTGAATGTTTTTGACTTTATGGTGTGCCTCTGTACACTGGGAGACAAAGAGAGATGTGGACAAGTTTCCGTTTGGACACCCTGCCCGAAACACAGGCACGTGGTGGTTCTGCCTGTAGGCCCTTCCAAGACAGGCCACTGGAGTGAGCACCTAGTATTGACTCTAACGCTCTATGGCAGGGAGACCCAAAGACAGATGTTTCCTGCCAGTGGCATGTTAGTGGATGAGATTTTATTTTATATACGTGTGTGTGTGTGTGTGTGCGCGTGCGGGTATGTGCATGAATTACTTTATTTTATATACGTGTGTGCGTGTGTGTGAGTGTGTGTGTGTGTGTGTGTGTGTGTGTGTATTTGAATATGTGTCCTGATGGGTTGGGGGCTGACATGGTGATGGTGAAAGGAGTAATAAATCAAGTCAAATCAATTTGTGCGCGGCCCAGCTACAGCGTCATTACAAATCCTGTCACACATTCAGGGCAGGGCGGTTACGCAGGAAGACAGTCGGCCACAGAGGAATTTCAACCGTCCCACACGCTTATGAATTCACCGGCAGTAAGATGTTTTATGGTTGATCGATAGGGGTTAGTGAAGCAGTATGTTTGGCTGATATTCCTCTTTGTATTGACGGAGCACGCACACACACACACACACACACACTAAAAAGAGGTCAGCAAGGTTCAGAAAACTTTGCAGAATATGTTATGACACCAAATGATTTTCTTTAATTGCTAGGTGAACATGCCCAACACTGGGAGGAGTGGCTCCTATCGATTGTGGAATGCTATGAAGGAGACTTCAGAGACGTGATTTTCCCCGAACGTTATCATTAAGTACTTTAAATTCCATTAAAGCAAAATCTTTTTAAAACTCATTAATGCAGGGCCTTCACACTTTTCGACCATAACTCTGCTGCATCGATCACTTTTTGATGTGGTAGAAAATCGATCAAATACTCTCCTCTACACATTCTATCTTTTTTAAGTTGTGGCACATTTGACACCCACTGTGATGCACTATAAGATACATGAGATATGTTTATGAGATTAGCTCACTGGCTTGTTACTTTCAACAGTAGGAATACCGTGGAAATAGCTTGCAAACTAGTGAAATGCATCGACTGAATGAACAGCAAATATGTATAGCTAACCGTGTGGGATAACTGTCCCCCAATTTTGTTTATTAAAATTGATGTTAAAAATTCAAATGCTTGTATGTCTGTGGCCTAAAGGAAAATTTTGAATGGCTAGTTCTCATCTTCATATTAGTTCACATATTACATATTAATATTACATGTTAATATTGCAAAATTTATACAAAAAAAAAGCTAAAACTTTCTTTATGTCTGAAGGAAGGTTTTGCTGGAGCCCTTCGTACTCACTGGGTGAAAATGCAATGGTGGGGGGGGCAGTTGGGGACACAAGGCGCTCTTCCTGGAGTGGTTTGGACAGTGTTCTCCTCTGGAGTGGTTTGGACAATGTTCACCTCTTGTGGCAGAACACTAATAAAGAGCCCAGACTGGGCTGCACACAACGCTCCACATTCCTCCTCCCAGCTGCCATTTTAATGCGCAGATAAAATGGGAGCCTTTGAATAATTGATACCCCGGTCCATTAAAGAAGCATTAGAATGCATTTTACCTCTTCATTGATTTTTTTTCTTTTCTTTTACATTTACACCACGGCACGCTCGGCACCATCGCATGCCGGTGTGAAATATGGTTGGGTCCTGTTTAAATGTCAGCTTTGTAATTACAGGGAGCTCGGGAGTGTGGCCATCCCTCCGCCCCCGCGCGTGATTAATGTTCGGGCAGGCGGGGCGACTACGCGCAAACACCAACCTTTAGCGCAAAGCGCAGGCACGTCTTCGGACGCCTCTGACGGAAATCCATTGCTCAACCTCGGGAGAGAAAGAGAGAGTCAAGCCACGTCGAATTTCTTTCGACTTTTGGGAGGTGCAATTCGGTCCACCCGGTTGAGGACCCCATGACGGGTCAAGGGCTGTTCATCATGGCAGCAGAGCAAGGTACCACAGAAAGACCATCTGTCATATTCCACGCACATGCAGCTACACACACACAAAAAAAAACAATCAATAGCAAGATTGATGAGAGCGAGTCCAGATCAATATTTAGATATTGATACACGCGTCCATGCAGACAATCCGTAGAAACTCCATTAAAAGAGCGGGATCCCCGGCTAGCTGCTGAGCACGGGAGGGACGAGGGGTGGAAGGAGAGGAGAGAAGCGCGCATCCGGGACCGTAAACCCAGTCAATAATGAATACCTTCCATTACTCTGCCTGCTGAGTCACCGATTTAACACCACATTGGGATCCTATCTATTTATCAATGAACAATGATCCTCCCCGTGGGCTATCTGAGCTCGGCTACAATAAGATAAAACAAAACACACCGAGGTTGCACAAAAGGTTCTTTATACGGAACAAACGTACATGTTTTCCAAAGATTGCTCCGCGAGAATCCGGCCGTATAAAAAAAGGGGGATTCTCCCCCCCCTCTCCCCGCCAGGTAAAAGGTGCTGTGGAGGGATCATCCCAGACAGGCGCACCTTTCTGAGAATGATGGTCAGGTGTTTTATAGTATTAGTGGGTCCAATCATCAATCAAAGGTATGGATCAGGTTTCCAGCAGGTTTTATTAATGGCGGTGTCTGGTGGGCTTTAGGGTGCCTGGGCTAATACAGAATGAGAGATCATTAGCTAGTCTGTCTACTATGTATTCTCCTACGAGCTCCTCTCTCCCATTGGTGGGTGATCAGAGTGATGAGGGGAGGGGCGTGGTCGTTTAATATCGATCGGCTGCTCAAACGTTTCAGAGCAGATCGTCAGTCCATTAAAGGTAAGACGTACCACCCATACAAATACACTCTCTCTCTCCATCTCTCTCTCTCACTCTCACTCACACACACACACACACACACACACACACACACACACACACACACACACACACACACCTCCTTGGAGACACAGGTGTCAATCGCTCTCACTTTAGCTGCATAAATACAGTCTCAAGTGGGGCTACAATTATCATCTGCCCCCTCCCAAAGCACACAGCTCCCTCAGGCCTGAAAAACCTGCTTTTTCGCATCTAAATCCACTCGCTTAACTCCCGTGTGGTAATTTAGTTATCTCTTCAAATAAACTCATATAACCAAGAGTTCAAATCAGAGCCTGAAGAAATGGATACAGTGGCAGTTCATAATTAATGTTGAATTAATATCAATGTCTACCACCTTCCATGACAACTTATGATAATGCTAATATTAAACTACAATGTGCTCACTGTTTATGCATTATAAGGTTCTATTTATTTTTTATTTATTCATTCATGAATGAATCGAGAGGTTGTCCTTGCACTTATTATTAATATATACACAACAATTTCGCTAAACTGTACTCTCGCATTATTATGTTTCAAATAAAATATACCTGTGCTGAAGCACAAAGACAAACCCGGGTCAGGCCATTTAAAAGCTGCTATTCCAATGTACTGTCTGAATGAAGTGCCATTTCCTTCTCCGTACTGCCCCGATGTTGGAGGCTTGAGTGCCTGTGGGACTGCACGCTAACTGTGGTGGGCGTGGAGACCGGTTCAGCCGGAGAGAACGTGCGGCTCCCCCCCTCTCCCTGGTGGCCACCCCCCCAGCCCCCGCCCCCTCCAACCCCTCCAACCCTGCCCCCTCTCGGGCCCCTGGGGCCCAATAAGCAGCCTTCTGCAGACGACCCTCCTCCTCCTCCACACTCCAACAAGCGGCCAGCCGGGGTCCCATGGTGCTTCGCCAAGGCCGCGCGCACTCCATCATCCAGGAGACAACCCCAACCGCCCCCCCTCCCCCTCGCCCTCGGCCCGAGCGATGCGCCCATCCACCGCTGCCACTGCAATCCTCCCCGCACATCCATCCTGCTCTGCCAGCCCTCAGATCGATAGCTCTGCTCTCTTAATCAGGTCTCTGGTGGCTGCGGGCAGAGAGGGGGAAAGAGGGAGGGAGGGTTTTCTCTCTCTCTGTTTTCCGCAGCTCTGTCTCGGCGCGGAGACTCGGGGAGTCCGAGTCCCGGCTCGAACCTCTCCGCTCCGCGCCACTCCTACACCGGCTCGGAGTAGGCGAGGGGAGTAATTGCAGTGATTTATGGCCGCGGAACGCGCGGATGTTAGAAGTTAATTTACGGGAGATAACTAGTAGTGCAGCAGGTCCGGGCGTGCCATCGTTCACCCGAGCTTCTCTGCGGTGTTAATTAGCCAGGCGGAGGGGAGGGCTGTGGGAAGGGTAGCGGGGAGGGCGGAGGGTCCGCGCCGCTGTTCCTGGCTCTGGGCTCCGCTGGGGCCCCTGCTGGGCTCCTCTGCCCGTCTCCTCCATGGCCCCCTGCAGCACTGGGGCCGCTGAAGCACGCACCCCACCCCCCACTGAGGCACAGTTGCCCTTTCCCGCCTAGCACCTCTCCACAGCTCGGCTGTGGTCTGGACCACAGGCCAGCCACTGAAGCCTGTGTTTTGACAGCACTAGCTGTGGGTAATCCGCTTCTTCCAGGGTTTTTTTTCTCCCCCCAGACTGTCAAAATGACATATACACTCAAGCTCATACAGAGGGGCTTATCTCACACTGGACTAGAATAAGCACACTCTAACTTCACTGAGCACAGCCTGGTGCACATTACCAAGAACAGTTCTGTTGTGGAAGGCAGTAGGCTACTTGTACAGAAAAGGAAATGTAACTATGCACGTTACAAAGTTTGCATGTCAGTTGCACTCTTCAAAGAGTGTGTTTTTATTTGCATCCATAAAATGTATTCAGATCAAGCTGAAGAGACCTTAAATAAATCAGTAAAATCTGTATATGGTAAAACAATGAAAACGGTTGCAGTTTTTCCTCGGGTTTCACACAATGTAGCAGTGGACGCTAATCTCAACAGGTAGATAACCAGATCAGAAAAATACAGAATGAAAACTGACTAATGCTTTAAAAACAGTGATATTTATTTAAATACGTGACATCACTTATGTTGTTTTTGGCATAAGCAAGTGTCCGAGTCATTCGGCAGGTCCTAAAGAGACATTTTCCCTCGAACAACTAGATCATAAACGCCAACTTGTGTCAGTGTGAGCGGGTGGTGAATTGAACGTGCCCGGTCAGTAAGTAGGACAGAATGGAGGCTGGTTCCTCTAACAGACTGAACCTGACGCTGTAATGAAGGAGTGCTTTTGGTGTGGAAGGGAGTCTTGGGAGCTCTGCTGAGAGGGGCCAGCGTGACCCTTGACCCTGGGCAGAAAGGCTCTTCCTCCTGCAGCGCGTATCGGCACTGTGCGCTGCTCTGCCCCTCTGTCTGCCCCGTCCGTGAGCGAACCCCCTCTCCATTGGGTCATGCTCCTAAACTGTGATTTGAGTAGCCTTCACCTCAAATGGATCCAACTGGATTTCTGTGCCCAGTGTGCTTGTGACAGTCGCCCCCACCTCCACTGATGCTATCGGACTGGTGTCAGTGGCTTTCCCCACAGTAGTAGACAAGTGCTCCAGGCATCCTTAGCTGGGGAAGAACTGCTTCAATAGGTCCTTCTTATTGACCTTTCCCATCTGGTTCCGGGGCATCTCGTCCACCAGGACCATGTCGGTGGGGATGGTGTACGATGCCATGCGCTCTCTGAAAAACAGCACGGACGTCGCTGTGTGACTGCACTGAAACACACGCGCGCAGACGTTGAAAACACTGCTATTTCTTTCCGCAGAGATAAGTAAATGCCTTTTCCGCGGCTTTGGAGCGCATCTCAATTATATTTGAAAGATACCTCAAGGCGACTCCTTGTATTTGGCGAGCACAAAAACAACATAATAAAAATATAAAAAAGAAAACCAAAACAGCGGGTTGTGTTAATTAAACCCTTTCCAACACCGACAGCATGGTTGCTATGGAGTGCTTTGTGCCTGCAGCCTTTTTAACATTTTTGAGCTGTCAGTAAAGACCTTCAACATACTAAACTGTCCTATTGTTCCGATATGTTGCTCTATTTATAAAAAGCCAGTGCATTGCCAGATTGCTCCCCTCTTTCTACACAATTAAGCATTACGTCTTGGAATGCATGCACTCATTTCTGCCTGCCTGCTTGTGTGTGTGTGTGCGTGTTGTGTGTGCGTGTGTTTGCGTGCGTGTGTGTGCGTGTGTGCGCGTGTCTGTCTATCTGTCCCTCTCTCAAACTTGTCTCTCTGCTTTTACACATCCATCTCTGTGGCGATGAGAGGCAGCCAGGTCTTGTCTGACAGAGATAGAGAGTGACAGCTGCAGGCAGGGCACTGAGGAGTGAGCATCCACTGGCATGCACCATCACCCAGCCTGCCCTGCTCCCTGGCCCAACACTCCTGGGGTATGGCCATGGGCAAGAGGGGCGGAGAGACTGCCCCCACTTTAATCCACCGTGTGGGCGGAGCAGGGCACAGAGCTAGTGTCCATGGGCTCTGAGCCACGAGAGGATCTGTGAGTGGCTGTCTACCGTCAGCACTGAGAGGGGGAGAAGGGGAGAGAGAGAGAGAGAAAGGGAGAGAAAGGGACAAGACAGTGAGAGAAAGAGTGAAGGAGAGAGAAGGAGGGAGAGATGGGGGAATGAGAGAGTGTTGGAAAAAACAAGAAAGAGGGAGAAAGGAAGAGAGAAAGAAGGGATTGATAGAAAGAGTAAGAGGGAAGAAAAGAGGGGGAGGGGGGAGAGAGCGAGAGAGAGAAAGTGCCCTCAGCCAACCGTCTGAAAGGAGACATGTGTCTCCTGCCAGCGTCTGTGTTGGGGGCAAAACAAACACGAGTGACATTTAAAAACAGAAGCCAGAGCAGAAGAGGCAGTCACACCAGCACCATGCCTTCCGGGCTGGCTAGAGAGCCGTCAGGACTTGTGCTGCACACTTCCTCTCTCTCTCTCTCTCTCTTTCACTTCTGCCTCTTCCATCAGCACCCTTCTGCTCCTGGAGTCTCCATTTCATTATGGCAACGAAGCCTCTCTTTTTCCATAGACTAACTCAAATGCTGAAAATTGGGAATATTAAACATATGATTCCAGCATAGGTGCTCCAGCTAACACTGTCTAATGCTCATCACTCTGAATCCTACACTTGAATTAGATAAAGGTAAATCATGATTAGGGCCATCAGTTTGTTTCCCCGTGTTTTCTCGCACGGTGCTTCAGTCCTCCGCCAGCTAGAGGTCGCAATAGCCTCTTTGTCAAGCCACTTCTCAAACAATTACCCTATTTGCACCACCTCAATCATCGAAGTTGATCAAGTAAATGGCACTAATTAAGCACAGACGATGATTGACGGTGATGTTTACAAGTGATGTTTAAAATGTTGTACAGGAGCATGTTAGTTTTGTTAGAAGCAGCGGGAAATGCCCACATAAAAAATTAGAGCAATTATGTATGTTTAACTTGCACAAAAAAGTAAAATAAAAATATTTATTAGAAAATGGTTTGCAGCTGAGGTTTATTAAACCAAAAAATAATAAAAATAAATAAAAGTAGTGAATTTCCTGTGCAGTTAAAATGAAGTGATTATATTTGATCATGTCCAATTGTCTCTTCTGTGCTGTTTCTTGGTTTTTAAATGTCAGTCTAATGTCTTCTTTGTGTAATTTATTATTAAATTGCAAATTGTGCAAAATAAATTCAATCCATGGGCATGCAGTGTACCAGGCAGATACTGGTTCACTCGTTCGTGCTTTAGCATGTACACATCCATCCATGTTCACATTCCTTCCTCTGATCTCCCCATATTAGATCAAGTAATAGTTTTTATAAATGTCTCAATTACAAACTCAGTTGTATGATTAGTCACTTGACTGTGCCATTGGAGTGTCAATGGAAACCCTTGGAGGATAACCATTGAAATACAAGTTTAAATCCCTGCAGGTCACGTGGTAGAGACAAACTGGTGGCCCGAACCACGACGCCGTCTTCCCACAATTAGACTCCCGCCACTAGAGGGCGACATCACGCTCTCCCCACATAGTCCGCTCACCTGGCCCAGGTCTTCAGCTCCTGCAGCGTTAGGTTCTTTCCCTGCTTCAGCTGCACCACGGCGGTCACTCGCTGACCCCAGGTAGCGTCTCGCACGCCAATCACAGCCACGTCTGAGGGCGGGACATGTCCAGGGTGAGTGAGAATGAGATATGCTAGAGGCAGGAGGCTAACAGCAGACCGCACTGACCCAATGAAATCCACTGAGATGTTCACATCTGAACTGTAAGTCTCCTTGGGGCTCTGAATAAATGGGTTCTTTCCCCCCTCAAATCAGTTTGTCTGGGCATATGACACAGCCATTTACCTGCAACATATGGGTGGGCCAGCAGGTGCCTCTCCACCTCAAGAGCGCTGATCTTGTAGCCGCCGCACTTGATGATGTCCACTGACGTGCGGCCCTTGATCCAGTACACCCCGGCCCTATAGGCCGCCGTATCCCCTACAGAATGAGGTTGCAGAGAAGCCGCCATGAGAAACATGAAGCTCTCGCTCTCAACTCAATAATCTTCTGTAAATGATAAGTCATTAAGCACAAAGCACGGAGCAGTTTGCATTGCCTGACAGTGTCACTGAGGCACACAATCCTGGAAGTGACTATGCAGTAAGTCCCATGAAATCAAACTCAACGCAGACCCGACCTGTATGAACACGTGAGCGCGCTTCATCTACCAGTGAATGACTGGCCATATTCAGGTGGCATTCTGGAGGCGCACAGTGGTCCAGCTCCCTGGATTTGATGCATTCTCCTCTCATGTCTAATAATAGGCAGTATTGAGCCTCTCCTGCCTCTGTCTCCCGGGTAAATTGCTGGGAGCTGCTCAGCTGGAGTTCCCCTTAATTACTTTTCCCACACACTGATGAGCTGAGCAGCACTCTGCCTCCCTCTCTCACTCCCGGTCACCCACACACACACACACACACACACACACACACACAAAGCGGGTGGACAGCAGAGCCACGTGCGAGCGCGTGTGAGAAAGCAGGTGTATCGGCGGAAGACGGGGTTCGGGGCTGGGGGACATGCCGGGCGTAGGTCGCCGCGCCCCTGTAAGAGGCACACGCGACCGGTGCGCCGGCCCCTGTGTGGCAGCCGGTTATTGAGCTCGGGCCGAGAGGGTAGGTTAAACACGTGCCGCGGTGCAGCCAATCGTGACTGATGTGAGCGGAGAACGACGCGAGGCAGCTGGCCCGCGCCAGACCGGCTAAGCCCCCCCCACCCCCACCCCCCCGCCCTTGCTGACATCATTAAGGACACAACACGTGCCCGCAAGGACAAGGCACCAGCCACCTGCAATCGCTGAAATCTGACCCTGCACAACAACAAGCAGAGGGAAAAAAACAACTAAACAAACTATAAATTCATGCATCAATGATTCAATTACCAGGACAGAGGGAAAAATAAATACCTATATTCAATTCACCTGCATAATAAAAGAATCATAGAAAACCTATGGTCAGTGAACATGATTCATTTCTTCATCTTAGCCACAAAAATAAAGACCTTCCATCAGTACTGTGGAAAATGAAGGCAGACACACACACAGTCCTCCACCTTTTCCTTTTTCCCATCATCCATCCTTCCTCTCTCCTTCCCTGCAGCATCTTTCTCCTTCTCTCTCTCTCTCTCTGCCGAGGAGCCCCACGTCAATAGCGGGCCCATCTGCTCCCATACATCACGCACTTCATTTCAGTTTATTAGCCGGGATAAATCATAAATATTTCATTATACATCACGGGCGGCTGTCGCGGGGCCTGCGCAATTTATCACCGCTGCCCTCTCTCACAGCTCCGCAGCGGAGCAATAAGCTTTCCAGTCTATTAAACAAGATTGATACAGTGTGTAAATTTAGATATTGGGAATTTCTTCACAGACCAGTGCACTGATGGGCCGGGGTAATTGTGGGGTGGGGGTGGGGGGGGGGGGGAGCTAAGAATGAGTGTCACCAGCAGTAATAGTGCATTTCACCTTTTTACAGCCCAAACACAGACTAGAATTATCCGCTTACAGCAACGTACCTCTGAATGCTTTTCCTTCCTGTGTAAATGAAACATGTGGTGTGTGTAGGAATGGGAGTTGGTTGGAGCGGGCGTGGGAGAGTGGGAGAGCGGGCATGTGAAGAGTGGGAGTGGGAGCTGATGTAAGAGTGAGACTCTGAGAGTGTCAAATAATGCGACCTGAAGAGAGAGGGTGTGGGTGTGTGGGAGTGGGCGTGAGAAAACAGAAGAGCGAGCGTGAAACGTGACGGACGGAGCGGTCACATGTGAACAAGCGAAGCCTGAGAGTGAGAGTTGGAGTGAAAGAGTGAGAGTGGGAGTGATAGGGCCGGTTTCAGAGATGGCCCAACTTAAGTCATGCGCTTAAGTGCCTCCCCGGCGCGGATGTAACACAGGAGGTGAGATACCCCGTATTCTAACCTACGCTACGTGGGTGCGTTTCTCAAAATGTGGGTGGCACAGGGCATGTTATTCTAATGATCTGTTTCTTGTACCTGCCCCCTGGGTTGGCAGCTTTCTACAAGAAAATGTTTGTGGGGGTATACATTGTTAATGCGTCAGCAAAAGTACCTTTAATAATCGCATTTGCCTTTGTAAAATCCTGCCTTCTTGCATCGCAGAAAGGCAGTGAACGTATTAATACGTCACACTGATAAAATGATCTTAGCTCCTATTGACGACTGGGATATACCCATCACACAATAAAAAATATATATCGCTGGACAGTGGTTGCATGCAATATTATTAAGTAAACAAATAAATTGTTGGATTTACTTCAAGATTTTAAAATCATAAAAAATATCTTTTTTTTTTTTTTAACAATTTACCTAATAAGTCATGTATGGTGGTTGAACACAATAGCCTATATATGACTTCTTCAACTTAACCAGTTGAAGTCACATATACTTAATAATAGCCCATTACGTGCAATCACTGCCCAACCATTTATTATTTGAGCGCAACTGTCACATGCTGGAAGGATGTGGCCAGGAAAGAGAGAGAGATTGTAACCTGGAGCACTGGTAGATCTACACTGCGGGGAGTTACTTTGCGCTTCCTAATAATTTTGGAGCAGCTTTGCTGATACAAGTAGAAAATAGAATAACTTTTATTTTCCCGGTAGGGAACTTCAGTTGTAGCCCCAGCAACAACAAAAAAGACATAGACAGTGGGGCAGACCCACAACACACAAACAAACGTATCAAACAAAGACATCCAACAGAATCATTACATCAATCAAGTGAATTAAGTGAATTAAAGTGCAATACAGCCATGATAAAAAAAATAGCCCCCGCTGTCCCGAGATGTCCAGTGTCACCAAGCAGTCCAACACACAAACTCCGCCTCCACGACTCTCCTCCATACACGCAGCGCCGCGGTCTCTGTACACCGCCGAAACGGAGCACTGAACTGCGTCAATCTTCCCAGTCGTCTCCTCACTCCTCCCCCTTATGTTCTCCTTCCCTGGTTGCCTTTTGAAGATTGCCTGCACTCCCGGATCAGTCCAGAAATCTTCAACTCCGGTGAAGAGCGATGGTAAACTGTGTTGCTGCAGTCTGCAGATCCAACAGACATTCCCGAACATATGTTGCGAATGCGTCTCCATGGTGATGACCACAAACAAAATGATATCGCCTAGACAATTCGTCAATATTATCAAAAAGAGCAGCTGGAGTGCCCTGAAAAATCTCCAGCCCGCTTGCTTCCCCCGTCCCACTACACACACAGCGCATGAAAAAAAACAAAGACAAAAGCGAGACACAACAAAACACATGGAAATTAGGGAAATGAGTCCCCGAAACCTACCTCTATATGGACAAAAGGATTTCTCATGGTCATTTCTGTCCACTTTTTATCTAAATTCTTCAAATATAGTCATTCAAATATAAAAAATAAGCAAATTAAGGATAAACTACAAACCTGAAAGTATAGCTGAAGTGTCATTTCATGCACGTTAGGGTTTATAAAAAAAAAAAAAAAACTCCTATCATGCAAAAATTCTGATATGTTGCTCATTATTTTTGCTATAATAAGCATTCCTCTTTATACGTTCTTCCTTTGTTTTAATAACTAAGACTTTCATTAAATATTATTTTGTGGTTTCATAACATACCTTTGGCTTGAGCACTCATACACACTCCTGCCCTTATCCTCTCTGCGGATTGTAAATTTGCAAATCACAGCGATATCACTCATTTTTAAAACAACCTTTTTAATTAACTATACACACAAATAATTTTGGAATGCTAAACTGGCTTGTCATATCGCTTTTTTGTGTTTTATATTTCACCGTTTCTTTTCCCTAAATGTTTGCTCTTTTATCTCTGTAAAAGACCTTGTGCTGTTTATGCTCAAAAAGTGCTATACAAGATATTATTATTATTAATAGTGTGGAATTTGAATTTATAATCATTTTATCTGCCAAACCTGTGCTTAAAAGCAAAAATGGGCAAGACCAGTGCATTCTAGGGACTTGAGGCAGGCAAGAAACTGTAGTATAAAGATGTAGAATGCCCTGTTTTAACTACATTTTCACTTTTCATTTTCAACTGCATTTTCAAAAAGTAGGTTCTACACACACACACACACAATATACATAGGAAATTAATAAATACATATATCTAAAAGAAAACTGCCACTATTAAACAATAGCTGCCAGTCTTAGGTGAGTAATGCATGGACAATAGCTAACATTTCGCTGGATGAAATGCTGATACTGGTATATACTCAACACGATATGGCATAATACACACTATGAAAGTCTGCAAAAATAATTGTTTTATATCCGATACCGTATGTATGTACCTACCAGCAATACCCAGACATTTCATGAGAATGGCTGCTGAATCAAAATCAACTCTATTTCTTATGCATGGACACACACACAAGAAAGACCCCTCAGTGGAGATGACTAATACAGTTTTAAAATACTCATTTTTATTTAGAGCTTTCATGAAAACATTGTCAATGTGAGATGGAAATTCAGTAAACACGGAGACAATGAACAGAACCCTTCTTGCAGAGTGTCCTGCATTGTGTCTGTCCTGATTTCTGTGTTCCACGCTGGTCCTCACAACACACCTTGCCAGTACCCAGAAGCATGTGCCAGCATTGTTTTTGATGAATGTGACAACGGTGCCTCACCTAACTGGCCTCAACACAACCCTTTAACACACACGTACGCACGCACACACACACACACACACACGCACACACTCTTCCTGCCTACCTGCGGTCTGTAAAAACATAGAGCACACGCTGCGATAGCTGCAAGAGGTGGGGGTTTGGGGTTTGGGGTTTGACAGGAGCAGGGAAGGCAAGAGGAGATGACAGCTTTGAAAAGGGCAGTGTGACAGAAGCCATGTTCCACATTCCTCTGCACACCCGTCTCACTGAGCACCATGCAGCCTGACAGCCTACTGTGACAGTGCTGTGACAGTGTATGCTGTTCATTGTGTGTGTGTGTGTGTGTGTGTGTGTGTGTGCGTGTGCGTGTGTGTGCGTGTGTGTGTGCGTGTGTGTGTGCGTGTGTGTGTGCGTGTGTGTGTGCGTGTGTGTGTGCGTGTGTGTGTGCGTGTGCGTGTGTGCGTGTGCGTGTGTGCGTGTGTGTGTTGCTTTCTAGCCAGGTTGGTTTCACCTTGTTTGCTCTCTCATGGACTCGCTCTTCCTGTCTGTGGGTTCCCGGCCTCAGCCTCCCTCCATGGAGAGTGAACACGCCTTTAAGCCCTGGGCTGATTCGCCAAGGCAACCCAGGTGTGCACATTCATTCAGTAGGCCTAGCCCCAGACCATCACACATACAGTGCCCTCCACAATTATTGGCACCCCTGGTAAAGATGAGTAAGAAGGGTTATAAAAAAATTCACCTTTTGATGAATTAGCTTAATCTCACACTAAAAAAAATTGAAAAATCCAACCTTTAATTGAAGGAAATTTATTCTGAGAAAAAAAATACTCTGCAATACTTTGTACAACCTCCCTTTGAAAATAAAACAGCACACAGTCTTCTCCCGTAACATCTAATAAGGTTGGAGAATACAGAGCAAGGAATCTGAGACCATTCCTCTTTACAGATCATCCAGAGTACTAGGTCTCCTCTTCAGCTCAGCCCACAGGTTTTCAATGGGGTTTTCTGCTGGAAGATCCAACGACGACCCAGTTTTAGTTTTCTGGCAGAGGCAGCCAGATTCAGTTTAAAAATGTCCTGGTATTTCATGGAGTTCATGATGCCATGTACCCTAACAAGTTTCACAGAGCCTTTGGAGGAAAAACAGCCCCACAACATCACAGAACCTCCACCATACTTAACAGTGGGGATCAGGTTATTTTCAGTATAGCCATCCTTCTTTTTACGCCAAACTTACCTTGAGTGTTGGCTACCATCAATTTTAGTTTCATCTGACCGTAGAACACGGTTCCAGTCAAAGTTCCAGAAGCGTTTAGCAAACGCCAGGCGCTTATGTTTGTTGTGAAATGACAGGAAAGGCTTTTTCCTTCTCACTGTGCGTGGGGGCAAAATAAAATTGGGTCCTCTTACAGGCAAGTTTGTAACAGTTCAAGTTGCTTTGAACTTTTTAAGTATTGCCCTATCGGTAGATACGGGCATTTTCAGGTGAGCAGCTATTTTTTTTATAGCCATTCCCTGACTTATGAAGCTCAACACATTTTTTCCTCATTTGATTTGTGTGTTCTCTTATCTTTCTCATGTTGATGTATGAATAAGGAAATATGGCCTCTATGTCACCTCATATTTATACCCCAGTGAAACAGGAAGTCATGAATTACTGCTTGAAAGTTCCTAAACACTCTGATCAACTTTAAAAAGTAAACTATAAATGGAAAAAATGCTTCAGTCACATTTTGTTCATAAGAATTTCTAGGGGTGCCAATAATTTTGTTCAAAATAATAATTTCTTGATGAGGGATATTTTTTTCTCAGAATAAATTTACTTCAATTAAAGGTTGGATTTTTCCAAATTTTTTCAGTGTGAGATTAAGCTAATTCGCCAAAAGGTGAATTTGTTATAACCCTGTTTACTCATCTTTACCAGGGGTGCCAATAATTGTGGAGGGCACTGTATCTTTAAATGAGTCCAAATTTTTTGAAATTCACTCTGCGTATTCTTGTGAAATTTTTCCGGCTTCAAAAAATTACAATATTGTTCCACTTATGCATAATCATAAGAAAGGATTGAATTTATGCATTCATTGCCCAAGGTTGCCTCTGCATTTTACCTTCCATTTGAAATAAGAAATGCTCTGCCAGTGTATGAGGTCTGCAAATAACCAATCACACTTCACAATAATAATAAACACACAGCCCACTCGGATATATTAATATTAATTCCAACATCAAAACACAGTTAAATAGACGAGCTAAAATGAAATAATGAGGATGTATAACAGACATTGCTGACAAAACCACAGCATTGATGTTATTTATCTTCCTTAAATTTCATCATGACTCCTTTCTGTAATTAATATCATACATAAAAGCACTCCACACTTGGGTGAATGATCTAATTTATCTAATGTAAATGCAATTAAAGAGGATAGAAATGGGCTTTATTTAAATAAAATTTATTGTGTAGCCTAACTATGCTAGTTTTCATGAATTTGAGCGGATCCGTTCGGCTAACCTTGAATTTCTGTCACAACGTTATCTCCAATATCTGCCGTTACCACATTATTACACCAAATTCAGCATCATGCCACACCACTACTGAAAATCCAGAACCAGACCACACCACTACTGAAAATCCAGAACCAGACCACACCACTACTGAAAATCCAGAACCAGACCACATCACTACTGAAAATCCAGAACCAGACCACATCACTACTGAAAATCCAGAACCAGACCAGACCACTACTGAAAATCCAGAACCAGACCAGACCACTACTGAAAATCCAGAACCAGACCACATCACTACTGAAAATCCAGAACCAGACCAGACCACTACTGAAAATCCAGAACCAGACCACACCACTACTGAAAATCCAGAACCAGACCACACCACGACTGAAAATCCAGAACCAGACCACACCACTACTGAAAATCCAGAACCAGACCACACCACTACTGAAAATCCAGAACCAGACCACACCACTACTGAAAATCCAGAACCAGACCAGACCACTACTGAAACACACCATTACCATCCAGAACTTCAGCAGCTAGGGTATACCCTAATTTCTACCCCTTTGGTATAACGTTACATTCATGCCTTCATTTCAGTCTCCAGATAGACAGCCTGTAGGATACCACTGACGACTGACCTGAAGAGCATTATTTATTTTTCCTGTTCACAAAGGATCCAATCTAATCTTGACAGTGAGATTTTAAAAACAAAATGTTTCCTCTTTTATTCTGCAAGAGACAGACAAATAAAGAAACAAACAAGTGTGGAGATAAGCCAGCAAACCAATCTGAACTACCCTAGATCTCATTTTAGGCTTGAAAATAAAAGTCCAAGCAGAGAGAGAAAAACATGGCCACCGATCGTTCTGGAGGTCTGCCAGGAGACTTGGCTGAGAAATTGGTGTCACAGAGATCTTGGCTTTCTTCCTCCTCGGCCTGGCCAGCGTAGCCAATGGGAGGCACTGTCACCCTCTGGCTGGAGGTCTGTGGACCAGTTATCTGGGCGTGGGGTAGGGGGGGTAATCCGCACAGCTAAGTGACCGGCCGTGGGCGAGAGAGCCGACTGAAACGCGGAGCCACAAACCAGACGCTGCACCTTCCCATAGAGAGCGGGTATATAAATGTTTATTCACTGTCCACAGCGTGCAGTCCCCTGTCTGCTGTCATTAGAAACAACACTCTCTAAAATGCCGCTTTCCTGAGCGCTAAAGTGCTCATCATCAGAATAACAGCCTGTCATGCGCCCCCTTTATGAATTCACACAGGTAACTGAACACCTCCGATTCCATAAAGGAGACTTCAGCCCACTGTCGACTCCTAATAATTGAGCCGCTTGCATTTTAAGGTATAAAGTGCTCCATCCGCTGTAAACAAGCTGCGGTTTGTCGTTTCCTACACAGCATTACGTTCATCGCAAGGGTCTGCCTTTTACATATACTGGGCTGTTGGTGGAGAGTGAGGTAATCAGGTATGAAGTGTGACTGAGGGAAGAACACATGAGATGGAGCCTCCTGTGTATATATCTGGAAGGTAATGGGGGAACGGGAGGGGCTATTACTCAGAACAGGCCTGTCTCACACGGGGGCACTGTGTCACTGAAGATGATACTTGGGGTGGGGTTTGACAGTGAAGGGGTGCGTTGACAATAGCCTAAGGCTGAATATGACATTGGGATGAGCGTGTGCTGAGCCCTCAGGTAGAGCCTGACTTTGATGTGGGGGGGTTTGGGGCTAATGTATATGTTGGTGTGCGTGTGCGTGTGCGCCTGTGTGTGTACGTGTGTGTGCGTGCGTTTGTGTGTGCACAAGCGTGTTTATATATGTGTGTGTGTGTGTGCGTGTACGTACGTGCGTGTGTGTGCGTGTACGTACGTGCGTGCGTGCGTGCGTGCGTGCATGCATGCGTGTCAGCATGTGGGTCTGTGTGTGTGTGCACACGCATGTTTATATGTGTGTGCACGCGTGTGTGTGTGTGTGTGTGTGTGTGTGTGCACAAGCGTGTTTATATATGTGTGTGTGTGTGTGTGTGTACGTACGTGCGTGCGTGCGTGCGTGCATGCATGCGTGTCAGCATGTGGGTCTGTGTGTGTGTGCACACGCATGTTTATATGTGTGTGCACGCGTGTGTGTGTGTGTGTGTGTGTGTATGTGTGGTTGGGGAGATGGGGGTGGGAAAGCACAGCTGTGGGCAGTGAAGCAATGCTTAAATCATAACTGATTGGACCTTGGAAACCATAACAAACTGGTGCACCCTGCAGACTCCAATCTCTCCACACAGAGCGGTGAGACAGACACATCAAAACAAAAGCAACAAAGAAAAAATACATATTGCAAATAAATAAATAAATAAATAAAGACAAAAAACATATATAATAAAAATATACAGCATGATGGTTACAGTTTATTCTGGATGGGCAGCTTAGTGTATACTGTATGCGAGTACTCATGCCTATCACTTATCAGCACAACCCACATACAGAACACCAGGAGAACTGACGAAAAAGAGAAAAACAACACCTACACAAGCAGGTAAACACACACACACACACACACACACACACACACACACACACACACACACACGCAGACACACACACATACACGTACGCACACATACAGAAAAACCCACGCGAGCGTGCACACACACGCGTACGAACGCACACATTCGCGCACACATTCGCACGCACGCACGCACTCACTCACGCCCATAAAAATGCACGCGAGCGCACGTGCACGGGCACGCACAAAAAAAACACGCAGATGCACACACGCGCTCATCATCAATCTCAGTGCAGTTTAACACTCTCTCTCATACCGACTCATTATACAGAGCTCACTGTCAGAGGAGGCCACCGCTCTGACCCCACCGTTGAGCTGCCAGAGCTCAGTCTAGTTACCCTAGTTAACATTCTCCCCTCTCCTTCCACCAAGCCACAGCATCTCCTCGTCCTGTTATTTATGGGCAGGAAGGCTAATGTGTAGTCCCAAGCCAGTGCTTATAGGAGCGCTGGCAATTTTTAGGATGTGTCCATTATTCATAAGTATGTGCATGCAGGCAGCATTTGGAAAATTGCTAATGTTTTCTTGCAGTTTTTTTTTCTTTCTCTCCATTTTTTTTTACTGCATAATCCATTCCCGGAAAGCTCAAGCCGTCCTGCTGGAACAATTGAGAACAGCTGAACCCCACACCTCCCAGTTTCCCAGCGTACTCCTCATAAAAAATTATGGGCTTGTTTACGCGGCTACGGTTTAAAGGCTGCGCTGGCTCTACCGGAGCCTTAATAGCAATAACTACGCTGCTTCCAAACAAACAACGGTGCTCTAAAAGACGCGCGTGCGGAGTCGATATTTCACGTTGCAATTTCCAGTGAGGAATTGCCCCCGACGTCAATGATAATGATCAACGGGATTGAACGATGAATTCCTCAAACTATTAGACCGCGAGAGCCGCCGTCCGTCCGTCCGTCCGTCCGTCATCACTGCTCACTCTAGGAATATTAAAGACCGGCTTCTGTAATGAGCGCGTCATATCATATTCTGTCCTAGGCCCCAATAATATATAATCACAAAAGTAAGGTCATGGTGAGAGTCTGTTTATCATTTTATCTGTGCAGTAACAGACATAAGCGGGCATGTCTTAAACAAGCAAAGCAATATTTGAAACAATAGCTTTCAATGCAAAACCACTTTGGGTGGCACTGCTTTCCGACTCTCTTCCATAACAGTGGCCAATACCACAAAAAAAAAAAACAAGCCCTTTAACATCGTGTAATATTGTGCCAATAAAATGAACAGAAGATGCAATGTCTAATAGGCTAATAAGCAATACAAATTGAGACAACAAGAAGCTAATACTTTTGTCCCAGTTTCGATTAAAACACAGAGCTAGGAGAGTAGCGCGGGCGTGAGCCCAGCGGAAGTAATGTTTGTCGTGTAATTTCTTGTCACCTCATGAAAGGCTAATCCGACTGGTCCGCGCAACAACAGGTCATCATCGTACATCAATGCGCTAAACGTACAACCGCGTGCGCTCACATTTAATGGACGGCAGCATTATTTGTTACATAAATGCCGGGAAATAAAGAGGCAGAAAAATGTCCAGTCCGGTCAGAGACAGAATCATATTTGTGGAATAAAACGGGCTGATGCCACGGTAATGAGGGCAATACTTCAGGAAGAGTGTGAGTTTCAAGCCGCCTATCTTGTATTGTTACAGGTAGGTGTCACAGAGTCCGTCTCCTTGGTAATCTGTCGACACAGGCACCAGAAACCGAGCTACGTAAATAAGAGAACAGAGAAGAAGAGAAAGAAATGGAGAACGAGGAAAATCAATGCTAACAAATGAGTGTGGAGGAACACAAAGTGAGCACTCAAGCCCGAGTGACACATTATCTATAGAAGTGCCAGTCACGGCGTGCGGCAGCACTTAAGCAATTAAAACGACCAATGGGCGCGAGCGGGGCCTGTATTGATCCGCAGACAGTGGCGAAGTAGTGCTCGTATCTCCAGCACGCAGAGCTGGGGTGGGGGCAGGTAACAGGGCGAGAGGAAAAATGAATATAACAAGGCGAGACGGTACACTAGCCCCTCAAAGTACCCGCAATGCTCATCTTCTCCCCTGCCTTCAACATTCTCCCTCCGACGTGACAACCAAACGCAGACATGGCTCAATGCTCGGGAGTTGATACTGATGAATTATCCTGGAAAATTTCTGGAAATCGGTGCTTGGCAATGCGTTTGGTGGGAGTGAAACTGTAGAGTGAAACTCAAGAGTGATTAGCCAGTATTAATTAGCGGTGTCCTCCATCCTGATACATAGTACAGTCCAGGACCTCAGAGCCCAGGGAGTGACAGCAGGAATGGCTGTGTGGAGCGCTGGGGTAGACTGAGGGGTGGTGGTGGTGGGGGGGGGGCGGGAGTGTTACCGGGGGAGACGGGGGCGGGCCGTGGCCATGCCTGGGGAGCTCGTCTGCTGGGAGCTGATTGCGCTCGCTCTCATTATCTGGACTGTGCGTCTAATGGAGTGTGACAGTGGCGTGCGGGAACACTGTCCCTCCGCCCCTTAAAGCCAATTAAACCCACTCTGCCCCCCCCCCCCCCTCCCGCTCACAGTCTCTCTCTCTTCCTTACCCCCACACTGATCCACTCTCCCCTTCCCTCTGTGAAGCTCCAGCCTTCTCCCTTTCTCTCCTATGATGAGCGTCTACCCTCAGCATCCTCACAGAGTCAAAAGTGCTAAAGGTAGTGTCGAGGAGAAATGCATTTCCGTAACAGTGCAGAAAAACATGCCGTCTTAGGTACAACGGCCTTCGCATAACTTATGTAAATGCAATTCCTTCATCTCTCGTGTTGTTATAAAATATTGACGTTGTAAGTTTGTGTATGTATGCATGTGCGCATGCCCTTATGCAAGCCTACTAAATGCCTAAATGTAAATGTTTGTACTATGTTGGTTTTAAATGAAATAGTAAGCCTGCATGAGAGTGTAGCAATCACACTACACTTAAAAACACGTTTGTGTGCTATTCACAAAAGCGATTTGTATTCTTTTCGGTTCTCAAATGTTTTCTCTAATTATTTGGAAATAATTACAAATCTTAAGGATTATAAACCATTTTTTACTTTGACCAAATATTCGACAGAACTTCATAGCACGTCACATTAATCCGCATCAGCTGAAACCAAGATGTCAGATTTGCAATACTTTGCATGGGATTACTGGAATAAATTTTGAAGTTTGACCATTTAAATAGACCCAGTCACTGAAAATAAGTTCCGCATACATTTGACGTGTAATCAGTTAGGTCACAAGTCATAGGGAATGCTTTATGCAACAAACACTGTCAAATCTTCAACAAAAGATACAGTAGAATTAAATATCAACAGTAAAGTTATTCATTCCAAGCGCATGTTTAAGCACAAAGATGAAAAAAAGACTCGCGTAAAATTAACACGGAAAATGTTTTGAGCTAATTAACTAGCCAGACAATAAGTTAAGAGGCCTTCATTAAGAACGAAAGTAAAATAGCTAAATCTGTGTATTGACATAATAATGTAATGTGGCTGGCGACCAAGATAGTAATAAATTATCAATACAGGCAGGCATCATAATATTTTTGTTATTAACTTGGCCAGATAGCTTAACTTAGCTTTTTAGCTTGTTGGCTTCTTGACAAAAGTGCATCTACAGTGTACCTTGCTTGTAAGAACAGTTACAATTATGATTGATGCTCAGCATGCTGATGGTCAAACACGTGACCAATACGGGACCAGGAAGAAAGCAAGACTAAACGGTGCCCCTGATGGGAATGAGGTTTGTGGTCAGGCCTGTAAATGGTTTGTAAAGTGTGTGCTGATTGTACGGACTGCGAGGTCAACGTGCAGCGATTAGACTGTACCCGTTTTGAACCAGCCGTCTGCAGTGAAGGAGTCCTTCGTCTCCTGCGGTTTGTTCCAGTACTCCTTAAAGACAGAGGGGCCCCGAACCAACAGCTCCCCCTCCTTCCCCTCCAGACCCGGCCGTACCTTGAACCCAAAGACATCGCAGACACACATTCAGCATTATAAAATGGCGGACCGGCTCCTCTGTACCGCACCGGCTTTTAACGAAACACTGAAGGGAATTTCATGCCATTTTTCTTTTGTGCAAATATCAGGAAAACACATTTCATACATTCATACGACTAAGGGTAAATATTCTGGCCCCATTCATGACTGTACATGGTGAGAGAAATGCATTGTTCTCCCGGCTACCTTAGTCTCCCTGCTGTTGCCCTCGGCGATGGTGGAGCAGGTGCCGTTCATAACGATGCACACCTCCACCCCAGGAAGAGGTCTGCCTACAGCTCCTGAGCGGGCGACACATGTAGATTAAACACACTGCTCACGCACACATACAAAAGTAAAGATCACAGACACACGCTGCATTGAACGGTTAAAACTCGCAAATGAAACCCCTGGAAGAGACACACAGAAAAGACACACACACAGACACACAGACACACAGACACACACTAAACAACACCAACACACTCTGCACACATACAGTAAAAAGACAAGGACCATTAAGCCATGCGTTGCACTTAGTTGTGGTCCCAGTCCCAGAGAGAGCAGAGTTTAATGAGTACCAACATTAAAGGCCAATAAAGGTCACCTTTTCTGTGTGTTTCTGACATCACAGGGCATGACATTTCATTGGCCGATGCTCTCTGAACAAAAAATGAGGCCGACACAATACGATTCAAAATAAGCCCCTTTTCCACTGGTCTTATTTACTTTGCCTAAATGCCCACCAGTCAAAGATTCCCCACTGAGTAAAGCTGCCATGCATGAATCAAACTTATCCTCCCTGATTAAAATCACTATAAACACAGCTACAGCCAGAAGTCGTTTCCATGGCGGTGAGACCCATGTTATTCCCCTATACTGGGTCATTTTGCGCCTGAGCCTGTTCAATGGTGTTTTTACTCGTCTAATGTGTCTCTGTAGGTGTAAAGTTATGACGACTGCCCTGTTTTGCAGGGCATGCTTTTTGGGCTCCCACAGCCATATACAGCCATCCATTTTAAAAAATGCATTTATAATCCTTTTGCATGGGTAGCGCCAAAAATAATGTTTTCAATTCATTTATACTTTCACCATAGTGCTGTATCGACAATATTGAAATGTTTATAGGCTGCAAAAATATGTTCCACATTGAAATTATATCAAGAATACAGAGAGAAGTTTGGGTAGCGTAATATCAGCGTAATATCAGCCTTTTCACAGCTCACTGGAACAGACACAGTGTATGTGTGTGTGCTGTGTGCAGTGCAAATACTGACTACCCTATTATATGAGGCTTTGTTGAATACATTTCACGATAACGTAATATTATGCTTGAAATGCAAACACACATTATCATTCTTTAGCCACATTAATTTCAATAGCATTCAATGTGGACCTCACAAGGATGTAAGAAGCACCACAGAACGACCTCACAAAGAGGGACAAACGACTGAACCAAAGTTTATCGTTATTGCTGCCCAACATATGGACTGCATGCACTCCCATTCTCCCCTCTCCCCACTTCTCTTTCAGACCGAAACATTTCATCGTTCCTCGACTGCTGTCGCCGCGTAGTCGGCCACAGAAAAGCCGGCGCGATGCGAGGACAGAAACGCAGCTTCGCCCAAAAATCAGTCGAGTCGTAACGATCCGCTAATAATCCGAACCGGAGCGATTTCTCTCCAGGAACGCGGAAAGATTCTGAGGCCCATGACATTTAAGGCAGTGCACGTTAAGGGGAACTGAGCATGAGTGACAATTCAAAGGCGTGGGAAGAATAAAAGACAGGAGAGCTGTTACCACGGAGAATAAAGGGTGTCAGAACCGCAAGAGGCTGATCACGTACCGTTTCATCTTGAGAGCTGCATGAGTGACTTTGGTGGAATTAGAGCTTTCGCTGAAATTAATTTTGCCCATGCAGCCTCACACACACACACCCGAGGTAAATATTCACAAGCCATATGGAAAATGAAATCATGTGGTAGAAACACTACTGCGCGGGCTGTTGAGTGACAGGCTAAAAATAACTAATGAAATGATACTCTGTCAACATCAGCTCTCAGCAGAAATGAAACAACACTCCACCAGGAGTGTAACACTGGCCATTTCTAGAAAAGGAAAACAGCAGCAAATAAATAACACTTCATTGGTGTCCCTTGGCAACCTTGTTGCCGTGTCAGTACTGCACTTTGCCTGTATGAAAAGTAATATTTGCATCTGAATGTGCCTTTGTGTGTGTGTGTGTGTGTGTGTGTGCGCGTGTGTGTGCGAGTGCATGTGTGTGTGTGTGTGTGTGTGTGTGTGTGTGTATGTATGTGTGTGTGCATGTGTGTTTGTGCAGGGGTGTGTGTTTGTGCAGGGGTGTCTGTGTTTGTGCAGGGGTGTGTGTGTGTGTGTGTGTGTGTGTGTGTGCAGGGGTGTGTGTGTGTGTGTGTGTGTGTGCAGGGGTGTGTGTGTGTGTGTGTGTGTGTGTATGTGCGTGGGTGTGTGTATGTATGTGCGTGTGTGTATGTATGTGCGTGTGTGTGTTTGTGTATATTGGGGAGGGGTGTGTAACACTGGCGGAATGCAGCAGGGCCTGTGGCGATAGTCTTGTCAAAGACACGAGTCACCTGACTGCAGGAACCTCCATTAACGAGGCTTCATCTGCGTGCCCATCTGAACCCCTAATTAAGGCAGCAGCAGCGGCAGCCATGCCAGCTCCTCCAAACGAGCTCAGCCAGGCGGAGCAGAGTGCCGCGCCCGTGCCTCATGAATAATTCAGGGTCCTTCATGCTGCGCTCGCTGCTGGGCCCCCTGGAGCAGGGCTGCTCCACAACTGACAGCGTCCCCTGGAGCCTGAGGGAAGCGCTTCACACTGGAGCCCTGAGCCGCACACACACACACACACACACACACACACACACACACACACACACACACACACACACACACACACACACACACACACGCACACACATACACACACACACACACACACACATACACACACGCACACATACACACACGCAGGCATACACACACACACACACACTCACACACACACATACATACCCACACACACAAACACGCATG
This sequence comes from Ilyophis sp. 1 JC-2022, assembly GCA_022702515.1. NCBI lineage: Eukaryota > Metazoa > Chordata > Actinopteri > Anguilliformes > Synaphobranchidae > Ilyophis > Ilyophis sp. 1 JC-2022. Next base: position 48,546,733 of record CM040399.1, on the reverse strand, counting down.
CACACACACACACATACATACCCACACACACATACATACATACCCACACACACACACACACACACACACGCAGGCATGCACACACAAACACACACACGCGCAGGCAGACAGGCAGGCATGCATACATACACACACGCACACACACATGCGCACTCACGCGCGCACTCACACACGCACACGCACACACACACACACATATAGTGAGAGAGAGTAGGAAGGTGGTGAGACGGAGAGAAAGACTGGAAACTGAGGTAGAGACTGAAGAAGATGCAGGCTGACATTCTTAGTGACATTATGAGATACACCACACACTCAATCACAATGCACAAGCAAGCAGGCAGACAGACGGACATACAGACAGACAGCGAAGCTCCAGTCACTCATTCTCCTTCAAGACTGGTTTACAACTGTCAGTTGGCGCGACTGCATACTTCACCGTTTCCCATAAGGCCATGAAAGAATGATCCAGATTCTGCGCTTTTTCATTCCATTTCCTTATATAAGAAAAATGACAATAAAATTGAGATTATAGCCAGCTGTAAATATTTCTGACGACATGTCATTTTTGTCTAGGTATGAGAAAAACAGATGGCGCTCTTGTTAAAGCTAAGTTTGCAGCGCGGTTTAATGACTGCCTTCTGAAGAGGCTGAAGAGGAGAAATTCAGTAGAGCGCTCCTTCTTTTCCGAGCGACGTGGGGATATCGATTTGTTTAATATGAGACGGCATCGCACTCGCTTCAACGAGTGCGGCAGGGCCTCGCACGCGGCGGAGGGAAAGTCGATACGACGACGGCGCCTCCGAGCTTGCCTCAATAACCACCCCCGAGCATTAAAGATAACCCTCTCTTTATTTCCAACGCACGGCCGTGAAAGCGTCAAACCGAGCTGTGATTTTGATGCACCGAGTTCCATCAGATCTCAGATCTTTGCTTTGATGCAAAGAAGAAAAAAAAAGAAAGAAAGAAGAACAAGAAACCAAATCAATTTCTTAAAATAGTTCACCTCATCTCATAAACAAGGTGCCGCTAAGTTCACCTCATCTCATAAACAAGGTGGTGCTTAGAGACGGAAACGTCAGGAACAGGAAAAACGCGGGCAAAGAGAGAGCGCGATTGCCGGCGTACGTGAGCCCTCCGGAAACACTCGCGTTTCTGCCTTTCGTCTCTTTACGCATCTTAACGGGAGTCACGTCGGTCCCGTCGCCAGACGGCTAACCCGGTGAAGCCCGCGGAGGTCTGCGAGGCCCACGGTATGCACTCCAGAGACAGGGGGACGACACGCTGACGGACCGCAGCAGACGCACGCGTGTGCAGTAAAAAGACGCTGTGACAGCTCAGGGGGAGGCGGGTTAAGATACACGTGTCTCAGGTATTTGACAGGCGCAGAGTCATATGCTTGTGCACTTACGGCCCGTGGAGTGAGAGACGTCTGAAATATCAGGCCTGAAGTCATGGAAAATCGACAGGCGCGATTGCGGCTTTGTGTAAAGTGACATGCGGTGACAGGTGCAGTGATACGCATTTGTATAATGATCAAAAAGCGTACATGGAGGAGTAGTGTTTGCGCAAAACGACCCTGTGCTAACGGGGAAACTCATCGTGCTGCTCTTTGGTGCTTTACCAGACATCACATCCTTAGACAAAGCAATGAACCCTTCTTCGTGGAAAGACAACGCCCCCCCCCCCCGGACCACCCAAATCAATTTCCAAACTTTACAGAAACCAATATGAGCCGCTGTACTTAATTTTATACGACACATCCTTCAAACTTTGGTATCTATCTGACTGGATAACAGAAAAAGAACAATACCCTCTTCTGGATGACTGCAGAACCATGAACACATTCCCCACCTTCACCCTCTGATCTACCAAAGGCAACTCAATTAAATCCCCAACCTGATACTAAAATCCATGCATCTCAGCTGCATTGAAGCCATGGTGGAAATCCAATATCATCACACAGTACAAAACCTCGCTACCCTAATCTGGCACAATCCCAGCCTCATATTAAACAGCCCATTCATTTCCAGGTCCTAGTACTGAAGAGGAGTCAGCATCTCCTTCCCTCAGAATCAATGATACCGACGTCTCCAACTGAACAACGGGATCAATACCTCCCTGAAGGACTGCAAACAACCCCTAGCCATGCCTCCTTATTATCGTGTATTCGACAAAATCTCACAACAAAAGCATATCGTCACCTTCTTAAAATAATCGCCTAAGTCATTTTTTGAGGAACATGAGATTTTTGCTTAAATCAGCTCTTCATGATGCTGGCCACCTCTGGTAAAGTTGCCTAGATCCTTAATTGAAAGGATCATGCTGTTTTACCCCGGTAATGTAATCGCCTAAGTCAAGAGTGCTCTTAGGCTGTTTGTATGTTTGCCTAAGTCACAATACATTTTGACTTAGGCATTTTTACAAGTTATTAATATGGCGGCTGCTTCAAGATGCACAAAGAAAATCAACATAAATTAAGTCATTTCCATGATTCTGGACTCGTCCCCGAATGGTAAGTGATAATGTTTACTACAATATTTGGCTAGGCTATAAATGTTGTGTAGTTATTTAGTCTTTAATCCTCTTATGTTACATAATTGACAGACAGCGTTATTTGTAAGTCAATAGTCATCTATTGATATACCCTTTTTGTGTGAAATGATTAACAAATATCATATATTCTGTATTTGGTTCAGTTTATTCTGTTTTCTGAAAAACTTGAAAATATGACTTAGGCGATTATTTTAAGAAGGTGACGATATGGTGTATTGGTGATGGTACGAAAAAAAGAATGATAGACAGACGGACTGGTGCGGTACCAGCAGGACAGACGGATGGGACGTGGTACCTGCAGGACAGACAGAAGGGCGCGGTACCTGCAGGACAGACAGACGTGCGGGGTACCTGCAGGATAGACAGACGGACGAACGCGGTACCTGCACGACAGACAGACGGACGGGCACGGTACCTGCAGGATAGACAGACAGATGGGCACGGTACCCACAGGACAGATGGACGGGCACCGTACCCACAGGACAGACGGACAGGCGATGTACCTGCAGGACAGACGGACGGGCACGGTACCCACAGGACAGACAGACGCGGTACCCACAGGACAGACGGACTGACGCGGTACCCACAGGACAGATGGATGGATGCGGTACCCACAAGATAGACAGACAGGCAGCCAGGGTACCCGCAGAACGGACAGATGGATGGGCGTGGTACCTGGCATGCGTGGGCCCTTCAGGGGGTTGGACAGTGCCATGCCGATCTCGGTCATGCCGTAGCGTTCCAGCAGGGTGTGGCCCGTAATCTCCTGCCAGCGCTCCAGGGTGGGCTGGGGGAGCGCCGAGGAGCCTGACACCATCAGCCTGGGGACGGGGCCAAGCACACAGAGGCCTCAAAACTGGGCCCCGTCCAAGGGGCCACACTGTGCGACAGTAAGACTGCATTTACCTAAAGCCCTCATCTTTAATATCCTCACGCAGAGTTCCTGCAATAAAAACACTTTGCTATAAAAAAAAAAAAATACCATTTTTTGAAGACATATTTTGCGTGACACCATGATATTTTACATCTCTGCATTGCGGACTAGGGTAGGTGGGTCCTAATGGTTACAATCAAGAGACAAGAATATCTGTACATGTGGACTGCATGTGCCTGTAACCAAAACCTGATCCAATCACTGCACTGTATGTAACGAATAAGGCAATTAATGGGAGGCTGTACCCAGGGTGCAGTGCGGCACGGTACCTGATCTTTTCTGTGCAGACAGCTTTAACCAAGTCCTGCATGTGAGGCTGGGTGAAGTGCTCCTCGTAGTACTGGATCAGTTTGGAGTAGATGGTGGGAACGGCCATGAACGCGTTAACTCGCGGAGCCGTGGAGCGAAGCAGGTACTCCCACACCTGAGTGAGTGAGTGAGTGAGTGAGTGAGTGAGTGAGTGAGTGAGAGAGTGAGAGAGTGAGAGAGTGAGAGAGTGAGAGAGCGAGAGAGCGAGAGAGTGAGAGAGAGAGGGAGAGGCGGAAAGCCATCAAACACCACGTGTCTCTGATCAGGTGACACCTCATTACCTGCATATTATATAACGTAAATGAGGAGGGAAGCATGTAGCTTGGGAAATATATTGTGATCACCATTGTCAACTCAGGGTGTTCCAATACAGAATAAAACCTTCAAGAGCTGTAAATGTCATGCCGGCATCCACTGTAAAGGTGTCTGAGACAGAATTACAAATATGTTATATTGAGGTCAGTCAGAGCAATAGCACTTGCTTTAATTCCATGGTATTTGAAAGCAATTTTTTGCTGCTTTGACGAATGTGTTCTTTGAGCATTTGTGATGGAGGTGGCTGCCTCCTCCTCCAGTCAGAGTCAGGATCAAATGAAGACAAGCGCAAGCGCACACACGCACACGTACACACACACACGCACACACATAAACGCACGCACGCACGCACGCACAGACAGAAAGCGCAGACAGGGTGGGATCCACAGAGGCGCACACAGACACAAATAAAGAGACATTTAGGCTCCCACACGCAAGCGCACTCTCTCACACTGCAGCTTCACGCCTCAGCACACTTTCCGCCAGCAGTGGAAGAAAAGCTTGAATTAATTGAAGGTGAACGGCAGACTCTCCTTCTCTCCGACCCCTAGGGAGACGTCCCTCAGCCCTCTTCTGTCTCTTACATACATACTTTCTTTCTCTCACACACGCACGCGCGCGCGCACACACACACACGCACACACACACAGGCATGAAAAAACACACACACACACACACACACGTATGCACACACACACCCTCGCGTACACACGCACGCACACACACACACGCGTATGCACGCACACACTGTTTCTCTCCGTTTCATTATTTTTTGCTTCACTGCCTCTCTCCTCTTATCAGTCGTTCTCTTTCTCTGTCTCTTCCCATCACCTCCACTCTCTCTCGTTATCTAGTGCCCATTTCTCATCGGCCCCCTCACGCACGCCCCCCGCCCCCGCCCCCGCCCTTCTCCCTCTCCCTCTCCCTCAATCCTCCCCCCTTCACACACCTGTCCTCAGGCTCCCCACCATCTCAGTCCTGCTGCTTCCCAAGGGCACCCGTGGACAAACACACAGCACAGGGAGCAACACTGAGCCAGGGGCTTAATGCCGTTACAGTGGGAAATGACCTTTACTGTCCGCCATGTTGGTCCACTCCCTCTCTCTCGTCCTTTATCCTACGCCAATATATTCTGGATGCCAAATATCTTCACTTGTACACAATCTAGGCTACATATCTATAATATAGTGGCCACATTATTAGGTACACCTGCTCGTTAACGCAAATAGCCTGAACAGCGAATCATGTGGCTGCAACTCAATATATAAAGCATGCAGACCTGGTGAAGAGGTTTATTTTTTTTGTTCAACCAAACGTTAGAACGGATGATCTAAGCGTGGTCTAAGCGACTTTGACCATGGTATGATTGTTGGTGCCAGACGTGGTGGCTCAGAAACAGCTGCCCTCCTGGGGTTTCCATGCACTACAGTCTCTAAAGATTAGAGAATGGTGCAATAAACAAAAAACATCCAGTGAGCAGCAGTTCTGTGGAGCGGAAAAGCCTTGCTAACGAGGGAGGTCAGAGGAGAATGGGCAGAATTTTCAAGCTAATATGAAGGCCACAAATGCTCAAATTAAAGAGCCTCTCTGAACGCACATTGCATCACCCTTGTCAGCTAAGAAGCTACTGTGGGCACATGATCACCAAAACTGGATGATTGAAGATCGGAAAAACATCGCCTGGTCTGACCAATCTCAATTTCTGCTGCGACACGCAGAAGGTAGGCTCAGAATGAGGTGTAAACGGCATGAATCCATGGATCCATCCTGCTGTGTGTCAACAGCACAGGCTGGTGGTGGTGGTGGTGTAATGGTACGGGGAATGTTTTCTTAGCACACCCCTCAATGCCAATCGAGCATCACTTCAATGCCACGGCATACCGAAGCATGCGCACGGCTTTATGGCCAGTCTGCAGTCTTTCAAGTGGATACTTCCAGCAGGATAATGCACCTTATCACAAATGTCCGAAAGCTCGCATCATCTCAAGCTGGTTCCACAAACATGACAGTGGCTTCCAGTTACTCCAAGGGCCTGCACAGACACCAGATCTTTATTCGACAGAGCACCTTTGGGATGAGGTGGGACGAGAGGTCTGCAGCACGAATGTGCAGCCGAAAAATCTGCAGGAACCGCGCGATGCTATCAAGTCAGCGTCAATCCAAAGACCCAACAGAGTGCACAGTTTCCAGCACCTTTTTGAATCCATGCCGCAAAGAACTCAGGCTGGAGGGAACACACGCGGATCTACCCGTTACTAGATTTATATAAACAGGAATAAATCTATATTTTTAGACAACCAAGACCCAGGCTTCCTAACTACGCACTTTATGAAATGCGTTACACTTTTGAACCCTTTTTAACTAATCATAGACAAATAAGTTAAAAATGAGAGCAAAAACAATTATTGATATTGTGCTCAAATCAAACCTGCCGGCAAAACCGGTCACCATTTTCCCTAAGAGCCCGATCCTGACTCGAGGAACTTAAGCATGTTTAATGCACTCCCAGCTATGCAACACTTCACTGTGGCCTTAACTCATTGCTATATCCAGATATCTGTTCATTCTTTAGTAAGAAAAATAATGGTGACAGAGAGGTGAAGGAAACGAAAGCCATAGAAGAGCTGTAAGTGTGTAGCTAGGGTTGACTTATAAGGGTGGCTATGCCCATAAAAAATGTTTTTATTAAATAAAAAATTCTGGGAACACGTTTGAATTCTATGCTTTAATGATACACTGCCTGGCCAAAAAATAAGTCGCACACTCTAATATTTAGTTGGACCGCCTTTAGCTTTGATTACGGTGCACATTCGTCGTGGCATTGTTTCGACAACCTTATGCAACGTAGACAACATTTATTTACGTCCAGAGTTGCATTCATTTTTGGCCGAGGTCTTGTATTGACGAAGAGAGAGTCAAACCACTCAGTAAAGTCTTCTCCAGCACATACCAAAGACTTTCAATGGGGTTAAGGTCAGGACTCTGGTGGCCAATTCATGTGTGAAAATGATTCCTCATGCTCCCTGATCCACTCTTTCACAATTTGAGCCTGATGAATCTTGGCATTGTGGTCCTGGAATATGCCCATTGATGGGATAACCTGGTCATTCAGTACATTCAGGTACTCAGCTGACTTCATTATATTGCTGCATAACGTTGCTGAGCCTAGACCTGACCAATTGAAGCAACCCCAGATCATAACACTGCCTCCAGAGGCTTGTACAGTGGACACTATGCATGACGGGTGCAACGGCGACTTTTTTTTTGACCAGGCAGTGTAGATAAATACAATATGCCATTTTTTACATTTAAAATGTTTTTTTCATATGAACCTAAAAATCTAAATTGTGAACCTAAAAAAGCCAATTTTGCCAGTATTGCATAATAAGCCATTGTTGTTCACTTGGTAATTAGGTACCAACAGAGAAATACCTACAAATGAATAAATGATCACACACATGCGAACACACGCGAACACACACACGCGAACACACACACACACACACACACACACATGCACACGCACATGCACACACACACACACACACATGCACACACACACACACACACACACACACAATAAATAAAAGAAATGGGAGCTGCGTGAACACACTTGGTGTTATTTACCCCGTGTGTACTGCGCATTATGGGCTGTGTCTATCAAACCCAGTGAAGCGCTTCCTGGAGGAGCGGCTCAGGAGGGGGAAAAAGGCAATTTACGTCCTTCAAAGAGCCGGCCTCCACCTGGGAGACCCTGTGCAGAGCCCCACAGCCACCTCCTGCATCTCAAACAGCCCCCATGTCCCTGCCTACATTACCCAGCCCCCATGTCCCTGCCTACATTACCCAGCCCCCCTGTTCCGCCCCTACCTCAAACCCTCCCGCTGCGGTCATAAGCAGACGGCCTCACGGGACCCCCGACCACTCGCCCAACACTCCGACAAACACTCATTACTGCTCTCAGTTAGCACGTTAGCACGCCTCAGCTCCTCACAAACACTAAAGGAATTTGATAGGCACACCTAGCTCACTCGGTGTAGATGGACACACAATAAATAAGCTGGCTTTTGCAATGGTGTTTGTGTGGGTGACCGGTTCCTTTCCATTCAATTTATCACCAAAGTGAACCACCAAAACCCCGTCATCACCTGAACTAAGTAACTATAAATGACTTTTGGATTTTTCTAACAAGTACTGAGACTGCGCTCAGACATTTCTGCACTCGACTGTTGTTTTGCACATCAAATAAATGTGGAATATATCCTTAAATATATCCTTGATGATGAAGAGGAATTCTACATCTACATTTCTCATTCTTTACAAAGACAGATTCTATTGGAATGCTAAGCCATGTATACGGGAAAAGTTTTACACGTTTCGGGAAAAAATAATAATAATTCTATTACCCTACAGATAAATATCCCCATTTTCACAGAATGTCCTATGCAGCCTCTACCTGTCAATCAACAAACTGACCCAATCATCCCTCCGGCACCTGCCCTCTCCCCTCTCCCAGGCTCTTATTCCATTTTAACTTCTCCTGGACCCCCCACCCTCTCTCACCCCCAAATCCTAGACCACCATTCCTCAATGTCAGCCTATCGATTGACTTGATTCTAAAGCCCTTACAGTGAGTTGGCACGGTCAGACACAGAGTCACAAAAGGCAATCCATCAAATAGACTCAAGCTCTGTGGGTGACAGTGGAAGGTGGTGGGGGGGGGTCTTTGTAGCGGCTAACCTGCACCACTGGCTCACCCCTGACCCGCAGAGCGCCTACGCTGGTCCTGTAGAGGGAGCCGGGGGCTGTCAGCCCTCCTAAAGTTATTGACGGGAGCCGTCCCACCAGCCTGGAAGGCTGCCACAATTAGCACTAACAGCTGACAAGTAACCGATAAGGTTGAACGCCAGCCCCGGCCGCGACTTCATTGGGTCTTTAAAGTATTCCTCAGCAGGAGTCTCGCGGGAGCCTGGAGACAGGAACGCCACTATACCCACTCAAGGACAGGCTAATTGCCAGAAACGCCCACACAGAAAAATAAGTAAATACCCAAAGTGCTCGTTGGCCAGGGACACATTTTTCATTTTGAAAAATAAATCACAAGATGAGCTCACTGACACATGTTATGACTGACTGCATATCTGACAACATATCTGAGTAATGACAACAAGGAAATTTTTTAAGGGCCTGACAACATTACAGACAAGTTTATTTCTGAGAAAAAGAGACAGGCGAAATGCAATTCCTTGGGGAAAAAAGCTACTTTGAAAATAGAAAAAAAATCAAAAAAAACAGTGAGCACGTGGGAGTGTATTTACATCCAATAGAAACCGTGTCTGATGGGTAAATTGCAGTGTAACAGTTTTACCTTCTGCGGTTGGAATTCGGGCAGCATCAGACAGGTGGCTCCCACCCAGAGAGGGCACAGCAGTTTGTTCACAATGCCGTGGACGTGGTGGAGCGGCAGGGTGTGGAGAATGACGTCGTCCTTGGACCAGCACCACTCTGAGACCAGACACTGGATCTGAAGAAAAGGGAACACAGTCCCATTTTCATTTTGAGTGACACCTTCAGTGGACACATCGGGGCCAAAGTCATTGTTAAAGACTGATGGCCGGTCTCAAAACCACCATCAGAAAAACAAACCCGCAGTCCATGTCATCCCTCCTTTATACTCGAAAGGCGGCAGCAAATTAAGTCGAAAACAGCCTGCATTCCATACTCACAAGCAAAAAGCACCACCGTCAGAACACCCTCGACTGAAGTTAACTTTTTCAAATAAAATCTTGGGGAAATGTCTTCCCTTTTCACAAGATTTTTTTTTTTTTACCTCAATTTGAAATCACCAGCTACGCCGAATACTGAGACGCGGCTACGCTAAGCTATGCTACCCACAGCCGCACACCAGGAGCACTGCGGTTGAAGGACATGCTCCACCTCCAACCAAGCAACCCGCAAATCAGTGACTATTTTAGACCTACAGGACACACAGTGGTTAGAGGGGGGAAAAAAACGAGCGTCAATCAGAGGGAAGGCATATCTCTCGCTGATGACAACCTGGCAGCCTGCGGGCGCCCGCTGCTTCATGGGGAGGAACTCAAAGAAGGCTGGCGGAGTCCGCCGGGCGGGACTCTGAAGCCCTACGTACAGCGCCGTTACAAACCGAGCCGCACAGGGACCCCCCCCTTTTAGGTCAGTCTTATGAACGGTGCGCTCGCCTCAGAATGTCCTTCGCCTTCCATCGCTTTATTCCCGTTACATTATTATGTCAGTTGGGTAACTGCTACGCACACATGAAATTCTTATCATTTTTCAATCGGTACACCATAAAGAGGGCTCAGTCTGGAAAGTTTCCCTGTGAGGATACAACAGAACCGTATTGTGTAAGATAGGCCTAATAATAACAAATAAAAAAAGTACTGATCAAGGTTATGCCATTTACATTCCCCCTGATCCTATACTGTTGCATCACCACATGCACAATGGCTTCTTCTGCTCTAACCCTTCTTCTTCTTCTTCTTCTTCTTCTTCAAACACTCAGCTTCAGAAGCAGGGACAGAAGCCACATATCTAACCTGTTTCTCATGGTTCAGACAGGGAGTCAACATAGACATATGAAGGTGAAAAAACAATGGCTTGAAGGAACACGTGGGCCTCATGTTGTGCTTTTTTCTAAATTCACTCATTAATTCAATGTCATTCACTAATTTAGAGGTACAATTTTTTCGCTCGACTGGATACGCGGGTCACTTTTAGCAGACGATTTACAAATACAACTGCGTCCATCGAATGAAATAATTGTGACAGGGATTCCAGAAATTTTCATATAATTAAATAATGTGAGCAATTATATAAGAGCTCTCCTGCACTAAGCCAATGTGCGTGAAACCGGTGTTAGTAAGGACTGGGTGAACAAGGTTCGGCGAGTTTGCAATTCCAACCATAAAGAACTTGCTAGAATAAGTAAGCCGTTATTTTATGGTTTACTCATTCTCATTACCATTGCCTGCAGGTTTCTGTGGGTGCTGAGCACTCCCTTCGGCCGGCCTGTGGTGCCGCTGGTATAGATGATCATGGCCGGCCTGTCCTCCCATTCAGAAACAAAGGGCTCAGTCTGTGTCGTGTTCAAAGACGCCAGGCTGACGGACGGCGGCAGCTGCAGGCAGGGGAGCCCCAGCTTGTGCGCGAGCGGCTCCAAGGTGTCAGAGTATGAGTGTCCCGCCACCAGCAGGGAGCTCTGGGAGTCGCTGATGATGTACTCCAGCTCGGACGGGGGGTGTTTCCTGTAGAGGGGCACGGCCACGCCCCCGCACATCCAAGAGGCCCACTGCGCCACCACGTACGAGGCGTCGTTGGCGCACAGGAAGGAGATCCGCTCGCCTCGAAGGTCCCCCGAGCCGCGGCGCAGCGTCTCCTTCATCCTCTGAGCTAAGCCCAGGCTGCTGGCGTACAGCTCGCGGTAGCTGTGGCTCCCGCCGGCATCCAAGATCGCCAGTCTGTCGCCAAACCCCAGAGACCTGGTGAAGACGGGGGCGACCCTGCCCGCCGCGACCTGATGACTGGCGCCGGTGGAGATGCACCTCCTCCTCCTCAGGTCGTCTGGCAGAGCCCATCTGAGCACAGCCTTCCCTGCTGCGCCGCGTGCACACAGCAGGCATGGGGATCGGAGGGCTACTCCGAGCAGCATCATGGGTACTGCTGGTGGCCTCGCAGACCGGTAGCCTCATTCAAATGCCACCCATGGATTCCAAGCGTTGATCTAATATAAAACATAGACAATAGCAGGTGTAAATTACTTTTCAAAGATGAACTTCATCCCAATTGGGGCCCTTAAATTGACTTTCAGAGAGCAATTATGCAATGTTGGCGTCTCCAGTGGGAAGAAAAATTGTTATTTCATAGTAGTTATTTTGTTTTTGGTAATACATTTAAAAAATTAAAATAAAAAAAAGACAAAAATCGAATTAATTTATTTCCCTTCAAAAAGAAAATTTTTAGTTCAGAACATTTGACATGTTATGTCACTTGATTTGAATGCACAGAACATTTTCCCAGCACAAGTGATTTGCATTCTGTTATGAAGGCATCATGCTGTGCCCTTGGACCACTGTGGGAGTTTCTACCAGAATGACTGAAAAAAGCAAGCTGGGCACATGGCATGGGGAGGTGGGCAATGCCTCTGGACATTATGTCCAATACATCTGCCGCCCAAACTATTTTTACTCTACAGAGAGAGTAAATTCATACAAGACGGTAATATAAGGTTTAATAAAATATGGCTAGCTCACATTAACAAGAGCTGGTGAGAAGTGCGATATTGAAGAAGCTTCGCTGCTTCAGCTCGGAGTGTTATGCTTATATTCCATTTTCCATTCCGTTTGATCTATACAAACAATTTAAATATTTGCAAAACACAAGTTGTCTACCAAGATAGAAAGCCACACTGCAGAAATGCTATTCTATTCTGCTAGCTAGATTGCTGGTGCAAGGGGAAAACAACGTATTTTGGCAGAAAAAGATAAGGGTGTTTTGTTCACTAAAATCCGGGCAACATAGCTAAGTGGTATTATTTGACACATTGGCTTTAGTGGGTAACTTAGACCCGTTTAGATAAGCAGCAAGCTTGCAATTAAATGTACAGATATCTTGCTCACCAGCTAGTCTCGTTTTTTGCACACCAGTATGATTTATCTCAAGCAAACGAGCTCGCAGATATTTTCGAAATGTTAACATACAGTTTAACATTGATTAAGTAAAAGCTTAAAACGCACCCAGTCTTCAGAAAGGTCCTGCGTGAGACAGTTCACCTTGCCCACACAAATAAGTCTGTGGTACAACACAAAATATGTTCCGGGAGGAAACATCGGTTTTGTTTGCAAAGTTCCGATATATATGAAAACAAGAACGAGGTAGCATCGCGTGCCACATTGAACATGGATGTTGAACAAGTTCGGAATATGTATAGCTTATTGAAAAATGTAAGTTTTTTTTAAATTAAAAATATTTTCATAGCACATATAACAATCACATATAAGAATTTTTAACATCTAAGAACTGTTCTGTGCTTCTTTCCCACATGACAGATGTGTCAAGGACAGAGCAAATATTTATTACGCTTCACTACTTTTTAAACAAATTACTTTATTAAGTAATGCTTCTTTATTTTATGACGGTAATAGTTGGCCATTTTTTTCAGGTTGCCTGAGAAGAGTGAACAGATCGTATTCAGACCTTTCCTGATTGCTGTAAATCATCACATCATCCCAGTTCCTCAATAAATAGCTGAATTAACAGTGCACTTGAGTGGGGGGGGGGAAACTGCAAGCCTCCCACTTGCACTGCATGTGCTGAGGAGCATCTCCACTCCTGTTGTGATCAAGATGTCACTTCAGTGGAAACAGTTGACAACAGAGTGGCAGAAGTGGATATCTACAAAGGATCGATGGTGGAGATTTGTTGCCGGGTGATTCGTGCTGGGACTTCTGCGTGCCAACTTGTTCTGGCATCGACTCGCAGCGCGGGCACACGCAGCCACCAGCTGGCACTCGCGGGCCTCAGAAAAGAATTGTTCAGACATGGCACTCATTCAAAAAGTTTTCACTTCCCTGAACCCCTACGCTCTAAATGAGGATGGCATATTCCTGCAAACTAGGTGCTTTGTCTGATAAACTCCCCTCCAGTTGAAGAGTAGTATCGTCAAAGAGCATTCCCTCCATAAGCGAGGAAACACCACTCGAGAAGGCATCTTCAGATATTGCCTTTTACTCTTAAAATTTCAAAGCAAAACCACTAGCACTACAAGAACTAAATACGTACCGAATATTATTAAGGTGACGAAACGTGAACTAAATGCGGATTGAAGGAATTTTTGGACGTTTTCCATCGTAACGCTTGGAAAATTTGCCACAAATGTTTTCAACCGGAAATGAAACAGCCTATTTATTGCGACGGAGGTCAGCGTTGTCCCTGCACATCAGATAACAGATTTTCAAAAAGATTTTTCATTGAAGCCACTCAATTATACATATGGAGCTGCCCGGGGGACACACACGGTGATGCACATTTGGACAGAAAGGCAACCTGGTGAGCAGACAGTTGGCACTCGCTTCCCGGGCTGCCAGCCAGCGGCATCTGATCAAGCTGTGGAGCGAGCCGGCTATGCGGCCGGCAGCGGGCGCCAGCATCTCTACGTTTTGGCTCGATCCGCCTTGGAAACATCGGGGAGAGGGAGAGAGACGCCTCCTCTTCCATGAGAAGGAGTGAGCAGAAAGCGGAAATCGTCAGAGTGCCAGAACATGTGTGGGGTTGGCGCCAGATGAGAATGCCTTGGCAAGCTCCCCGCTCCCCCCTTGCCCCACTAGGAACACATGGCATGTCGATGGCATCTGGCTGCATTGACTCTCAGCAGCTGCGCTTTGTCTTTGCCAGTTGGGACACTTGGCACCGCTACTTCATCAGCTACCTGTGGCTGTCCTGTGTGAGGATAGGGGGATGAATAATTCTGAGCTACAGCTGCAAATTTGACTCTTTTCCAAAACATACAGTACAGCATATGTGGAACTGCCTTATGCCGCTCATGTACTTAACAGTTTATTACAAAACCCGTTGGGTGGACTCTTTCCTCCCCTAGTACATTGTGGGAGAGATTAAAGGTGGTGTAGTTTGTGGGTTGACTACAGGTGGATGAGAAGAACCTTTCTGCAGTTTGGAATGATGCCAGCCTCAAAGCTGCCTTGGATTACGTTAGAATTTCCAAGAGATAAACATTTTCAAGGTTTTCAAATAGCGCTGTTTCAAAAATGACAAGTGGCCATGTTTTGTGGCCATTGGTTTCAAGGCTGAAGAGGAGCTTGAGTGTTACACAAAATTGAATTACAGACTGGAATTACAGGAACTAAAGAAAGATCAGTTCACATGGGATATAGTACATGCTGTCCTTATTTTGCTGCAGGGCTCTTCTTGTACCTCTAGTTCAAAAAAGGTTCCTTATTATGTTTTAGTAAGAACAGCAATGGCCTGAATCCCTGATGAGATATGAACGTGGCCTCAGTTTTGCATTATGAACTCCATCTGTGTGGAAAAATGTGCTTTACACAACATAGGTGCAAAGGTTCTGAAGGCTATCTATCTGGGCCTCCTCCCAAAGTCTGAAACTTGCCTAGCTTCAGCATATCATTTTCCCAAGGCAATTCTAACATATACATCAACTGCTAAGGATATAGTTTGCATCTGAAGATGATATCAGTCATGTATATTAAACATGACTGACAAAGGACCTCTGAGTCACTGAAATGCAAGGGAACTTTTTAATTAACTATATGGCTTAATGCTCTGCATAAGGCACTTACAGGATCCCACATTAACCTCATCATATCACACTAAACTCCTATGAGGTAAAGTGGATTTGACTAAAGTACATGTTCCATTGTTTTAAAGTGATCCAGAAATTCTTTGAATTTCTGAGCCTGGGGTTTGCCTAAGATGGATTTATAGTTTTTTGGGGTTTTTTTGCAGTGAGAAAGATTTGTAGGCAAACAGATCATTTCTGTTACAATTCAAAGGCTGTTTTTTTTCTGCTGAAAGTGACCCACTGGGATTTTAACTCCATCTGTGGCAGGCTGACCCAGTTTAGCCCACGGCCACATCCAACTGTTCCGCATCCCAAACATATGTGCTGTGGCAGGGGGATAAGCGATCATCGCTGTGCGGGACTGTAGAACGTGCGTTGAAGACATGACACTGGACTCGCCTTCCTTCAGCATTATGTCACTGGCACCCCCCAGGAATTGCACACTGGAAACGGGTACAGGAAACAGCTCTGCATAGTGACTGACATCATTTGTATAGGATTTTGTGTGTGTGCGTGTGTGCGTGTGTGCGTGCATGTGTGTGTTTGGCCTTGGCAATCAGGGGTCAGACTACTGAAAGCAGTGGCTTCTGCTTACTCCCCAGACTGACCTGTGACACTGTGAGAGGGAGCTCTGGGAGACGGTAACATCTGGCGAAATAAAAAAAGCAGGGAATCGTCTGGGTAGTGGAGCAGCTTACCGGCTTGGACATTGGTATTGGAAGCTTTGCAAATGCCCTGCATACCGCGTGTGGCTGGCGTCAGTGCAGAGGGCTCAGGCCACAGGGGACCTGGATGTGTGATGCACATATGGGAAAGCATGCTGTTAATAGGAACATGCTGCGGTGGTGTTTCAGTGAGCTGCTCGGGGGCTCTCTGCGGTCTCGTTTATGGGCCGTGTAACTCGGCCGCTTGTGACCTTACCCAATGACGCGACTCAATCGGAATGGAAATGGTGCGCGGGTGCCTGGCTGGCGGCCGGCGCTCCCGGCACACTGAGGGAGAGATTAAAGGTGACTTGATGAATGGAGGTGATGGTGATAACAGTGAAGGTGAGCACTCCAGTTCCCCTCAGCCTGCGCGCCGGCTTTGGGCCTGCTTCGCCGGCTATTAAAGGTTTCAAGGCGGGCCGCGTCTGCTGATAGGTTTCCCGCTAATGAGTTATTGATCCCCTTCTTTGCCTTCAACTTCCATCCGAGGCAACAGAAACAATCCGATTGGAAAAGGCAGACAATTAAGACTTTCCCAATCGGACTTTCAGACAGTGTAGTCCTTTGGAACTGGGACATTACTTCAAGTCATGATAAAGATCTGCCTTTAGAACCATTTCAGGCTTTGGGCTTTTCAGGATCTGGCTTACTTAGTTACAATCCATACAGTATATAGCAATCTCGTGCTATAGTCTTTGGATCGT
The DNA here is from genome assembly GCA_022702515.1 of Ilyophis sp. 1 JC-2022. NCBI lineage: Eukaryota > Metazoa > Chordata > Actinopteri > Anguilliformes > Synaphobranchidae > Ilyophis > Ilyophis sp. 1 JC-2022. The sequence goes on along the minus strand of CM040399.1, from coordinate 48,529,861 downwards.
TTGGATAAACTACCAAAGTAGGTAGCTCCGTGAGTTTGTGTGGAGTAATTGTGCTATTTATGCTTGTTAGCACATTGCTGGTTCACATCATGGACATGGAAGAAGGGGCTGTCAGCACCAACTCACTCAATTCGTCTTCTTTCTCACATTGTAGCCCCCTCCTAATGCTTTGTGCAGAGCTTGGCATCTGTACGGCTCTCCATTTCCCTCTCTCCTTCTCATCCTTGCTTCCCCCGGGTGTTATCTCCATCTCCACACTACGAGCCTGTCACGGTGCCATGGCGGTGTGTTCACACAGAGACAGCGCCATATGCTGTCTAGCCTTGCTGCGGTGCTGCGCTCTCCCGTGGCTGATGGGTGCGTTCTCAGTCCAGTCGCAGGCCTGCTATGGGGGAGGGGGAAAGGGAAAGGGGGGTCTAGGGAAGGACCAATCCCCTTGCAGGGTGTGAGACTGTGGGCTTGACGTTATACCTACAAATTATTTTGAGACATGAAGCTTTCGAATTTTCGAGGCCCATATCATAGAATTTTTTGCGTCACATTTATGTTTAACATGTTCAAAAAGTAATTTCAGGTGTTTCATCTGTCATATGGCACAAGGCACAACAAAGAAAGATTTATTTGTTAAAAACATCTCCAATATCATCTTTTTTTCTGGGACCACTTGTCCAAACAATACTCTTTGATACTCTCCCATTCTTTCTGTAGCAAACCCCCTCTCCTGCTAATAAAGAGGTAGTGCTCAGTGCTGGTTCTCGGCTGGCTACGTTCTGTGTGTTTTACGCATGACCCTGTAGAGGGAGAGAGAAGGACCTCTCCTTTCGGTCAGAATGTCAGCTGGAGGCTGTGAAAGCAGGTAAGGTCACTGTGCATGTCATAAACAACCGAGAGACTGCAATTATGCTGTTGACTTTGGTCCCCACGCAGCCCTGTCAATGCATCTACAATGAAGCAGATAATACACCTTGAAAAAAAATGTCAGATGATAGTAGACGCTAATATTTAGAGTCCACAGAACGTGATTCCTGAAGAGTCTCTGAACTTTTTTTAACTATTTTTCTCTAATGTTTACCCAAGGGGGACACCTCGGAGGGGGGGGGTTTGGGAGTCGTGTTCTGAATTCATCTTCCCCGGGTGTTCGTTTCCACTTTGCATTTCAATCAGAGAGGTTTAATACTCAGCTAAATCGCAGGAAGGATTGTTAGGCACGCGTGTTATTAATTTTTTCAGGTCCCACAGCGTCTGTATGAATCTTAATGCTGCTGACTGGGCCGGGGCATGATTGACTTTCTTTAAAATATGAAGAAGCTTGCTGGAAGCGCCCAGGGTCATTAGCTGAAAAGTGGGCACAAATCCCTCTTTGAGGCAGCCTGGCTTCACCGTGTTAAATGTGCTTCTAAAATATTCATAATCATACACACACATACACAGCACACTGGGGAGCAGGAGGAGAAAATCAATATTCAAATGTATTCTTGTTTTCATGTGTGGTTAATTATCTGTGGTTCTTAAACCGTGAAGTTTGTGAACAGATGAAGAGTATCTTTCTCTGTTTGAAAACGTACAACATATTCCATGCAATCGCCTTTGTTGAGAGTAGTAACTAAGAATTTTTATAATGTAGATAATACAAATTACTAAATATTATTACCATAAAAAAAGAGTTGCACTCAGTTACCTTATGTTATGGCTAGCAGCCAGCCAGATATGTTTGCAATATCATATTTGTAGACTGAACCTTTACCAACCTTTTTTTATTTATGATTTAGTGCAGTTCTCTGCATTGCCTTTAAGGTTTTTGATGAAAGCACTGACTGCGGATGACTTTGCAGGTTCCACTGCATTCAGTGTGTTGGGAGATTATTTCAGCACATTGCAGCAGGACCCCTTTTAAACAGGTTGGTAAAAGAAGGGCAGGGTTATGGGACCTAGGCCAGGATGCTATACCATGCAGCAGCAGTTGGAGGTTAAAGGTCAACTTTGAGGCTTGACTGGCACTTCATCTGTTGTGAGGCAGACTATGTTATGTAGTCCCACTAGAAGCTGTCCTAACACACACTGCGTGTGTTTGTGTGTGTCTGTAGTGTGTGTGTGTGTGTGTTTGGAGTGGTGGAATACCACATGGTTCCTCTTAGAGGAGATTGTTTCCAGAATGGTGCCTGGCTTTCATTGTGGAATCACTGCTCTGCACTTCCTGCATGGTGTTTAAAACCCACAGATTACCCATTGGGGAGCTCCACGTCCTGTCAGAAAAGGGCAGCTAACTAGAGTGATGGCCCTAATTTCAAAGAGAAACGTTGTGGACTGGGTGGAGCCCAGGCATGGAAGATGTTCCACACCAGTCCGTAGCTTTAGGAACCGTCAAATAATGACCAAAATAAAATGCTTGAGGAAGACGATACGTCAAACAAACAAAAAAGATGCACCTCTGTGATCTGTGGCATTTCCTGACAGTTCACTTGCAGTGTTTAAAGTAGCTATAGTGATGACTATGCGTCCAGAACAGTACCCGCATAATGTAAGCTATATATAGTTGCTGAAATGTAAGTGGAGTTTGGTTACAGGCCTATCAAAGGGTGGAACATGTGCAAGGCAGGTGCTGGGATGGGATATGCCTAAACAATCACGCTAATGCATAAAAGATGGCTGCCTAATTGAGACCTCTTTATATAGTGCTGCTGTTAACATTGGCTCATCAATGGCAGATGTGACTGGGGCAATACAATACAAAGCTTGGGGAACAATGCAAGAGATGAAACAAAAGAAAGCGAGAAGAAGGTGCAGGAGGGGGGGGGGGGCGGTCGGGGGTATCACAAACCACAGCGGATTCCTGCCTTCCCTACTTCTATAGTCGATGTTCCCCATCTCCAAAGCAGGGACAAAACCCAAGACAAATCAGCACACAAGGAAGACCCTCTCAGACAGCTCTTTTGAGTCAGATGTTTTGAAGAGCACCCACCTCGATGCTGTGCAACAATCTCGGTGGCGACTTCAAAAGAACAGCCCAGGTTTGTGCATTCCAGGTGATGACGATGAGGCGTAAGCGCACTGTCCATGCAGCACGAGCAGAGGATTATCAGTGTGGTCTGGGAGAGACTGGGCCTGACTGTTGAGCTGATTGAGCCCCGGCACGCTGGTGACCGCTTGACATCTGGACCCCCCTGTGTGGGGGACAGAGGGGGGGGTAAGGCTGGCATGACACAGGGCCCTGGCAGGCTAAGCTGGATCCCCGACTGGGCGGAGACACGTGTGTCCCAGTCGCTCCGACCACAGGGGAAGAGGTCACAGCTGACTCGTGGAGAGCAGCACGCAATCCCAGCTGGCACCAGTCATTGGCCGGAGAGACCTGCTTCGCATTTTTTGTGTAATTGCACCAAGCTGAGATCAACCCAGAGGCTATTCCTGGACGACAGAAATCCGTATTCCAAGCTTTACGCTGCCATGCAATCAAACCGTTTAAATGGATACAATGCATGACATGCTTGTCTGGGCTGATGCAACTTTATGCCGTTTAGGATGTAACATTAAACATCTCTGTGGTATTTACACTTGCGCTTATCTCAACGCGTATTGATCATTTTTTATATGCCAGCTTTGCAGTGTGGATGATTGGGAAACACAGTAACTGTACTGGTCCATTAGGAGAGTATTAAAACAACAGTGACTTGCACTTAATGATTATATACGGCTGAGAATCAAAACGTTCAATATGAATGGTGCCTGGAATGAGGCATTAAAAAAATCGCACATGAGACTCTCCTCTCCGGTGAATACTGCACACCGATTATTTATTAACATGTAAAACAGCCTTTTGAAAAATGGACAACAGTGGATGGAAGAGGGTTATAATTGATGAGTTCAATGGGGGACATTGTGCTGAAGGGGTTCCTGTGTGATTAACATGGGTCGGTGCTTCAGTGGTTCCTATATATGGGAATGTATGTTGTTATCAGACTATATGTTGATAAATCTATTTTAAAAAAGCACTGCATAGTCTTCTGTTATTGGCCTGAGAATTCACTTTAAGCAACAGTGGTTAATTTTTCCTATTAAAGTATTTCTACTTAGCGTGTGCCTGCTACATGAGCATCTGGCTAGTGCCAATCTCTGCTGTATTCTATAGAAATTCTTGACCCTTACTGATGCCCCTACCTTGACCCTACCTTCTTCCTGTTGATAAAAGCACAGGAACAGCTGCACATGTTGGACCTCATCATCAAGGTCAAAAAACAATCCAAATTATATATTGTGACTTTTGGCCAGATTCAGAGATAAGCATGCGCAAATGGGACTTACTACCGAAATTCCACGTAGCTTAAGCTATTTGTTTTAAGCGTCTCTCCAGTAGATATGTGGCAGATAAACATGTGGGGTGGAGATTTGATGAAAATGAGGTGTGTCTGCAAGTTGTTCAAGATACGCGTATTCTGAGTTTTCACTCAATCATTTTTTTCTGCGCAACTTTGTTTCAGATAGACAGTGTCTGGATCATATTCACTTTGATGGAGAGATGACAGCTTCTCCAAAATGATTAAGTTGAAGACATTGCATATAGGCTATTGTGTTCAACCACCGTAGGCTACATGACTTTATTAGGTAAATCATTAAAAAAGATTAGAGATTAAAACATTTTTTTTCAGTAAATCCGACAATTTATTTGTTTACCTAATAATATTGCCTGCAACCAATGTCCAGCGATTATTTATTTTGATTGTGTGACGGGCATATCCCAGTCATCAATAGAAGCTATGATAATTTTATCAATGCAATGTATTAATACGTTCACTGCATGCGTATACCCCGTCATGCAAGAGCAACTATGATGCGCAAAGGCAGGATTTTCCTAAAGGCAAATGCGGTTATTAAAGGCACTGTCACTGACGCGTTGAAAACGCATAACCACACAAACATTTCTTTAATACATACCTGGAAACCCAGGGGGCAGGTACAAGAAACAGGTCATTAGAATATTATGCCCTGTACCACCCACATTTTGAGATAAGCACCTGCGCACACAAGTTAGAATACGGCGTAAGTCAGCTCGCGTTAAATCCACGCAGGAGAGGCACTTAAGCGCATGACTTAAGTTGGCCATCTCTGAATCCGGCCCTTTGAATGTATGGAAAATCACTGGCAAAATTGTAAATGTGTTATTAACGTAATAGCAGTGATACTCAATATGCTGAACACAGTGCGACCACGAAAAGTCTCATTAACAAAGAAAATGATGCAACCCTTATGCCTTCATGAATACAAGGGCCCAACCGTGGACCCACTTCAAAAAAGCTTGTGTGGTGATTCTAGTTTGGATGTATAATGTGTAAAATAAGATTATCACAAGCACATTGTCAAAGCAGAATAATGGTCGGAGAGGTGAGAAATCCCCAGAACGTGCAGACAGGTTTGTTTTGGACATGTCCTTTCTTTTCTGGGGAACTGTGAAATCTCAAATTAAACGCCTCGGCATCTTGGAGCAATTCAGGCCAATAAATTATTCTCTCTCCTAATTGTTTGTTTATTAGCGACTGTTCACAAGCAATACCGTCAAGCCTTTTGAGGTTCCGTGAAGATGGTGTGTGCTAGAGGTCATAAAGGAGCGCTGTGCCTGAAAAGCGTGGCGTGGGGGTGCCGTGCACTGTGGGGGGTTTGGGGGGTGTTCCCAGGTGCGGCTCCATGGATGTGGAGCTCAAAGAATGGCTGGTCAGCTGGTCAGAAAGGATTGGACCAGTGAGAGTGTTATGACATGGAGAGACCAGTGGGTGTGTTATGATATGGAGAGACCAGTGGGTATGTTATGATATGGAGAGACCAGTGGGTGTGTTATGATATGGAGAGACCAGTGGATGTGTTATGACACGGAGAGACCAGTGGGTGTGTTATGATATGGAGAGACCAGTGGGTGTGTTATGATATGGAGAGACCAGTGGGTGTGTTATGATATGGAGAGACCAGTGGGTATGTTATGATATGGAGAGACCAGTGGGTGTGTTATGATATGGAGAGACCAGTGGGTGTGTTATGATATGGAGAGCACATACACTAACTAGCAGCTGAGACCATGACCAATTTGTCCCATTGACATCATTCATTCAAGGTGCCCCCTGTATTGCAGGCTGGAACTGACTGGAGAACTTCTGAAACAGACCTCAACATTTAGCAAAAATGTGTTTTCAGAATAATAAGCAGTTAGGGCTGAGAAAGGTGGTGGCCCTGAGCATTGCTTAATTTCTTATGCCCACGATAGTATTGATCTGGTTCATGTAATTCCAGTCAAACTGCCTAAGCATAGGTATTGTCCATTAAAAGCAACCCTCCCTCTGCCCCGGCTGTACATATGCCATCTGTCACCCGCCCCCCTCTGACCGCCCAACACCCCAACAACCCCCCCCCCCTCCCATGTGGCCCTCTGCAGCCCTGTAATGAGGGGATTAACCATTTGCGGTCTGGAGAGAAATAGTGCGGTGGCACTGAAGCGGGTCAACGGTGGTCCTCGGGCGGCAGAGATCCAACGCAGAGCGGGTCCGTTATCAGACGCTCATTGTCCCCCCTCCCTCCCTCCCCCCACTGCAGGCTCTGATGACACTGTTGACTGACAGCTGCTTCCTGTGCCCAGCCAGAGAGCAGGTGTGATCTCATAACAAGGGGAGAGGCACTGTTTTAATCGTGTGCCCGTGGTGCTAACGAGGATGAAATATAAATGATGGCGTTGTCATCTGTTCCACGCACCTAAATCTGTGTATTGTTCAAGCTTTCAAGAGAGTCACTCTGCAGACCACACCATGAAACACAATATGTCAGTGCGTTTGTTTAACTCACTGTACCAGTTACCATTTATGAATCCTCTATGAAAGTAGCTGAGTCTCCATGTTCTCACCCCAGTCGCTGTTTATATTTTATATACATTGCACACAGCTGGAAAAGCTCAAGCAGAACTATCCACTGTTGAAATGGTTGATTTATTACCTTTTCTATTGCAGGAGTAAAGAGCCAAGCTAAGAAGAAGAAACTCTTCTTCCCAGTGCAATGATTACAATCCATATACAATGTCTTCCGTGCAAAGGAAACTGACAAAATGAACTGTATTGTTTCAGCAAAACATTGCATTTATTGTTGTTTTACCTTATTTCATTGACCAAAGTGATTTAATTTACTCACTCAATTATACATAATATTTCACTTCACTCTGTTTTTATTATTGCTAGTAACGCTGTGAACATGTAATCAATTACATTTTCAGAGTTAAAAATCTAAAATGTGCAGAATAATCTGCAGAACTTTAAAATCTCATTTAAGATGTCCATTTATAAGATTATTGAACAACAAATTAGTTCTGAGAGACTCTGCTTGTGTTGCCAAAAATTCTTATGAAATGGGAAAAAGTACTCATTTTTAAATTTTTGTCCATGATTGTAAATTAATTGATGAAGTGCCCCTCTTGAACAATTCACTTCAACGGGCAATTAAACAATCTCCTGCTCAAGCTGTGAATCAGGAGACATGATGTGTGAAAGAGCTGCCAGAAACGGAAAGCCTTCAGAAATAACGCTTTCTGAAGGATACCAGTAGCAAGCGGGAGATAAAATTGATCCATATCTAAACCGTAAATAAATATGTCTGCCTTTAATTTCCTAAACCTCACTGTTTTCCTTGTTTAGACTCTGCTCTGGCCGTGATCTCACAACCTGCAGAGGATTACAGGCATGGACGAACAGACAGCCTGAGTGCCAAGACCTGAGGCCATGTCAGGGAGATGCACAATTCTGTGTGTAAGGAAAACATTGGACATTGAAGTGTGTGAGCCAGGATTTATGTGTGTGTGTGTGTGTGTGTGTGTGTTGCAGTCTGTGCAATACATATGTGTCAGCAGCAGGGGGATGTGGGTAGTGCGTGGGCAGCAGATGTCGGACCTCTCACCCCTCCCCCACTTTGGGAGCACCTGTTGGGCCAGGACCATCTGGAGACTGAGACGTAATTGTGTTGGGGACATCCTGCCTGCCTGGCCCCGCCCCAGATACATATTCCCTCCGCCCCCATGCCTCCCGGCCTCACTAGCTCACGGAAGATTGACCTGGAAAATATGAGGCCTCTCTCTGTCATCTCATTATGTGAAACAACAGAATGCAGGGCTGTGGGGTCCCTGCATAGTGCACTACAGGCAAGGAGAAAACACAAGCACCTACACAAAATTTAGATTCAATTACATGGATGTGAAGAGGTAGTCATTGCATACGTGTATGGAAATGACACCCCGAGCTCATCGCAACAGAACAAGGCGAGGTCAAAATTGAAGCCCAGAGAATATGTTTGTGTGATGCCTCGGTGCATCTGGCTGGAGCGTGGGGGTGGGGTCAGGGGTCAGGGAAAAGTGCATGTTGTGTGGCTCATTCACTGGCTTGAAGGAATGAACTTGAGAACTCGTCAAGTTCATTCATTAAAAATCTGTACCAAAGGGTCATTATCACCTTCCCCTCTGCCATTACATTTAAGCTTTTCTAACTTTCACTCACTTTTTCAACCTTTACATTTTTCCTTCTCACTTTTTATACCTGTTGTTTCTCTTTCGTGTGCCTGTGTCCTCTCTCACGCTCCCTTAAAACCACAGGTTACACTTCTCCATTTCAACCCTGAGAAGCAGAAAGCCATTTTGTTGTAACCTTATGTTATACTTATACTGCTATTTCTCAATCTGAGCTTTGAATTAAAGTGACAACGTTCCACTGTATTTAGGTAGTCTGTTATTATTAGTGGTAGTTGGTGCAATTAGTGGTAATAATGCAATAGTAACAACTAAAGAAATGTAGAATTAGCAGAAATAATGTTATTGTAAAGTTATTATTGCGGATTAGTGAAAAAGGGTATATATTACCAAATCACTCAGCAGACAAAAAAAGTAGAAAACACACAGAAAAACAAAAGTGAGATATAGAGAGATATTGATAGTGGAAGGCTATAGGCCCCGGAGCTGTTTAGCATTGGACTAGATGTTCTATTTATTGCAAGACAATAAATATAGCATGCAGTCAGACACTAAATAGCTCCGGTGCCTATAAGCTTTCACTATCAATATCTCTCTATCACTGCCATTATTCACTACAAACAATGCAATTGAGAACAATTGCTGCTTCACGCACACACTCCGGATTAGGTTGGAGGGAGAGAGACGAAAGAGTGACTGTTTTTTTGGGGGGGGGAGGGGGGGGGGGGGGGGGCAGATGTGATAAGCCCCTTCTGTGATATGATGTGACAAACTGTCACTTTGTTAAAAACAGGTCACATGGTATGCTATATAGGGCATATCAAATGGTCGCTGTTCTCTTAAGTGTATGAATAATTAGGCATGAATTACCAGGTCAGACTTTGTAAGGGGTCCTTTGTCTGGAGAATGTCTCCTCTGGACACGCGCTCTAATGAGAGCACTTCTTTGGCTCAGTATGTCCCTGATTTTATCTGTCACTTAATGTCATGGTTTGCTCAAAACAAAAACTGCCTTTCTATTCTTCCACTGCTGGCCCACACCTGCACCCAAGCAATAGAACACAAGTTCATAGGGTGCGTATGGTCACGGTTTTCCATCAGAACCTTTCCTCTGCTCAGAACTTCACAATAATGGATTCACGGCGTCAAATCGCTTCAGCAGAACACACAGCGCAAAGAAACTATGATTGCGGCCATTTTCAGACGATGATCGTGTCAGCCTGCCGGATATGGGGAGAAACTGCCTTTGAGTGCATGGTGGGGGATTCAGAAGGGGGGATTTGAGAAGGGGGGATTTGAGAGGGGTGCATGTGGTGAAGTTGCAGGGGGAGGGCATGACACGGAGAGAAGATGATGAACGGCCTCTCTCTCTCATCCTCAGACACACCTTCCTCCGCACGGTTATTAAAGCCAGTTGAGATTATGAGCTCCTTCCTCCTCTGTTCGTTAATTTTTTATTTCTCCCCTCGGTAACACCCCCCCACCTCCCCCCACCCCCCCGAAGCCTGGAAGAAAATTCCACCCCCCACTCCTTGTTATGTGGAGTGCAAGCAGCGGGGCCTTTTTTAGACGTTCCCATCTGCTGTCTTGCACCTTTTAATCTTCCCCCCCACCCCCCAGCCCACAGCCAGCTTCCTCCCTCTCCAATGTTACCCACAACGCTTGCCACCATGTCGCTATTTGCCACATCAGCACTGTGATTGCTCCCTCCCCTCCCTGCAGCACTTCAAATGTGCATTTTCAAAATAAATCAAAATTATAATAGACAGCATGTGAGCTACATATCAGGGTCCCGTCAGTCAGTGACAAGTGGATACTCACTTAGTTGATGCATACCGTGCATATTTAACAAAAATGAACAAACCAAAAAAAATTATAATAACCAGAGCTCCTTTACCGTGACTAATTATTTCAAGTACTCTAATATCAATATAAGGACCAGTTATCAAACAAGAAAAATAAATAGTAAAACTACGAATGCATACTGTAATCTTTAAAACAAAACAAAGCAAAAACATGGACTTGATACATTTGGCATTGTGCAATATTTGTTCAGTGCCACACTGCTGACTGGTTAATGGGAGAGAGGAATAATAGGCTTGGGCGCATTGTTGTGTCGGAGTGGGGATTCGGCTGGCAGAGCAGATGTGCTGCATGATCTGAGCCCTTGTTTGTGTTGGGGACATCCTGCCTGCCCTCTCCCTGTCCCCTCTCTCTCCCTCTCTCACACCGCACTCACTATTTCACTCCCTCTCTTTTTACACGTGTGTGTGTGTGTGTGCGTGTGCGTGTGCGTGTGTGTACACATGTGCATGTGTGTCCGCAGGCCACCCGGGAGACTGGCCTAATCTCTGCAGTTCTACTGAGCAAGAGGCAGGGGGTACAGGCTGTCTGACCAGATAAGAGAGAGAGTGAGAGAGAGAGAGGGAGAGAAAGAGAGAGAAAGAGAAAGAGAGAGGGAAAGAGAGTGCAGAGAACAGAAGGGAAGGGGACAAGAAAAGAGAGAGAGGAGGGAAAAGAGAGAGAGGAGGGAAAAGAGAGAGAGGAGGGAAAAATTAGGAAGTTGTAGGACAGCGCAAGAGGCTATGTTCTTATCTGGTCAGAATCGCCCCAAGAATTTGTCTCCTCATCTCAAGGGGTTTTTATCATTATTGTTTCTTCTTCTTCTTCTTTTTCATATCCATTCATTGTGCATGCAAAACAGACTTGTCAAATTTCACCTGGCTCTGTGGTTATATCATAAATCCTTTTTTCCTGCAGTGGAGTCCGTTTTCTAACGCTTCGGATTGGCTTTCAGTTGCTTCGTGTTATACGGTACATTATACATTATGCCTCCAGACCTGAATCGGAAACAGTTGTAAAATGAATGTGACGAGTTCTGCACCAGGGTGCTGCGGAGGCAGTTATTAGCATTACTGCATAGCTGGTGGTGCCTGCCACTTTACTAATCCTTGGCAACATAATTGGCAGTTAATTCACCACCATATCGGTTCTCTGGTGTCTCTGCAAAAGATCAAAAGTCACTTTAAACACAGCCATTCTGATCGCTCGCTCGCTAGCGAACACAGGCAATAGACAACATGATGTTGTCAGTTCAATATCTCGCTTGGTACACGGACACAGAGATAGTTTACATAGTAAGATGAACAGGTGTAGGCTACAGCATAGTTACTATATACTGTTACTATATAGCTGATTGGCTTCAAATGCGGTTTGACCAATCAGCAAACAAGACCAGAACTATTCATTTTATAAGCTGGAAATAACTTCCTTTTAATCACACTGTGGTGTTGGGCAAAATTAGCACACTGCTTCAATGCTACCTTTACACAATCATTCATTATATTTCAGATAGATTTTTCAGCATGTTACCACATCATGCAACATGAAATGAACTATTTATTTATGATCACTGTGGTGCCTTCCTGCTTCATTTGGTTAGATTGTTTCTGACCAGGCTTTATGACTATTTCAGAATAAATGAAACCGCTCCAATCAAGACTCAGGGGAAATAAACAAATGACAAACATTTTTTTTTACTGATGAGAAAATAGTTCAAATGTGGGTTGTGTTTATTTCTGACGGCTTGGTTTGAATGGTTTGGGAGCAGTACAGCCCTGGTGGACTGTGTAGTGTTTCAGCACTGTTTAGCTGGCTGCAAGGTCCTGATTGTTTATGGAATCAATACAACAACTGTGAAGGAATCATTTCCATTTAGCCTTGGGCTATAGAGAACCAACAGCCCCATGGCCATAGATGTTTCTCCCTCAGACGAGGGCATCCCTAATCCCTGCCCTGCTTGCCTGCCCCCATGCCCTGGAGCAGTTCAGAGGTTGAAGGCGAGGCCAGCGTGGGCACTTCTCTCTGTAACTGCCCCCGGGGTGGCACTGTTCCCCCTGCATCCTCAACCAGGCTGCCCAGACCAGCAGCTGTGCATTCTCTTACCTTCAGCCCTTCAGACCAGTGCCTCTCTCTACTTTGCTCTGGCTGCACTAAAAGCTCCATATAAAGTGGCCTATTAGCTAATGCGAATAAACACTGTGTTGCTCCCACTTACATTCTCCCACAGTTTTCTCCTTGCTCTGTTTCTGCAACAAACTTGTGCTCTGCAAAAGGATGCGGTAGGTGGTACAAACTGGATTCTTTTTTCATGCTGTGTGTGAAAGGTGTAATTATTCGCCACCTAAATATCCAAGCGCACACAGCTCTCAGCACGTATAATTTAATTTGAATTCATTACTTTCATCATTTAATATATTCATGACTTTGAATTCCCCCAACAACTCTGCCACCTGGAGTGTCTCCCCTCATCTGTGTCAGGCTCCCGTCTCAGTGGGGGGGGGGGGGGGGGGGGCACAGGCAAGGCGGGGGGGACAGGCAAGGCTGGGGTCAGCTGTGCCCGTGGTCCCTGACATCATTAAAGATGCGCTGGAATGTGTTTGAGGACCCATCTGGGACCCCACTGCCCCTCTCCTGGGGAGCACTAGGAGGGAGAGGGGGGCACCTGTGCTGTGGTCTGCAGGGGAAATGAAGGGAAAGGAGGGGAAAGAGGAGGCGAGGGTGGGAGTGAAAGGGAGGAGGTGCGCGGGTTTGCGGATTGGGGGTCGTGCGCAGAAAGAGGAATGGGTTTGAAGTAAACAATAACTCAAGATGGAATAAGGGAGCCCATCTAAAAATGTGCAAAAGACAGTGCGTAGCAGAGCCACTAATCAGTGTCATAGCTCCAGGACCTGACGCTCAAATTCCACTGGGGGAAGACAAGAAATCTCTGGCTAGCAGAAAAAATATATATTTTGTTCAAGATGCAGTTTTGAGATTTACAGCTTTTGATGGGGCTTGGATTAACTCCAGGAGACAACATGTGTACAATTTCTCATTGAGGAGGACACGAAGGGACCCACTGCGAAGACGGCGATGTGACTCAGACCAGCGACCGAACTGTCCTTAATGAGGAATGAATTTCCGTGGCTGAGATGGATTTTCTCCCAGTGGTGTGAGAATTGTGGGCTGGGAGAATTGTAGAGGCGAGACAGAGGAGCGCCGGCCACATCGGGCGGAACCTGCTGGGAAGTAAAGAGAGATCTGATGGACCAGCTGGGACACAAGCCATCTCAGCTCGCACCTTCTGCCCGAACTGCCTCAGCCAGCCTACCCGCAATATCAGTCCCACACTTTCAATATTCCACTGGAGCGAGCCCCCGAGCCTGTTTCAGCATGCCAGAATGGACATCAAAAATGATCCCACTGCAGGACTTCAGGGAGCATGGTTAGGGGAGACAGGTGTATTTGGGAGCTGGTGGTATCAATCATCAAAAGCTTCTGCTCACATTCTACACCTGAATATGCTAGCTATAGACTAGCTGTCCATTTTGGTTTGATTTGCTTATTTCAGACAGATTTTTTATAGATGCAGACGACCAAAATGATAGACCATCAAAAAAGCTAAAAGTTTGACGAGAGAATTCAATATTGTTTGAAGAGAATTCATTGGGCGTCAAAAGAAATACAAAGGACTCTGATAGAATGTTTTTTAAATCACTTTCTGTCACAAGATATGTCTTACACAAGTCAGATACCCGCACATATTACGCATACGCACATGCAAGAATAAAATCAAACACTCACAAGCAGAAGCACGCGCTTCCAAATGCACACTCACCCACACACTAGACACACACACTAGACACGCAGTACTATAACTGAGGTAAAAATAAACATTTTCTAAAGCTCAGCAGGTCCGTAATCTTAAAAAGCAGAAACTGAATTTTGAGTAAATTTTGATGGGTAACGGGATATAATTAAGATAATGTTGATAATTATTTTTGCATGGAGCGACATTACAGATTCAGACTTTCACACACAAATGATTTCTCTGGACTGACACACAGGGGAGAAAGTAAAATTAAGACCTGTCGCAAGGATGCGGGAGGTTACGTCCCCGTTAGTTCTGCTTCTATAACCAATGGCGTGCTCTCCATGCCCGTCCGTGTAGATCGATGTGGAAAATAGACATTATATACATTTTCAGGAAACCAGCAGAAGTAGAAAACAAACAACCAATGACACATTCGAAAGTTAACATTTCAGAATAGAGTATATATTATATTATTATTTTATTATAGTATTACATCTAAATTCTGAACCTAAAATCCAAAGTGAAAATGTTCGAATTCAAATTCACAGTAACAGCTCATGTCAGCCTATTTGATGTTTAACTAAATATACTTAATACATTTTTAATTTAAAATCATTTCAAATTAGTTTTAAAAACGAATGGCTATATTGACTGCTTTGTGTTTTGTAACCTTTAATACATTTTTAAAATTCATACAAAATTTTGATTTTCCATGAATACAAAATGACTGTATTATATCTTGGTAAAAGAACCAATTATGTATTGTGTTATATACAGTGTACTGTTTGTATGTGTATATATAGAGTAGTATAGACAGACATATTCCTCATCTGTTGTATTTATATAAATATTTAGATTCTATGGAGTTCATATTTTGATATATGTTTACCCATTTTTGTGGGAAATAGAAAATAGAAATGGTGGTGTTTCCTTAAATGGTTCAATGCCTATACACGAACCTACCCCAGAGCTTCCTCATTAATAATGTTGAGCCATAATTCTTCACTATAATCCAACAGCTCCAGCAGCTTCATCTATCATCCAAAATCAGTACTACCCGACCGCAACAGCAACATTCAGCTCTATTTTCCTCCTGCACAATAAGCTTAGCACCACACTATACTCCAGCCCCCTCCAGCCCCACTCCACAACAGCATGAGAATTACACTGCCAGCGCAATGCCCTACAGCCCCCTGTAGGCCTATTCCCCAACACACATCAGTCGATCACGATATTGCAGCCCTCCCCACTGCCCACCTTGCTACCACTACAAGTATTATAGTTTCACTATATTACCCTACTGCCTCCTGACAGACGAGCTTTTCACTACCGCCAGTCTGTGTGAAACATGGTGACAGCCTCTGTCTCCTGTAGCAAAGAGTAAAAAAATAAATGGCACCAGACACGGACGTCAGGGTGTTATGAACCCGCCGCATTGTGTGGGTGCTTCTGAAGGGTGTCCAGCCTCTTTCTCCTGGCATCACACTCGGGCGCGAGTGTTTTCTTCCTCCTCTGTCTTTCTGTCCCCCTCTTCATCGCTCTCTCTGTCTCTCCCTCCCTCCCTCTCTCTGTCTGTCTGCAGTCTAATTGCACAGCCTGGTTGTAATGTGAAAATTTTGGTTTGTTGTTTTTTTTTTTTTTTTTTTTGGAGACGGGGAGATGTGGGGGGTTTACATTATTAATCAGAGCCCTTCTCCTGTGTTCCTGGCAGTGAGCGCTCCCTCTCCTTCACTTAATGACTGAAAATGAGCTGTAATTACAGGCTGTCAGTCCAACGGCTCCCCTGCTCTGTGCCAATCGGGGGTCCGTGTGACTGCTTCTCCTGGCAGCGGGCGCGGCCGGCGCCGGAGAGTAGCAGGCGCCCCTCCGCACCTCAGTTTGACACATCAGAGAGGGGGTCCCCCCTCATTACCCCTCACACGCTCCCCGGCGGGGCCGGGGTCAAACCTGCCCCACGTCAGTCTGCTCCCGGGGTCTCCTGTCTGTCACTCCCTACAACAGACATCTCTGTGTGTTCATGTTTGTGTTTTTGAGCCGTGCAACTGCCAGTGAAAAAACACACACATAGCTGAGGAAAACCAAACTCATGCTAAGAAATAAAAAGCATTCTATCTCAGAGGGTTCAAATTTAACAACAAGCCACCAATACAATTAGGGTCTGATTTACTAAGACCTAGTACTAAGTAACTAATAACACAGCCAATGATTGGGGCAAAACTAATGGCATGACCAATCATTGGCCATGTTATTGGTTTTGCGTGTGCTAAAGGTCTTAGTGAATCGGGCCCTTAAAGTAATGAGCACACTGGACCCCGTGTCTCTATCTCTTCTTGCCTCCTCTTGGCGCAATGGTGCTCTGACTCTTGAGAGGTGCATGCCGGGTCATTGGGGTGTGGCCACTGGGTTTTTGGAGCCCCTACATAGGCTCCCTGTCCTTCTGGAACACTTCCCTCCCTCCCTCACTCCCTCCCTGCCTCCCTCCCTCCACACCCTGGCTCATCTTTATGCAGCGAGCGGCTTGTCAGGCCTAATGATGAATCTGTTTATGAGCAGAGAGTGCTGATTTCCCCTGAGTGGGCTCTCTCTGGGAGCTGGGCGGGGCGGGCGCTTTAACACCGGTGCTCCGGGTTTGCCGGCGCACAGATATATTCAACCCGCTGCGGGGTCCCGGCAGCACCGATTTATCATCACGGCAAATTAAGAGCAGGCATACCTGAGCAGCATTGTGCTCCACTCCCCCTCCGCCGCCGTTCACGCTGGAATTAGCACGGCGAGAAACCGCGCAGCTCACCCGCGCACCTTTCGCCTTCATCTGCTCGCGGTGACACAGCTGCTGGCGCCAGAGTGGCACGGTGCCGCTCTGCCGCTCGGCCGGTGTTCATATTGCACAAACTGACAGACCTTGCCTTCGGTGAGACTGACTCATGCCACTGTGACGATCGCTTTAGGATCGGAGGTCCTTTACATTTCCATGCGCTCGCTCTTATTCCGATTCGTTCAGTTCCTATGAGGACGGACATGCGAAGGCTGTGCACATCAATTCCACGCAAACTTTGAGCAACATGAAAAACAAGCCCGCATGTTGGGCACGTGGAAAACAAGCCCAGTGATTCGGTTTTTTTCAGTCTAGTCTGTGACATCAAAGCCTTGGGCAAAGCATGTCCTCTGGCACACATACAGACACACACACACACGCACACGCACACACACACACACACACAGAATCTGCAGGTTGTTTCAGACATGAACATACTCTCACTGTCACTTGTTTCATATTTAAATCATGCATAGATCTCCTTCGGCCATTCTCCTGTTGGCTTTTAAAGTGCAGGTTTGATGTTAAAATTCCAACAGCATATAAAAGCCCCTGTCGGAGGTGGTGAAGGAGCAGGCTATAATCAATAAATTTTTGCTTTTTTTTTCTCTCTCTTGCAGCAACTTGGGCCATATGGTTCTCTGTCAGCTTCTGCTTTTAATTTACTCGTTTTGTCTGCTGTGAAAACAGACCAACAATTTATCTGAATTGCTGATTTAATCAGGAAGGCAAGAGGCAGTGGTGGAGAGCTGCACTCAAACTGGCACACTCCTCCTTTCTCTGAAACACACACACACACACACAACACACACACAGAGCGCACGCACGTACATACATATACATGCACACACATGCTGCACACATGCACATGCATGCATGTACACTACACATGCTGACATCTACAGATAGCTCATATGCACACATTCTGCATACACTCTCACACATACCAATGCAGTTATGCTCATACACACACACAGTTATACACAGTGTTATACAGAAAGAGCCTAGTCCGGAGGATATGCACACAGAGGTGCGTTAAACTCAGAGCTCTACCATGCTTACCATTAAATCTGCCACTTGAACCTTCAGGTGATCATTTCAATTTGCTACATCAAAGCCTCCTAAACACTGGCTCAGGTATATGCAAGGAGTTTTTTTCCCCTCCAGAAACACTCTCATTCAACAACCACCACAAGAAAATTTTGTTCGCTATGAAGTAAAGTGATACTTGCAAGTCAAATTGAAGGAAAAACATGAACTGAATCCAGGTCAATGTCAGTGATATGGTTTTACCACGCTAACTGAAGATAGGGAGATTCAAAGGTAGTGCCGTGAATTATATTGTGGGGCAGAGGTGGAGTTGAGATGAATGAATGAGGTTCTGGGGGCTAAGGGAAGGGGTCAAACTGAATGAGGTTCCGAGGGGGGTCAGGAGGTCAAAGTGGGACACGTCTGGATCAGGGAGGTGCAGGAAGGAGGACAAAGCTTGTGCGGCATAGGGTTGTGTCCTATGTGTGATGGATGAAATGGTCTCAAATAGCCTCTCTGGAATTGTACCCCTGACATCCTGTGAGCAAAAAGTACTTCATCAATGCAATCTACAATGCAGGAATCTAATGCATTGGCCCACACTCAGAGAAAAACACACACACACACACACACACACACACACACACACACACACGCGCACACACACACACACACACCGCAAAATATCGCTATCTTTGAATTTATGCTAAAAGTATTTACATGCTTTAGACCACAAGCCCCTGAATGCCCTCATACTCGCCATTGTAAAGCCATCAAAGGTCATCAAAAACATCTGAAAGTATCTAAAATGTCCGTCATCACACTCAAAATTGGGAAAAACTCCAGAAAGTGAACTATCCCTTTAAATTCAATTTAACGTCATGGCTCATACATTGATAAATAATTGTGGATAATTTATCTAAGGCTTTGTACGTGAGCCTTTCATTGCGATCACTACTGATAGAACATGCGAGAGAGATAGGCAGCTGTAATGAGGATAGGTGCACAGGTGGCCTACGAATGGGAGCTCATCATCACACAGCTGGACCTGTCTAACGAGGGGGCTGTCTGGCGCACGCAGCCGAGCTCCACTCCCCTGACCTCACAGGCCAGGAGCACTTTCACCACCTGGCCTGCAGCAACGTACAGGTCTCACTCTACGCAAGGCCATACTCTTCACCAAGGTCCACTTTACTACGCAAGGCCATACTCTTCACCAAGGTCCACTTTACTACGCAAGGCCATACTCTTCACCTAGGTCCACTTTACTACGCAAGGCCATACTCTTCACCTAGGTCCACTTTACTACGCAAGGCCATACTCTTCACCTAGGTCCACTTTACTACGCAAGGCCATACTCTTCACCTAGGTCCACTTTACTACGCAAGGCCATACTCTTCACCTAGGTCCACTTTACTATGCAAGGCCATACTCTTCACCTACCACTTTACTATGCAAGGCCATACTCTTCACCTAGGTCCACTTTACTACGCAAGGCCATACTCTTCACCTAGGTCCACTTTACTACGCAAGGCCATACTCTTCACCTAGGTCCACTTTACTACGCAAGGCCATACTCTTCACCTAGGTCCACTTTACTACGCAAGGCCATACTCTTCACCGAGGTCCACTTTACTACCGAGGACAAACTCGCTGAGCTGGCTGCTTCATATGTATGTCGCTACAGTATATGATGGTGGTGGGATCAGCTGCCTGTAGTTTAGAGGTGCTACACAGATTCAGGCATAGGCCAAAAACCCTTGTCAGAAGAAAACTGCTAACCCCTTTGATGTGAGCGCTAACGCTCTATAATTAACTCTGTTCTGGCTTTCACTCTTGCCTTTGTCATTTGCATTTGTAAGTTGTAAGTTGCTTTTGACAAAAGTGCAGTAAGTTTTCCATAAGGTGTGTGAATATGAGCTTACCAGAAGACATGCAAATTATTTTCTTTGTTTTTTTGACATGTGTAAGCTCCACGTGTATACATACACAACACTTTTTTTAATTTAATAGAGAATTTATTGTAACCTTGCACTGGATTTTGAAACTCTGCTTTCAATTCAACAATAATTTGCCATTCTGTGTTTATGAATATTGTTTTAATAATTCATGAGCAGCACATCATTTTAAAATGTTAACTTTAATTTCAAGTTGTACATATGAAGACCATCCAGAAAAATATATTTTTTAAATGAAAAAGAATGAAATCCAATTCAATTGTTTGGCTGGATGGAAGAAGCATTTAGAAAAAATTTAACAGACATTTGGGAGGCACGTAATGCGTGTAACCAAATGCTTTCTCTGCTTTTATGAGTTTTAGAGAACGATTTTTAAGTGCTTTAATAACAGTCAATTAAGATCTTTTACTGGAAAAAAGACAAAGACAATACAATTATCGCCATGCTACCCTGCAAGGTTACTCGCAATGAGTTATACATTGATGCATAAGAGAAGACAATAAGCCAGAGTATGTTAATGGTTATTTCACTGATTACACAATTGTAGAACAACTTTTTTTGCGCATTTGAAAAAGCCTGTGTTTTGTTCATCAAGAGGGAGAAAAAAGCTGTTAAGCGCACTGATAAGCCTAGAAACTGTTCCGTCTACAACGCAAAGGAAGCGTGTGTGCCAAATCTCTATTCCAGGCTTTACAGAAATAACTTGATTTACAAAGTGAACACTGAAAAAAGAGAATGTGGAAAGAGTGGGATCTCAGATAACCATAACAACTACCGAGAAACTTGTGTTAGCAGCATTCTTGGGAAGGTTTTTTGTAGTATTTTATACACAAGAGGCTCTATCTTTATGATCTTAGCGCACGGTCTAAAACGCATGGCGCAAGTGCATTTAGGGCGTTTCCAAACTCCACCTTAGCTAGTTAGACGGCGGATAATTTGAGCACAAAACAAAGTGCAAGGGTCAAATGGGCTGAACTCATTAATTATAGGTGTGTCTTGGGCGTAACATACAATGAACCAATCAGAGTGTCATCTCGCATTCTCTTTAAAAGCCACCTGCGTTTGCACCTTGGTGGATTACAAATATGAGAGCAATTTACAGCTGGTATATATGGCAGTAAAATGCAAAAATGTATTGTGTAATGTGCTGCAAATTAGTTTTAATTTTCTGATTGTTGAAAATGTTTATTTTCCTTAATTAGACTGTTGAAAAAATGGCAAAATTCTAATTAATCTCAGTTTTTTGATCTGCATTAAAAAAAACCTTATGCAATCCCCGGGACCCTAGGCTATTTGAATAACAATAAATGCATTATTCCCTGGACAAGGTTTTTTTTCAATCAAAACCATTCCATGTAGCAGTATACAGTGAGCACCATAATTAATTGGACAGTTACACGTGTTTTGTTCTTTTTGTTCTGTACGCTAGCACTTTGAGTTTGAAAGGATACAATGATAATGCGGTTGAAGTGCAGACTGTCAGTTTTAATTAGAGGGTATTCTCATCCATATCGGAGGATTCGTTTAGAAATTATAGAACATAGTTGTACATAGTTGCCCCCATTTTCAGGCATCAAAAAATATTGGACAGTCTAACATAATGTAGAATAAAGTAATCATTTTTTATATTTGGTCGTATGTCCTTTGCATGCCGTGACTTTGTGAAGACTGTGATCCAGCAATATCAAAAGATTCTTCATATCTTATTTTCTGGTACTCTTACAAGCGAACATCTCTGCATTTGAATGGATCTCTATGGGAATTGGGGGACTAGATTAAGCTGTAAATTATGCTGGAACAGTATGGAATGCATGGTTGGCGAAATGGCTGCAAGTCATCAAGGGTCTGAGGTATCAAATGAGCCTCAAGCAATCACTTTCCTGCCAGATATGCAGTAGATATGGATGGATCACTTTAAGGGTTGTTTCTCCTGACAAATTGTCCTATTGAACTCTATGGAAAAACAAGTCAGGAGAAGAAACCCTTGAAATTATCCGTCCACTGCCATATCTGGCAGCAGAGTTATGGTTTCAGGCTTGTTAGATACGTCAGACCCTTGATGACTTAAATCCATTTAGCACCAGCCATGTGTTCCATACTGTTCCAGTGTAATTTACAGCTAAATCTAGTCCCACCCCCCAATTCCCATGGAGATCCATTCAAATGCAGAGAGGTTATAGTATCGCTTGTAGGAGTAGTATTTTGATATTGTTGGGTCACAGACATCAGGACGTCATGGCATGCAAAGGATACACCAACTATAAAAAAATTACATTTTATTCTACATTATGTTAAACTGTCCAATATTTTTTGATGCCTGAAAATGGGGGGGGGGGGGGGACTATGCACAAAAGGTTCTATAATTTCAAAACGGTTCATCCGATATGGATGAGAATACCCTCAAATTAAAGCTGACAGTCTGCACTTCAACCTCATTGTATCCTTTCAAACTCAAAGTGCTAGAGTACAGAACCAAAATAACGAAAAATGTGTCACTGTCCAATGAATTATGGTGCTCCCTGTATAGCTATGGTAAACCAAGCAACCTGCCGACATTTTGCTTATCTTTTCTGGTAGCTAACAATATTGTAGAAAATAGTACTTTTATATTTTAATTACACAAAAAAAATATGTGCGACAACTGGTTATTGTTTGTATTGACAGAATCTGCTTCGTTTGCGTTCGTATACATGCTAGAATTTTTATTTTGAGATCATTTAAGCTGCCCTGTAGAAGTGAATGGAGAGTGACAAATACCCTATTCAGGATTATCACCCCAGGGTAGCACACAGCAACTAACGAACATATTTCACCACCACTTAGACTCATATCATGGCCAGGTAACTACACAGCCCAAAGTTCTACCAAAAGTTCAGTTGTGATTTAACACAAGCTTGAATGCTATTTGGCCCTAAGGAGACAGTACACCCTGGCAGAATATTTTACCTTGATGACAGATAACAAATGGAGAAAAGCATTGACAATCGAGAGACTCAGTGAGCACAGCCTGGCCATAGAAAGCAGCCGTCACAGAGAGGGGGCAGTGGAGACAGAGCTGCAATTCCTTGCAGAATCCCCAAAATACCAGGACATAAGTAAAAACGTCTATTCAAACAATTGGAACCATTTACCCAGACATCCCAACTTACAATAATATTTAAAAAACCTATATAATGGGGGAGGAAATGTAATGTGTAATTGGCTGTACCATCTCCATTATTTCCATTGTTAGTCAGTAGTTTTGTTCTTATTACTGTCCTCAGTGTTTATCATTTAACTTTTAGGTTGAGCGTATGTTTCCCTTTCTTTGTTTTTATTTATGTCTTTACTTTGTATTTATATTTTTCTACTGTATTAGTTATGTATTTTTACATGTTGTTTATTGTTTCATTGTTAATTGCTTTGGCAATACTGTTTATATGCAGTCATGCTAATAAAGCTTCACTGAATTGAATTGAGAAAGAGCGAGAGAGAGAGAGAGAGAGAGAGAGAGAGAGAGCGCGCAGGGCTCCTGCACGCCAGGGCAGGCGGGCAGCTGTTTGATTCCCATCCCCTGGCTCTTGACAGCAGAAGGTCTCCTGCCTGTGACGCGCAGTATGATTAAGAGGTGACCAGGGAGCCACTTTACTTGATTCATGTCTATGTGTTGGTATCAAGCTCCCCACACCTGTGGTACTACTGGCCCCAAATGAGGGAGGGCCATAGAGAGAGAAAGAAAGAAAAGAAAAGAAAAAAGGAGAAAAAAAGAGAAAGAGGGGACCTCGGAAGAGGCTTCCAAAATTAAAATGCAAGGTCCCTCATCAAGAAATAAACCATATTTTGTCACTTTATTTGGCTGCAAATCAAGTTTTGTGCAGCTTATCTTTTTTTATCTTTACAAATGTTTTTGCCAAACGGTGTTGCATTTAAATTATAACTCGCCCTAGTCCTTCACAAAACAAAGAACTGATGCCTTGCTTTTGTGAGCATTTTTTGAATTGGCAACTTTTTATTCACTTAAATTTGCATGATTATTATCATCCGACAGCATCCCTCTAGTCTCAATATCTCAAGTAGCTGTCAGACACACACGTCAGGAAATGCTACATCCATATTCAACGCACACTGGCTTCTGACTTGGCTTTGTGTTGAGAGCAAGGCGTAGACCTGCTGTCTGGAGCGTTGAATGTATTTCCAGGAAGCAGCAGCAGTATTCTCAGCGGCCCCCTCCACCCCTGCACAAGCGCTGGCGATGGATCGGAGCAATCACACAGACTATAAACACACTTAAATCAACACTTTAAATAAATGCTACATTTTGAAGAGTCATGTGACCACGCCTGTCGGGAGAGCGGTATGGTCAGACGGAAGGTAGAATGGGGCCATAAAAATGAGGGCCAAACGACACGTCAAGAAACATCTAAAAACATCAAACTCATGTACTACTGTGACAGGACACTGAACGTGACAAAGAAGCGAATTCAAGCAAACGCCGAACACCGCCTCGGCTTTGTCCTTCTCTCCCTTGTTGTGGTTGAGTCACCTGAGCCCCGATTTCACGCCCTGCAACTACGCATTGCTCTCCAACAGCGGAGCAACCCAAGAGAATCAGCTCATGACGGATTTGTGGTGTGCAGACTGCAGTAGACTTCTCTATGCAAGCAAAAAAGAGCTTGCACCAAACCGACATCTCACAGACACAGCTATTCAGAGCTACAAGAACACGAGTCAAGCCGCATTCACTCTATAGCATTTCAAAATGTTCCTCAATGTACGTTTTTTGATTACTCACTCTGTCATTTTTTTGACCGATACTACTATAGAGCTCAGAAAGCATCATTAAAAATCAAGAATGGAATTATGTCAACTGCTGAGCAATTTGCAAGTATTCAAATAAAGTGCACAATAAAATGGGAAAAGGGAAAATGTATTCAAATGACAGTCTGAATTCAGCTTCAATGTAATAAAACATTTTTGTACTTTATATTCCCACATATTCCAGGCAGATCCAGATAGAAAACTATTTTTTCCAGAATATGTCTTTGATTCCTGCTGTTGTCTTTGTCTTTGATGTATGAATTTAAGAGTAATAACCTAATTAAGCATGTATTCCTCAACTGAGCAAAATAGAGGCTATCATACATTCAAGGCACATATATCAGATAAAAACCATTCATGCATGAATTTAAAAGAATGTGTGCAGTGATTATTTATTCTATCTAATTCTGAAATCGCTATTGAGTGTGAAAAATAGAACCAATACTGATATTATTCAATTAAATTAGTCCATTGTTTCTTTCCATCACCCACACAAACCAAATAAGAGTGTCCCTATGCAGAGGTTTGTGTGAATTCCTGGCCAGAATGGGAGGTGCAGAGCAAGGTTGATGAGTATAAAACTCACAATTATGCAGACCCCACTAACTTTCTATATTATCCAGCTTCTCAAACTGTAGTTAAGGCTCGGTCTCTCTGTATCAGTACAGACCCCACTAACTTTCTATATAATCCAGCCACTCAAACTGTAGTTAAGGCTCGGTCTCTCTCTGTATCAGTACAGACCCCACTAACTTTCTATATAATCCAGCCACTCAAACTGTAGTTAAGGCTTGGTCTCTCTGTCAGTACAGACCCCACTAACTTTCTATATAATCCAGCCACTCAAACTGTAGTTAAGGCTCGGTCTCTCTCTGTATCAGTACAGACCCCACTAACTTTCTATATAATCCAGCCACTCAAACTGTAGTTAAGGCTCGGTCTCTCTGTATCAGTACAGACCCCACTAACTTTCTATATAATCCAGCCACTCAAACTGTAGTTAAGGCTCGGTCTCTCTCTGTATCAGTACAGTTCATAGCCTCTTTCCCACACATGGAAGTGAACGATAAACAATTTAATACAGACCTCTGCAAGTGAGAAAAAAACCTGATAAAACCCTTCAGTGTGGTCATCCGCAACAGGCTCAATGTCTAAAGTCAAACTGTTTCCACAGTCTTAGCTTTTAAGATGATGGCTTAGTGCAAGCTGAATGACCGCAAAGGCAAGGTGCGCATTAAATGTGATAATAAAGGTATGATAAATGTGAATCTCGAGCAGTATTTCTCCATCATAGTTTTTAAAGTACCCTTGGTTGCCTTTCATGCCTTATTGGCGCTTGTGGCTACTGGTGTTAAAATCAAATTAGCAAAACAAATCAGCCATATGATGTGAAGCCCTGCTCTTGTTTTTTTATTTTTTATTACCAGTTTTTTTCCGAAGTTGCAGCTTTCTTGCCACAAGGGTCCCTATGGACGGGGCCAGATGTTCCGGCAGCACGCTTTCCCCGCTCGCCTACTAATGCAATATTCATGGGCAGCCGGGCGGTTATTTATTTATTTCATCATCCTGCACAACAAGCCAAGAGTTTTTTTCTCTCTCTCTCTCTCTCTCTCTCTCTCTCTCTCTCTCTCCCTCTCTCTCTCTCTCTCTCCCTCTCTCTCTCTCTCTCTCTCTCTCTCTCTCTCTCGCTCTCTTTCTCTCTCTCTCTCTTTCTCTCTCTCTCTCTATCTCTCTCTCTCTCCTCCTGTCGGTCTGTCTTCCTTCTCTCCAGTTTTCATTGCCAGATCTGTTATGTGCTGGACTCTTGGGTGGAAATAAAGAAAGGTAAAGGTTCGAGAACAATTCCCCATGACGTGACCGAGAAACGGTTGGCTTACAGGCGGAAAAATGTGGTATTTTTAGCAGCAGTATATCGTTCAAGCTGTTAATTCTACAAAACAGTTAATCTGGCAATCTGCCTTTATTACTTACACTGCATTGTGCAGGGGAGCTGGAGCCAGGGTTCAGACAAACATGAGGCAGTGTGCGCCATTCCAACACCACTGACTATTTCTTAAACTGGGAAACTACTAGTCATCCTGTTTTACACCGCCGCTATACTTCCTGAATCAGCTGATATTTAAATACTATGTCATGGAACATTTCTTCTATTGTATGAATATGTCTTGGGGTACTTTTCCAAGGGGCCAATATTAGCTATTTTTGCAATCCTCCTGAAGAAGAATGCATATAAATAGTTTTCCTCTACCCTTGGTGCTTGAACTTGCCTTTGCCATAACAGGTTTGGGAACTACATTTACATGTACACCTTTACATGAACTACATTTACATGTACACCTTTGGCAGATGCTCAAATCCATGCAGACTTTCATAAGTGCAATGTATTTGTTGTTTCCAGCTGAAGAGATTGAATGGTAGTATTTTATATCTGGACAAATGTCCCAAACCATAGTACAATAGCCAAACTGCAAAACAAAATGTCCAGACAGTGTCACACCTCTACTTTGAGGTTCAGGAAAAGATTTGGACAGTCAAATATGGCTTTTTGATTGATTCATAGTTCCAGAGTCAAACTAACCCTCTATGACTTGTTTGCATTTAAAACTCACCAGAAAAAGCTCAATTGTTCACTGCTCCTCTTAGTCAAGCAGGAAACAAAGAGACCAATGGTGATCACTGGATATCTAAAAGCTATTTCAGCCCCAGACAGCAAATAGGCCCCTGCAGACACAAGTTCCCCAACTGCAGTTGCAATAGTCTTTTCCAATAATAAGGGAATTTCCTCCTCTCAGTTCATTGTCTTCTCCGTGCATAGTACACTGTTTTGTACATCAGCTGTAAGGCTTTAGAAGAGATATCTCCTCTTATAAACTTTTTTATGGAGGGGAGCAGCTTGGTATTTATTAATAATATGGAGTTTTCAAATATTGTTTTACCTCTCCAAATGAAAAGACCACAAAATATAGGCTGTTACACTAACATTTCTGAACAAGGTCAATGACAAAGTGGATAGCAGCCAATGAACCATTCAAGGTGCCACAAATAAATCTGTAATTTCACTGGAACATCTCCGGAATATAAATACCTCGATAATAAAATAACCGAAATGATCAAATTACTACCTGGCTTCACCCAGCCCTTCCTCGTTAACTTCCCAG
This sequence comes from Ilyophis sp. 1 JC-2022, assembly GCA_022702515.1. Taxonomy (NCBI): domain Eukaryota; kingdom Metazoa; phylum Chordata; class Actinopteri; order Anguilliformes; family Synaphobranchidae; genus Ilyophis; species Ilyophis sp. 1 JC-2022. The sequence continues at coordinate 48,501,994 of CM040399.1, read as the reverse complement.
AATAGATCACACCAATGAACTTGTTTTTTTATTTGTTTTGCATAACTGGAATCTACTTATAAAAATAATTATAGTTTTATGACTGAGCAAATGGTTATGCTATCAGTCATGTTATTTTGTGATGCTGAACACATCACAATTTAGCTCAGTTGCAATTAAATTGCATGACTGTAGGTTTACATGAGACTCATATTTGATACTAATTTATGATTTGATTTTAATGTCACATGAAGTAAAGATAGACTCTTACAGTATAGAGTTCTTCCATGTTCTACCTATGACAATTCCTGATGTCTCTATCTCTATATCTGGCCTTATCTTCCTCAGAGAACAGTTTTTATTTTACAATGGTACAGTTTTTCCTGGTGGAATAGGGTTTATTGAACAAGCAAGATATAGAAAGGTTATTCTTAAGAGGCAGTGTCCAAATCGATTCTTGCCATACTACAGCTCTTCTCGAGAAGGTTTTGTTTTATTGATTGATTGATTGATTGACCAGTTATTCTGAAGGTCACCCATTCACATTCTGGTTGCATTGGATCACGCTGCTGACCCCAACGAGTAAGCGTTTTCTCTGTTTGACTGTAGAAAGTTGTGGGACAATATGGGTCAAAACACATCATTATGAGAAAGACATAAGGACAAATATGGGTTCAAAGTTTTGTACATATTGTGGAAGCATCACCCAACAGAAGAAAACACTGTGCGTGTCAATGCCATTGTCTTTGAACTGCACCAGAAGCATGTGTGTGATGCCTAACCAGTTTATGGATCCCCATATTAGCTTTCCAGCTTCATAGCTACAGACACGAAACAGATAGACATCTGAATTAACTTGGCAGACTCCCTATGGAGCTCAATGCATTCATACATCCTGTAGACAAGAGGATCCAAATTTAATTATGAGGGCAGTAGTGAACAATTCAGCTGTTGAAATGACAAGGAAGCTGACCAGAGTCCAAACGAACAGCTGAGCTAGTGACATCATGCAGGCAGTGTGGCAGAGCAGACAGCAGAAGCAGTGACATCATGCAGGCAGTGTGGCAGAGCAGACAGCAGAAGCAGTGACATCATGCAGTCAGTGTGGCAGAGCAGACAGCAGAAGCAGTGACATCATGCAGTCAGTGTGGCAGAGCAGACAGCAGAAGCAGTGACATCATGCAGTCAGTGTGGCAGAGCAGACAGCAGAAGCAGTGACATCATGCAGTCAGTGTGGCAGAGCAGACAGCAGAAGCAGTGACATCATGCAGTCAGTGTGGCAGAGCAGACAGCAGAAGCAGTGACATCATGCAGGCAGAGTGGCAGAGCAGACAGCAGAAGCAGTGACATCATGCAGGCAGAGTGGCAGAGCAGACAGCAGAAGCAGTGACATCATGCAGGCAGAGTGGCAGAGCAGACAGCAGAAGCAGTGACATCATGCAGGCAGAGTGGCAGAGCAGACAGCAGAAGCAGTGACATCATGCAGGCAGAGTGGCAGAGCAGACAGCAGAAGCAGTGACATCATGCAGGCAGAGTGGCAGAGCAGACAGCAGAAGCAGTGACATCATGCAGGCAGAGTGGCAGAGCAGACAGCAGAAGCAGTGACATCATGCAGGCAGAGTGGCAGAGCAGACAGCAGAAGCAGTGACATCATGCAGGCAGAGTGGCAGAGCAGACAGCAGAAGCAGTGACATCGCACAGTCAGTGTGGCAGAGCAGATGCAGTGGCTGTGTTCCAAGTTGTACTGAGTGCTGAGTTTCTCTCTTGCTCTCTCTCTTTTTCTCTCTATCAAATTCAAATAAGATGTATTGGTATGACCACACATCAGCATAGTATTGCCAAAGCGATTGTTTACAGTGACTATCTATCTATCTATCTATCTCATTTTATCCATTTATTTTTCTTCTTTCTTTGCCGGTCCTTGTAAAATGATCCGTTCCCAGTAACGGTGGTTGTTTTTGCCTTTTGTTAGTTGGACTTGTGTTGTAGTTTGACTAATATGCTATTTCCCCTTGGTTTTCCAGTAATGAAAACGTTTCATTCTATTTTCTTATTTTCTGTTTGGTTTGTAAGTATGTGAACACATAGGTCTCGTCCTTTGTTCCGTGCATTAAAGGAGACCTTAAAAGTCAAAGTCTCTCTCTATCTCTCTCTCTCTCTCTCAACTATGTGTAGCTTCCTCCCCCATCCTGCACCTGCCACAGGAGTATTTCCACAATGAGGTGTGTCTACACAGAGACCGCCTACAGGCTGCTTACACAGCCCTCCCCGCCCTGCAACACTTAGCGTTCTCTCCCACCTGTACGTGCTTTACTCTGACTGGAAAACAAACTGCAGCTGAACAACACCTGATTACCTTTGTCCACATCCACTCAGTAATCACATTTACTGAGATTACCGGCTAATTACAGATTAATAAATTGTTACTCCTCAAATGCATGGGGAATTGCAGGCCCCGGTTATATTTAACATACCTATATAACATACTTACACATTGTTAAGCATACCTTGACAGGCTTGCAGACTGCTGTGTGAGTGTATGTATATTTATTTGCGTGTCTGTATTTATATAGTATGCACCCCAATCACTACGGGATAGAAAAACGTAGGGTCGAAGGATGTAACAAATGGTATTAAATTTAGTCAATAGAAAATACAATTGAAAAAAATAATAATAATACATTTTTGAATGTGAAAGAGTTAAAGTACAATTATATTTTACAATACTGTTTAGTTATCCATTGTGTGACAAAAGTGAATAAACAATGGCTATCTGTTTTGAAGAAGGATAACCTTTTTGGAAATCTGGTAAGGGGATTTATTGGCCATAATTCACCACGGGTATTCTACCTGTTTACCAGTTTTGTGGATTAAGACCTTTTATAAACACGATATAAACGTTGATTCGCATTTTATTACTTGTACCTGTCTGCTGTGGGCACCCAGTAGTACCAGAGTAATAGTTTCAGCTTTCTCACACCATGGAACCTTGTGGAAACATAAATAATGTCGCTTGCCCTACTATAAAAGAGTATATTTTAATCACAAAATTTAACTAAAGGGCATTTAAATGCGGAGTAAGATCATTTGAGGGGTTAGCGTCTTTCATTTTCAGCTGGGTTTTTCCCCCCTTTTTTAACATTCAGACAAACATCAAGTACTAAGATATGCGTGTAGTGTAGAGAAGAAGGCATGCTCTGCGGAACAAATGGTGTTAATTTGCAGCACGTCTCTGAAGCTGCACATTAGAGAGGAGCCTTCGGGGGAGAGAGAGAGGAAACAGCAGCTGTGCTGGAATTAATGTCTGCATGCCAAATTAGAACCGCCATGCATCTCCGTCAGAACAAAAAAAGGGGTAAGACGGATGAAAAATGAGAGAGGGAAGAAAGAGGGTGGGTGAACAAGAGAGAGAGAGAGAGAGAGAGAGAGAGAGAGAGATAAAAGGATACGAGAGCCCAGGATTAGGATCACTACCAACTGTTTCAATCTATTAACAAACACTGCACCAGCAGCATCACTAGCCCCTGGGTAATACTACATACATGGGGGTTGGGGTAGGGTTGGAAGAAATAGTTTTACATAAAAAAATTGTCATCGTATTCTTCTTAGACTCTATTATTATTTCCCTTAAAAATGAATGCAATCATGCTCATCCTAAAGAAGGCTTAACGCTATTTTTCAAACACAATCCTGTTTAAAAAATAAATCTTCTGCTGGGGAAAAATAAACGCTGAAATTTAGGGAATTACCATGATATGCTGGAAGCAACTTTGTTGGTATCTTCTCTATTTTAATCTTTTAATAAATTATATCAGCCCCCGCACAGATGCCAGGTGGAGCAGATACTTGCTTGCCACTGTGGGGCTAGAATCAGAATGATAACAGCTGAACCCAAAAAAAAATCTGGTCAAAGCTGTGTGACCCAATACAGCACAATCGCCATTACATTATCTACCATGAGAACTTTATTATAACTGCCTGCATCCAGAGGACTGCATTGACTTTGGCTGCAGTCCAGTGTTGTGGTTTTCATTAAAAAAAAGTTGATTCCATAATATTTTGGACTGTCACTGGTTGTATGTTGTGATCGGCGCCCGCGGCGACGGCGGCGTTCTGCAGGCAGTCGCACACTTTGTCACCTTTGTTCACAGCTTACTTGTAGACAGTCCAGACGCAATGCTGTCTGTGTGCTGAATTAGCACGAGCATCGTAATACTCTTGGTATTGGAAAATCGCCGTGTCCCACCTCTATGGGGCCAATGTGGTGTGGTGGCATGTTGTGGACGCACAACAGACCAGACCAGGAAGCCAGTTGAACAGGCAAGTGTTAGTGTAAAATAATGTTATGCTCGTGATTCATCCCCACGCTACTATACGTAACACACTGGGGTGGTGGGGGGAAAGAGGGGTGGACACACACACACACACGCACACACACTCTTTTTTTCTAGCCGTAAGAACACATGTCAGTGTGATCTCAATGCACACGCAGGGCCCTTTGGGAGTGATGGGACTGGTATATACTGTAGGAGCAGGGGCCCTTTGGGAGTGATGGCACTGGTATATACTGTAGGAGCAGGGGCCCTTCGGGAGTGATGGCACTGGTATATACTGTAGGAGCAGGGGCCCTTGAGAGTGATGGCACTGGTATATACTGTAGGAGCAGGGGCCCTTTGGGAGTGATGGCACTGGTATATACTGTAGGAGCAGGGCCCTTTGGGAGTGATGGCACTGGTATATACTGTAGGAGCAGGGGCCCTTTGGGAGTGATGGCACTGGTATATACTGTAGGAGCAGGGCCCTTTGGGAGTGATGGCACTGGTATATACTGTAGGAGCAGGGCCCTTTGGGAGTGATGGTACTGGTATATACTGTAAGAGCAGGGCCTTTGAGAGTGATGGCACTGGTATATACTGTAGGAGCAGGGGCCCTTTGGGAGTGATGGCACTGGTATATACTGTAGGAGCAGGGGCCCTTTGGGAGTGATGGCACTGGTATATACTGTAGGAGCAGGGCCCTTTGGGAGTGATGGCACTGGTATATACTGTAAGAGCAGGGCCCTTTGGGAGTGATGGCACTGGTATATACTGTAGGAGCAGGGGCCCTTTGGGAGTGATGGCACTGGTATATACTGTAGGAGCAGGGGCCCTTTGGGAGTGATGGCACTGGTATATACTGTAGGAGCAGGGGCCTTTGAGAGTGATGGCACTGGTATATACTGTAGGAGCAGGGGCCCTTTGGGAGTGATGGCACTGGTATATACTGTAGGAGCAGGGCCCTTTGGGAGTGATGGCACTGGTATATACTGTAGGAGCAGGGGCCCTTTGGGAGTGATGGCACTGGTATATACTGTAGGAGCAGGGGCCCTTTGGGAGTGATGGCACTGGTATATACTGTAAGAGCAGGGCCCTTTGGGAGTGATGGTACTGGTATATACTGTAGGAGCAGGGGCCCTTTGTCTCAGAGCCTTAGCCCGTATGCCATTAGCAGCCATAATATAAATAATATTCAATGATACCTGCAGGCCAGCGGGTTAGAAGCCTGAGGCCATGGAGCTGACAGCACACTCCCAATGAATATAGGATGAGAGAGGGGGGAGAGATGAGCATTCATTGAATAAGGATGTGTATGCTTGTTTGTGTGTGTTTGTTTGTGTGCGTGTATGTGTGCGTGAGTGTGTGTGAATAGAACATGAATCTGTGAAACGGTAGTCTGCCTGTGGCTCGCTCATCTGGGCACACATGATCTCGCTGCCACTCTCCAAAGGACGAGAGAGAGAAGAGAGAAAGGGAGAGAGAGGGAAGAGAGAAAGGGAGAGAGAGGGAGGTTGTGAGAAAAGAGAGGGAGCAGGGGGAGGGCATTGAGAGAGAGGAGAGAGAAAGGGAGAGAGAGGGAAGAGAGAAAGGGAGAGAGAGGGAAGAGAGAAAGGGAGAGAGAGGAGAGGTTGTGAGAAAGAGGAGGAAGAGGGGGGAGGCATCGAGAGAGAGAGGATAGAGAAAAAGGAGAGAGAGGGAAGAGAGAAAGGGAGAGAGAGGGAAGAGAGAAAGGGAGAGAGAGGAGAGAGAGATCAGAGAAGTACAGCATGGGGGAAGAATGGAAAATGAAGGAAGAGGATGTCAGGTGAAGGACAGGAAGAGGGGGTCTGTCGGAATGACACACGCTGGATCAGCAGAGGGGCTCGGTGACTCTGCTCTCACCACCAGTCCATTGCGAGATTTGGGGTGATTCGAGAAAGCTGATCAGGAACGTGAACACAGTGAGAATTCCCTTGGGGGTACAGGAGGCGTTTACAGTGGGCAGAGGGGTAAGACAAAGCCATGTGCTGAGCCTATGTGAGTCATACACACTGAGGCTCAAAACAATACCCTGATCTGAACAAAGGACTGCGCAGCAAAAACCAAGCATAACAAGCATTCTAATCTTATATTTAGACTTTAGAATCTTATTTATGTCATATTTTTGATAAATAAAACTTTAAAAAGCGAATATTTTCCACTTTAGAGAAAAATAAAAGATTTTAAGTCTCATTTTAGCCTCAAGACTAAAACATTTGTTAAGACAGATCATTTCTGCATTGTAGAGGCATCATATGTTTTCCCAAATATGCTTTTATGTGCATAGTGATGTTAAATATTGTAAAAGCTACTTTTTATGGCCAACTCAACGCAGTCAAAACAATGGAGAATAAAGCTGGTTAGTGCTGTGCACCCCTGTGAATGCTGGTGCCTGGTGGATAACACCATTGTAATCACATCAATGGTTACAAGCACAATCACAGCAGGTCACAGCTGAGCAGAGCGCTCGCTAATTCGCGCGGTGAGGAAAAGCGCAATTTTTGTTTGTTAGTATTTTTTTTCCCCCGCGCGAATACGACGCGTCCTTCTTTGTGTCCTCTGCAGCGACAAAGCACCAGATTTCTGACCACCTTCACCAGCTTATCAACTGTCCAGCACTGTCAATACCAACCCCCCCTCCCTTCTTACCAGCTCACCTCCCCCTCCCTACCCCACCCTCTGGGAGGTGGCATCTGCCGGAACGCGCTCCACTGATTCCAGATGCACCGCCGCCAACACCCGAGCGCTCATTTCGATTCCATCACCCTCTCCCAATCATCTCCACTCTCCCCTGTGCAACATTAACGAGCCTCTTTCATTTGAATACGTAATTAGCCGCCCGAGCACTCTGCTTCGCTAATTTTGAGACAAAAGGAACGGAGAGGGGGAGACGTGACGAGAGGGGGAAGAGGAAAAAAAACACATTTGCATTAGAATTTAGCAGAGGGGACAAAATATTTCAACGAGCAGTTTGTCTCTCTCTCTCTCTCTCTCTCTCTCTCTCGCTTGCTCTCTCTCTCTCTCTCTCTCTCGCTCTCTCTCTCTCTCTCTCTCTCTCTCTCTCTCTCTCTCTCTCTCTCTCTCTCTCTCTCTCTCACTCTGCAGGATTAACTGTCTCAAGGTACAGACACTGGCATCTCTCTCTCCTTGGAATGTTGACCGATCATTTCAAACCAGTTGTTTACAGTTTCCGTGGCACGGTTCCGCGGTCTTCAGGAAGATAAATCGCGCAGCTGTCGTTGTGTTTTGATTTAGTATGACCGTCGAGCTTCACTTCTACTTCTCAGATCCACTGAAATATGCAACTGCTCGTCAGAAAAACACAAAAAATACCCCACTCTCCACACATGGGGATAACCAATACTCCATTCATTCACCCCAGTAATAAATGCTTCACAAACACACAGGCAGCCAACTGCCTCCCAGAGTCACAGACATAAAGGCATTCATTCACAGATATATTTAGGTATCCTACTATTCTACAGACACAATGAAATAACCCAGTGCTCCCGAAGTACAGTATTGAGAGTCAACAATTCTCCAGACACGTTGAGATGCACTACAATGTCACAGATACACACTACAATACCCTACTGTTCCATAGACAGACTACACAGATACACAAATGATCCAAAAGCATCATGCTTCTCCACATGCACTCACACTGAGATATCATCAGCACAACACACACACACACACACACACACGCAGATTCCCTTCTGCTTCCCGGAGGAACTCTCCATGTTACACACAGAGTGCTCATGTGAATGCTGGTGGAAAGCGTGCGTCTGTACGTGCATGTGTGTGTGTGTGTGTGTGTGTACGTGTGTGTGCGTCTGCCAGGATCGCACCGCTCACGCAGCCATCTGTGTGCCAACGCTGCACCACCCACGCTGGTCGCCCGCCAGCGACGCACCACTGTCTGTCAGCTGCAAGCCAAATGGACACTTTGATCCTATTAGGGCCTGTGCCAAATCCACACTTTCCTCATTAAAGGCCCGTATGTGCCAGCTCGGGGGCACATCCCTTTTAAGACCGTGCCAACTGAGCACTAGTGCCATTCAGATGCAGCTCGGACCCTCCTCCTCCACGCGCCTCCTGTCTCTCCCGGCGCACGGGACGGACCCCATGCATTATTCATTCGCCGGCTTACAGTTCTTACCGAAAAAAACACACACATGGCAGTTAATGAGGGCCACATCCAGGCAACGACGAGGCCCCCGCTCAGGGGCCAGTGCAGTGCAGACAGGTGGAGGGCTTAATGATTGCGTTAGCGGAGAAGTTACACTATCTCGTTGGCTGGAACTTTCCTCCAACGGAACGTTATTTCCCCCCAGGAAAGTGAGAGTGAAAACTGCAGCGCCGTAAAATCAGAATTTTCCTCATTAAAGCCCCTTACTCACGGAGCATCTATCCACAGTAATGAGTAAAACACAAAACTGTACGGCTCTGAGGATCATCTATAATCCAAGGAAATAGCACTTCCTAAAGAGAGAGGCAGGAAAGGGGCCGTCCGTTAGCTAATTGTGTATCCATACACTGTGAATTTAACATTGACGTACAGTAAAGTGTACGGTACACAGTACATGGCAGTGTGTACAGGAGCCGCACTGAATGCTGGGAAAACTGAGTGCTCACAAAGCCCTAAAGAGACCTCTAACTGTTTGACTTTGTTCCTTCATCAACGAGCGACTCCCACTTAGAGCTGTTTATTGAGGTGAGCAAAGCGCTGCACTTGGTTGGAATTGGTCAATCACCAATGAAACAATTAGGTCAAATGGTTACACCTGGGTTAACAGCTTTGTCCAGCATTGCTCCCCTCCCTGAGGGAGTAAGAAGGGGCTGTGAAGCCCGCCCTTGCTGGGCACGCTTCAAGTGACTCAGATGTCATTGCGCAGGATTACAGAGTATTGACATGTCATCAGGGTCACGGGAGTCAGCCCCGTGTCCTTTATAACCAAACCTCCTGGGATCTGTTAGCTGCAAGAGGAGGAAAAAGGCTCAGTTCCATCTTACTTATTGCCAACTGTGATGTCCTTCTCTGACCTCTGACCCCTACCTAAGTAAAGCCTATCTGTCTTCTGGGTCCAAGGGAAGATGCTTCATAGCTCCAGCTATTGACCATTTTCTATTGCGCTTTTTGTTTCCAGGTAGATTTGTAAAAGCATTTGTTGTTTTTATGTTTTCTGGGTGTAATTATTTGTACAGAGATGAAGGAATTAATATTTCTGAGATGCATAAATGCCGTCATGTCATTGTGGGACGTTTATTGTTTATGTCTAATCTACAAATTAATTTGCGAATCAAAATAGACGCATATATCACACACACATACATATTTGTGTATTATATATGTATATATAATTTATCATATGTACTATATATACACATATACATAAATACACATGGTACTGTATATATGATTGTTTGAGAATTCATAAATCAGCTTGACACAAGACATCACAGGAGAGAAAATACTGCTCTCATTTATCAAATCTTCATTGCGCAGTTATTGTATTTGACTTCTCAACTACACACTGTCAAAACAAGACAGTCCCTGTTAAGATGTTTTTGTACACCTTGCATTTTCAGAAATACAATGGCACTGATTTCCACTGTGTGACAAAATCATGTCAATTTACAGCTGAGAGATATTGCCTGATCCCCTCCCCCCCTTTGCTTTGAAGATGAATGGCAAACTGCTGCTTTTTATTTCTGTGTTCAGTGACAGATCGTTTGAAGATGGCGGGGATTCTTCCAGACGCAGACTGTGTGCAAAAGAATCTCGGCAGTGAAGACTATAGCTCAGTGTGTGAAGCTTTGCCCCCAGCCGGGGCCCTGCGTCATTATTGCCCTCATTCTTAAGTGTAAAAGAGGCATCGCAACATTGGGAATTGAAACAACTATTTATTTGGGAGTATTTAGCGGCAAGAGAGAAACTGTTGAATTACGGCAACCTCCTGTGTGACTAGCTGCGTAAACAAGGTGCCCGGGAACCTGACAAAGCGCTGTTCGCACAACGCTCGTGTGTCGCGTTTCATCGGGCCAGGAAGGGGTTAAGCCCGCTTTTCAAAAGTGTTGTCTCCGCATCGATGTACATAATGTACTCCTCATTTGCATACTGCAGCGCGAGCTCAATTAAAATGAACTTTTAATTTCTTACAAGTAAATTAGTTTTGCATGTGATGCGTGCAAATGTCGGGATAATGGGTGCGTTTTAATGAGCTCCGAAGCTGAGCGCATCCGATAAACTCTCGGGAAGGGGAGCTGGGAGGCCGGGGAGGTGGCACTCGTGAGCCCGGCTCTTCCCTGCAATTCCCGCTCTCTCTCTCTCTCTCCCTCTCTCTTTCTTCCTCTCGCCTCTCCACTTCAAGGCCAGAGGTGGCCTTTATTTTGGTGTGCAAATGATCTCCGGGGCTGAGAACAGGTGCGGCGGCAGAGAAAGGGGCCCCCGCTGCGGTACGGACGCGTGCATAAACAAGGGCCGCCGGCCCGGGGGCCGGGTGTTGTCATATTCCTGACAAATTGAGGCTGGCGAAGGCGGGACGCATTGTTTCCAAAAAGGCTCCGCGACGCGGCGGCCCCCGGACGTGCTCTCTGATATGGCGGGCACGGCGTCTTGTTCAATCGTTCCGTATGCAAATACGCGCACGGCGCGTCCCGGCCTCGCACAATGGGAGACGTCCCATACCGAACCCACAGAGATCATTAAAGCAGAGGGCCCACTGCCTGACACTCGTTCTGCTGCAGGTGCACCCAGTTTGACTTATTCTGGGCCGAGCCTCTGCAGGGCCTGGTGAAGAATGATCAGACAGAGAGAGAGAGAGAGAGTGAGGGGGGGGGGGGTTTGGTAGAGGGAGAGAATCCCACACAGACTTGTTCAGATTGTGTGTGTGCGGACAGGACCCGCAGGCACGTAAGCACACCGTCTTTTGCTTTCTTGCACACGTACCCAACGTACCCAGCGTACCCAAGCGCGCACCAGTGTGCAAGTGCGTGGGGAGGTGGGGTGAGGGATGGGGGGCCACAATAACCCCTTTATGGGGGCCATAAATGAAACTTCAGAAATTCCACAGAAAGCTTGCCTTCCTCGGGGCCAGAGTTGATTGAGTGTTCAGACGAACCACCACCCCCCGCCCCCCCTCACAGCTGCTAAGACGGATATTACCGTGACTTACCTGGGAGGCAGCAATACCGAGAGCCGCATGCTAAAACCCAATCAGCTAATGTTGATAAAGGAGGCGGGGCAGAGACATCTGTTCACACAACACAAAACTCATTTGAATCACAAGATGAAATGACTCACATCTGCTGAATTTGAAAATATCCTCCTATCCCCCCCTCTCTCTGTCTCTCTCTTGCTCTCTTTTTAATCGCTCTCTCTCTGTCTCTCTCTGTCTGATTCTCTGTCTCTCCCTCCCTGTTTAAATGTGGATTCAGGAGTGGGTGGGCCACAGCGGGAGTCACACTTAGTGACTGGCCTTGGGATGCCCTTCATAAGCTGGTCTTGTTGGGAAGTTGTGTTAAATCACAGACACGTGTTGAACGCACTGGGATGGGATTTAATCAAGCTTTAGTGAGTAAAGGCCTTGAAGGCAAGGAGCTTGGAGGCTCTGCATTATGTAGGCTATATTTCCGCCACCACTTGTTTCCTCACACAGATAAACATCACCCCCTTCCCTGCTCTGACAGACTACACCGAGTCTTTAGTCATGCGCTCTCTTTCGCCTGAGCGAGCTCACAGCGCAGGCTGTTGGAGAGCTGGCAGCCGCGGTCAGGGCTGGAGCCTGCGTGCCTCGGATCCTACTGCTCACCGCCACAGGACTGGAGCCAATTAAAATCCTGCCAGTCCCCTCTCTGTCTCCATTGAGACACACGCGCGCGCACACGCACACGTGCACACACATGTTAATTAACAGGCATAAAGGAAAGCCCGTTTTGAAAGACAATACACATACAGTACATATCTACCTGTCACTGGAAGCATGAAACATCTTACAGACTTCACAAATATCAGTGTTGTTAATCAATTCCATCTCACTTTTTCATGAAAAAATATTTTGTTCTCAAAAAGTTTAGGAAATAATGAAACAGTTTTTTAAATTTACAAACCTCACCAAGAAACTACATGAATGCCTTCCAATACAAATAACATGTCTCAAAATAAAATAACAAAGAAACTGACACACACATCCAATATTAGGCACTTGGTTGAGCATGTTATGCTGCCATTTCCACCATGTTTATACTATTTATTAACTTCGCAAAATAGTGGGAGGAGGTCATGCAAATAAATTACTTAAGCACGCATAAAGTGATTTACTAAGCCCGAAAGCAAGTTTGGGAAAGGTATTTGCATCTGCATTTTAGTACAAAGGGAAAGCAGGTATTAAAAAACATGCAATCGATAAGATGACGGCTGTCATTGACAGTGCGGGTGTGTTTGGAATATCCATAACTGAACGTTCTGAATGATTGCGTAACAATGGGCGCTAATTAACTGGCCCATTCTAATGCTCAAAATACACAAAAGGAGAGTTTGTGGATACATACATCATAAACAGTAAGAATAAATATAGTTTTAATTATGAAGCAAATAAAAAAAAACTGGTTTTAGACATTTTTTCCCATTCATTAAATGGTTTTTAATGCTGCCAGTCTTTTCACAAGATATTTCGTTTTCTTACGAGATATTTTTTAGTGTAGGCTAACCATTCCAAACACGCAAAATCTCTCATTTAAATTTGTGGCTGGAGTAATTAACATAATGACTCTTATGATCACCCGCAAAGTGTGAAATGATAACGCGTGCAAATACTTTGGCTGCGCCCACAAAATAACACCCCTTATTAGGGATCTTGATAAATCAACCCCTACATTTACTAATACATATGTATAATTGCAGGATTGAGGAAGGGAAATTATTGTGCAAGAAACATCATTCGGAAATGAGTGTTTGCCTCAAATCCATCACAGGCCAATGCAAAGAGGTGGAAGCTGCTATTGACCCATATAGTAAAAAGATCATCAGGCATGATGGACGGGACGGGATCCATCGTGGAATTATGAAAAACGGGATGAAAAACGGGCACGCGCTGCAAGGTCCTCTCTGCGCTGACCCTGGACGCCAACCGTGGAACGCTGACCTGATGCGGGCGGTATTTCACCTCCGCCCCATTTCTTTTTGGGGTCAAACTGCAACCAGCCTCATCCACAAATACATATTCATGAGAAGGGTCACACGTACACCAACCACCCGCCAACCCTTTTATTCATAATAAATGCCTTGATTGATTGTGAAATTAAGCAATTTGCATTTGCTCATGTGAAGTGTGATTTTGGAAAGAAGAAACACTCACCTGCAGTTGATGCATAATGCAGAGCTTTGTGTTAAGTCTTCTGCAAACGCCTTTATGCTATTCAATCTCAGCAAAAGCAATTAGAAAACATGTTTCTAGTTTTTTTTATTAAAAAGGGGTATTTGATGAATACATTTTTGGGTTTTCGTATTCGTGACCATAGTTTGTTGTGGTATATGTGGAAAATGAATACATAACCACAAAATCTATAAATATCCAAACATACTCTTCAAAAAAAGAAAGTACACATGTAAAAATATTAAGCTATAATATCACAAAAAATCATTGCAAATGTGTGTATGTGTAAGTAAACATTTGCAAATGCGTGATCTTTTGTGACACTATGGTTTAAGTTCCTGGGGGAAAGCGTGTGAGGACGAGGAGACTAGGACGTGCGTGTGCAGAGGGCACGCTGTGTCCTTGTTTGCCTCCTGAAGTGAGGGCGCCCATCTGAAATGAGGGTAAAGGGGTGTGTGTATATATTTTTCTTCCCCAGTGCTGAAGTTGTGTTTTCACATTACTCTCCATGAAAGAGCTATTCTCTGTTCACATCTCCACGACATATGAATTATATATCACACATGGTCTGTTTTATTTTTAAAACTCCTCCACTCCCTAGGTACCAATCCCACAATTATTGCATCTTGGGCAGCTGGCATGTATTTGCACGTGAGCATGTGTGAGTGTGTGTTTTCATCTGTGACTGATTGCATACATGTACGGCTATCCCATAAATAAGACGCTGAAGTAAAAATCCACAAATTACATTAGAGCCCAACAGAATCATGTGACAATGGAAAACAAATTAAAATTAAATTTCAGTTCCATTAGCTGTCATAAGTGAACAATATCATTTTTACTTTGGTTGGCGAATGTACATTTCTATATCTTCACATCTTCTTCCTTCTAACTCTGAGTAGTCATCATATATTTCTGCGTCTGATAACCAGGTGACTACACGTACGTACGTGTTTGTGTGTGTGTGTGTGTGTGTGTGTGTGTGTGTGTAATTATGTGCGCACGTGCAGGGTGTGTCTTTTCTTTGTCATGATCACTGACTAGCGTAGGTCTGCCAATCACAAAAATTTACATTAAACCTGAAATTAATTAATTTTTTTCTCTCTTTAATTATACCAACATCTGCTGCAAAGCTGAGTTGCACACATGAATTTGAATAACTTTCCTTTTTTTTTCATTCCCTCTGAACTTTGGGGGGAGAACTTTGCAGTGATATTTTTTTTGTAAAACACAGGGATTTATGGGAAGAGAGGAGATTTGATCAATTACTATCTGACGATGAGTCCCCAAAAGAATACATAATCCCTCTCGTGGTCACACGGGCTCTGACAGTAAAACATCTTCCCATCAGGACTTTCTGTGAAGTATGCACAGTTACACCAAATAGAAACCAAAACATGAATCATGTACAAAACAAATATAACTAAGCAATTATTTTAAATAACCTCTTTTGCTGTATACAATAAATCCCAAGGGATTATTTTGCACATGTATTCATTGTGATCTCAATGAAAAATGTATGCATTGTATCTGAATACACAATGATTTAAAAAAAGATAATTCTACAGGTGCGTTAAGAAGATCTTGTTGCTAATATGTTATCTTACTGAATCTTCCACAATGTCATACGGGGAAACTATTTGAATCTTCCGCAATGTCATACGGGCAAACAAGTTGAATCTTCCACAATGTCATACGGGGAAACTATTTGAATCTTCCACAATGTCATACGGGGAAACTATTTGAATCTTCCACAATGTCATACTGGGAAACAATTTGAATCTTCCACAATGGCATGCGGAGAAACTATTTGAATCTTCCACAATGTCATACGGGCAAACAAGTTGAATCTTCCACAATGTCATACGGGGAAACTATTTGAATCTTCCACAATGTCATACGGGGAAACAATTTGAATCTTCCACAATGTCATACGGGGAAACTATTTGAATCTTCCACAATGTCATACGGGCAAACAATTAGAATCTTCCACAATGTCATACGGGCAAACAATTAGAATCTTCCACAATGTCATACAGGAAAACAATTTGAATCACCTTGTTACTACTCTATCAAGTACATTCTTAGGTTGTGCTTTTTTTCTACATCAGCTCTAAACTATTATACCTATCTGGCTATTGTCTATCAACAGACACTTTTACAAAGCAGTCAAACACCTCCATCAATCTATCATTTATGTAGCAATTCATCAAAGTCAGAGAGCGTACAGGGCTGGGGGGTCAGTGCTGTGTGCACAACCACTCCTCACAGCGGGAAACAGGGGCCATTATCGCATCATATGTACTGCTATTACGCAGACACATCGCCCAGAAACATCAGCCGTCTGAGCGGTAGAAAGGGAATTTTTAAAAGGCAATTAGAAAACATGACGGGAATCAAAGCTGTCACTCCTGAGGCGTGCACAGAGAAATACCCTCCCGGTGATGATATCGTTACAATCGCGTAAGGGAAAAAGACGAAGATTCAAAGCGCACTTATCACATGTGACCTGCAGTGAAAACGGCGAGATGGGACAATAAAGAACTAAACAGACAGAAACACAGACAGGAGTAGATGGAGACTCCTTTGGATTGAGAGGTATTTGTCTGCATTTGCCCTGTGGGTTTTGTTGTCTTTGCCTGTTTTTTTTTTGGGGGGGGGCACGTTGGGAGAGAGCAGTAGCAGTAATTGGGATATGTGAGTGTAGAGGGGCTGTTCATCGGTGGGATATCTGTAAATAAGTCCCAGTTCACGGTGGGGGGGCTCTAGCAGCACAGAGGCCCTCCTGCCAGCCAACAACACACTATAATTAATCCCTCAGAAGACAGATGAAAGAATTGACTGCACAAAAGAACGAAAGGCACATCCCTTCTTTTGTTTTTGCCATAAAACAAGCGAGGCCCGGACCGGGCTTCACTCAAACTTGGCCGCCTTTAGGCCGCTGATTTTATGATGTCGTTGATGTATCTTTCAAAGAGAGAGCAGAAAATGCACAGGTGTGAGAAGATGTCGAGGGAGTTGGAAGCGCGGCGAGGACACGCGCGGTCCAGGGTGGGATGCACCACCGGAAGCTTCCACGCTGATGGCTCAATCTCATTTAATCGCGCGACAGATCTATTGATCAGCCCGCTACAAAATGAGCTTTCCTCTAGCATGACCATTGCATGTCACGTAAAGTGGCTTTGGATGGACTCCTTTCTGGGTATTTATTTTAATGATTGTTCACCCCCGCGCTTGCATAGTCATGCATTTCCCCATTAGCTGTTCTTACTTTCCCAAAGGTACACAATACAGAGAATCAGAGAACTCTCTGCTTAAGTACTAGTGCTTGTTCGGAGACTAATGGCAGAAGTACGAGTGCTTGTTTGGAGACTAATGGCAGTATTTTCCCTGAAGAATGACGAATACCGTCATTTAGATTTCTTTATATTCCCATTTTCAAAATTCCTCTTGCTGGGACTACTGGAAACCTTGAGGTATTTTTTTTTTTATTGCAAAAAGTGATGATTCGGAAACAAAATAGGCTATTGTTAGCTAACCATTTCATTGCAGCAAATGTTTTTTCAGTGCTTTGGAGAGTAAGAAAAAATGTGATAACATTCCTGTTCTCTAATTTAGCCAATATAGAACAAGAACCGTAATCATATGAGGATGTGTACAATGTTTTATTGTAAGTGTTATGGTCACATTAACAAATGGTAATAATAGTAACTTCGATGATACATAATTGCTTGTTATAATTTTGATTGCTTTGGGAATATATAAAAGATACAGCATAAACATACAAAGGGGCAATAGTGCTCCACACTGTTCATACATTATGTAGATCGTTTGTCAACATTCCTGTCGCAATGGGCTTCAAAGTCTCTCTCAAACCACTATTTTCCAAGACGTAAAGTGGCACAAAAGCATTTGCTTGTAACTGCCATCGCTGACAAGATGTGAATATACATGTACAGGACATCACACATTTCCTTGAGAGCTTTAACAGAGTGAGTGCTCATGGGACATGAGAGAGTGGCAGAGTATTATCAGACTGTTACTCGCAGCGTTTAGATCACATGACATGACCCACTGAGTCCCAGGAGTAGCCCCCCATCCCGCCCTCCCTCCCCCAACACCTGAATACAGAATGAGTGCAAGCGTCAGCCTCTCATTGGCTCGTTTGTTGGCTCATACTCCCCCCCCCCCTCCACCTGTTCCCATTGCGGAGGTCTCCACAACATCACCTAGGAAAGCCTTCTGCCTTGCTTTGGCTGGTGGGTCCGCCAGCACCACAACCTGAAGTCGTCAGCATTCTGTCACACAAAATTAAACCTTTTTCCTGGCCTCCGCGCATTAGACTGTAAGGGCTGGAGCAGCGAGCGGTTCAGGTAACCCAGCCGGTCCCCAGGGTCAAACGCTGCTCAATGCAATAGGACCGCGTCTTGATGACTTTTCACACACACACCAATGGCCAGTTCTCTCCATCTCCTATCTGGCCCAACCTACAAACAGGCATGTTTTTCTGTCTATCAGCATCCTGTTTTCTCAGATCAAAAGGAGCTTACAGAAGAGTATCATGCTGGCTGATCATGCTCTTTGGAAATTATCATGACTGAAGTGGGAGTGCTACACAGACCTCGGCAAAGAAACAATAGATTTTTAAAGAGCACCAAAAGCACTAAATATAATTTGCTTATGATCTCAAATATAAAGTCAACCAGTGTTCTCTTCAATGTAATTTCTGTACAAAAAAAAATGTGATCGTTATTTTTGATTAATGTAAAGGATAAAACCTTAAAAACCATAGAATATTGATTCCAAAAAGAGGCACACCTTTGACTTAAGCGAGCCGGATCACACCGATGCCACGCTGCCCAGGCCCTAATAACAGCCCGCCCTCCTGAAGCAGGCTACCCTATACATTCTAATCTGAAGCCCGAGAGGAGGGTGCCACCTGCCATTACTTTACAACCAATTGGGGGGGAAAGAAAAGCATACAAGAAAATAATAATAAAACAGTGTATAGTCTCACCGCCTTCTGTTCCTGACAGGAGCTGTGGCTGCGTGTGTGTGATGAATAATGTATGAGCGTTCATTAAGCGGAGTGTGTGCCCCCCTACACCCCCTCCCCACAGCGCGCCGTGCCGCCTGCCTTGTGGCTGCCATCTGGATACACGCCACAGCCTTCAGAGCCCCGGCTCCGGCGAGTCGCAGAGGAGGGAAGAGAGAGAAGAAGAAGAAGAAGAAGAAGAATAAGAAGAAGAAACATTTTCCGTCTGCTTAACACTTTCTGAGTGACACCCTGTAAACACAATGGATATTTAAAGGGAAAGAGGGCAAAAAAGAAAAGAGACGAGGCGCACAAAGTCCCCCGAGTTTCGTGCCGTCGAGCTCTCGCGCGCCCCGCAGCTGAAGCGCCTCGGAGCAGAGCACACTCAGGGGATAATGAATGGCAAAGTATAAAGCAGAGGTCACTGTGATCTGGTGTAAGGACACCCAGAGCGTCAGCCTTGTCATTTAGTGCTGCTAAGCACAGGGCGTTAACACAGCACTCAAAATCATTTCAGGGCAGAGCTACGTCCAATGATAGTTTCTTTTTTTTAACAATTTACACGCAATTTACATAATTACATATTCATGCAAATGTTTCCAATCAATTGCAATGGTAGCAATGAATGAGGGTAGAAGGAAAAAGGAGTGATATAAGACTAAACAAGCAAGCATGAAATATTATAAAATAAGAATAAAGCTGAATGACAACTGACCAACTACGCTGTATATATGATGTATGCATTTGGGTTTTGATCACTTTTTTCCCTTTCCCAAATTTGGAAAGCCCAGTTGTATTTGTCGTAGGGATTTGCAGTTGAATAATATTCAATTCCTGGCAACAGTGCAAATATCACAAGTCCTCCCTCTGGACCTGCTTCAGCACTGTCAGAGGGGGAGAAGAGCCATGTGAACTCTTGAAACGGTCTGTGGCACCATGTCTTTCAGGGGCTTCACTATTCCACATCCCTCTCCGGACAGATAGCTGAATGCACCGCTGGCATGCGGCACTACACCGACAGAGAGGCAATCGCTCTGCCATTCTTTGCCTAAAAAGACACGCCTCTTGTTTTGGCTTTGAACGGCCACTTTCTGCTTTTTCTCGCGCATTCTATAAGCATTTGATTGTTTTGCTCTGGCTGCATAAATGATGGATGTAGCCAGCTTGCATTAGGGAAGGGTGGGCATCTGATAGATATCCCTCAATGTTGGCAAAATGTGCCCATTGGTCTCTGCTAATAAACATTACTTCAAAGTGTAATTGCAGTCATGAGACCTTTTTGACCACAGGCACCAGGCATTACTTCACCCGTCCCACCAGCACCTAATGATGATGTTGTACGGGGAGAGGCTAAATATAGGGACTGGGCTGCTCTATCCTGGCCTCTGTTTCCTTTCATTATTAGTGTGGGCTGTCCATCGAAAGTTCAGTATGCTTGTGTCAGCTGTTATTTCACCCAAGAAACTGGTGAGTTTTTGAATATTGCTTTCATTAAAAAGGTTTCCAGTAGGGTAAGCCGTCAGTGTAACAGCACACGTCGCCTTCTCGGATATATATGGCTAACAAGCAGAGTTATCTTTTCAAACATTATATTCACCTGTCAGGGAAGCTTGCCTGTGTCCTGTGAGGGTTGCATTTTTCTAATAGCCTGTTCTTCTGCCACAAAAATATACATAGCACTTCATGTTAGACTTGTATGAGGACATTCATGATGCCTTAAGTCCTATATAAGACTATATAACAGTGTCCCTAAACATTGCATTGCATTAAAAACTGAACGGCATACATAATCATTCACAACATCCATAGCCATATTGAAATGTGACAATTTTAATGACGCAAGGCCGTAAGGTAAAAAAAAGCTGCCTGTCTCTTTAAGCCGGCATACGTTCTGAATGCAGATATAGAGGAAGACGGAGATAGAGGGGTTGGTAGGTGGGCAGGCGGACTGGTGGGTGGTGTGAGCTCGGTGATCCTGGCATCTGTCTGACTGCAAAGGTGTTAGTACGCACATTCTTACACTACCCTCCCCCCTACCTGCTCCATCCCACCTGCTTACACCCCCACACGGCACCCTGCCGGGGGTGGCGGGGAAGCGGGCCCGGCGTTTTTTTCCCCGCGCGCCAGCCAGGAAACGAGGTGACAGAAGGCCCGGCGTTCCCCCGCGCGTTCCGCCCGAACGCGCGAGTCTTGTTTGTTTGTCAGTGTTTGCGCGAGAGGGCGCGCGTATAGGTGTGTGCCTGTTTGCGTATGTGTGTACGCACGCGCGCGCGCGTGTGTGTGTGTGAGCGCGTATAGCATGGTGATAAACTATCTAAAAACAAAGATGCCAGCTGGCGCACCCCTTCCATCTGGAGGGGTCTGCTGGGTCATGGCGATCTGGCAAAGCCCGTTTCCAGCATAATGATCTTGCCTTCGAGCGGGAGGGGAAGAGGAAAAGTTTGTTTGTAGTTTAGCCTGCTCTACATACTGCAGCTCTGAGACAGAATTAAAAGTGAAGGAACCAAAACCGCATTCAACACCAGGAACTAGAAGCTTCTGCAAACGGGAAAACCATTTGGTGTTGTATATCTCAATTGGTTTTTCTCTAAAGAAGATGTTGGAACCGAAGCTATATGTCACCTGAAGTCTAAGGACGCGTAGCTTCCTCTACTGTTCATTTAATTATCTGAAAACAGTGTGTTCAACTAGTAGGATAGGAAGGAATGTCTACTCTCATTTTTCCAACCGAAGATACTACAATTAAAACGTAATTACATATTGCAGTATCAGTGTGTGGATGTTTCATTACCCAGCATTCCTCTTGCTGAGTCCTCCTTAAATAACCTGACTATATCCACAGGCCTACAGTATTTTTTATTTCAGTGAGGGATAATTATCCAGTGTTTAAACCTGTAAAACGGAGGGATGGAAGGACGGCCTGCCTGCTGTAACGTGGTGGGGAAGGCGCTGGTTATCTCTGCCGGGGACGCTTATCACTGCTGCGCATGTTACACCTGTCAATGCCTCCCTCTTCTCTCCCGCCCCTTACCGGCCTGGTCCCGGTGTGCAGACAGTCTCTCTGGGGTCGGGGGAGCGTGGGGTTGAGGTGTGTGTCTACGTGCAGCCGGAAAGGGTCAGGACGCACATTGTGCCGGGCCATATGTGTGTGTGTGTGTGTGTGTCTCCGTGAAGAAGGGGGTGGCTGAAAGAAAGCAGAAGTGTGAATGGGCCGCCGGGCGGAGGAGCCGCCTGGCCGGGAGCCAGCGGGGGATTGTGGGTGTCCCTGTGCCAGCTGGAACGCTGCACTGCCCATCTGTGGAGGTGCAGAGAGTGTGCAGTAATCTCAGCGAGAGCTGCGCTCCGCCCGGGCCACATTTAAAGGGATATCGCCAGAGGAACGGGCGGGTCCGAGCAGAGCCGTGCTCTTCCTCCATATCCCCGGTCGCTGCCATTAATAGAGCGAGCGCGCCCGATCGTGAAAACTCACCTCAATATCTCGCCCTTGCGGCGCTTGGAAGGAGGCATTCATTTAACGGCGAGACCTGTGTCCTTTCACTGTTTTTTTTTTTTCAATTGAATCACCTGCAGAATCGTGGAAGGAAAGAAAAATGAGTGCCATTTTGGTTCCTGTTTGCCTGCAGGTTTCACGGCGCGTTGCATTACAATGGGAACAAACAGCAGACATTGTTAACCATTTAATGTTGCGCATTCCCAGGGCGGCGGCGAGAATAAACCGCCACAGTGAAATAAAGCAGAGCATCAGCTAACCTCACACCCTTAAGTGCTTCATTTAAGTGGCTTTAATGCCTGGGACTTAATGCTACTGAGCTGTGGCCTGAGTGTACTGAGCGCTAGCGCGTCTTTACAATAAGCCTTTTCTATTAACAAGAGCTGGAACTTTGGTACAGACGTCCTTCAGAGGGATTGAAGGGTGGAGAAGGGGGTGGGGGGGGGGGGGGGGGGTAGCCAGGTGTGAGTGTTTGAACACGTAGGTGGGTGTGGCAGGGGGCGGGGGGAAGGGAGGGGTCAGGACCAGGTGAGAGAAAGGCATCCGGGCTAACAGCTGTGGACTGCAGTGGGGTTGTTGAGTGGAGCAAAGGGCTGTCTCCACTGGGCTCCCCAAAAACATCAGAAGCAATAAGGGAGCGACATAAACGCACCGATGCATATGGGGGAGAGCGGTGGGGGGGGGGGGGCGGCGTTTACTGGCGCTTAAAAGGCAGCGGATGGTGGGAGATTAATAAACAGGGGGTAATAGCAGAAGGAGTCTATATTTACTTCTTTATCGGGGATGGTGCTTGTTTGTCAGGCTGGATGAATATTGACTGTGAAATTGGGATCAGGGGCGACACATGCCAGCGCTTGGCCTTATCTCTGGGCTACAGGCGGGCAGAGGCGCGTTATCACACCGGCGCAGGAGCGTGCCAGCACTCCAGCTCTCCCAAAGCCACCACTTTCCCTTTGTATCGGCCTGGAGAAGCCTGTTTACCTTTCAGTGTCTTGATATTCCTATTAGAGTGCCCTCTTTTTTCCTGTTTTCATTCTGCCATGTGCAGTCTCTCGCTCTCTCTCTCTCTCTCTCTCTCTCTCTCTCACTCTGTCTCGCTCTCGCTCTCCCTCTCTCTCTCTCTCGCTCTGTCTCTCTCTTTCTCACTCGCTCTCTCTCTCTCTCGCTCTCTCTCCTATTTTTTCTCTGTCTGACCTTCACATTGAAGATGGGATGGATTGTTTGACTGTTTTTCTCAGGGGCCAGACCTTTATTCTCACTCTCTTTCTGATATCTGAGTCGTCGCGCCGTAACACAACTTTAAAACCTGCTTCTGCCCATAACCTCGCCACATCTCGATCTCAGGCTACTCTATATTCACCGTCCTTCAGTTCAAATCAGCTTTCCTCCTTTTTTAAGCGTTCGGTAATCTGAGAGAAGAACAATTGATATTGAGAATAGGCAGAAATGCAGATGTGCGCGTTATCAGACGTGCACAGATGGAGCCGCGGATGAGACGGCATCCCCGGCTATCTCCCGCCGCATTGTGCGGGCTCCTTTAACGGCCACGGCCTGATCCCCTGAACGTGAGCGCTCGCTACCTGAGGACGGGTACGGCAGGGGGGCTTTGTAGCCCCTCAGAGTCGGGCTCACAGCGTTCTTCAGCCTTTCATGCGGAGAGCTCAGTGAAAGAGCAGCTCAGAACAGCATGAGCCTGCGTCACAACATTTTTGGGACATTTTTAAGTCGATACAAAATGGCGCAACTGCGACTGCCTCACGTTGAGATTCTGAGGGGGAGGATATTTTTTAAAGACAAAGCAAGGAGGCAAAAGTTGCTGTGTGCGGCGTAAGAGGATCCCCCCCCCCCAGCGTCTTTCCGCATCAGCTTCTGTACCCTCCAAGCCCCTGATGAAAGAGGATTTGGATTCTTCTGCCGATGTGTTCTTGCTGCCAGCTCTGTGGCTGCGTTTTTATCAGCCTCCTGCATGCAGGGATTGGCTCAGGGCGGAAAAGCAGAGGGATAAGGGAAACAAACATGCCAGGACTGCTTAGCAACCCGGATCCATGTGCCTGCGAGGGAGCTGATAACCAGACAGGGACAAGTGGGCAGCCCACGGGGCACCAGCAGGGCCCAGCTGACACGGAGCTGCCGCCTGACGGGCAGGGCACTCCGACTCCAGGAGCCGCGCGCGCTCCGAGCGTCGGCAGGACAACGTGGCATCAGGTGCTCTGACCGACCCCCGCCAGTCTACCCCGGGGTGAAGGGGCTCGCCAGACGCCTGGGGGTCCTCACACCGGTGCGTCCACACGCGGAACATGCACATGTGGGGGGACATCCCCCCTCACGCACCGTGCACTCCCTGTTAGCCAGCCGGCCATGCTCCTGGGCCAAGATACTGTGTGTTCACCCACATCCAGCAAACCAGCAGAACTGCCTGTAAAGGCTAATCTAACACAGCTACAGTGCCCATATCCAGCACAGCAGCCCACCTGGTGTTCTTTCCATTTAAACTACATAATGAATCTGCGCCCCAGGGCCGGGTGGTGCGGGGGATATCTGACAGAGGTCCAGGCAGGTACAGAGTGCCCTTCTCTCGGCCTGATCACGCCCTGCACGGTGCAGGAAGCGTGTTATCACAGCGTGTGGCCACTGACGGACAGGTGGGGCACAGCTGCTCCAGACAATGGGAAACAGAGGCCTCTGAATCAGGCAGACCTGTTCATGAGCATGGGCCAGAGCGAGCACTCTGTTCCACTTCCTCCACCGTGTGCACAGGCTGCAGCAGGCGGTTCTTCCCAAATGTCACACACACACGCACACGCACGCACGCACGCACACACGCGCACGC
The DNA here is from genome assembly GCA_022702515.1 of Ilyophis sp. 1 JC-2022. NCBI lineage: Eukaryota > Metazoa > Chordata > Actinopteri > Anguilliformes > Synaphobranchidae > Ilyophis > Ilyophis sp. 1 JC-2022. The sequence continues at coordinate 48,476,949 of CM040399.1, read as the reverse complement.
GCACACACGCATGCGCGTGCACGCAAACACACATACACACACACGCACATACACACACACACGCACACACGCACGCACGCACACGCACACGCGCACACGCGCACACGCACGCACACACGCACACACACACACACAGGCACACGCACGTGCCGGTTCATTCATTCATTCATAGGATTTTTATTCACCATATTAAATCAATGAGGCACAGTGGAACATAGGGGCTGGAATTGCTCAAGGCTGTTTGGATACATTCCCACTGAGTAAAAAGAAGACAGAAGTGTGAATCTCTTAACTGCTAAAAGCAACCACTTCTCCCAACACTCTTATACCCACTTCAGTTCTCCCTGAATGAACCTGTAATTATTAAAGTTACACTATTTACCTTCGAGTGAAAGCCAATCAAGCTGTCCGATAGAGGCCAACAGCGTGAATAATCGAGCGAGTTTTCTGATAGCATTGTTTGTCATCAGTGTCAATAAAATTGACTTCCTTGACTCCGCCTTGATGTTATTAGTGAAAGGTTATATTCTGCTTACAAACTCATAAATTGTGTTCCTTCATTGCACTCAATCAGGAATCAATATGATTAGTTGGCCCGTGGCTTCTCATCCTCATTTCAATATTGATGTCACTTCGAAGGGTCAAGACAATTAATGACAGCTCATTGATGTTTTTGGATGGGAAAGATAAATTGATTTGTGCAAAACAGATTAACGTAGGGCCTTTCCAACCACTTCACTCTGATTAACCAATGATGTGTTGAGAAGAACAGTGTGGAATATCAATGAAAAAAATGGGCTGGAGACCATAGAGCGTACATCATCACGTGTTCATATGTATACACAAGCAATCTGACATCTCATATATTAAAACATTACATTTAAATACCATAATATTCTACATACAGTATACAGTGCTCTATTTACCACCCTTCAGCGAAGCAACCCACCTTAACAACAACATATTACAGTTTTTCTCAACAGCTAAGACACATTTCCTGAAATGATGCTCCATTTTCCCAATGAACACAAAACTCAAAACCTCACACTGCTCTGGCCAAACCTTGAAGACAAAACACTTTACTCAAAAACATGTTATCTTCCATCTAAATTAAACTTTGCCTTCAGACGGAACACAAAAGTCATCAAATACATATACTACTGAATACCCATTACACACTGGTGAGATAAAAACACGAGTATAAAAGCTGTTAATGAATCGGTAACCACATGCTTTTTCATAACCTCTATACATTTTGCAACAACATGCTACTTTAATCTACATAAATTATGTAAATGTGCAAGTGTTACAGTAAAACAGTACACAATGGCAAAATTCACAAATTTTTATTAGTATTTTTTTGCAGCATAGAAAAAGTTGGATAAAATAAATACAAAAATAAGTCCAAAGACTTTCAACTAAAATAAGGGATATGAAACAAAAAACAAATGACTTAAAGAAAGAAAAGGTCACTGCTGCCTCAGCATCCTGTCTCTAGGCGGGGTCAGGCCAGAGGTGTTCATCTATCACAGGTAATGTTTTCCCTGGCCAGGCAGCAGGGAAATACTCCCTGGTATGCCTAATCCAACCCTGTCAAGACTCCAAAGCTATGTTCCCACAAGCCTCCCCCATAGCCTGGAGAAGGTTTTTCCCGCTCAGGGATTTTCGTCATACACCTTCCACCACCACGGTAAGATAAATTCCTCTATGGGGTTAAGGAATGGGGAGCACGGTGGAAGAAAGTTCTTGGGTTGTCAGTGAACCAGTTGTGGACCAGAACAAACCCACATTGTCCCAAATGATAATGTAGCAGGGACATTCTGGCCGCCCTGGCTCACTCTGCTCCTGTTGGAATAGACCATTCCGAAGACCATAAAGGAATGTGTGCAGATGTCCTGTGTTATATGGACCCAGGGTGGCTAATGGCGGCACAAAGAGTGATGTCGCCACCACACAGGCCAGGGACATTCACAATGGCACGGTGGCCAAGAATGTTCCGTCCTCTTCTTCTTCCTTGTCCACCTCCTCTCATTCACAATGTTCCTCTTCGTCTTGCTCTTTCTCCATTGTTGGCATCCATTGTTCTGAAACAAATGAGTTCACCTGACGCCATTTTTATACACCAAAGTTATGATTGTTGATTTAGCGTGCTGGCGTTTGCACCTTGAGGACTGTGTGACTTGTGTTGAGTTGTAATGAGTTCACTCAGTCAAATGGCAGTGCGTTCTTGATATCAATATGAGGTTACCCGCGCTTTATGAAGAAAGTGCAAACAAGGTTTAACAAATCTGCAAATCTGTGAAAACAGGTGAATAGCGTTTATAGTTTTGAGAAATTTGTCTTTATTTTGGCAGCTGATGTAATGGTTTGGGATGTTTTGCTCATAGAACCAGGAAATGTGTCTTAGCTGTTGGGAAAAACTAACTTGCAGCACAAACAGGCCTCAATATGCTTTACATTTCAATAAAACATTGAAAAGGGATGGACACTTTTCTGACTAAGCTTTACCTATATCCTACCCATGAAAGAGTTAAGATAAGAGGGATAAGATGGTAATCTATTTAGAACTTTCACTGAAATAAAAACAGGTGTCTGTCTGTTTATTTATTTTTTTCCACAACGACCTTTCTGGTGCGTCTCCTGCTCATGAATAATTTATGGTCCCAGTGCACAATATACTGTGAAACCTATTGAGCTAATTGGCAGCAGTTAAATTCTGAGAGTGCATTTTCCCACTGTGAACAGGGCATTGTGTCCTCCCTGTCCACGGACACTTAAAAAGCACACGCTGGATTAACGCAGTAGTTACTTCCCCCAAGACAAACATATTTCTTTTTGCAAAGGGTGACAATACGACTGCTTATATAAAGAGGACAGTCTGGAGTTTTTGGTTAAGGCTCCAATTGTAGGGCCTAGAATATAACGACAATCAAAATGATGCTCTTCTTTCTAGGGCACCCTCATTAGCTACTGTGAGCATGTACAGGCTAAATGGCGGCTTTGTATCTGGTGGGAGGTATTAAGAAGAAGAAGAAGGCTGTGTGTGTTTGTGCGTGTGTGTGTGTGTGTGTGTGTGTTGCCGGCTTGTTTTCTCTAATGAAGAAAGCAAGCACTGCAACACACGGTGCGCCTGCAGTCACTCACCAGTCTTACCAGGCAGTATCCACAAAACCCTGTGTGATAGCTTTAATAGCGCCACAAAACCCTGTGTGATAGCTTTAATAGCGCCACAAAACCCTGTGTGATAGCTTTAATAGCGCCACAAAACCCTGTGTGATAGGTGTGATAGCTTTAATAGCGGTGAATCACACGCATAGTGAGGACCAATAAGAGGGAATAACACAAATAAAATAAGCCAAATTAAATCTACCCACGAAAATAGGGTGAACTCGATTAGAACGAGTAAAACACAAATCTAAATCTTCCAAACTCAATAATAGAGCCAATAATAGGAGACTAGAAAAAACAAAGAAAACACCTTCGGAACGTAACTATAAAACGTCCGATAAAAGGTGAAACAAAACAAAACCACCAAAAGAAAACACTGTCTCGTAGAGAACAGCATGGAAATAAATAGCGCAGAACGCTAACAGGGGAAACACAATCCTATACCTGTATAAAGCTAAGCAAGTCCCTCGTGAACATAACCATGTTAATATCACGAGGTCGCTTAAACCTGACTATACCTGGCTCAATGTACAAATGAATAACAAAGAAGCACCGGGGAAGCGGAAGTGAGGAACTTAAATACCCCACAGGTAGAAGCACAGGTGAAACGAATAACGAGCACGTGAACGCAAAACCCACGACCGGAACGTGGAAAAAATTAAATAGATTCTCAATCGGGAAACGCAGCAGAGAATCGCAGCAGAAAAGAAAACCAAAAAATACGAACCATGACACCCTGACTTTCTCTCTGATAAGCATAATGTGACCCAACACGCTGCATGCTGCACAGCCAGAGAAAAGCCAGCAAAAATGGAACCTGATAAACCTAATTGGACACTGAGCAGTCCCAGGTTATATCATATTTTTACAAAATCTAAGTAACGTCGAAGTCCATAGTTTAATTTCCTTGTTTGCAGATCGGATTTTGACAGGGCAAAATATAGACATTTTGGACTCACACTCAACCTTTAGATTCATATTCTACAAACTACAAATGACCATCATTTAAATAGCTGCTTTTTTTCATTGCTTTCAAAAAGCTAGCAAAGATGTTTTTGACACTTTTTGAGGATCGGCTTCCTAATAAACTAAACTTGAAATGGCGTGTTGCGCTTGCCGTAGCCCTTCGCTCCCTGACCTGCAGGAAGGGTTAAGTTTCCTGCCTGGTTCTCTGAGCTGGGTCATGTGCGCCAGGCCCTCAGGCTGTCCTGTCTCCATGTCTGCCTCTGTGCCCACTGAGAGCTGTCATCACGTCCTGGCACCGGGCTCGCACAGCTGCAGGGGAACTGCGCAGCGGGGCACCTTCGTTTCCATCTGTTTCCTATTCAGGGTGGCACCTATTTAGAAAAGAGCAGCCACTGCGTGCGCTCCGAGAGCAGGGGGCGCGTGTAGAAACCGCAACACGCTCAAGACAGCGGCGTTTTCTATTATTTTCCACTGCTTGTCACCTCAACTCACTTCTGTGTAACCAGCTGCATATTTTCCAAATACCAGGGCCACAGAACTGGATGCACCTATTCCGAGAAGTAGAAAGATATCAAAGTGTAACATTTCACCATACCAAATATATCAGCAGACTGAATATTAATTTGAATGGCTAATGGTCTGGAGTACTATACGTGTAGCGTGTCTTACGGTGATGGCAGCAGTGTAGAATACAGTGTAGAACAGCAGCTGTTCTGTCTGATAAGGAAAGTGTGTGCATACATGGCATGCATATATTGATGCATGTTTTTGTACATGATTGTGAAATGTACACTGCGTTTACGGTTGGGCTTGCATGTGCACTGGTATGTATGTGTGTGTGTGTGTGTGTGTGTGTGTGTGTGTATGTGTGTGAAAGAGAAAGAGAGAGATAGAGAGAGAGAGCGCACTTAATTTAGCAGGTGCAATCTGACAGTTTTTGAACGTGCGCCAAGCCTGTTCTGAAGACCCCGGCTTGCATCTGCGTGAGGCAGCACTGTGACAGATGGGGACGGTTTAACTTATAGAGTTCGGTTAAGATCTGGAGGTTTGCAGAGACTGTCTGTGCCAAGCAGGTGTGCACAAAATACCGGGAAGATGAGAACAGGAGTCCCAGCTGCTGCTTTTGGGGGGTATTTAAGGAAGTCCTTCAAAGTAGTGAGATTGCCAGGCCAAAACCCATGCAATTTGTCCACAGTCCCCGAACTAAAAGAGTCAATATCCTTTCCCATACCTCACACAATATAAATGGTATATAATGCTATATTAAAGATAATAATAACCAGACAGCGAGTCTATTATATTCACAATTTAATCAGAGAAAATGCGTGCTCGCAGGGCGGATACTTTACTCAAGGACTCTCGGCAGAGCAGCCAGATGTGTACATTCAGCTTTTTACCAGCTGAAGAAGGATGAACCATTTTAAATTAAATAGTTCACTTCAGCCCTGGAACATTATATGAAAATGGCTTGATATAAAAGGACAATTCCCAGAATGCACCTGGAGTGAGTGCAGCACATTCAGGGCCTAGCGGTGTGTGTTGCGTTCTTGCATGCAGTAATTTAATTAAAAGCAGGAAAAGGACATCAAAAGCCTGCTAGAGGTTATGTGTTTTTGTCTCGTCTGAAGTCTCCAGGTGGTCGGTTAGACTTCATGCATATGGCTTCTCCATTCTTTTTTCAACAATGGGAATTGTTAGACTTTCTCCTACTTTCAGTGGTTCCTCTACAGAGAAAAGCTGATCCTCTCTCTATTGTAGCTTTTGCTTCAAGGTGCATGCGACATTTCAGAGAGAAATTCCAACAGTACCCACACTGTTACATATGTAAAAAAAATCTTTCTAAACGAATTAAACAAAAGGAAAATAAAAGAGTGAAAAGTTTCCAAAAGAGTAGATATTTTTCTCTTCTTTTTAATGATAAATTCCAGCATCATATTTTTATTGATCCTGCACTTAAGTTACGATTAACCTTTTTACTGCCTCTCAGTAGTGTTTATTTAGAGAGTGGAGTCCATGTGGCCCCGCTAGATAAATCTCTCTGACACACAGTGTTAGGGAAGCTACTCTTAAAATGTAGTTACAGTGCCCACCAGAATTATTGGTAACCCTGGAAAATATGAGAAAAAATGGCCATAAAAAATGTTTTTGTCATTTATCAGCATGACCTTAAACTCAAAATATGAGACACATCTATGCTTTAATTTAGGTAAACTTATTTTAAAAACTTCATTGAAAATATATATTAAAAAAACCGTCATTCTCCGTTGGCCAATTTCTGACCACTGGAGCAAGTCATAAAGATGAGCATGAATATTACGACTCATATCGGCACCAGGTAGCTACACAATATTATGTTCTAACAAAGTTCAGTATGCCTTTAAGTGAGGTTGCCAATAATTCTGATAACTGCCACTGTAACTAAGCTGCTAATTGCTTGACATTGGAAATAGTTAAGCTCCAATGCAGCTACCAATAAGAGAAAAGTAGTTAACTAAACTAAAGGTATTTCTAAAAAGGAGTTAACAACATTGAAGCTACTTTATAAAAACATAAATTAGGTCACCTACGGGCTATGCCAGACATTTGTTGGCTAACGCTACTGTTTTTATGCTCAGACCCTCTTTAAATAACATAAAAATGCATTCATAAGTTAACAGTTCATTTAGCTTCACATTTTGTTAAGTTGATATGAACAAAGAAATGTTCAAGATGAGTTCTCATGAATGTGTTGTTTAGATTTAATAGCGATTTATCTAATGTTAGCTAACCAATGTTAGCTCATTTCTGAGAATTGCATGAATCCAAAGCCACAAACTCACCAAGTTAAATCAACCGGCTAAAACCTATTATAGTCCATTACTTTGCTTAAACTGCGCTGAGATTCACACACCCCAAATGACACATTTAATTTGTTAAAATGCGAACAAAAGTTTGCATTACTAAATAACTGAGCAGCCAATTAACTTTATCACACGGATAGACTGAAAAAATTACGAGAGGCATAGCTATGATACTATGGAGACTATTGCTGAGGGAAAAGAATCTGAGAAGATTGATTTTACAAGACCTCACTTTCATGCCAAGGGGCCAGAAAGCGTACACTATGTTCCACATGCCAACTCAATACAGTTGCACAGACATATTTATTTATTTATTTATTTATTTACTTATTTATTTGTTGAAATTTGCTAAATGTAGCATTGTCCATGGTATTTTGCTACCTGGTATAAAAACTTTCACTACATGAAAGCTAATTGTTTTTCAAAGTAGTTAAGCTACCACATGCTACTGTGAAATGTAGTTAAGCTAGTCGCTCCATTAAATGTAGTTCAGCTACTCCCCAACACTATTAACATGGCTAGTCTGGCCTGCTGTGTATGTGGGCACAGCCTTTTCTGGGAGCAGCAACCGCTGGAGGAGATAAGGCCAAGCTAGCTCACTTAATGCCCCTCTCTCTCTGCACTCTGTTCCACCACTGAGCCACTCTGACTTTATCTCCGTGAAAAACTACTGCAGGCCTCAGTGTTGCCACGATAGCGCCATGCACCAGAACTGGGGTAAAGTGATTATGTGGGACTCATTATCTCACTCCTCCCAACCTCATTTAATACCTGCAGCGTCTGGGAAGCGCCAGCCTGCACTGTTCCACACACTAATCCCACAGATCCATCTTTCTCTGAACCCCAGGTCTGTCTTACATGACATGTTATTACTCTGTGATCTCTCATGTCGAGCTCATAGAACCACCAGCACCTACATACGATGGTGATGATGGTCAAGAGAAATCCCTGACTCTCAATACGGTGTTAAGCACCCAGCTTTACATACACAAATCCCACACTGGAGCACAACGAACTCGTCAAAGATTGATATTGGTTTTATTCGACTGGGGTTTAAAATTGACTATGTTTGACTGACTACGGTCATAAATATCCAGCTTACACTCAGTTTGTCGAATCAACAGCCACAAACCATCTCATATTGTCAAATGTAGTTCCACTGGTTTATTTCGCCCACAATTGTCTTTATGGATTCTTACTTTCAGTGTAAATCACAATGCCTGACACAGCTTTGTTTATAGATGAAGTAGGTAGAAAGAATAAGCTACTCTCAACAACAGGTGTGTCACAATATAAAGTGTGCACACCAGTTATACCTGTCCATCTGAAATATGTGTTGGAGTGATGTTTTTAACCTTGCTCCCAAATGTGGAAAGCCCCTGATGCCATTGGAGACTTTCAAAAAAATATTACAAAGGCTATAAATGCTAAAGATGTAATATACGCACATCCAACTGGCTAGGCCAGGTGCAGGCTAAAAGAGTGAAACAATGAAAAATAAAGAATGCCCGCACACTAGCAAATGCTCCCTTGTGGTTTATTCATGCAACTTTTCGACCAAAGGGGTCTTTGTAGCCTATAGCATAAGCCACCACCACTGCAATGATCACATACACTCTACTGACCGCCATCTGTGTGAGAGTTTAATTCTGAGAGAGACAGATGTGTGTATGCACGCTGGATGAAGAGGGGGGGGGGTTAAGGGCAATCTTCCACTTCCTCAAAACACACTCCCCTCTCACTTCTGCCGCCGAGCCTCTCGGGTGGACAGTTACAGCTGCGTCCTTCCCCTTAGTCGTACTTTCTCAACTGGCAGTGCACACGGACTGCTGGTGCATTCGGGCCTGTGTGAAGAAGCCCAGGCCGTGTCTCACAGCAGGGTCACACTTTTATGTTATGCAAGAGCGCCGGTGACAATCGGCAATCGTGGATGGGGGGACAGTCTGGGGGGACACTGCTTGGGAAAATAATTTAAGTCCAATGTGTCAGGAAATAATACGAGGCATCCTTTATACTATTTTACACAGAGATAGACCAGCACACTGCCTGATATTTCAGCAAAGCCTTTCTCAAGGAAGCACCCTTGTGATCCGTGGCTGTTGAGAAGAGTGCAGAGAGGTGTGAAGGCAGGGAAGTGAACAGGCCCTCTCATGTACGTGTAGCAGTGTTTCGGTGGGACAGTCAGGCGCCTCATCTTAGCCAATGGCAGGGCAGCAGGGATCTGGGCGGGTGAGGCTAAGCGTGCTGGAAGGAAGTGTTTGGATGGGAGCAGCCCCTCTGCATCAGGGCGAAAGGGGAAGGCAGCATTGCCTGCGGTCACAGCTGGTTCCTGACAAAGGAAGCCCGGACAGAGACGCGGACATAACATCTGTGCACTATCGCTGCCACGCAGCGCTGTTTACCTTCCCCCCCCCCCTAGGCCTGGCAGCGCCCTCCACGCCCCTCTCACACTCATAACCACTCTGCCTCGGCACATGGGACGCCAGTGCTTCTCCCAGAGGAAGGTTCGAGTGGACACCTTGCTCCTGGCTGGAACGTAGAGCCACAGGCTACCTTTACTGCCAGGGAAACCTCTGCCTAACCATGTGTTTCACTCATCTTATGAACATTGAGTGAGTTCTGAGATGGAGTTGTGAGAGAGAGAGAGAGAGAGAGAGAGAGAGAGAGAGAGAGAGAGAAAGAGAGAGAGAGAAGTAGAGAGAAGATGTGACTGGAGTGCTCAAACAGAAGGTGATCCTTATTCCATGCAGGTGCTGCTGCTGCTGTTACTATAGGAATATCGACCCATCTCATGTGTGATGAAAGCAGGGTACAGCTAGAGAATGGCGTCCAGTGGAGCAAATGAAAATTAGGACAAAAGAGGACTGATAAAGGTAAGCGAGGATTTTAAAAAAACAAAATCCCTCTCATTTTCTCTCAGGCGTGTGTGTTCTAGCTTTCCTCAGGCTCATGTTATAATCATCAGAGCTGGCGAGCCCAAACCGCAGTGATGTCAGCGAGTCTGTGGTGAACCTGCCAACTCAAGGCGAACTCTGACAGCGGGAGGAAGAATTTTCCGGGGCTCAGCGGTGCTCTGAGAATTCGGAATGAGATCATCACCATTGTTTAGGATGGAAATCTTTGCAGAAAGAAGGGTCGAGCCTTCATCGTTCTTCTCCCGACCTGGCGAGAGAGGACAACAGTGACCTGAAAAGAAGCAGACGGCCGTTGTGAACCCTCCACATACCAACACCTTTGGATTTATCCTGACAGCGCTGGCGAATGGAGAGCGCGGCCACAGAGGTCCCTCTCAATAGACTGCTGGATTTCGGGAAGGCTGGCTCCATGGCCAATCGGTCTCTTCAGAGAATTCCGACGGTTATGCTAACCAGTCGCAGGAGCATTCTAGAAGAAATGTCCATACACCGCGCAGTCTCAACCACATCTTCTGTGACTGTTGGTGGCTTCCGGAGAGACCCAAGAGGTATGTAATCCCTTTTTGACTAAACCTGAGAGAGAAAGAATTGATGCTGGCAAAACTAGATTAGTTCACTAGATTTTATGATTAAGAACCTTTCACTTTACCAATTACATAATGAAAAAGGGATGGAATGGAAAAGAAAATAATATTTTAATAGAGAAATGCTGGTAGCATAGGTTTCCTCCTTATAACGGCAGTTGAAGTGCAGACTTCCCTTCTGGTGGAAGTGTCGTGTAGGGGGGTGGGGGTGGGGGTGGGGGGGTGTAGCGTGCCGAGTTTGGTTTGGGGTTTGGGGGGGATTCCATTGGTATGCCTTGGTTCTTCAGTTAGGATAATGGATGATACATTGACAGCCTCAGTGAGTGATACCTCCAGGGCTCTGACCTTGGTTTAGTGGAGCAGCAGGGAAGAGCAAAACAAGACCAGAACAAGACCAGAACAAGACCAGAACAAGACCAAAACGAGACAGAAACATTACCTCATGCCTATGTTTCCAAAAACTATGACCAACTGCTGAGGGCCAAAGCCAAGACCAACGACTAACTAAAGTCAGCATGTGGGGAGACAGAACTGACATGGAAACATTCCGCCATCACTTTCTGAATCTTAAAAAAAAAACAGAGGGAAATAATGGTATGTTATTAAATATTCATTAAAATTATGTTTTTTATGATACAGATACTGACACTGAAACAGATACTGGAAATTTTTTAAAAAGGACCTTTCACTGAGTATCCAATTTGGAGGCATGCAGAATTACTTTTTAAAGAGCGTTAATGCAGAGTTTGCCATTTGTTGACTATGTGAGTGTAGAGTATGTTGTTGATGTACTGCCAAGAATTGCAAACAGAAAATCCAGGACGATATCTATACTGCAGTCAGGTGAAACTTCACACATCTGTAAGTCAGGTAAAACTCAGGAAATTTAAATACATGAAAAACAATCTCTACAACTGCAATTTACAGACTGAAATTACATAAAAAGACAGCATTATTTTAGCATTAATATAAAACATTGTGAATTAACAGCAACGGCTCCCTGTTTCTTGACACTAATGAGCTTAGAGGATACTTCAGTTATACGCGCTTTATAAATAGGATTAGTCATAGGCGTCTGCTGTAAATCTCAGATAAAAAAAGAAGGACTCTGGTAACGGCATGCCCCATCCTTCAGACTTGCTCTATAGTACAAGGAAGGCCTTCTCCCTGTAAACCAAGCTATTGTTTTGGTGGACATTTACCAGTTTGTGGGAGAGCTGGGGAGCTCGTCACCACTCTCTCTCTCTCTCATATCTCTGCGAGAAGCCTTTTTCTCTTCTGTGCGTTCTAAGACACGAGAGAGACTTCCTGTGCGGTAGCAGATGTTGGGCGACTTAGGCGCAGCTGTGGCAGACGATTACCTCGGCGGCTGGGAGATGTTGCCGCGCTGGCTCCGTTCCCACTGTCTTATCACCGCGCGCGCAGCACGCATCCAAACACAATGCGGAAAAACCATCGACCGGCAAAAGTGGACCAACAAGGCAGCACACAGAATGGCAATTCGGAGGCAGTACACTGGGGTGCCTAGGGCCCCACTCTGGAGACTCAAAGAAAGATAGTGCTCAGGGAAGGGGGGGGGAGGGGGGGGGTAATCAAAACAAAGACCTGGGTCTGTTGTCATTGTTGGTTTCTAAAGCTGGTCTCATCCCACACTAATCCTCTGTGGTTAGGAACAATTTTATAGCTGTCTGTTACATTGTTGTACAACACTTCACTTGTAAAATATGTTCCTGCATATAGCCGACAAACATACACTGCTTCAGCAACTGTCACTGGAAGAGGAGAATATGGCATACATTGACGGTGCAGTGTGCCTTTAGGGCTCGCAAACTTTCCTTCAGGAATCAGAGTGAATCCTGTCACAGCGAAACTGCAATAGAGAACGGATTCCACGGTAGTCCAACTTTGATGAAGACAGTGGTTGGTGCACCTGAAAAATGTTTATGAAGTGGTGAAGTGGGAGGGATGTGTGTGTGTGTGTGTGTGTGTGTGAGAGAGAAAGGAGAAGGAGAGAGGGGGGGCGGGTGAGAGACTGTCCTTGCTTTCGACTGCACCGGTTCTCTGAGTAACAGATGTTCACAACTTGATACAGTTCCTCTATCCACCACTCCCCCCCTCCACCCTCTTTTTATCAGCGCTGCTAACAGCTGCCTGGACACAGCTACAGCCAGAGCATCCAACGGAAAACATACACACAGTACACAAAACGCCACCTAGATCCCTGTTTCACCGTCTACATCTATTCAGTTCTATTCTGAAATATCTCACAATATAAGGTTCAGCAGATCAAACCAAGTGGAACATAGAAAACAGTCATTCAATTGAACCCCTAATTAAAATTTTTATCCCAAATAATTTTTTTTATTAAATTATTAAATTAGTCAGGTAGTCTCATATCTGCACATAGTGGTTTCCTAATACACAGATTTAAAATATTTCTTAAATTTCAGAGTCGATAAAGCTGAATTCTAAGCGCTTCTGAGCATGTGCTTCAGTGGGAGATTGAAAATAGTATATCTGATGGTCTATGAATGCAATTTGTAAAACCAGCATCAAATGTGTGCTTGAGTAGGTAGTGCAATGATCCGTTGTATCTTGCTACATTACATTCTTCAGTGGTGAGGAAGAATTACCTGGTGAGCGGGGTGGTGATGCGGTGTCACAGAGCTCATGCTAGCCAGATCAAACGAGAAATCAAAACCCGACTCAAGAAACCTCTTCTAATATAAAGGGAGCCTTTGAAAAACTGACGTCTGTTCTGAAAATCCTGCAACTTCTTTCCCAACGGTGGCCTACTGCTATTTCACTGTTTCCTCCTGCTATTTTCAGTGGAGAAAACACTGGTTTGGCCACTAATTTTCACCCTGTTCCTGCTCAAGGCATTTTTCATTAGAAAGATATTTCCTCATACCGCTCACTAAAAATAACCGCAATATACATTGCAGCCTTGAATTGCAGCTTACTCTAAGCAACAGTGAATCGCGGATCCAAGCGCCAAGGCACAATCGGGACAAAGTTCTTTGAGCCAGCACAACCTTATCTCTTTTGAACACACAAGCTTGTGACTGGTGCAAAAGGAAAGGATTTGCAATGTGCGAGCTGAGGAAGGGCTACAGGCCCTCCCGATATGAAGGGCCTTGTGTTTGTGGAGCTTTACATACAGACGTTTTACATACAAAACAGGCGATCCACAGTGTTTTCCTATCTGGTCAGTATCCTTCAATACCATAACATTGTTCAAATACTACATTGCTGATTATTTTAAACGGCGCGGCTGGATTTAGCAATAATACAGTCAGACGCGACTTGTGTCATTGACTGTTGTTATGTAAGAATGGGAACAATGTGCAAATAGGGATAATTCCAGCCATGGGACCATGTTAAGCGCTTTATTGGTCAGCGTGTGGCTTGTGCTTTTGGACAGAAAATCCAACAACAAAAGCACAAATTAAGTGAAGAATGAGTCTTTCATTTTAACAATTGGCCAGCCATCCCCCGCTAATCCGGTGCTTGGGGAGGACAACAGTGGGCAGTCAATCATATTCTCGTCATAATGACAGGAATCGCTTCCAGTAACCTTCCCCCTCCCCCTTACTGTCACTCAAAGAGTCCGTCCTGCCCGCCTCCTGCCCCGTCAGCATCTGGGCGCAGGGGTCCAGCAGGCAGGTGAGGGAAGTGTAACGTTACAGTCGTATGGTGCGGTGAGCACTGCACTGGTGCCACCTGCATGGCTCTCAGTGGGACCTGCAGGCACAGGACAGACAAGGTAATAATACCCCATGGGGCTGGGTCATAAACATCCCATAAAGCCTGGCGTCTCTGTGCAATTCATCACTGTAACAAAGGAATCCCAGCTCACAGCTTAGTCTCTGATAGGACCCCGATGGGTAAGGGAACAGGGAGTGTGTGTGTGTGTGTGTGTGTGTGTGTGGGGGGGGGGGGGGGGGGGGGGGGGGGGGGGGTCAAAGCTGCTTTATTGAGCAGCTGTACTCCAATTACAACCCCCCACAGAGGAAACCTGCTCTGCTTGCCAGCAGGGATATCCCACGGCAGGGTCACTCTTGACCAGTTCCACATGACACAAAGGTGTCATATTTTAAAATCATATTTTAAAATCCTAATAAATTATACAAATGCATTGGCGAGTAATTGGAATACCGCATCCTCTGCCAGAGATCTGACCCGCACATCTTAACTGTAAATCTCAGAATCCATAAGAGCGATAAATTAAAACCCATGTCATATACGATTGCAGATTAATCTTTATGATGGTTCCTGGGGGATAATACTTCTCTCTCTCCCCCCCCCCACCTTCTTGGCTTTGCTTTGGGGTCTGTAGGGGAGGAGTTAATCACTGCGCCAAGGGTTGAATCCCATCACTTCTGTGAACCCTGGCTCAACATGCCTTCCTGGAACTGTAAAGACAGGGCTCAATGCCAAACTACTGAACCAAAATCAGCTCTCCCTGTTTTATGCAGTAGGCTGGTCCAGAGACAGTACTCCAGGCAAGAATATTACCATTTGTGAGAATATTGGGGGTAAGGTACACCCAGTCTGAGAAAAATATCAGGTATGGTATGTGTGTGTGTGTATTTATGGGTGCTCATGGGGTACCCAGCTAAATTGAACCATGGGAATCGAACCCACAATCTTTCAGTTACAAGCCCAGTGCCCTAACCATTACACTACACTGCCACCCTAATGAGTGCAGTGCTGATAAAGGGCAGAAATCCCCAGGGGCCAGTAGTGTAGATTGTAGACTGAGAGGGGGCTATTATCCTCTACTATGAGTTTTCCCATGGGTGGGCCTTGTTCAGGTTTGTTGTGATCAACTACCACATATTTTAGGTATATCTCTAGAATTTCTCTAGCACTTATTCACATGACAGATACCAGCTGAATACAGTCTGCATGCATCATGCAGCTGGCTAAGAATTGCACTGTTTTATTTCACACAATGGCTGCACAGTTTAGCTGTTGGATAGCTCCTTTCAATAAGTAAACAAATGAAATCTTACAGTGATAACATACAATAGATTGGTTTTAAGTTACAGGAAAAAGGACAATAAAACCCAGTCTACACTGACCAACTCCTAATATTATATTTATTAAAATGTGATAGATGAAGGATAAAAGCTTCCAAAGCACAAACAAATTTACAATTAATGAGTAAAGATTATGGAATCATAAAATATGTGTTCATTCGAACACAAATCTCTTTTAATGATAGGGAAAATGATGTGCATACTGTCACACAACATATGTCAACATTTATTTAAATAATAACAGGACTATAGTCAATCTGTACATGAGACAGTTGGTGGTTATGTGCGCTCTTTGTTGGTATGATGGAGTTAGTCGAGTCGGGCTTCAAAATCGCCGTCTATTGAAGCGAGGAAACAGCGACACCCACAGGTAGACATTGGCAAAACAGCAGATACACAGAACTCTTTAGGTGAGTCGGAATGTGTGTAACATTTACATGCCCTTCTTGTTTAACCGTTTCTACACTCTAAGTCAAGATTACAACAGTTTTCTCTACAGAAAAAAACAGGAAACGAATAAATTTTTTAAAAAATACTTTTAAAAGTCTTGTGATGTCTGATGTGATTTGCCAAACAACGCTGCCATGGCAGCTCCTATATTAGATTAATATAAAAGCAAGCAAGTAGATAAAGGATATTATGCGTGATTTTGTAACACCCGAGATGCCTTATGTAAGCAAGTGTGTGTGCTTGTGTGTGTGTGTGTGTGTGTGTGTGTGTGCGCGCGTACTTAGGTACGTAGGCGCCCGCGCCTGCAGAACGAAGCAGAGAGCGAATAGGCTATCTGTAGGTCTAGCAGAGGCACAAACACGATAGATGCAGAGCTTGCTATAGGTGGAGTTTGGTCGTGGTGAGCCAGTTGCCAGTGTAATAGTGGAATCGAGCAGCAAGGCAGGCTGTCAACTCCTGTGTCTGAGCTGTCAAAAAGAGAGAGGGAGAGAGAGAGAGGGAGGGGGAGGGAGGTTAGGAGCGCGGGAGCACACAGCTCCACTCCAGATGGTGATTTAAACGCAGACAGAAGGCTGCAGAGGAGAGAGGGGATAGAGCACGAGACAACACGCGAGACCCAGGAGCGCAACACCGTCGATTACATGACAATAACCAAACGCAAGAAATAAGAACAAACAAGAAAAAGCAGAAGCGCAACAACTCAAGATAATCGCAAAAGCGCGTTTAATCGCCACTATTTTATGACTAAATCAGCGGGCTGCAGCTATTGCCGACTATTATAGGGGAATGAGCAGCCCTTGCATTATTAGTTGGAGGATTGATCGACAACAGCAATCTACGAAACCGCGTAGGCTACTAAACTGACCGAACAATTGACCCAGCTTCATGAAAGTATTAATTGACGGACCTTCACATTTATTGTCTGTCAAAAGACTGAATTTTGTTTCCAAGTATTGAGCAGCAGAACTGAGACCGGAGAAGGATCCATGCCAAAATATACTGCATCTTTGTACCTTGAAGAAGTAGCTACCACGGGCATCGTTCAAGGATTTGGATTCTCTGAGAATAGACTACACAGAAAACATAGAGGCTAGCATTGGTATTATAAGTGACTTTTCATCTGCGATAAAATTACGTAGCCTACGCTACCTTTATTGTAGCCTAATTATTTTATTTTTCAGAATCACGTACTTAACTTTTTCATTATTTTCTTCAGCGGTCGTCGTTCAGGGCTGGAATATAGCAAACAGAAAATGAGGCATAAAGAAGAAATCTAAAATTTAAAAGAAGAAGAAGGAAAAAATGTTTTGATTTTTTTATTCAAACAAACTCTTTGTTAAACCTCGCTTTAATATCAAAAGGGAAGGTAAACCAAAGACTGGTGTATTCTAATGGACCCCATCTCTTAGCTCTAGCTCTGCAAGACAAATATATTTCAGTCTTATATAGCTGGGACGTGAATTACCTCATAATTTATTCAGCTGAATAGTCAACAGTGCTTTAAATCCAAAGGAGTCGAATATATATTTTTCATTATTTTATTGTGCACAAGCTTTTTGACAAGTGAAGGATTTTTCTGTATTTTTTTCCAAACAAAGCAGAAAAGCACCTTTAAATGGTATTAAAACATACTGGAGGATCTACCCCGTCTTTCTCTTGCGAATACTGATGGCTGGTGCATTATAAGAGCTATTTCGTCATTTTGATGTGGATTTACCGTTGTTGCAATTACCTCAGCTTGACCTCCACCCTCTAAAAGTAAGTAAATATGACATTATGTATTAAGTTTTCAGTAAGATGTGTGTACGCGCGCGTTTGTGTGTGGGAAAATGTTAGCATTTGAACAGGTTTTTGACAACCTTTAAACAGTAGAGATGGAGCCCATGTTTCCCTCAGGACGACACTTGCTCTAGACTCGTTCACAAGGTTAGTTGCCCTTAACTCGATCCCTAGAAGGCTATAGTAGCCTGTTTGTGAGCCATCTTGGAATACTTGTCTTTGAATTAATAAAAAATATACACATTTCTTGCAGGCCCCTCATTTAAGTGATATAAACAAATAGGTCGGAACTGCAAATTTGATCTAACACTTATGCAGGCTAAAAGTTATCTCTCTCAAGTTCACATGGAAAATGTTTTGCCAAACATTTGCCAAATTAGAACATTGGCGTTTCGGTATTCGGTAAAGTATTCTTTGTGGAACGGATCTTGAAATAACGAATAAACAATTGGTTTCTCCTAGACATCCACGCCTCGCTCATTGTTGATGTAGCCCAAGCAGCACTTGGACTCTTCTTCTTTCGCCAAGTGAAGTTTTCGGCATTGTCAGCTATTTTTAAGGGAACTTGTGAAGAATTGGGCAAATGTTTATAATTCTATATTTATTATAACATAATTAAAAACTTCCACTTATGTTCAACATGAAAAATATTGTCTCAGTGAGTCAAGTTAAATAATAATCACGCTTTGTTACCCATAGCCCGATGCTTTGCAAAACGAAATAGCGACGCTATTTATGTCCGTGATGACGTGCCTGTCGCACCTGTCCTATCCATACCTCTGGTACAGTTGTGTGTGAACCTAATACAACTTAGCATATGTTGCTTATATAGTTGCAAAAATTATCAGAAGTTTTGTTTCCAGAATTTTTGTTGCCGTTATTGTTACAGTACCATATCATGTGTTCCAATCCACCTTGCAAGCAGTTGCATGCCATTCAATTTCCGTTACTTAATTGGCATGAAATTGTAATTTATTATGGTAGCCTACATACAGGGCCGGATTAAGACCCTTAGAGGCCCTAAGCACTAAAAAATGTTGGTGCCCCCATACATTTGTAATTCAAAATATAAACAATAATAAACCATAAAATAAAATTTTATTTATCGAAAATTCGAAATTAAACAAAACTTACAGTAAGAAGGAAAATAATTTAATAATTTAAATGGTAAATTCGGCTATGAAAAATTTCTGAGGTGCCCCTCCTTCCCTTGATGCCCTAAGCACGTGCTTATTTTGCTTATAGGGTTAATCCACCACTGCCTACATAGGCCTATACGCTTTACGTATTTTAGCATGTAACAAAATTCCATCCTATTTGATCATATTTTTAAAAACAATACAGACCACAGAATGCGTTTTTAATTTTTATCAATTCAACTGGAGTAAATGTTCAATTGACCTCATAATACCCTCCATTTTAGTGCAGACATAACGCGAGTGCGTTAGAAAATGTTTTGGCTTGCTTTCAAATTGTAAATAAAAATACACACACACACACATCTTGCATAAGACATCTGTTGCCATTACAATTATATTATATTGAGCACATATAAATTCCCCTTCATGTGTGTATCGCATTCAAATCAGTTATGATTCGTGGTCAATGGGTGTTTTCTTTCATAATCGCAGTAGCTAGGCCGTGTCTTTGTATAGGCGATTAGGCTAAACGGTGAGTGAGGAGAGCGCAGTGCAATGCTGCCAGTGCTGTATGTTAAATTCACCTCCACAAATAAAATCCATAGTTGCGGGCCACATCAGTGGAAACCCGGGCGATTTTGAATAAAGCGCCGTAGACTATAGGCTAGCCTATTATGCAAGTAGGCTCGCCTATTAGGCCCAAATTGGGAGAAAACGGCCGTAATGTTCCAAGGTAATGGAATACTGCAAAAAAAAGTTTCAGTCTTGTAAATCTTGAAATTAGTCAAACTGTCTCACCTCACTGGCAATCTATTTGTCTTATTTTGAAAAAAATAATAGAAATAAGATTTTGAGTCTAAATATAAGACTAAAGTACTTGTTATGATTTACTTATTGTTTGTTTTTTGTAATTAAGCGATATAGGCTACATCCTACATTGTTTCAGTCTGGTGAGAAAATGTGCCAGAAAAGTGACGTATGTAGCCTATAGCGTAGACGGGCATAGAAGCATTGCCACTGAACATTTGGTAGCGTACAGACAAGGGACGAGATCACATCTCCTTCAAATAATGCCGTCTTTCGGGACATTTCCCGCCGTGCGTCTAAGGCCAGATTGACTTCCCATTACTCTATACAGGCTTTAGTTGTCATTGCACCACCCAGTTTCATAAACGGGGCTATTGAGTTCTGTAATCGGTTAATTGCGCTGTGAAATTTAGCTGGCAAAACTCCAGTTCTCTCTCATGGCCAGAACACTCAGTGTGTGGAATATCTGTGTAATGTCTTGGTAAGGAGTAAATTGAGAACTGTACTAGAGAGATACTGCCAAGGAATAAAAGTGCAACATGTCACGTGAGACTGTGCAGCTGGATAGTATAAAACACTGCTTCAGAAATATGTAAGCAAAGACGGCCTCGACAGTCCCAAAAGTTGCCACCTGCATTCTCCATTTTAAATGTCTTCGATCGATTTTTTTTCTCAAACTGTGGTGATAAAACATTCAGAACCTTTTCTCTGCAGGACATTAATTCATTATTTATTAGCCCGAGTAAGATCAGTTGAATAATTCAAGAGCTGATAATAGTCAGCACAATGGATGGGAGGTCTAAAGGTGAAATTGCGGTACAGTCGTTTGGCTTTACGCTGCATCACCATCAATGTCTGCCTCTTTTCAAGGCAGATGTCCCCACTTCATCATTAAGTAGTGCTCTTGAAAGAAAGCCCATTTGTTATCCAAGGCAAGTGTTTATTCAATTTGTCTTTATACCTCTGGTAGCGCATTTATAGAGCCGTCTCCTGTTTAATATCCAGATGGAATATACCACATGCTTTACAGACATAGACAGTGCCAAAAGCCACATACCGGTGGAAGGATATCACTGTGAAGCAATGGAGTCTTTATACAGGCCCTCATTCCACCAAGGCAAAGATAAACAACGGCTCATTCAAACAACTTTTCTGAATGTTGCAGAATGTTTGCCTATAGCATTATGAAAGTGCTGTGCGAACACTGGGTCTGGTCAGGTAAGAGTGCTGAAAGACAGTGATACTCCAGAAAGACAATATCAAGCTGTAATTCTAGAAGAACATTGTGCACTCGTACAATAAAAAATAAACTAACTCACACCTATCTCAGAATATCAGTGTGTGAAATAAGAGTGGAAACCTGTGGTCTAGCAGAAAGCCAAAGGGAGCGCGTGCAGTTATAGATTTGTCATGACCCTAAATAACTACTCACTGTGTCTGCATACGTTGCATGCAATTTGACCATACCTCAATATCAAGCCATACCAAGGGTTTCACTGTTGGAGAATCCAAATCCGTGAATTTCCAGCAGATTACCCAGTGAACCTAATTCCTAATACACTAACGTTATTGTGCAATTACAAGAACAGGAAATGGTTTCAGCCTGCTCAAAGCCTGTTCAGGCTTTACTGTAAACGTATGGACTTTCCCATAGTTTTATTTCTTTGTTTGTGTTTTAATAAGAGCTGCAGGAGTCTGGATGCATGAACATTAAAAGCACTTGAGTAGCAGTTTAATTCCTGGTGTGAGGAAATTAATTTCAGACAGACAAAATGATTTTTGTAGTGGCTGAGTGAGAGTTCAAGGCCTTTTAGATCATGTGGGAGCAACTGAAAAGCTTGGCTGGAAAAGCAAAAGCTACAATCTCAGGGAACAGTGTGTGTGAGTGAGTGAGTGAGTGAGTGAGTGAGTGTGAGAGAGAGCCAACCTGTCAAAAATGGCCATTGAGACAGCCAGAGGGTGATCGCCTTAAAATGACACATTTAATATGGACACTTGGACAGTGATCTGTTAGCTGCCTGAGAGTTTCACGCTGGAGCTTCAGTGTCCCCTGATATATGCTTACATATCTACTAGGATTTATCTAATCACATTACTCGTGTTTTTAATCCGACATACAGGCACATATGCACAGACTAATAGTTCTCTGAAGCGGTGGGAGTTTTTACACAGCAGCTCAAGCTCCTTGTAAGAGTGCCAGCGATACAAAAGTGACAGGGTGGCAGATCACTACGGTTTTGCAGTTTCTCCCTCAGAACAGTGGGAAAGGCTTGGCCGTTTTAAAATGGGCCGGTGAGCTTGAGGTTCCTCCGCATGTGCTTGACATTACTGCGACATGGTCAGCTCTCCGGGGAGACTGAGAATGTCAGCATGCAGGGAAGCCATCCAGCTTTCCAACATCTGGCCAAATGAGAAACACATAGACTGCAGTGTGGGAGCGGGGAGTTAACTCAGCACAAAACCTTTCCCTTTTCTCTCACACACACACACACACACACACACACTTTCTCTTTCTCTCACACACACACACACACACACACACACACACTTTCGCTTTCTCTCACACACACACACACACACACTTTCCCTTTTCTCTCACACACACACACACACACACACACTTTCCCTTTTCTCTCACACACACACACACAGACACACACACACACACACTTTCCCTTTTCTCTCACACACACACACACACACACACACACACACACACACACACACACACACACACACACTATCGCTATCTCTCTCACACACACACACACACACACACATACACACACTTTCGCTTTCTCTCACACACACACACACACACACACACACACACACTTTCGCTTTCTCTCACACACACACACACACACACACACTTTCGCTTTCTCTCACACACACACACACAGCTCTCATTTGCTAGCTGTCGGTACAGTGCACCGTGTAGCTTTTTGTTGCTGCATTTCACTTTGGCAAGAATTTGATATCTTATGACAAGAATTAAATCATTATGAATCTCCGTGCCTTGACAGGCAATGGCAGGCAACATTTTATCATGCTCGTTCACCTTGAAGTTATTCTTAGTTATTTTTGTGCATGATTAACAATCCAAAAATCATCATCATCATCTTGAGGATATTACGCCTCATTCCGCGAGAAAAAAACAGCCGACGAATTACAGATTTATATCTTACATACACAAAATTAAAAACGGAAATTGAATTTCCCATTTGTTTGCATCAAGCCCTTGTTACTATCTGTGAAAAATGATAATACTTTACACAAAAGCCATCAAATCACTGATTTCCTTTTCTTACCACACTGGCAAATGGGCCATGTTGCCTTAGAGAGAAGGCAAGAGATGGAGAGCGCATCTTTCCCAAAGTTCAGACGATCTGAGGATCAGAGACAGTGAAAACAACTGCGGTAATTCCCGCTGGGGGGTGGGCTTAATCAAACGCCGGGGAACTTCATATCATTGCTCCCCACATTGATATCATGAGTTTCTCCCACGTTTTCGCCAGAGGAAGCGGCCTACTCAGCTTTGTGCTCCGTGGCTAGCTGGTTATCACAGAGAGGGACGCTGACTTTGTGAGATGAAGTTAAAGTTATTAAGTATTGGAGACTTCTTCACAATGAGTTTAAAGGCATCTAAAAGGCTCTGGGCAGAGTCGGGGACTGCCAGGCTGAATGTGAAGACAGGCTTTCCACGTACTGGTGAAATTAAAAGCTCCTTATCTCTTGGAAACAGAAGGCCAGCGACAAGACTGTTTCATCATTTAAATGGGTTTCATCCGAGCAGTGTTGTTCTAGTCAGTTACTGCAGATAGGCACAGCCCATTCCGCTCCAAAGCGGGAGAGGATACTGGATTTCTCACAAATGCATATAGAAAACGTTGCAAAATCATTTGAAGAAGAGATTGTATTTGTGGTTATAACAAAATTACCTTGAGGAAGGAACATGTTTCCTCAGGAAACTTGGTGTTGATATCCTTAATTTCCCTTAGAGCTTGTTGGATTCGACCAAATAAAAAGAGGGGGGGGGGGTGGAGCCACACAACCAAGCATGTCAAAGTCCTTCATTTTGGAAAACACTGGGGTAAACATGCTGTGTTACAGAGATGCCACAACAGAAACATTGCAGGCTTGTTTCAGAATAATCGTGAGTCTGTTTTAGTGATACATGCAGTAAACAGATTGAAGGGGAGATGGCAAAAATCGATGGGGGGGATAGTGCAAGGTGAGTGAGTGAGATATTTTCAAGGGCCAGTGATGCAGGAAGAGTGTATGTGTGTGTGTGTGTGTGTGTGTGTGTGTGTGTGTGTGGGTGGACAGGATCTGCAGACAGGATGTTCAGACAGGATCTACAAAAGACTGTGCTTGAGGGAAAGAGGCAGAGATAAGGTCACTGAACCAGAAGAAAGAGGATAGAAACGGCGAGCCATGAATGAACACCCGAGTCGCCACAGCTGATGGAGGCGTGGCCTAACTAAGGTGTCTGTCGCTACATTTTATGTCCCTCAGTCCCCTCCCTATCAAAGCCACGGACAACACTACCCCCGGATCATCTTATTTAGTCGATCAGTGAGAATAATTACCACAAGTCTTCTCTTTATAAAAACATAGGGGTGCGTTTTTACTAAATTGGTAGTGGCTTTAACGCATCATGTTGATGCCCCAGAGGGGTATACATTATTTATTTCTTGAGCTTCTGTTTCTGGCTTGCGGCTAAGTGAGGTTCAGTTGGGGAAAGCTGTTAAGCTTCTGTGTAACATGTCACATTACTGAGCTTTCCAGACACAGCAGAGACGGAGCATAGCGAAGTTAATGATACCTACGGGGAGGGATCGAAAAGTAAAACCCATCTGATACACCGACCGTCGAAGGAGAGCCGCTGTAACTAATATCAGGAGCGATTATGTGGCTTTAAGCAAAGTATCTGGCAAAACAGACCCAACTGGCAGGAAATAATTAGAAGGAATAGAACAGTTGTGCGGACAGCGCAACAGTGGTGCAGCCCTTACAGATAAAATAGCTTACAGATAAAGAGATAAGATGGGATGTGAGCTTTTTTTCAATAGACTTCCCACCGGCTAGATATCACTTCATTAACTCCCATGTACTGAGCATAGGAAGCTGCACAGGAAATCCTCCTTTCTCTGCATCATACGCTTACAGTGGTGTGTGCTGTTCTGGGGGACTTGAAGCCCTGCTTTCAGGTACCGTCTTCCCCTCAGGTTTAGCCATAGGATCAGACTTTCCAGCCCTTATTGCAAACGCACATCTCTTGATGTAAAAGGTAGGAGTTGGCTAGCACAGAAAGGTCTGTGCCGTACAGTGAGCGAGGGTGAGTGACGTCAGGCTGAGAGAAAACAAGCGGAGCTCTGGGCTGCAGCTGGCCTGGCCAGAGCCAGCGCCTCAGAGACAGCAGCTGTCAGACCCCCAACACACACCTGTCACACAGGAAGTCGGCTCTGCCATCGCTTCCTGGATACGCCTCCTCATCCAAACACGGCAGCAGCTCCCAGAGAGGGGGAGGGAGCGAGAGAGAGAGCTGGGCGATGGAGAGGAAAGGAAAGAGAGAGGGGGATCTGGGTAAATCATTCATGGCAGTAAAACAAAACAAGGCAAGTTGTGGGGGTGGGTGGGTGGGGGGGGTTGAATGTTTCTCATGCATTTTAGATTCTGTTCAGATAAGGGAATGTTTGTCTTCGGTGTTTTTAGACAGACAGATCACTGTGGGCCGTTTCAAGATTTTCCTCTGGGAAAATGACTTACACGCACATTCATGTATGGAATATTCCCACGCCCACCCTGCCTTTCCTGTGATAAAGCTAACCTTATCCAGATGTCATGCCATTATTCCCTTCCCATTGGTTACAAGAAGAAAAGGTAATGGTGTCATGTGTGTGTGTGTGCCGTGTGCGTGTGCACGTGTGAGTGTGCGCACGTGTGAGTGTGCGCGCATGCGTGTGTATGTGTGTGTGTGTGTGTGTGTGTGTGTGTGTGTGTGTGTGTGTGTATGACCGGATATGATGTCAGGAAGTACAGTGGCGATGCGGCCAGGCTGTTTTCTTTCAGCTGCCTGAGCAGAGTTGTTATTGGCACTCGCTCCTCTTTGTTTGTCAGGATTGTCAAGGCAGGTCCTCAGAAGGGCCCCGCTGCTTATTCCCTAGCCGCCCCTCACGCTGCCTGTACGCAATTAACAGAGTAATTAAAAGCTTGATGAGGTAATTGGTGTTCGGTGGAGCTGCAGGTGTTTTGATAGTCTAGCTTATTTGTGCAGGAGCACAGAATAAACAGAATCTGATCAAGGGTAATTTTTGGCTCTGTTTTTTACACAGTGCGGCTGTTTAGGGAAAGCGTGGCTGCTACTATTGTATACAACCCAAATACAGGCATTAGTCTTTTTAGATCATTAATATCCATCACTCAATAAGTAACAAAACCACATCATGTCATGGCATGTCATCATGTCACTTTTTTTTAAATTATTTGTTTGAACTATGAGTTCGTTCTAAAAAAAAAAATTATTATTTTCGAACCCTGCGGCAAATCTCTCAGCTGGCAGCAATGTGTGTGCATCTTCTTGTAGGAGCCGAGTCGGGAATCACACAAGGGATTCGGAAAAGGCTCCCCCTTCCTGCCGGCTCTCAGCGTTTTTGTGTTTTCCTCCTTCGCTGCGCTCTGCCCCCCCTCCCCCTCTGCATCCCCCTCCTCCGGCAGTGGCAGATGTGCCAGAAACGGCTCTGTGCCCACGGTGCTGCTGGGCCCACGGTGCTGCTGGGCCCCAGGTGGCAGAAATGACAGTTATTGATGTTCAGGTGCGAGCTCTATACAGGAGTCTTTGAGCATCCGGGAAGACTGGCGGGAGCTCCACACCGTGCATTCCCTCATGGAATGGTCTTAATATTAACAGCAGCGAGGCGGTGACAGAGGCAGGAGGACAAAGACACAATGTGAGCAACAAAACAAAGAGGTGTCGCCTCGAGAGCGGGAAGCATTCAAGCACGCGTCCGTACGTCCTGCTAGAATCAAGGACTTGAGACTCAAGCAAGGGTACTTGGCTTTGGTTTACTTTACGTATATTGTATATAGATCGTACCCCCTCCATCCCAGCACCAGAAAACAATTCACTACTGAGAGACACAGTACAGGCAGGGTCACAACCTGCACAGCCAAGACCAAGACATTCAACTTGTGGGTACAAAACAAGTGGCTGATGTTTGTGTGTCTGATGTCTAACTATTGACACAGCTTGGGTTGTGTGTGTGTGTGTGTGTGTGTGTGTATATCAGATCCCTGAGTGGCCATACACTTGTCTCCATGTCATAGCCAGTAGTCAGTAGTACCGTGGCCAGTACAGTCCTAACACACTCCAGATGAGCCTGAGCTGGGAGTTGTTCTTGGCAGGGAAAGGCATAGCAGAATGTCACAAATACTTTCCTTTATTTAGGAACGGCTTGGGGTTAGGAGGCTGAAAAGAGAAGGGTAGGGGAAGGGAGGGAGGGAGGAGTGGGCGATGGGGAAGAAAGGCAGGGAACAGGAACCAGGAGAAACATCTCGACAACACATCTGGGCTCCATTAGCGCTCATTGGAAGAATCTGAAGAGGAAGTTTTCCCTGGTCTTTTAGGTAACGATGTATCAAATGTAACCACTTCACTGCCAAGACCTTTGCAGGACAGTGTGTATTGGCACGAGACACCGGCAATCCCTGTGCCTCGGTCCAACGGTATTAGTAACAGGGACGGGTTGAGGCGGCGAGCAGGCGGAAAGGAAACGCCATGTTTGACCAGCCCCGCCGGAGGTGGAATGGGACCCAGAGCGGAGAGTGGCTCCACTTTATTCATCCGGCTCCAGTTGAGCGTGGAGTTATTACGCAAGGGCGGCGGCGGCAAACCTCGAGCGAAACACGGCCGGAGATTGAGCAGTGGCCCTCACGCGGGACGAGCAGTGGCCCTCACGCGGGACGAGCGTGAGCGAAAAAGCGAGCGTGAAAAAACACCATAAAAAAATGTAACTCTCAATCTCACCCCCTCCGACCAGCGTTGCAGTATTTTTACGGCCTGACAGACAGAGTCCCACCGCCAGTTGCTGGGTAATGTGCGGTTCATGCGCTCCGCGTTTGGGACGTGTGGCGTTCGCCGGCTCCCTAGCAGCGCGTCAGACAGCTGTCTGCACAGTCTGCTCAAACGGGACGGCCTCACGCGAAGACGGCCGAGGACTTCCCATCTGAGTCAGCGACAGCCACCGTGGCCCAGCAGCCTCTTCTTCTGCTGCTCAAACAGGAACTCTGAGTCTGTGGCTGTAGCTCTGGGTTAGGCTCTGCCACCCGTCTGTCTGGACACCTCGGGCCTTGCCGAGCACCGTCTCCTGCTCCAGCTGGCCGCCATGTCGTACTATAGCACTTTCGAGTCTCTTTGGTGGGGTCTCCATCTTACCCTTCCTCAGCAAATTACCCCTCGGTGAATGTCCGACACTCAGCCCAGCTCAACCTTTGGCTCTGTTTGGGCCTCAGTTTTAAAAAACATTGCTCATTCTGTCCCAGTGTTTGCTTCTGCTTCACATATTCCTTGAGGGGTGGCTGACGTCTGTACAGTATCTCAGAGATTCCTATGCAGGGAGGGTATGGGAGGGGCAGGCTTTGAACCCCGTACTGCTCCACATTCTCCAGACCTCTCTTCCACCCTGTCATTAGTAAATGTGAAGATTCGGCAGTTTAAACAGCTGAAGAGAACCTGATGCCTGGATTAGAGCAGAAGTAGGATAGGTGGGTGTCTGCTACCCAGCAGTGCATCAGTCCTTCCAATCGCCTTAACTAGAAGAGAAATATTGATACTAACTAACTGTTCCATTCACAATTTCCAACAGATCCCTTATTTTCTAAGGCACAGTTTTACAATATTTGAACATGTGGTGCTTTCCTTTGTGGATGACAAGTCTATCTGCATGCTGACATGTTCTGTCTCATTCACAATCGAGAAGGCAACTGTTTTCCTGCTGACACGTCAGCCATGAACAAAGGATGAAGGAGCAGAGTCTGCCTGCGAGGAGAGTGTGTCGCCATTTTGGTCTTCCGCGGTGCGATGCTTGCGCCACCCAATCTGCTCAGGCAAAGGTTCATGTGTTACGCATTTATCAGATGCTCTTACTCAGCATTACATTCTTTTACATACAGTCCCTTTATAAAAGCACCATGCTCTGTGTCCCACCCGGGTATGGCCAATAGCAGTGCTCCACCTGGGAATGGCCAATAGCAGTGCTCCACCTGGAAATGGCCAATAGCAGTGCTCCACCTGGAAATGGCCAATAGCAGTGCTCCACCTGGGAATGGCCAATAGTAGTGCTCCACCTTGGAATGGCCAATAGCAGTGCTCCACCTGGGAACGGTCAATAGCAGTGCTCCACCTGGGAACGGTCAATAGCCGTGCTCCACCTGGAAATCGAATGTATAACCTGGGAGTTACAAGCCCATTAAGCTACACTGCCTGGGCTCATGTACAGGGTGGTGGCGGGCAGAAGGAGAGGTTTACCTGGTGGGGGTCGTGTGGAGGGCTGTGGAGGTTGATGGGGGGGGGGGATTTGCGTGGGTGGGTTAGCGGATCCCAGCGCAGAGGCAGAGAGCACTAATCCCTGTGTTTTAAAGTGAGGGCTGTGTTTGTGTGGACTCCGCCATGGGCTGATGGGGAGCAGATGTGGACAGGCGGGCGGGCGGGCACTGAGCCAGAGCAGCTGGGAGAAATTAAAAACAACAGCATTCCTGGAGACTGGGGGAATTACAGAGAGAGAGAGAGAGAGAGAGAGAGAGGGGTGTGATCACAGCAGAGCACTAGAGCCCATCTGGAGAGAGAGTGACAGGGTGGGGGAATGGAGAAGAGAGAGCCTGTGTCACATGGTCTCCAGGGGATCTCACTGTGTCTGAGTCTTGGTTACCTCTATAGGGAGCGACAGTGCAAACGAGTGACCGTGCGAATGCGAAGCACAGGCTCGCTGAAGGAAGTGCCAACACTCGTAAGCGTCTGATGGGTTGATGGGTTGTCATTACGTGATTGTTCCCGCTGCACTCGGGGCTTCAGTGAAAGCACGTCTTCAAAGTGAGAAAGGCATCACAAATGGCAGCAGAATTACAAACTGAAGAATATTTTCTTTTAGACATCACAGATTGAGGCTTTCCTTCTTGTAAATTTCAGTTTGGAAACTGTCTTGTGGAAGATGTCCATATGTGAAGAACGTTTCAAGAACCACAATATGGCTCTCGCTGATTTATGCAGTATACAAAACCTTTTTCAACCAGACTTTGACACATTTGGTTCCATATTCTGAAATCTGATTGGTTGTGGATCCTTTTGTTAGAAGGTAAAAGGGAGATGATTGGACACTGGAAATGACAGGGAAAAGTGCATATGCCTTAACATGCTACATGTTAGGCTTGGGAGGGAGTCTACTCTGCCATTTTTGAATTATATTAGCTTGCGCACATCCAGAAGAAGTACATTATGGTAGCGTGTGCGATCAGCAGCTCTTTGGACTGGGTACGAGACACAGAGACGAGCGTTTGCCGAAGCAGGAGCCGTCCTCGGCCAGCCCTGGGAATAGGCCCCAGCTGGCATTAATATCTCTCTGACTCTCCGTCTCGTTCCGTCTCGTTCTCGCTCCTCTCTCCTGTTCGGCGCAGGTCTCCCTGTCCTTCAGCACAATAGGAGCGCAGATGGCCACAGATGGTATGTGGCCACTGCAGACTTTCTAATGTATTAAAGTGCAATCCAGCGCCGTGTCCCTCCCTGTCCTTTAGCTAGTCAGATTAAACAGCTGTTTGTAATCCCACGCAGGGCCCCAGTGGCCAGTGGTGTTTCACTCCCTCGCTGTAGCAATGATTCGCTCACAAGAACCGCTTCTCATTACGAGATTATTCCTTTTCTTCAGTCCTTCGAGTGATTTTCCATCTTGTATTCAGAAATGTCTTCCTATATCAGGAAACAAAAGGCCTTACATTGCCTAAAACACACCATAAAATGAATCCCCAAATGCATTTTTAAAGATTTCAAATACTTTTTTATAATTATTTTTGGAGTGCTTCCATCTCTCTTGACCTTCTGTTGTCTTGACCCTTCGAATCAGGCCAGTGCTACTCCAAGCGCTTCTACAGTGGATGGCACGCAGTTGCCGTGCGGAGAGAATGTCCAGTAATAGCCAGCAAAAGCCAGATGGGATGCCTTTTGTCAAGAGGTCCACTGTGTCAGTCAGAGAGAGTCAGAGAGAGAGCAATCCTTATGTCTTTTCATGAAACAAATTTTCGCTGAAGAAATATCATTTTGAGTGTGCAAAAATGAATTTTTGGCCAGCGTAAACTGGTAGTGTTTTGCTTGACTTGCTTTCATAAACAGAAATTAAAAAAAGTGTCAATAAAAGCAGTAACAGTATTCTTCTATAAATCAGTAAGGACAAATGGATGGAATTCAGCGTTAATGTGAATGTACTGTACGGCAGCACGTATGAATGCACAAGATGCGTTTATAAATAATGCCTCTTTTGCCAGATGGCCGCAGTTGTTTGTTGCCCATTTATCCGTTCAGTTCATTTCCAGCGTTGACGGCTCCCACCAACACCATTACCGCATGACCCAGTGCAGACAGGCCCGCCTTATATGTCATCTGTTCTAACAGGACATAAGCAGGCCGTGTAAAAGGAGAGCAGTCGGCCGCATTTGGCCACGGTGCGAATATGGAGGTCAAGAGTACACGGAGGGGCAGCTATTTTTGTCGGCATAGTATCAACACTCGGTTATGTTTTTGATATGAATATTCCCCTTTTTTTCCAGCAGCAGTGGAACTCTGTGCTTGACTGATTTTCGGAAAACACGGCGCTAAGGATATTACAAAATATGACCTGCTTAAAAAAGCACCCAGCTGCATGTGGATTCAAGAACTAAGTCGTAGCTCAAGAACAGAGCCATATAAATGCACTGACAAAGAACGACAAAAGAATGGTTTCCATGGACATACAGCACATACTGTACACTTTTACCTGGTTAAATAAAGGTTAAATAAATACATACATACTTGTAATTTTTCTGCTTTGCTCAACAATGCATTTGCTGTGCAGCTTCCTTCAAAAAATTTATTTTTTGATTGATTTATTGATTTTTGTTATTTAACCAGGGATATGCCAATTGAGAGCAAAGCACTCCTTTACAATGGCGCCCTGAGAATACAACAATGCAACGATAAAACACAACAATAAATTAAAATATTACAAGAGTAGTGTGAACAATATGAAAATAATTTGGATATTGCTGTCTATCGCTGATAGTCAATAGCAATATTTACAAAAATGGAGGCCTTACCTTTGTGATGGTTTGGTGGCTTATCTGGAAGATTCTGCTTTTTGAAGGTGAAGCATGATCTTTCCTTTCTGAGTACTGTCTAGCCCATCTTCCGGCCACTCCCATTTTCATGTTCCTAGACCAGCAGTAAGTGGGAGAAGACACGCAGTTAGTTTTCTCAAGCATGCACGTACGCACGCAAACGCACGCACGCACGCACGCGTATACAGTATACAGTGCCCTCCACAATTATCGTCACCCCTGGAAAAGATTAGTAAAAAGGATTATAAAACATTCACCTATTGGTGAATTAGTTTAATCTCACACTGAAAAAATTAGAAAGATCCAACCTTTAATTGAAGTAAATTTATTCTGAGAAAAAAAAATCCCTCATCAAGAAATAATTATTTTTAACAAAACCACGTGTGCCACAATTATTGGCACCCCTGCATTTAATACTTTGTACAAGCTCCCTTTGCCAATAAAATAGCACTGAGTCTTCTCCCGTAACATCTAATAAGGTTGGAGAATACAGAGCAAGGAATCTGAGACCATTCCTCCTGACAGAATCTCTCCAGATCATCCAGAGTCCTTGGTCCTCTCTTGTGCACTCTCCTCTTCAGCTCAGCCCACAGGTTTTCAATGGGGTTTAGGTCAGGCGACTGAGATGGCCATGGCAGAAGCTTGATTTTGTGTTAAGTTAACCATTTTTGTGTTGATTTGGACGTATGTTTTGGATCATTGTCCTGCTGGAAGATCCCAGCGATGACCCAGTTTTAGTTTCCTGGCAGAGGCAGCCAGATTCAGATTTAAAATTTCCTGGAATTTCATGGAGTTCATGATGCCATGTACCCTAACAAGGTTCCTGGGGCCTTTGGAGGAAAAACAGCCCCACATCATCATGGAACCTCCACCATACTTAACAGTGGGGATCAGGTTGTTTTCGGTATAGCCATCCTTCTTTTTATACCAAACCCACCTTGAGTGTTGGTTGCCGAAAAGCTCAATTTTCATTTCATCTGACCATAGAACACGGTTCCAGTCTAAGTTCCAGGTGCTTACATTTGTGGTGAAATGACAGGAAAGGCGTTTTTCTGGCATGCCTTCCAAATAATTTGTTAGCATGGACGTGACGTCTAGTGGTAGTTTTAGAGACTTGATGACCCCAAGATGCTACTTTCATCTGTAATTCTCCAACAGTGATCCTTGGGGATTTTTTTGCCTCTCTTACCATCCTCCTCACTGTGCGTGGGGGCAAAATAAATGTGGGTCCTCTTCCAGGCAAGTTTGTAACAGTTCCAGTTGCTTTTAACTTTTTAAGTATTACCCTAATGGTAGATATGGGCATTTTCAGGTGAGTAGCTATTTTTATATAGCCATTCCCTGACTTATGAAGTTCAACACACTTTTCCCTCATTTGATTTGTGTGTTCTCTTATCTTTCCCATGTTGATGTATGAATAAGGGAATATGGCCTCTGTGTCACCTCATATTTATACCCCAGTGAAACAGGAAGTAATGGATTACTGCTTGAAAGTTCCTAAACACTCTGATAAACTTTAAAAAGTAAAATATAAATGGAAAAAATGCTTCAGTTATATTTTGTTCATACAAATTTCTAGGGGTGCCAATAATTGTGGCACACGTGGTTTAGTTAAAAATAATTATTTCTTGATGAGGGATTTTTTTCTCTCAGAATAAATTCATTTCAATTAAAGGGTGGATTTTTCTCATTTCTTCAGTGTAAGATTAAGCTAATTCACCAAAAGGTGCATTTTTTATAACCTTTTTTACTCATCTTTACCAGGGGTGCCAATAATTGTGGAGGGCACTGTATATATACGTATATAGCACGGATAAACAAGTTGGGTTCTACTTCGTACAGACACGAAGTGAAGGAAACCCCTCCACGTGCAGCTCTGCGAGGCGGACTTGCATGGCCTGAATTAAAAAACCAGACCATGGGACCATCCAAGCTCGAAAACAGAGCCTTGACGGAATGAGCTTCCCAGCAAACCGGTCAACCCAACTTTGATCTGAATTGGTCATCACCTTCATGGATGTAGCATAAATTGCATTTCTGGTTGGTTTTGCTTATTTAATTAAAATAAAAAAAACTTAAGGTTACCCTTGAGCAATAAAATACACATGATCATGCAAACATGTCAACAGCATTCTACAACACGCGATGCACCTTTGAAAACATACAGAATTTCACAATCTTAAATTCATTCATTTTTTAGTGTCAGTTTATAAATACTGAAACGTTCAATCCAAGTCTAGCAAGTTCTACCTTCGGTCTGCTATGTTCCTATTGAGCCAGAGGGAAAGGAAATGATCCTCCTGAAATGACAGTTATGATAAAAATACTCAGGTCAAGAGTTGTAGTGGGTGGGCAGTGTGCTGGCTGGCTGTATGACTAACCCATAGCTCTTTGTGGCAAAGGCTTCCACCTCAGTATTTATGGGTTGACAGTGACCCTGGTTATTTTTGTCCAGACAGAAAGATGAGGAATAAGTTTTCTATGCACGTATGGGGGATGCAGGGTCATATTTGAGTGTTTTGGATTTGTTTTCTTTAATAGTTTTCCCGATTCAGCTCATAGCCATAGACAATAAGCAGAATATATTCACTGTAAGCAACTGCATTAAGATCATGGTTGTTTGCCTGTAGACATTGTTGTGCAACATGTGTTTTCATGTGACTTTGGCACACTGGTTAATAGCCATCCTCTGAGGTGTTTCCTTTGGGATTCTTTTTTTTGTTGTTGGGGGGGTTGGGTTGGTCTGTTGGCTGGCTGCTGGGTTTGACGGCGATATATCCTCCACCCCCCCCCCAACAGTGTTGTTTGTAGCAGGATATTGACTCCTGCTACAGGTCATACACACTGTAAAGCTACCCCTGGTGCCTCTGGGAAAGTCTTCAGTCTGCCAAGCTGTAACTTAAGGAACTCCTTGAGTCAGGGTCAGTCAAGCCCACACACCATTTCCCCTGTAACACTCAATTCTTACACAAAGCATTTTAACTTTGCGGAATGTAACACTGCAGGCATAACGTGACGAGTGTCCAGCAGACAGACCGTGTTATACGTTATACGTTTCCCCTGCCCACCACCACTTCCGCAAAAAATAAAAAATTCCATCTTTTCCATTGCATTAGAAAAACCCATTCGGTATTCCCAGGAAATGAGTAAATGGTCAAAACCAGACAACTCTGCAAGCTGCTAAAGGGATTCGTTTTTAATAGAATGAAAGAGCATCACTGTAAAATGTAAACAATTGCCTGGACTTATTAATACAAGTGTATTTCTTATGTGAGAAAACAGTTCCTATTGGTGACTCCCATAGTTGGCGGTACGGATGCATGACTAAGCTCAAATGAGAGGCCGGTTAGCAATAAACTCCACTGACATTGCGTTTTCTAGTACCCCTGTTACTGTTAACCCAACAACTTGAATGTAACGGAAACAAACACAATCTTAACATCCATTCCAAGTGAAGGTTAAGAAAACAAAGCAAATGTCTAAGCCAAGGGATAATTGGGGAAAAGGCAAACCGTTTGAAACATTTCCTGCAGCAAGCTATATGTGCACTTTATCATTTAAAAAAGGACAGCAGCTGATGGCGGATTAAGGGGGATAGCGTGATTCGTGCCAGCCGTGTCCCCGCCTATCCGTGTGCATCTGGGGCAGTGCTGGGACGCGCGGCCACGGTGCTCCTGGAAAGGCAGTGGCACCTGACCGTGGGCCCAGTCCAGCTTTCCTTGTTTGGTCCCCGCCAGAGGTCTGTGCAGGTTTGTGGAGACGGCTGCAGTGATGGACAGGGGCAGATCCAGCTGCACTTGTCACTGACCATCAAGAAGCTGTCCGTAAAGGGGGGGGGGGGCGGATCAGACGACGTTGGGTGGGGGGGCGGGGCTCGGTCAGTAGCAGCTGAGCGGGACAGCAGGTGCTACTGGATGTTTCCAAGAGCAGGGATATTTGTGTTTACCTTCAGCTCCGCGCTCTCCATCTCTCACCTACTCCTCCCATACCCCCCCAAGCTGCAAACTGCTCATATTCTCTTTAGAGAAACTGTGGCCTGCATTCGGTACAAATTTGTCCTTCACTTTGACATAGAAATCAATACGAGCTTTGCTTTTGGAATGGGAAACACACTGCTATTCATTACACGGTGGCGACTTCTGCATTTAATTGTGAGTCAAAGACCAAATGTTAATTAAATCCACATCTGACAGTGTGTTTTAACCCTGAGCTGAGCCGAGCTGTAATGGGCTATAGCTTCAGCTTCACTATGGCATTTAATGTGTGCGTCACATCATGTTTATTGCAGCGTTGCTTTACACAGTGCCACTTTGTGTTCATAGTATTGATCCACTTTTTAAGCATACTGCTGTTCACCTTGCTATATTGCATTCATTGGAAGTCATATTAGATGACACCGTCTCAGCCAAATTAACAAGTGCAATGAACAAGTAGTGATATACAGTATAGTGCTGTATTTAAAGGCAAATCACGACAAGGCATTGCTCCCATTACATCCACGCAGGTCAGCACCACCAGGTGTATCTGCTGTTAAATCGCCCACAAAACCGCAAATAAACAAAGTGAACTTCCTTGTTTCTTGACCAATCGTGTAAAGACAAAGACGTAGTCCTAGAGCCCAGGATGTGCAGTTGAATGTCCGATACAGAGGATGGGTGTAAGAGAGTCCTCCCTCTCACCTGGTCACTCTGTTCCTTCAGGTAGCACAGAACAGAAGGTTGGAACGATGCCAGATTCACCTGCCGATGTGAAGACCCAGCCCAGATCAACTCCGCCCACCATGCCTCCTCCTCCCCCTGCCGTCAGCCAGGCAGCCAACCGCAGTGCTTCATTCACGCCCACCACCAGTAAGTCCACGTTACCATGGTAACCCCCCCCCCCCCCCGTCCTTTCAATAATTTTGTGCGGAGCAGCGAATCAACGCTGCGGCGTTCACTATTTCAATCATCTTTTAGCCTTGTGCCAAAACGGTAGGCAGTACCCATCCAAAATTGGATAGAGGAGGCAGAAATTGAGTGTTTTATGACCTTGTTAAAAAACGAATCTTGTTTAAAATGGCAGTACTTTACCCTTTGAGTGCCCTCCTCTTGCATGTGAAGCCTTACTGTATTACTCAGCAGAAAGATGTAAAGGGTGGTGTTCTTGTGATTCACTGCCTCCATCAGTGCCTCCATCAGTGTAATTTCTCGCTCTCATTTTTAAGGGGGGGGTGGGGGGCTGGGTGGGCACGAACATGAATTCAAACCTTTTCAAAAACTGAAAAGAAGAGAAAACTCCGGGAAGCTGACTTTTAAAACCGAAGACAGTAATAATCCGGCTACACTATATGCACATCATATTATAATAATATAATAATAATACTGGCATTTCAGTAAGGCCGTGTTTCATACCTCGCCTCTGGGTGCTCGGAACACAACTCATATTATACTCGAGTAGTAGAAGCATTGTATGAGAACGCACATGTGTTGGGATGGTAGCTCTCTGCAGGTGCTCATTGGGCCGGGCTGTTTGTTTACCGATGTGGGCGATGCAGAGGGTGTAGAGGGCTCTGCAGTGTGCATGTGGCCTCTGGACCAGTTTCTTCCCTATATAGCAATGACAGGCAGTGTTGTTTCACCTGTTGCGTTGGTCACCAGTAGCCTGCTCCCCGCTCTAAAACCAGAACACAAGTGGCTGGTCACATGGTTAACCCACATGCAGAGATTCATGTACACGGACTGAACTTGTAGCGGGGGGAAAGAAGGATCAGATCGAATGGAGCATGCATTTATACACAGAAACGCAAACAAACGCAGGCAGACACACGCTTCCATATCTCTGGCAAAGTAAGCCAAAAGGGTACGTATCGTATGAAAGTTAATTCATATACTACATATTTTTGATAAACAAGGCATTCACCTATATGTACCATATCAAGTTTATTTGTTGTGGATAAACAGTCTACAATTTAAGAGTTTAATATTTGATTATATAATTTCTGTTGTCCAGCAGTAGGAACATATGATTTATAAATAAATATGCGCGCATGTGTTTATTTGCCTTCTCAGCCTTTCCGCCATTCAATATGCTTTCGCCGCCGTACGGGAATATTGCAGTAAATAAGGCTCGCGCCCCTTTCCTGAGTCCCGGGGAAGGAGTGTTTGAGAATAGACAGGAGGTGAATTAGGGAGCGGGGAGCGGGAGGTGGGGGGTGTGGGGGTTCTGAACCTGAAAGCTGCAAATCTACTTTCAGCTGGTGGACATGTGCAGAGACAAATTTAGCAACACACCTGCTGTCGGAATAAAAGTAACACAGGCCATGGGTCTATTTTTGGGACCTCTTTAACAAGTTCCTCTTATAGTTGTGTTCTAGTGAGTGAGTGAGAGACGGAGAGAAACAGGCCGGGGTGGGCCAGTCAGATGAGGCGCTTGTGAAAAACAGCTGAGGGGAGCGCAGGCGTGGCTCGGCTCGGCTCACAGTGGGATGAACGCTGGTAGAGGCAGCAGCGTGGGCACGCTCGGTGGCAGCACACGCGTGATATCCCCATCGCCTGCTACACTTCTGGATCCGGAGAAAGACCCAACAGAGGCCGCCATGCGCCTGCCCTCTCCTGGTTCGGCCGTGGCCCGTGCCGCCTCGAGCGCGGGCGAAGGCGGGGCGGCGGGGGAAGGGGGAGAGGGAGCGGAGGGCGCGGGGCGAGGCGCGTCGGGCGCAGGTGTTGACAGCTGCCCCCTCTCTCTCTCCTCAGTGCTGAACGGGAGCAGTCACTCGCCCACGGCGCTCAACGGGGCGCCGTCCACCCCCAACGGCTTCAGCAACGGGCCGGCCATGTCGTCCACGGCCTCCCTGTGCACCCAGCAGCTGCCCCCGGCCTGCGGCGCTCGGCAGCTCTGCAAGCTCAAGCGCTTCCTCACCACGCTGCAGCAGTTCGGCAACGACATCTCGCCCGAGATCGGCGAGCGCGTGCGCAGCCTGGTGCTCGGTCTGGTGGTGAGTCCCAAAAGGCTCTTCCTCCTCCCGTCTCGCTCACTCTTTCAACAGTCTTCTTCGTCTCTCTCTCTCTCTCTCTCTCTCTGTCTGTCTATCCAAACGTAGTTGCGATATTAATTCTGCGTGCCAAAATTCCTTTGTGGTAGTTTTTGATCTCATTAATGAGTCCACTGAGAGAAACAGTTTCTCACCTTCTGTTACTGTGCTGTTAATTTGTGTTCATCGAATCTTCGTGCTTCTCTGTGTGCTTTATTGGCATGATACGAATTCCAAAAATGTGAGGCCAAGGAAATTAATAAAAAATAATGATTGTTTACAGAAAATTAAGGTACAATATTGATGTCGATTTCGGCACGGCAATTTTAGTCATATCTGTCCGTCTGTGTCTGTCCAGAATTCTACTCTGACTATTGAGGAGTTCCACTCCAAACTCCAAGAGGCCACCAACTTCCCCCTGAGGCCATTTGTCATTCCTTTCCTCAAGGTAAGAGCGTCCCGACTGAGACGCCCATCCCAAACTCCACCGGGGTTCTCTGAGCAGCCTAATTTCCACCACTAAAATATGGACGTGAAGGAAAATGAAAGTCTTTCAAATGTCCATGCACTAGAAAAAAATATGTGGAATGTACACACTAACATGAGTGTAGACTCAGTTTAATCTTTTTACCGAGTTAGGACTGTGTGTAAAGGATTAAAACGAGGCAGATAAAGAGAAAAAAAACCCATTTTCAGAAATGTCTGCTGGCACAGCGAGGATGTACGGTCCATATGGCGACCATTTGTGATTCAGTAAACTTGGCACACTTGTGCTCACTCTAAATCTGTCTGCGCACTGTTGTGGGGAGGGGGGACGTCTAAGTGGGGACGCATTGAGGGGGAAAATAACATTTCCTGACAGATGTTGATGGGCAGCTCAAATTAGGGTTTTTTGCAGCATGGATGTCTTTACCCCACTGTCCACTGTCACATGACATACTGTAGTCTGGACTCACAGTGTCAGTCATTTATCAGGGATACATTGCAGCCCTGCTCTCTTTGTGAGCTTCAAGGGCATCTTAACCTAGACTATAAAAATATATTCATAGTTTACCTTAAATCTTGTAACGTGCAGACCTGCTTGAGTCTTGAAATGAATTTTTCGCATTCTAGAAGAAGCTCATGTCAGCAACACTCAAGCAAATTATTTCGACATTCTTGGATTTTCAAACCAAATACTTTCCTTGGGTTTTATTTTCTCATAAAACTTGTCTTGTAACTCTTCGCAGAATCGACTCTACACCGCTATTCTACACTGCATGCACGATACACTGGAGAGTTTCTACAAAATAGTCACGCACTGCATGTACAAGCATGAAGCGGTACAAATGGCTCTCACAACACAAGCCACAGCAATAAGAAATAATAAATATAATAGTGATAATTGCAAACTCAGCAGGGGGAGGGGGGGGGGGGGGGTGATTCAGAAGTGACCGTGTGGAGGGCCGTCTGTGGCCAGGCCGCACATTCCCATCACACACACGCTGCCCTGTTTGTTCTGAGAGCACAGGAGGCTGGGGGTGGCTCGGTGAGATGGAGCCCTGCCCGTTTTAGTCGCGGAACAGACGCTGCGTGTCCCTGAGGCTGAAACACACACCCGCGTGCCCGGAATGGAGGGAGCTGGGATGGAACAGGAACACATGGGGGCGGGGCGGGGGGGTTGGATTAACACACCAGAGCTGGAGAGGTGCTAAGCAGTGACAGCTACCAAAGGAGCATACTGTATACAACATAGACACCAGCAGCAAGAGCCCCATCTGATAGCACACAGACACACACACACAATCTACCTCATACTACAGCACACACATTCAAACACAAACAAGTATGCACACATGTATAAACACACACACACACACACACACACACACACAAACACATACACACACACACACACACACACACACACACACACAAACACATACACACACACACACACACACACACACACACGCACAGACACAGCCACACGCACACACACTACCACATACTGCCACACACATACTAAAAAAAAACAAGTATGCACACATGTATAAACTCACTCTCATTCACACACACACACACACACACACACACACAGACAAAGCCACACGCACACACACACAAACAAGTATGTACGCATGTACAGTGGGGACCAAAGGTTTGAGGTGACACAATCTTTGTTGTTTTGGCTCTGTATTCTAGAACATTGTAAATGGAACATTTTGAAATGGAACAGTGACACTATGTGGTTAAAGTGCAGACTTTACAAGAGTTACTATAACCTCTCTGCATTTGAATGGATCTCTATGGGAATGGGGGGGGGGGGGTCTAGATTAAGCTGTCAATCACGCTGGAACAGTATGGATCACATGGTTGGCTAAATGGCTGTAAGTCATCAAGGGTCTGAGGTATCAAACAAGCCTCAAACC
This sequence comes from Ilyophis sp. 1 JC-2022, assembly GCA_022702515.1. Classification (NCBI taxonomy): domain Eukaryota; kingdom Metazoa; phylum Chordata; class Actinopteri; order Anguilliformes; family Synaphobranchidae; genus Ilyophis; species Ilyophis sp. 1 JC-2022. The sequence goes on along the minus strand of CM040399.1, from coordinate 48,435,479 downwards.
ATGACTCTGCAGCAGTAGATATGGATGATCACATTCAGGGTTTCTTCTCCTGACTTATTCTCCTGAGTTCAATTGGAAAATGAGTGAGGAAAAACAACCCTTAAAGTGATCCATCCAGATCTACTGCATATCTGGCTGCAGAGTGATGGTTTGAGGCTTGTTTGATACCACAGAGCCTTGAAGGTTTACAGACATTTAGACAACCATGTGATCCATCCTGTTCCAGTGTAATTTACAGCTAAATCTAGTCCCACCCCCCAATTCCCATAAAGATCCATTCAAATGCAGTGAGGTTTTCGTAACTCTTAACTCATAACAGTATCAGAAAATAAGATATCAAGAGTTTTTTGATGTTGTTGGGTCACAGACATCAGGAAGTCGTGCCATGCAAAGGATATGTAACCAAATATTAAATATGAGGACTTTATTTAAGTTTATGTTCATTTGTCCAATTACTTTTTGTCCCCTAAAATGGGGGGGACTATGTCAATTGCTACACAGTTCACCCGATATGCACGTAAAAACCCTCAAATTAAAGCTGAAAGTTTGCACTTTCACCTCATAGTCACTGTTCCATTTCAAATACAATGTTCTGGAATACAGAGCCAAAACAACAAAAATTGTGTCACTGCCTTCAAACTTTTGGTCCCCACTGTATAAACTCTCACACACACACACAAATACAAAGGGACACGCACATTCAGACACACGCAGACACACACACGCAGACACACACACACACAGTATGCGCCAGAGCCTTGCCTTAATGAGAAGCCGGTTTATCTGTTCAATAAGGAAATACTCGCGGGGCCTCTGGCGGGAGGCTGCAGTGTGTGCCAGAGTTAACTTTATAACAAGCAGCTAATAAAACAATGATGAATAAGCAGCATTGCAGAGCAGTGTAGCTCTCATTAATGCTCTGTGAAACTGTGTGTCACAAACTGGACTGTTCCTCAACACTTCAGCCAATGCTTTCGTTCATTCATTAAATTCATTTTTGGTAACAAGTAGCTGCCAACACTGCCTGGCTTGGCAGTTTAAAATGGGGTCTCATTAAGCCTTGTTTTATAATGACTGAATTGCACCGCAGTTTCACATTCAGATTTAGACATGGAGCGAGCGAGGAACGCATGCTGGTGATGAAAAGTGTGTCATTTCACCCCCGTCTAACCTCTCAATCAAATTCTCGCTCTCTCCCTCCACTCTCCCCCCACTCTCTCCTTCCAGGCAAACCTGCCCCTCCTGCAGAGGGAGCTCTTGCACTGCGCCCGAATAGCCAAGCAGACGCCCGCGCAGTACCTGGCCCAACACGAGCAGCTGCTGCTGGACGCTAACGCCAGCTCCCCCCTGGACTCCTCTGAGATCCTGATGGAGATCAACGAGCATGGCAAGAGGAGAACCCCCGACAGGTACCCGGCACCCCGCACCCCGCACCGCCGCGCCGCTGTCCGAAACAAGCCGGCGCCACGCACCGAACACCGCCGTGCCCCGCCTCACACGCGCGCGCGCAAAATCCCGGTAATTCCTCACACATGCTTTTAAATACTCAGAAACGGGGGCAGAGATGAATATTTGGACTGAGAGACGGCTGTCTGGGGGCTGCCCCTTGCCAGGCACACGCGAAACCCGTCGTGTGCCAGCGGCCCGCGCCAAACCAAAAAGGAGGACCAATCCAGATGCTCTGGCAGTGGCACGGCAGCAGCCACTCGCTCGCTCGCTCGCCCGGCGCCGGTGTTGGATCCCGCGCGCCTGTTGAAAGATACCCGACTGGAATTCGAGGTGCTCCGTAATCGCAGCGCCGCCCCCCCTCCCTCCCCGCGCCTCCCTCCGGCTGGCCATATGTCAGCGATGTGTCCAGATGGCGGCTTTCTGAACCCCTGCGTGAGCCGACGCGGGCGGGAGGGGGGCGATCCCTCCCCGTAATCCGCACACCTCTGGCTCCCAACCCCTGCAACGCGGCGGGACGTCCCAGCTGTTGCTTTCATTCGGGGGGAGGCATGCCCGGAAAGGCAAGGGTGAGACTAAGAGGGGAGTCGGTCACAGTGTTGGGGGGCTTTCAGTTAGCGCTGTTCTGGTCTTGGCAAGGGTGTCTCATCAGCTCAGGTCAGTTTGTGCTGAAGAAACAGAGTGAATCAGGACATGCTGACCCGACCAGCAATCATGTCTCAGAGCTGTTAGTCTAGCCAAAGCACAGCGGAATGCACAGATTTGGAAGTCGTACATGTAAAACTATCCAGACGACAAAACGTTCACGCAAGCTGTCAGATGCAGAGCTGGAGACGCTAGTCAAGGGAACGAATTGAGCGAAATTCAAGTTGAATCTGGGACAGAGTCTGGGAATCAAGCCCAAAATATGTATTTGGGATGAACTGACTTACTGTATATAGTGTATATGGCTTTAGTATTCTTATGGTATAGTGTATACTGTATACGGCTCTAGTATTTTACTTGTATCGTGTATATACTGTGGTTTAGTATAGTTACTGTATTCTTACTGCACTGTGTTTATGGTTCTAGTATTCTTACTGTATCGTGGATTTAGTATAGTTACTGTATTCTTACTGTATAGTGTATATACTGTATATGGCTTTAGTATTCTTACTGTATAGTATATACTGTATATGGCTTTAGTATTCTTACTGCATAATGTATATAGTGTACATGGCTTGAGCATTCTTACTGTATACTGAATATAGTGTACATTGCTTGAGTATTCTTACTGTATATAGTGTACATTGCTTGAGTATTCTTACTGTATACTGTATATAGTGAACGTGGCTTGAGTATTCTTACTGTATATTGTATATAGTGTACATGGCTTGAGTATTCTTACTGTATACTGTATATAGTGTACGTGGCTTGAGTATTCTTACTGTATACTGTATATAGTGTACATGGCTTTAGTATTCTTACTGTATATAGTGTAGGTGGCTTGAGTATTCTTACTGTATATTGTATATAGTGTACATGGCTTGGGTATTCTTACTGTATACTGTATATAGTGTACGTGGCTTGAGTATTCTTACTGTATACTGTATATAGTGAACGTGGCTTTAGTATTCTTACTGTATATAGTGTACATGGCTTGAGTATTCTTACTGTATATTGTATATAGTGTACATGGCTTGGGTATTCTTACTGTATACTGTATATAGTGTACGTGGCTTGAGTATTCTTACTGTATACTGTATATAATGAACGTGGCTTGAGTATTCTTACTGTATACTGTATATAGTGTACGTGGCTTGAGTATTCTTACTGTATACTGTATATAGTGTACGTGGCTTGAGTATTCTTACTGTATACTGTATGTAGTGTATACTGTATATATACTGACTTTGTGAGTAAACACACGCTGATGTCTCCCCAGGACCAAAGACAGTGGTGTGGACAGAGACGCTCTGCACCTCGAGCACCTGGCTAAACGGCCGTGCACCGTCAGCCCCAGCCAGCGCTACAGCCCCAGCGGGGGTCTCCCAGCCCACCCTCCCCCCAACGGCCTCCCCACGCACCCCCCGAATGGCCTGCCTCACCCCAACCCCCCCGTCCCACAGCACTACCGCCTGGAGGACATGGCCCTGGCGCACCACTACAGGGACGCCTACCGCCACGTCGAGCACCGCGAGTCCCGCGAAAGGCACCGGCAGGCAGGTGAGGAAGCAGAGGGGAGCCACACTGTGACCTGGGGGGTACTTCACGAAGCAGGATTACTCATTTAGCTGGATAAATGCATTGAGTAAAACCTGGTGCAGCTCTTTTTACTTCAATCCATGTTACAGATTTGGGAAGGCTCCGGGTTTTACTCAGTGCAGTTGTCCAGCTAACTCAGTAATCCTGCTTTTTGAAATACCCCCCAGGTGCGAGGGCAGTTTGCATACTCTACTAGGGAGCAGTGACTTACTGGCTCGTCCAATGAAAATCAACCTTTTCGTGCATTCTGGTCCTCACCCTCCCAAACTCATGTAGCTGCTGCATCAATGGGATGGGCCCATAATTACAATTCAGCATTCCAAAGTAAGGCTAAATGATGAATAAATACACTCTAAATGGCGTGCATGTTATTTGTTCAGAAATGTGGTTATTAGATTAGATTAGTCGTGTATTCCTCTGCCCAGAAAGCTGCCATATAAGCCTTTTAGTCCTACAGCCAGCATGGCTCATATATGGGCCGGCGTCAGTGAGCTCACCCAGGACTGTTTGTGTTGCAGCAGTGCATGGAGCTCGGCAGGAGGAGGTCATCGATCACCGCCTGACAGACCGCGAGTGGGCAGAGGAGTGGAAGCACCTCGATAATGTACGTGTGACTGGGGTACGGCTCCCCACTCTAATCTTACGCAGTAGCACAGCTCAATAGCACACTGGCCCTGCAGGGGGCCTTAGGAGGACGCTGGCAGACACTGAGATTGAGCCTGTTGCCCGCATGTATATTTTTCACTTCAGATAATCTGTCTGCTTCAGTTGGAGAGCTGGAAGTAGAGACCAGGTACACGCTGCCTTGCCAGCCCTAAACATGGTCGATAGCAAGAGCTATTAGTCCTACGCCTTTCTTCAGTCCTGAATTTTCTCTCTCTGTCTCCCTCTCTCTCTCTCTCACACACACACACACAGACACACACACACACACACAGAGCCAGGGTCTGGGTGGTGAGGATCTCCAGCTGGGGTAAGCAGCTGAGACAAGGGCTGTAGTCATGGAGGGAACTGGCCTGCTCTGCTCCCCCGTGCCAGAAACAGTCCACTGAAAATAAATACAGCTGGCTGAGAGAGAGCGAGAGCAAGAGAGAAAGAGAAAGAGAAAGAGAAAGAGAGAGAGAGAGAAAGAGAGAGACATTGGGAAAGGAAGAGAAAAAACAACTGGGTGAGGCCTAGGGAGACTGAAGGAGTCAGAAAGAATCTATAGAGAGAAAGACTGACACAGAGAGGTCCACAAAGAGAGGTCATGGTAGTGTCGCAGATAGGGGAGGGTGGAATCACGGGGGCGGTATGAATCACTTAGACTTTCCACATCAGCAGCACAGCTGTTCCAGTGACATTGTTGTCGTGTATAACCGCCCAAGCGCACGCTGAATGGCTTGCTTTCTGAGGGGCAGTCTGAAGGATCATGTGCAGTACAGGTCAGCTCTCCAAGGAAAAGCACAGATAGTTATGCGTGAAAAAGAGCACGTGGTCACATGCTCATTCTCTTACTGTATACCTGTGGCTGTGTCCGAATCAGAGCCCTATCTACTGCGTTCTGTCTCCTGTGTATAGTGTACTGGCAGATGTGTGCTGTTCAATGTGCAGTTTAGTACACAACGTGCAGTACGCTAAAAATAATATCCTCCATACTATTCAACTGTACTGTGGAAGTGTCATAAGACGTCCTACTCTTGCGCGGCCATGTTACGTGTTGTTTTTGTTACTGAAGCAAAATGTCAGTGAAGCTGCGCCTCATTTTTTTAAATGAAGCTGCGCATCATATTTATGCATAAATGTGTATTTCTTGAAAAGCGTGCTCCCGAATATACTCAGTGAAACCACGGAAGTCAATATATCATACAGGGTTTTAAGTATACTACATTTAGAGAAAATTCGCCAGACTCTTCGCCAGAAATCTTATTAAATGAATACTGCATTGCATATGTTTACCAGGTCTAAGCTCATATTTGTCTTGTAGTCAATCATTCTGTATTGTGGTGGCCTAACAATATGCCTACACAAGAGTACCCAACACCGGCACAGATGAATGTAGCATACAATGTGGAATGTATGTCACTTTTGGGCATTTGGCTTGCCAACTATGCTCAGAAAATGAAAGCCATGTTCTGACTGACAAATACAGAAAAAAGTCTGATTAAACAGTGGTAACTTACCACTGGTAAATCAGCCAATCAGAGTGTGAACCAGGCACTATCCAATATTAACGGACAGAGGTGTAGTCTCTGCATTGGTTTACTATGCACTCCCGTGTACACCTAGAAAGTCATTATCATAAAACTGACTGTAAAACATAATTTACTTTCGGTGTCGCCAGTGTACCAACAGCATGTGAAATGTACAAACGGAAAAGTACGTTCCAGAATTTCCCATGTTCAAATTACACTAACTATTGATGACACATATGAAACGTGAAAAAAGACTTGATAAATGAAGCATCAAATAAAGCTTTAAACATGAGTCATGATTACAGAGTTTATCCCAGGTCCCTCCGCTCACCCAGTCCTCGAGACAGCGCGCTACACTACTTCCTGCTTGGCGTTATCGGTGGGGTTAAATGGGCAGTCACTGGCTTTGGGCGTGCTGAAGGAAAGGCACACGTCTGGTCCTCCCTGACTCCCTGCGTGTCTCCCCTCCCCTGCAGCTGCTCAACTGCATCATGGACATGGTGGAGAAGACTCGCCGCTCGCTGACCGTGCTGCGTCGCTGCCAGGAGGCCGATCGCGAGGAGATGAATCACTGGACCCGCCGATACAGTGATGTGGAGGATATGAAAAAAGGTGGGAGCTCCGCCCAGCGCCCTCCTCCTCCTCCTCCACCTCCACCTCCTCACAACTCCTCCTCCAACACCTCTAACAGCACCGAGACACAGCCCCTAGGTATTTTCCCCACTGCACACCCCAGGCCAAAAGCATGCACACCCCCCACGCTGGGGAACTCTTTTAACCGTGAATGCATCCCACAGATTTGGTGAAGCCGGGCTCAAAACCGGCTTTAGTCTCAGTGACCGTGACTAGAAGCATGCAAAAACCGAACGGTCCACTACTAAGGAAAAGCGATGCATTCTGGGATGTTGATAAACGCGGCGCTTTAAGTGTGACGCGCACTCTGTGAACGGTTGCCGTCTGTCCGCTTGCTTTGCAGAGATTCACCGGGACTTTTTGCACAGGCCGCCCTCCGGATACCTGCCCGAGGAGATATGGAGGAAGGCTGGTAAGAGCCGAGCATCTGGACAGGGCCGTCGGTGCGGATAGCTGAGGGGAGATAGCCCGGTTGCATAAGGCTAGAGATTGGAATCCCATGTGTCATTAACGATAAGTGCTCACCATCTGTCACCGCTATGAAAGACGACTGCAGTTAAAACTGCGGTGAAAATGCAGTGACACGGCACAGGTAGGGCGTACTGTATATCTGCTCGTAGAGAAATGGACGCCCCTCAACCCACTCCACACTCCGATGGTCACAGACCATAAGTTTGTGATTTTACTCACAGCAAAGAATAAACCTGAGACACCCAGAACAGCTATAGCAGAGACTGGATCAGACACGGCCGAGGCTGGGTCCAGTACTGCACAGCCTAAGTAAGCCAAGACGCAGAATAGCACAGCCCGGGTTTTTTTTTATTTTTTTATTATCCAGATCCCTGTGCAATTAAATTGCAGTCATGCAGTGGAAACAAAAATCCTGCTGCTGTCTGCAAGAACTGTGCTGCATGTTCACTGGCAGTAATGCCCTTTTAATAGCAGCTGTTTTTCATACAGGTACTACAAGTGTCCCACTCTCACCAGCACTAAAGCAACTCCAAAACAAGCAGGGTGAGTAACGGCTCCCAGCGCCGCTAATCATGTGCATGTGCTCGATTATTCATGAGGCGTCGTGGGCAACGCGCCATTTCTGTCTCTCCGCCGCTCCCGTAAACAGGGTTACCATGGCGCGCTCCGCCATTGGCCGCCTTTAATTATAAAAAAGAAGAAAAAAAAGAGGACAAGCGTCAGGTGGTGGAGTGAGGTCTGACAGCTACTGCTCTTTAGAGGAATAAGACCTGAAGTGTGAACAAGGAGAAATAAAAATGGAGCCTGCCAAATCCCTCCAGAATAGAACCGTTAATACCAAGGCCCTGGTGTTTCCCATTAAGAGCTAATTGCTCCAGCATCTGCTCCGGAGTCTCCTTGATGAAATTAATTAAATTTGCAAAGTGATCTTAGTGGCGCATGCATTCAGTCTGATGATTGAACGTTCGATGCTAGGATTGATCGAGGATAGGCAGGCGAAAGGAGGGAAGAGATGAGGGCACGAGGAAGGAGGGAAGAGATGAGGGCACGAGGAAGGAGGGAAGAGATGAGGGTACGAGGAAGGAGGGAAGAGATGAGGGCACGAGGAAGGAGGGAAGAGATGAGGGTACGAGGAAGGAGGGAAGAGATGAGGGCACGAGGAAGGAGGGAAGAGATGAGGGTACGAGGAAGGAGGGAAGAGATGAGGGCACGAGGAAGGAGGGAAGAGATGAGGGCATGATGAAGGAGGGAAGAGATGAGGGCACGAGGAAGGAGGGAAGAGATGAGGGCACGAGGAAGGAGGGAAGAGATGAGGGCACGAGGAAGGAGGGAAGAGATGAGGGCACGAGGAAGGAGGGAAGAGATGAGGGCACGAGGAAGGAGGGAAGAGATGAGGGCACGAGGAAGGAGGGAAGAGATGAGGGCACGAGGAAGGAGAGAAGAGATGAGGGCACGAGGAAGGAGGGAAGAGATGAGGGCACGAGGAAGGAGAGAAGAGATGAGGGCACGAGGAAGGAGGGAAGAGTTGAGGGCATGATGAAGGAGGGAAGAGTTGAGGGCATGATGAAGGAGGGAAGAGTTGAGGGCATGATGAAGGAGGGAAGAGTTGAGGGCATGATGAAGGAGGGAAGAGTTGAGGGTACGAGGAAGGAGGGAAGAGATGAGGGTACGAGGAAGGAGGGAAGAGATGAGGGTACGAGGAAGGAGGGAAGAGATGAGGGCACGAGGAAGGAGGGAAGAGATGAGGGTACGAGGAAGGAGGGAAGAGATGAGGGCACGAGGAAGGAGGGAAGAGATGAGGGTACGAGGAAGGAGGGAAGAGATGAGGGCACGAGGAAGGAGGGAAGAGATGAGGGCATGATGAAGGAGGGAAGAGATGAGGGCACGAGGAAGGAGGGAAGAGATGAGGGCACGAGGAAGGAGGGAAGAGATGAGGGCACGAGGAAGGAGGGAAGAGATGAGGGCACGAGGAAGGAGGGAAGAGATGAGGGCACGAGGAAGGAGGGAAGAGATGAGGGCACGAGGAAGGAGGGAAGAGATGAGGGCACGAGGAAGGAGAGAAGAGATGAGGGCACGAGGAAGGAGGGAAGAGATGAGGGCACGAGGAAGGAGAGAAGAGATGAGGGCACGAGGAAGGAGGGAAGAGTTGAGGGCATGATGAAGGAGGGAAGAGTTGAGGGCATGATGAAGGAGGGAAGAGATGAGGGCACGAGGAAGGAGGGAAGAGATGAGGGCACGAGGAAGGAGGGAAGAGTTGAGGGCATGATGAAGGAGGGAAGAGTTGAGGGCATGATGAAGGAGGGAAGAGATGAGGGCACGAGGAAGGAGGGAAGAGTTGAGGGCATGATGAAGGAGGGAAGAGTTGAGGGCATGATGAAGGAGGGAAGAGATGAGGGCATGATGAAGGAGGGAAGAGTTGAGGGCATGATGAAGGAGGGAAGAGATGAGGGCACGAGGAAGGAGGGAAGAGATGAGGGCACGAGGAAGGAGGGAAGAGATGAGGGCATGATGAAGGAGGGAAGAGATGAGGGCATGATGAAGGAGGGAAGAGTTGAGGGCATGATGAAGGAGGGAAGAGATGAGGGCACGAGGAAGGAGGGAAGAGATGAGGGCACGAGGAAGGAGGGAAGAGATGAGGGCCCGAGGAAGGAGGGAAGAGATGAGGGCATGATGAAGGAGGGAAGAGATGAGGGCATGATGAAGGAGGGAAGAGATGAGGGCCCGAGGAAGAAGGGAAGAGATGAGGGCACGAGGAAGGAGGGAAGAGATGAGGGCACGAGGAAGGAGGGAAGAGATGAGGGCACGAGGAAGGAGGGAAGAGATGAGGGCACTAGGAAGGAGGGAAGAGATGAGGGCACTAGGAAGGAGGGAAGAGATGAGGGCCGGAGGAAGGAGATGGGACGGGATGAGAGAAACAGAGGAAGTGCGTGGGAGATGTTGAGGGGACGGGTGGAATACTAAGCGCTCCCACGCGTTCTGGGGCTCAATCAGGCTCAGCGCAGCGCAGCGCCACGCCACCAGCAGGCCTCACACAGGGTTGGGGCCACTGGAGAGGGTCTTTATTAATGTACCAAAAAAAAGCAATGAGAGACTAGGGTCAAAGAATGAAATGGGACAGAGAGAGTGGAGTTTGTCAGTAGAGGGCACTGCCACTTGGGTCACACTACCGGTCTGAGGAAAATCACTCATACTTTAGCTCTCTTTCTCTGTCACTCGCTCCCTCTCTCTCTCTGTCTGTTATAACTGCAGTGTATGTAATCTGTCACTCGCTCGCTCCCTCTCTCTCTGTCTGTTCTAACTGCAGTGTATGTAATCTGTCTGTCGCTCGCTCCCTCTCTCTCTCTCTCTCCGTCTGTTCTAACTGCAGTGTATGTAATCTGTCTGTCGCTCGCTCCCTCTCTCTCTCTGTCTGTTCTAACTGCAGTGTATGTAATCTGTCTGTCGCTCGCTCCCTCTCTCTCTCTCTCTCTGTCTGTTCTAACTGCAGTGTATGTAATCTGTCTGTCGCTCGCTCCCTCTCTCTCTCTCTGTCTGTTCTAACTGCAGTGTATGTAATCTGTCTGTCGCTCGCTCCCTCTCTCTCTCTCTCTGTTATAACTGCAGTGTATGTAATCTGTCTGTCGCTCGCTCCTTCTCTCTCTCTGTCTCACTACAGTATACAGTGCCCTTCACTATTATTGGCACCCCTGGTAAAGATGAGTGAAAAGGGTTATAATAAATTAACTTTTTGGTGAATTAGCTTAATCTCACACTGAAAAAACGGGAAAAATCCAACCTTTAATTGAAGTAAATTTATTTGGAGAAAAAAAAAACAAGAAATAATTATTTTTAACAAAACCACGTGTGCCACAATTATTGGCACCCCTAGAAATTCTTATGAACAAAATTTAACTGAAGCATTTTTTCCATTTATATTTTACTTTTTAAAGTTGATCAGAATGTTTCAAGCCGTAATCCATGACTTCCTGTTTCACTGGGGTATAAATATGAGGTGACAGAGGTCATATTTCCTTATTCATACATCAACATGGGAAAGATAAGAGAACACACAAATCAAATGAGGGAAAAGTGTGTTGAACTTCATAAGTCAGGGAATGGCTATACAAAAATAGCTACTCACCTGAAAATGCCCATATCTACCGTTAGGGCAATACTTAAAAAGCCTTTCCTGTCATTTCACCACAAACGTAAGCGCCTGGAGTTTGCTAAACGCTACTGGAACTTTGAATGTTCTATGGTCAGATTAAATTAAAATTGAGCTTTTTTCGGCAACCAACACTCAAGGTAGGTTTGACGTAAAAAGAAGGATGGCTATACCGAAAATAACCTGATTCCCACTGTGAGGTTCTGTGATGTTGTGGGGCTGTTTTTCCTCCAAAGGCCCTGGGAACCTTGTTAGGGTACATAGCATCATGAAATACCAGGAAATTTTAAATCTGAATCTGGCTGCCTCTGCCAGGAAACTAAAACTGGGTCGTCGTTGGATCTTCCAGCAGGACAATGATCCAAAACATACATACAAATCAACACAAAAATGGTTAACTGAACACAAAATCAAGCTTCTGCCATGGCCATCTCAGTCCCCTGACCGAAACCCCATTGAAATCCTGTGGGCTGAGCTGAAGAGGAGAGTGCACAAGAGAGGACCAAGGACTCTGGATGATCTGGAGAGATTCTGTAAAGAAGAATGGTCTCAGATTCCTTGCTCTGTATTCTCCAACCTTATTAGATGTTACGGGAGAAGACTCAGTACTGTTTTATTGGCAAAGGGAGGTTGTACATGTATTAAATGCAGGGGTACCAATAATTGTGGCACACGTGGTTTTGTTAAAAATAATTATTTCTTGATCAGGGATTTTTTTCTCCGGATAAATTTACTTAAATTAAAGGTCGGACTTATCATTTTTTCAGTGTAAGATTAAGCTAATTCACCAAATGGTGAATTTTTTATAACCCTTTTTACTCATCTTTACCAGGGGTGCCAATAATTGTGGAGGGCACTGTATGTAATCTGTCTGTCGCTCGCTCCCTCTATCTGTTCTAACTACAGTATATGTAATCTGTCTGTCACTCTTGGTATCTGATATTCAATGTACTCAAGTTCCATCCATATTCAATTTCATATTAAAATATGAATTCTAGAATATAAGCCATATTTTGATATGTCCAAATATAACACTTATAATAAACAAAACATAATTTTAAGTGTTCACTTTACAGTTCATATTTGACCAGGTCTAGATATATTGTACTGTGCAGTAAAAAGAGGAGAATATTGCAATCTCTGTACGACTAAAAGCATAGTATTTCCAAGTGTTTGTCCCTGTTTGGTTCTTCATGGTGCAGTGTGATATATAATGGAATAAAATGGAACACAATTATACTGATAAACACTCTGTCTTCCAGCAAGTAGGAGTCTGAATATCTATTCTTGAAATGCCGTCTGTGAATGAGTGCACACACCTGCCTGTTCTAAAAACAAAGCCTATTCACTCATACACACTGGCATTTGTAGAACAAAAAGGAGGGGATTGAACCTCAACAGTGCTCTGCATCACGCGTATGGGAGACATCAATGGTTCCTTCTTTTTCAAGTTAGTCTTGTGGTCTTTCATTAAAAAAAACAGGTAAAAGCAGAAAAGAGACGGAACACTGGGGAAACGGGCAAGTTTGCGAACACGTTGAGACATCTGCTCAAACTGATTGTCACCAGACTTGTTTTGTTGAATTATTAAAGGACTTCTGACGGAATGTTTTAAATGTTGGATGACGTACATCTGTTTGCAGAGATAAAACAAGCTGAGAGCTTCGAGTGTCTCAATAAAGGATGATGACTGAAGGCTAGGAAGGCCCTGAGCGCTGGGGCCTAACGTTCTCTCTTTCTCTGTCTCCTCTCTCCCTCTCTCTTCTCTCTCTCCCCACAGAGGAGGCTGTGAATGAGGTGAAGAGGCAGGCCATGTCGGAGCTGCAGAAGGCCGTGACGGACGCGGAGCGCAAGGCCCACGAGATGATCTCCGTCGAAAGATCCAAGATGGAACGGGCACTGGCCGAGGCTAAAAGGCAGGCCTCCGAGGACGCACTGACCGTTATTAACCAGCAGGAGGACTCCAGTGAGGTGAGCGCTTCATCCCCTGTGCCAGTGGTACCCAGCCTCAGTCTTGGGGGACCCCTGTGTATGCTGCTTTTCATTTCAACCACAGTTGCAATCCCAGAATTTTAACAAGCTGATCATTTTTCTTAATTAGGCACATCTTCATGTTTAGAGGGGTTATGATTACTTAAGCCATTTGATGTCAGAAATAGTTATGCATCCCTTGAAGAATAAAAATCCCATGTTCAGATTGTGCTTATTGTGCTATATTGCAAACAATTACAAACAAAGAGGCAACACAATTATTTAACTGATCAAATGAATGACTGAGGTGAATCAATAGGCTCCACATTAGATTGTTGAACACTTGTGTTTAAGTTCTTTCAAACGTGTATTATTAACACAATGCAGGTTTGGCTCGTTGTTTACTTTGTCTTTGAATTCTTCATTATCTACCAAATGGTTTGTTTTAGTGGCCAATGAGTCCACACTTTACCAATGAGGAGCACATTTATTCACCTCAGTTTTTAATTTGATCAGTTAAACCATTTTGTTACCTCTTTCAATGAAACTGTTTGCAATATAGCACAATGCAAACATGGGACGTGAACCTTTTACCACACAACCTTTCACACAGTTCCTCTTTGTACAGATTTCACACACCAGACTAAATGTCCCACTTCTTTATATAGTCTGTTTTATTGTCTTTGGCAAACGTCTGCACAAGCAAATCTTTTTATTTTTAAATTTTATTGTAAATGACCGAATCAAAAATCCAGGCTAAATGATCACAGCAATATGTACTCATGGCTAGAGCAGGAATCTTGTCTAAAGCAGAGAACATTTCCTGGCTTTATTTATTGCACAATGCAAGCTCATTACGGAAAAGGGTCCGAGGTTATTTACATTATCTCTAAACAAATGCTAATGTGGATTAAACACTGCTATCACGACCCATTATTTGAGAGACGAACGCACTGATCTATCGGCCCTCGTTTCCATGGGGATGAGAGGAAGGCTGGACGGAGTCTGTCGGTCAGTGTCAGTGTGGTTAACCTTGAACATCCTCGTTCACTGAGAGTAACCCAGGGCCCTTGTGTCTCCGCAGAGCTGCTGGAACTGCGGCCGCAAAGCCAGCGAGACGTGCAGCGGCTGCAACACGGCGCGCTACTGCGGCTCCTTCTGCCAGCACAAGGACTGGGAGAAGCACCACCACGTCTGTGGGCAAGGACTCCAGGGGATGCCAGGGGGCAACAGCGTGCCGCAGGGGATGCCCTCCTCCTCCTCCACCACCTCTGGCGCACCCCCAACGCACTCGGAGAGCACCCCACCGGCCCCGCCCAGCCAGGGCGGAAGCAGCAACACCTCAGGCAGCCCTAAGGAAGCCAGCTCCAGCAGTGCCTCCAGGTCCACAACGCCGGCCACGCCTGCCCTGCTCGACAACGCCTCTCGCTGACCCCTCACCCCTCCCCCCCCAGCATGACCCCACGCAGGCCACTGCCCCAGTGCGCCCCTCCCCTAAGGACACTGAGGAAACACATGCCACGCGCCGTCCGCTCCCAGCTGTACCAATACTGCGTCTACTTCGCGGCTACCTGAAGATTGTGTTCTCTCAACGCGTCAACCTCCGACTGACCTCTCTGTCTCTCAGCCATCCACGAACGCACACATGCGCGCGCGCACACACACACACACACACACACACACACACACCGGCATACACGCATGCCCACACTCTCGCACACGTGTGACAGGCCTGCTGCCTCATATGACATGGCCAGGGCTTAAATTACTGGGAGCCAAAAAGATTTACAGAAACACCTTGAAGGCATATTTTCGAATTAAAGTGGAATTTTTCAATTGTGATCCTATTACAAACAGGATATCTAGTATCTAACACACAATTAACAGTAGAGAATTGAAAGCTCTGAGTTAGTACTAGCTTTGTATAGCATGCCCAAGACCAGGCTTCATTAAAACAAGCCCTATACTATTCATGGTATATATGGGGGTTTGCATGAAATCCAGAATTTTAGTAGCACAGGAGCACATGATATAGTAGCAGTCAATACCCCTGTCTTCACTTTAACAATTATGGAAGGACATGATTTTAAGAATTGTGGGATATCATGCAACCCTATGATATACACCGTCAGTATAGGCCTTTTGGAGCTCTCTCAAAGAGCAGCTCTCTCAAGAGTTTGCCAGGGCATTTTGTCTGAACAGTCTCCTGTGTCCCTCTGTGTAAAAAGACAGACATCAGGACGTTCCATTCCTCAAGAGGGGAGCAGACGCCAAGGGAACGGTGCATTTTGTTCCCTCCGTAGAAAGGTTGTTTGTTTGAGGAAGGATGACTCTCAATGCTTCTTTTTTTGGCTTTAAATAAAATAATAAAAAGAATAATCCAAAAATCTTAAAGAGAAAAAAAAAGGAAACTCCATTAACTACCTTGCTAGCGAGCCAAGAAAATCTACACCGGACTCACCTCTCTGTACTGACGTGAACCCAAATGAGTAAAAAAAAGAAAAGAAAAAAAACCAGTCCAAACCTATTTTTATTACACTGCCAAAGTTACTGAGAGATGAGGAAAAGCTCTCATCTTTGTGACCAAACGCAAGCTACTTCAACTTCTCAGCAAGTCAAGCCTGAGGGACAAACAGGCCACACGGTACACAAAACGAACAAAACAGATAAAGTGAGTGTACTTTAGCTGGCTGAGAACAGGCTGAGTATTATCAACTCAATGCGATACCACGGAGGCAGAAACGGGAAATTATGTGTGAAGCTTTTTTAAAACGCACCAATTACAAGGCAAAGAAAAAACAATAATCACAAAAAGACCAGGACAAGAAACTGAGTAAGACTTCTGAATAGCAATGGAGCGGCGATGGAAAGATTCTTGGCCTCCCTAAAAGAAGCGGAACCTCAAAGAACTTAAAAAAAGAACTAAAGGATTTTTAAAAATCATAAAATTAAAAAACATAAAAAAACATCCAAGCAAGCATTGTACAATAGGATACCTGTTCAATTCGAAGGTATTTTTTGTTACTCTCTGAAGTAGAGACATTATGTGGGTTCTACCATATCGTTTTTTCCTTACTTTTCCAAAGCATGGCAGAGTGAAGTGATTCATACACGGTGTATACTTGGTTCTTTCTCTCTATCTCTACCTCCCCCTCGTTCCTGTGCGTTCCTCCCTTCAGCGCCATCCCTCCATCCCGCCATCCCTCCCGGCTAACTTCCTGCCACACATCTGGAAAAGCATCAGACTTGTTTTGTAGATATTCCTTTGTTTTATTTTTTTTCCGGTATTTTCCGTCTCTGATGTTTGCCCGGGTTGCCCGTGGTTTCAGACTACCCATCTGGGGAAAGCACTGGAGGGATGCTGTTCTTGTTTTAGGTTTTGGGCTGAACTTCGTTGCCGTGGAGAAGACCCTCAATGAAGAGCGAACCCATTTTACCAATAATCGGCGATGAAATGAAAACCCTCATGTAGAATATTTTATATTATTGGCATTGTCAGACAGCGAGAGGACAGAGGTGCAATATCAAATGAGAATTCATCTACTGAATGGAACCTCAACTACTGCCCATAGGGCTATATATATAATATAAATACACATATGAATATATTTAAAATAACAGTAACTTAATGTGAATGTATATAGTATTTAAAGAGGTCCAAAAAATGTGTTTGCCAAATAAGAGAAACCTTTAAAGTATAAATTGTCAAATATTATTTTTTTTCCTCCTTTTTCTCCATTTCATTTTAATTTATTGTACTGTAGTTACGTGTTCAGAGGTTTAACTTTTTAAAACTGGCTACATCCAGTGAGTGTATGACCTAGACAAGAGAGGGGCACGTTATTTCCCCATGAAATCATGTTACACATAGATTAGCTACAGGAAAAGACAGATTGCTGTGTTACCATATAATAGTCCCTTTTGTTGAAGAAGAACCAAGTACACATTTTTTTGACTGATGCATGTATCCCCCAAAAATTGTATCCTGGTTTTTAATGCCATGGAGGGTTGGCTTTGCTATACAGAATGGGAGAGAATGGCTTTTATGGCACAGACTTAATGTCCAAACCAGACTGGCACTAGTCTAAATGACTCCAATAATTAGCATTTCAACTATGAAGGATTTGCAGCAGAAGACGGTTGAATTTGTGTGAAACATTGCCATCCATTGGGCCAAAATGCCACTGCAATGCAACCTCTTCCTCCAAACGCAGTTTTGATTCTTTTAATTTGATTTCAAATCCGCTATATCTTCATACAAAATGCACACGTCTCCATTCACTAGCATCACTGTGCATAGCATGTTGATTTTGAGAAGCTGGTGATGTCATGGGAGTTGAAAAAGAGACAATGTAGGGGGTTCATTTTTTAAAGGCCCACTGGAAAGGGTAGCACTCATTTGGAACAAATAGGTCTGATTTTCTCAATATCTTGATAGGTTTCCAGAGGAATTTGGTTTTGGATTGAGAAACTCCTATTTGACATACAGGTATATCCTATGAACTCAAAACAAGTGTAATTCAGTCACATAATGTTCTTTACCAGGTGTCACCCTTTACTAATTATATGTAAAATAATATGTGAATCTTTTTCCCCCAAGAGTTGAGAAATATAAAGTATGCGCATTTCAAATACACAGTAAAAAACATCATTTCAAACATAATTTGGCTACTTACCTCTAAAATGGACCAAACTTTAAAGTGCTTCTTTGGCTCCGGCAGTTATCCCTATAGTGTGCCTGGCTGTTCAGAATGAGGGACAAAAAGAGGCGTCTTTTAGTGTCAACTGGATTTGTCATTATTTACAACACTGTACATCATCTTCATCATCAACGTCTAACACAAATGTAATATATTGAACATTTCACATGTGATAAAGATTACAAGGTGCCCTTCATCTGTATGCGTGTTACGTGTAGAATAACATACATGTTGCAGCTTGCAGTGCCAGAAAAATGTACAATATGTACAATACATGTACAATAATGCCATTTCAGTGCAGGGTGCCTCGTACTGGGAGGATTTCACAAATATTAGTTCTTCTTTCTGGTCTAAGACAAGTATGAACTATGGACCACAGCTCCCATCAATAAACCACAGGTCACACGTGCAATGCATTTATTAATTGAGCTTGAAACAATGGCTGTCCTCGCACATTTAGACTCAAGAAATCAGAGGGCAAGTCCAATGAAAGAACATGTACATGTTGAAGCATGCGAGAGCCGGTGCAAATCTCAAGCTGCGGTTTATTGGTGGTTAGCTGCCGTCTGCGACCGACTGCTGCCTTGAGAAGGAAAGAAAAAGCGTGCGGTGTTTGTGTTAGATCTGATCCATCTGTGCGTCTGTACCTCCTCAGCCTCCTGCTACCGCGTCCCAGTCCCCAAGTCCCAACCCAGCGTTAGCAGAATCGATCATTCTACCCGAGTACTCACTGAACTGAGGCAACTGTTCCTGCAAAGTGCAGAAAATAAGCGCTAAATAAACTGTCTCCTCACACTCGGACATGCAAACCCATTGACATTCTCACGCTAAGTGGAAGAACCAAAACAAGGCACGAGTAAATAAGCATTGGTAGATCACATTCAAATATTACGAGCAGTACTTACGGTGCATTAGTCCTTATCGGCCTGTTTTACTAGCGGGGCCTACAAAAAATACTAATTGCGCTGAAATCCAGTACACAATTTATGATGAGTTGCACTTGAAAAAATTCAAAAGCACTTGATTGAACATATCCATTAAAGACAATGCCTGTCCAGATATGGAGACAATACTAATGTCCAGAAATGAAGCTTAATGCTTTGTTCCTGGAGTTATACAAGAAACACCTCCATCCAATATTTTGTTTGCTCTCTGACTGAGATGTGTCTTCTGTGCATGAAGAGGTTGCATTGTGAGGCAAAGCATCTCCTTTTGTCATTTCGATGCAAGTCTTTAAACCTTTGCCATAGCATGCATTGTACTAAACAATTTAAAAGCACAGACCAAAGCATTCATGTATGGCTGTAGATCTAATACGACCGTTTTGGTGTGCTTTAGACAAACCATGCCAAAACCCAGGCTCCATAGCAATTTTATTTTTAAACCAAAGTACCTGTAATAGACACATAAGCTCAAAGCACAACAAACAACCAGCTCATGTGTGCTGGGCTTGGATTTATAACTGAGCGTATCCATTTCAGCATATTGTTGCTTGTTTCCAAATACATCCCCTTGAATTACTGCTTCTTGTCTGGAATGTACAATAACTACTGTTTACTGACCTCTACCAAGCCATGTAAAAGTAAAGGTAACATGTGCAAGTGTGCATCTTTTTCTGAACTGGAAATTTAAAAAATTCAAACCACTTCAATATCCAAAATTTTAAATAAACAATAGGAAAGACAGTGAAACTGACAGTTCAGAATATGTGGCTGTCCCATTATACGCCAATAACAGGCATAACATTTAAAGGTGTGGATACCATTTCAATATTCCACCATATTTACATAGGATTTATATTTTCAATATTTGCTTTAGACCACAACTGATCATTTTGTCTCACAATCTACAAACCAAAAAAAAGTGTAACTGCTAGTTTTTTTTTTTAGGTGATCGTTGTATTTCTGTATAATTTAGTCGGGTTGGAGTCAGTGGATCATGTAGCCAATTAAACTGTGGAAGGAAGAGCTAATGAAGTTCTGGACTGTGAGTTATTACTAACCAGAGAAGAGTGAAAGATGTGATGCTTGTCTATATCCATCCATAGATGAAGCCATGATGAGGCAGATCTAAAATTATGGGTTCAAATGGTGTCTTCAAAAAGAGGGAATTCTGTCATTAATGACTGAAACAGAGGGCTCTGCCTTATTTAAAATAACACAGAGGGTTTATTTTGTATTTGTTTATACTCTTATACAGGAGTCATCACTTATCAATAGCTGCAGGACGATTAGTGTCCTAATGCCTCAGACATTGGTAACACACAGCACCTGAGCTTTTTCCTAAATCTCTTCTGAATGAATATTGATTATTTTGCCACCAGGTGCATGAGGCCCAACCCATCCCTTTTGTCAAAGAATGAAAGTAATTGTTTAAAACATGTTTCATTTTTCATGGGGAAATGTAAGGAGGCATCGGCCAGATAAATGTTTTTTTAATCCAACCTACAAATACCAATGAATTAAATTTTCTCCTCTGATTATTTGACAAGTCGCATCAAATACTGTTTTGTACTGTAAGCCTGGTGAAGATAAAATGCTGAAAATATTATTAACAAGGTGCATGCAGCACTTCTTGAAAGCAATCACAGGGACATTTTTCATGAATGCTTTGGACATATACATTTTTTGATTTGATATGTGTAGGGAGCCATTATATACTGTATTGTGCAATACATAAATACAGAAAAAAATATGTTTCTGTAGGAAGGTTTGTGTGTTTAAAAAAAATGTTACTTTATGTTCCTCTTCAAGGGTCCTGTTATCATTCTTTAGAAAACGTGAACTGTGCCAGGAGAATTGAATTCTAATTTTTATTTATTTCTTGCATGCTCGCCCTTTTTGCTATTTCTCTTTCTAACTGTGTGCTATGTTGGACATGTGAAGTTGTAAACATTCTAATTCAGGTTATTGTCTGTGTTGAGGTATATATAAATATATATGTGTAATTAAAAAAGAAAATTGAATATGAATCTCTTTAATGTGTCCAGAGTTCATTTTTGCTATACTTTCTGCCCACTTAGGTTCCAGGTTGTTTCCATTTTTCTCGCAGATAGAGCTGGGCTTCTCGTAAGTATTGTGGGGCAGAAAACAGCCCATAACAGAAATTGTCCACCTGGAATGGAGTTTGAGACCATTCCTGCAAAGCACAGGATGGAATTCATTTTGAAGCAATGAACAGACTTCCGTGCCTCTTCAGCAATAATAATAAAAAACAGCAACATTACATTATATTAGTCACTTTACATAAATCAATTTCTTTGTCATGAACTAAATACATCTTTACAAACAAATTAAAGTCTGGGCATATATTGGGTTTAGCATTTTCTAAGCTTCATATATTTCTGGTCATTTTCTTTGACCAGTCTTGGCTTGGCTTATCTCATTTATTTAACATGCAATTCTATGCATGCCACTAACTAGCCTTTTCCTCTGTGGAACTGCCGAAGACTATTTCCTCAAAAATGGAATTCCACATTTCTTCTGTAGACTTCATGACTGAGGCCATGAATGTAGCTTCACTTCACGTTTTAGATTTAATTTATAACTATCGTGTTTTTGATATTGTGCGACTAGGCTACAAAATGAATGAGTGAATGCTACAAAATGAATGAGTGAATGCTACAAAATGAATGAGTGAATGCTACAGAATGAATATTTTAAAATGGATCGCTCTTACTTTCCAGCTCAAGGACAACGCACGTGCTCCCACATGGCATAGCCTACAGGTGACCACTGATTAAGACACTTTAGCCATCATTATCCTAACTGAAGGGGAACTCCCCCTCGTCAGGAGTAATCTCTCTTACCCACATCAAATTACAACGAGTAATGTTTAGTATGCAGACAGTCAGACACGAACCATTTCCACACAGGAAAGCCGCATCTCGTTGTGGCATACCCGTCCCAGTTGCACCGACGTTTGTAGCGTGCTGGACACGTTCCATTGGGGATTTATCCGAGTGGAGAGGGGGTACAGAGGAAGCATGGTTTTGGAGCCTACTGAGAACTGACATGGCGGAGCAAAAACACGATGCACAGTGTTTTTTTGACGGGGAGCTGACTGCAGATCATAGATTTGTGGACCCTGTAAGTGCGAGAGAGGCGTCTGTATTACGCGCAGCTGCAACCAATTTGCATGAAAACGTGCATTCCGTTAATTTTATTTATGCATGTATTTATTTAATGGAGAACAAACTGACAAGAATATATTTAGCTGAAAACGACGAGATGTTGGTGGGGAATTGACCGATTTGTTTTATTGGTTAATGTAGATTAATCCTTATATTGTAATAAACGAACTGAACTTATCAGTTCAGACTGGTTTGAACCATCTGCAGCCCAAAACTCGTATCGTCGCAGTCTACTACAATTAAATATTTGGATGAATAATCTTTTCTTTACAACGTTGTCGTCCCCCGCCCCTATTATAATAATGATAATTATAAGGATAATAATTATTTAAAAATACAGCAGGGATCTGAAAGACCAGTCGTATCTGCAGATTTTTCGTGATTTTATTTTAGTTAGCTGTCAACTTGTGATATAGGTGTGAGTTTGCATTCCCTGATAGTATCATGACCCTTTGTTCTGTGTTAACCCTTTGAATGGAAGCTTAGTGCCGGTAAAATGAGAATTGTCTGAAATGCAGCTTTTGGTAATTTTGTGTTGAATACAATTAACACGTACCACTGTTTGTTTCTAGCTTCAATGAAGTTACAGAAAACAATGCTATATATGCTTACCCTATGCTGTGTGGTTAAACATAGTGTGAGCCAGTGGGAGGCTTATGATGAGAATGTTGTTTATAATAATTATAGGTGCATTACATTTTTCAGATGCTCTAATCTAGAGCAATTTAAACTGATTATTATAATTATTTTTCATACATACAATCAATGCATATACCTGACTATTTTGTTGAAGTAAATCAGGTTAAGTGTATTGCTCAAGAGTACAACAGTCGCACCCCATCTGGGAATGAAACCCACAATCTTTGAGTTATAAGCACAGTTCCTACACCATTATACCACACACTCACTGAGTTGATAAATGCTGCTCCAGTACAGTAGTTTCCTTTTGTGTGATGTGGGTTTTTGTAGCTCATCCATTCCTGTAGCCTATGCTTTTCCATAGGAGCTGGATGCTATAAAGGCGAGAGTGCTTGAGATGGAGGAGGAGGCAGAGCGGCTGAATGAAGTCCAATACGAGACTGAAAAGGGACTCACTGGTAACCAGCAGGCAGGTGCGTTACTCAGTAGGCTACCGCCGGCCGTTGTCCTGCAGAAGAAATTATTTGAGCAATACAGGTGTGGCTCGAATGTTTCATAAGTACAACAGCACTGGCCAAACCGGGATTCAAACCTCCAATGATCTGATCATGAGCCCAATTCTACAGCGACCACTTATAATGGTGAATTGCGACACTCGCCCCAGAGAAGCGCCGGGTCTCGTGGTTTTTAGTCGGTACTTAATTGATCAATGAAACGAAAAAACGGCAAACCCTGTGGCTCTTCAGAAGCAGGGCTGCAGAGCCTTGTTCTACATGGTAGCTATAGCAATGACTAAATGGTTGTAGGTTTGAGTTCTGGTTTGGCTACTGCTGTTGTACTTATGAGCTTGTATTGTGCAAATAAAATGTATCTGCATGTGACCTGCTCTACAAAAATGAGTCAGATGTGGGGGAAAAATATCTATTTACGTTTCACAAACAAGATGGGACTTTTGACTTGGTAGGAATCTTTACATGCTCGACTTCGGGTTTTTTGCCACACTTTCAGGAAATCTATTTTTTTTATTGTTGTCAAGTTACATTTTAACTATGTGGTACATTTTAACTATGTGGTACATGTTATAATTTGTATTCTGTTGTTTCATTCATAGAATCATTCTATGCCATGTCACTTGAGGGAAGGATAGATGCTGATAACAGATCAGTCTTTGTGGGAAATGTAAGATCACATACATTTAAATACCCTCTTCCTTTGACTGAAATAATGCCCAGTGCAAAGCTTTTTTATGACAATGCCAAAACGTACAAACCAGGTGGAGTATGGTGCCACGGCAGATGAGTTGGGGAACCATTTCAACGGCTGTGGTCCTGTCAATCGCGTCACCATCCTGTGTGACAAATTCAGTGGGTACCCCAAAGGGTGAGTCCTGTGCATGCTTTCTTAATGGCCTTAGGATACCTAATGTACATCGCCCTGTCAGTCATAATCCGTGCTGGAGATGCAGTGTCAGATAACTAGTTTTAGACTTTTAGCATGTGAAAAAGATGAACAGTTTTGGTACAAGTTATGCATATTCATGGTCTATACACTGTCACATTGTTACAAAGTGGTCTACCCTGGTTTACCTGGTTATAAGTCCCAAAGGTTACCTGTAACATTTGATTGAAAATATCAGTTAATTAATTCCCACATAGGTAATAATTGCTGAGGTTTCCCAGTTTAGGATTTATATTTTCTCTAGGCCACGCCCAATAAAAGCATTTCACGATGGGCAGCGATATTCTTTGTTTGAGAATGCATTTCAATACTGGGTGGACTATTATCACAGCTATAATTCAGAAATATCACCTCTCTTGTTCTGAGCAGGGGAGTATTCCACAAAGCAGGATACGCACGTTAGCTTGATAACTGTAAAATAACACCATCAACTAACCTCAGAAACTGACTTCAATATCAGCCGCTAACAATACATTACATTACATTACATTACACAGTTTTTTTAGACGCTTTTTTTAAAGCGCGACGTAGTAGTAGTGTATATAGAAAGGGTCATCGAAGTAACTACAGAACAGACAAGAAAGAAAGCACATTCCCATACAGTATCAGCTATCCCTAGTAAAGTAACGACACAGTGCAGTTCACAGTGAAATCATCTCTACTCTACACTTATTTTTTTTTCTAGTATAAACTTGAGTACACACATCAAAGAAGAACAAGACACCATGATAGTCCTAGATAAGTTTTAGTCCAGGTGGAGGTGGAAAAGGTGTGTTTTCAGAACACGACGAGCAGGCAGGCAGGGTTTGGTTGAGAGGGGAAGGGGAATGGGAAGTTCGGGACACGAGCTAGGGGGCTAGGGGGCCGCAGGAGCTCGGCCAGCGGAGGAGAGCGAGGGCCAGGGGGGGGGGGGGGGAGGCGGGCGAGCGGCTGTAGAGCAGCGAAGCGGTCGAGCAGGAGGTCCTGGTGGTAGTTCTGGTAGGTCCTGCAGAGCTGCAGGGGTGGTCAGTAGCTGCAGTTGTGGGCCAGGGTCAGAACTTTGAACCTGCTGCTAGCTGCAGCCAGTGGGGGGGTGTGGGGTGGGGGGGGGTGGGGGTGGAAAGTTAAAACACAAGCCGGGCACGCAGTTGGGCAAGGGTGGAAGGGGAGAGTTTGAGGTATGGTAGGGGCTGGGGGGCGTAGCGTTGCAGCAGGGTGCAGGGTAAGTAGACCAGTTGAAGGTGACCATAGTCTGTGGGTGTGGTGGGTGGGAATAGTTGGTGATACGTCGAGTAGGTCCTCCTGATGTGCAGGAGGAGGAAACCTGCAGGCCGTGCCGCGGTCCTGTGTGTGGTCTTGAAGTCCCCCCAGCCCTCTTTCTAGGACCACCCCAGGTTCAGGAGGAGCGGGAGTCCCCCACACCGTCCCGGGTCAGAGGTGATGGAGAGGGTCAAGAGGGGAGGAGGTTTTGTCAGGTGAGAGGAGAGGAGCTTGTCTTCATCCAGTGAGTTCAGGGTTGTCACTCAGAGATGTCCAGAAGAGTGGCAGAGAGGAGGAGGAGGGAAAGAAAGAGAGAAGAGGAGGGGTAGGAGGAGGAAAGGAGTTGAGATGAGAGTGAGATGATATGATTGATTACTGAATATGAATATGTGAATTGATGAAGAAACAAGGAGAGACCCATACAGAGGAGAACAGCAGAGGGAGGAGAGGGGGATGGGGCGGGAGGGGACAGGGTCTGGGATGAGGGGAGGTAACAGAGAGAAGGATAGAGATCCAAGAGAAGAGGTAGGATCTAGAGGAGAGGAGAGAGAGAAACAGAGGAGGAGAGGAAGAGAGTAGATGAAGTGTAAGTGTCAGCAGACAGGTCAATGTTGCAGGACAGGAGGTAGAGAGGGAGGAGGAGAGAGAGTGAGGAGAGAGCCTCGAGAGGAGAGAGGAGGAGCTTCAGTGGAATGAGTGCCTCGGTCACGGAATGATGGGGGTAGTGGAGTGGAATGTGGGTGTCTGAAAAAACAGGGGGGTGTTTTAAAACAGTAGTTTCAGGGGTTTTGGGACAAGGAAGGGGTTTTGACAGAGAAGGGGTAGGGTAGAGGAGAGAAACAGGAGGGGACAGTGGTTTAGGTTAGGGGGGAGGTTTTCCAGGAGGGGGTTTTTTTAAGTTTAGGGAAACAGGGAGTAGGAGGGGACAGATTAGGAAAGCAGCAGAGCGGGGACAACAAGCAGGGCGGATATGGAAGGATTGAGAACAGATGAAGCGGGAGGACGGATATTGACTGGAGGTGGGCCGACGGGATGGGCAAGGGGAGGGTTCCAGTGAGCCGGCAAGTCAGAGAGTGGTTGGGGCGAGGGTGTGTGTGGGTGGTGTGGGTGTGGGTGGGGTGGTGGGTGTGGGGGATGATGTGGGGGGTGGGGGGGGGGTGGGGGGGGTGTGAAGGATGTGGGGGGAAGGGGAAGGGGGTGGGGGGGGGGGGGGAGGAGGGGAGGAGGGAGGGGAGAGGAGGGGGAGGAGGGGGGATAGAAGGAGAGGGAGGAGGGTGAAGGGTGCATTAAAAAAAAAGAGAAAAAAAAGAGGGTGTAAAAGCTGTCTAAACTGCCAGCAAAAGCAGCAGAGTCTGATGGGAGGAAGCTGTCTGGGCTGGGGCAGGGAGGGGGTGTAGGAGGGGGGTTCTGGGGATTTGAGAGAATCTTCTCAAGCTGGGCTTGGGGGGGGGGGGAGAGGGGGGGAGGGAGATTGGAGGGAGAGAGAGAGGGGTGATGAGAGAGAAGAGAGGAGGAGAAGAGACAAGAGGAGTGTGAGAGAGGAGATGAGAGAGAGACAAGTTAGAGGAAGAGAGGAGGAGAGCGGGAGGAGGAGAGGAGAAGGAGGAGGAGGAGAAGCGAGAGAGAGGGAGAGCGGATGAGGGGAGAGGGGAGTGGGGGAGGGAGAGAGGAGAGTGGGGGGAGGGTGAGGGTGGTGGGAAGAAAAGTGGGAAATCAGTGGGTGGGGTGGGGAAATGTGGGGAGGGAAAGGAGGATAGGGAGAGCGGGGGTAGTGCGTACGGAAAGTTTTCAGAACCTTTTCAAAAGTTTTCAGAAGTTTTCCATGTTTCAGACTCATCTTAAAATGTATTCAATTAATCTACACTCAATAACCCATAATGACAAAGTGAAAACATGTCTTTAGAAATTTTAGCAAATTTAGAAAAAATCAAAAACTGAAATTTCTCATTCATACCCTTTGCATTAACATATTTTTAAAGCATTATATTTAATATTTGGTCACATATCCTTTGCATGCTGTTACTTCCTGAAGTCTGTGACCCATCAACATCAAAAGACTCTCAATATCTTATTTTCAGGTACTGTTACAAGCGATACAATAACCTGTCTGCATTTAAATTGATCTCTATGGGAATTGGGGGGTGAGACTAGATTCAACTGTTAATTAGAAGTTGTGTAAGTCGCTCTGGATAAGAGCATCTGCTAAATGCCTATAATGTAATGTAAATGTAATGTAAATACACTGGTACAGTATGGAACACATGGCTGGCTAAATGGCAGTAAGTTATCAAGGGTCTGAGCTATCAAACGAGCCCCAAACCATCACTCTGTTGCCAGATATAGAGTAGCTGTGGATGGATCACTGCAAGAGTTATTTCTCCTGACTCATTTTCCTATAGAACTCTATGGGGGAAAAAATAT
This sequence comes from Ilyophis sp. 1 JC-2022, assembly GCA_022702515.1. NCBI lineage: Eukaryota > Metazoa > Chordata > Actinopteri > Anguilliformes > Synaphobranchidae > Ilyophis > Ilyophis sp. 1 JC-2022. The sequence goes on along the minus strand of CM040399.1, from coordinate 48,407,807 downwards.
AAATGATTATTTAAACTCGGATCCTTTTAATAATTAAAAATGAATGTAATATTTTAACACATGTACAGCATTTAGGGGTTCTTCTGTAGCTTGTTCCCTTGGGCTACCATCCAGATGGGTAACCTATTAATAGCGATAATTGATGGACTGATAAATGGTGGACGGGGCTGGATTCAGAGCTTCCACCCCCTAAATTGGGCCTAGATCCTCCTGACAACAGAAAGCGTGTGACTTACGGGTGGCCCAGCATCCATGTTGACTGTTACAGAGAACATTATCATTTTTGCCTGTTCCTAATTATGGATGTAGTTTCAGAACCTCTTTTCTGTTAGTGTCTTAGGCGAGCTTTCTCTGTTCAGGTTTGCATATATTGAGTTTTCGGACCAGGATTCAGCGAAGACTGCAATGGCCTTGGATGAGACTCTGTTCAGAGGCAGAGTCATAAAGGTGAGCTGCTGGGTCAGGAATAATGGTTTAATATAACCTGAGGAGGAACTATCCATGTCGAAAACGAGAGTAACACCTGAGACAGCAGTGTGTTGAGCAGTTGTCTCTCAGAACTGATTATGGGCTTGAAGAAGTAGATTTTATTGGGAGATTTCTGTTGTTCCATTGAGCTATGCTATTTACGTTAAATTGAAGGTATTTAGCAGAGTGACATACCCAGCTTGCATTCTTTTACATACTATAAATTTAGATATTTACTGACACAATTCCGGTTAAGTAACTTGCTCAAGTGTACAATGGACGTGCCCCACCTTGGAACTTGGGAGTTACAAGCCCATCTCCCTAATCATACCTTCTACCCCTTCAGTAATATTCTAGCCATTGTGAATGCTTATCAAAGGTGGAATGTATTCCGAAATTCTCATGCTCATTTGATTCATATGCAGACCCCCCTCCCCTTTTATGTTATGAAATTTTCCCAACAGTCCTCAGTAGTCTTCAAAATCACAGGCGCAGAATCCTGGACTCAAGCTTTCTCAATCTAATTAGCATGGTTGCTAGGTCTCAATCTAATTTGCATGGTTGCCAAGTCTATCTGATGCACAAGCTAGTTTGCCCTGTTAAACTTTAGTTTGTACTAGTAATCTGCTTTTCTTGACCCGTGTTGCTTCCAATCATCTTCTTGACTCAGAAATGGGAATATAGTATTTTAATTGATGTGGGAAATGTGTGACTGGACCTGCAGGTGCTTCCCAAGAGAACCAACATGCCTGGGATAAGCACCACGGATCGTGGGAGTCACCAGGGCGGTCGATCCCGGGGAAGAGGGTTTCGTGCTTCCAGATTTCAGAACTCTTTTCAAAAAAGGTACCTCTGTCATGCCTCTAGGTCAGTATAGGCAGGCTCCTGGTCCACTGCCAGGGCAGGTCAGCAGCTCTGCTACCAGGATACTAAAAGCCTCCTGCTTATAACTCTGCTCATTGAACCACTCAAGATCCAAGTTGAAATTAACAACCAAAGCACCATTAACGCTGAGTGTAGAAATCTGGACTCCGGTGTCGAACAGTGTAACACTTTTACCTTTGAAAAAAAACCTCTGGCTCATTTATTGGCATATAAAATTATTTTATCTCCTGAAACAAAACTCCCACATACTTTGACATGGCAGCTGGTAGCAGGAGCTGGTGAGCAATATAGAGACAATTGATAGTTTTGTGAAAAATATTCAGGTTTTTAACTTTCAAGAACCTTACTGCAGGAAAAACCAATTGCCTTGTTTTAAAATGATTGATATAATGTCTGACAATCGAGTATCCGTCGCTTTTCTAAAAATATATGGGGGTTTGTTGCTGTATCTTCTGAACTGAAGTCTGCCATTACAGAATAGTGATGGATTTTTCCCTCTCTTTAGAGGAGGACCTGGCAGAGCACAGCCTTGGTTTGCTCCATACTAGTGTGCATAAAGAGAGCTGTGGATGTGAAGATGATGTGGCTGTTATTTTATTTCTTGTGTGTTACAATCACCCAAGCACTTAGGGCTGTGCCTGGTTTTGCAACTCTTAAAAGCTCTCGGAGAACTCAGAATTTTATTGCGGTGAGCAGGTGTACCCAAAAGTGTACTCGCTGTCCTCAGCGGATGCCCTGGGCACTGCTCTCCAAAGTTGAGCTGAGATGAAGAGCTTCAACAGTTATATCCTGTTGAATCAGGAAAATAGTGAAATTGTTGTCTATTTCTGCATTTTGGTTGGATTTAATTAAAGAAAGGACACCTGTGTTTGGGGTTTTGGGATGGTGATGCTGCGGCAGTTAAGTAATTGCCGGTTTAATAATTTTTTCGTTGGATTGTAATCAATAATTGTGTTGCAATGTTCACATACATTCACATCTGAATTGTATATGTTTGATATAAAATAAATTTTCTGGGGATAAATAAACCATGTCAATTTCTTTTGATCTACAATATTTTTTGGACAGTATATCTGCTTCTGACGTTATGCTAGAACTGGATGTGTATTTTGGCCCTGTTTTCCAAAAGGATCCGTGAGTAAAGATCATCTTAGGCTATTTAGTTTTTATATTACTTTCATTGTTTGTTTGTTTTTCGTCATTTGTTTTTTGTCTGTTTCTTTTTTATTATCTTTTTTATGAAATGTCAGTAAATTTTAATCAAACACAGAACACTCACAAGATGATTTTGGGAAACGGAGCCCCTGGACAGTACAATACAATGCCACATGATGATTAAGTAACTGGTCTCATAACCAGGAGGTTGTTGGTTCAATTCTCAGGTGTGATGCTGCCACGCTGCCGCTGTGAATTTACAGCTTACACAAAACACTACAAACCCCATTTTCCACAAACTGCGTGTCTGTGCAAAGAATGTTAGGGTAGCAATGTGGTGTGTTGTGGGTTTGACCTCCAGGTGGGGCAGTGCCATTGAGAACCTTGCGCCAGGTACTTAACCTGCAGTAAAATCTTCAGCTGTATAAAAGGACCGTACATTACACGTCTCTAAGGGCATCTGCTCAGTGCAGAAGTATATTTAATGTACACCCTGAAACAATTTTAATGCATTAACTGGGGATGGAGATGCAAGAAAGCAGGTGTGATACACAAAGTTAAAATATTGAAAGTTTCTCTGCAGCAAGTTTGCACCAGAATGGTTGCCAGGTTGGAAGGTTCTGAAAAAGCCCTGAGTAATCTAACAATATAGGAACATTTCACTTGCTTTGCAAAGAATGACAAATGTGGGATTGTCAGTGTGGTCTGGAAAGGTCTGGTCTTCCTGCTCTTCCTCTCCTGACCTCGTATGAGATCCTTTCCTCAATTGCCACGGAAAGCTAAACTGAACGAGTCCTCTCACCTTGCGTATATTAATATGAATATTGTCATGCAATTCCTTTAGTTGTTCAATTTATTTCCCTTTTCCGTTGGAGGGAATAGTGGCTATAACAGTTTAAATGTTTGCATTCCATTGCTCACTCTGAATTGATTCATTTCCAAATCACACCAAACAAGCTAATAAACTCCCTTCAGTATAAATTGGTAATATTTTTCAAGACTTTTAAATCGGGGTGCATGAAATCCAGCAGGCTTGAGATGCTAAGGATTGAGCAGTTACAGTAATCAAATAGGCACTAAATGTGATGAAGAAATAGAGCATATTTAGGGGACTGGAGATGGGTTCTGGAATCCTTTGAAAGCCTTTTTTCTCTCAGTTTGATGAATAATTCAGAATACTTGCTAAGCTGCAATGCGTTTGGATGATAGTGGGAAGACGACTCATTATGGTAATAGGGATAATACACTCTCAAAATATGATAATTAGACCTAATTTGAGAATTTGAATAATTTGCTATGCAAATGAGGGCTGGCATAAGGCACTGTCTTTTCTAATTAATATTTAAGCAAATAAGACTTAATCAATTATTAATCTCACACGTGTGATGTGTGAACCTTGAGGAAGTCCTGTGCTCAATACCTAGAAAGGCATCATTAAAAGGACATTAGAATTCTGCCATCGCTGTACATCAGACTTTAATCACACAAATATCTTAAAATGTGCACTAATCAGAATATTGGGTATGAGTCAGACTCAGGCCTCCCACTTTCTTAGATCTTTACTTGTAGAAACCCCCCCCACATGTAATTATATATTTTTTCTTATTCTGAAAGAATCTTCAGCCTCGCACATGTGATAGTGTGCTAGATTCACTGGCTTCATGACACATCTGATTATTTAGTCGTAAGCATGAACTCTGTACGGATATCCTTACTGATCATTGTACTTCAGAGGTGATAAACACCAGCTTGAAGGGTGAACGAATGCTAGTTTCCCAACCAGCCAGTTCCCTGGTTTTAAGTGATTGAATTTGTTACTTAAACATATGTATTCGCACCGCAGGCATTTCCAAAAATGTACAGCAGTGCAGTTAATTAAATTTATGGCAAAAGTGCAGAAAAAACGGTAAAGGAGTGGCATGGTTATGTAATTGAGGCCAAACACCGTACTGTATATGCAGGCCTCCTAAAATTCAGTTCAGCACCTTGATTCTAAATTTCAGTCAGTGGTTCAGAAGTGCCTACTTCCCGCACATTTTATAATTCCGTTTAATGATCCAGTTTAATGTATACTACGGTGTGCCATAGCAATTGGGTACGATCTAAAGTGATGCACTGAGAAATTTCTTATAGGTTATGCAGTAAATATGCTTGGAGAGTACATTTATTAATTTTACTTTTCCCCCAAATAGCATCAAGTATCTCCTGGCATAAAGCCTCCAATGTATGGTTGTGTAATGTTTGTCAGTTTCATTTTCTAAATCAATTTTAGTGAACACTGACAAATTTAAATTGTTCACATTTTCTTTTTTTCAAAGATAAACTGAAACTTTTGTTTGTTTTGCAAGCTTTTTTTCCCCCTCTTCTACACCATATTTAAATACAATGCAAATCTTGATGCCTATTTGAAAATTTGTTGAGTGAAATCTAATATCATCTCATTACAACGTGCTGAGGAACGTCAGTATGCAAGTCCCTGTAATATCAATAGGCTACTGGTATTGCATTACAAGCAAGTCTTTGTAACCCTGATCTAAAATCAGCACTCGAGCAATCAAAGACGGTTCACTACTAGAGAGTCATTCTGCTTTCATAAGTCAAATTTGAAATCATAATGATATACTATATTAAATATGAGATAAGCACTCTACTGTAATGAAACTCAATGGGGTGCCATCAGAGTTGGCGGAGTTTCATTACGATGAAAAAGATGCTTTGAAAATCATAATGCATATATGGGCATGTTAAGTCATGCTATGTGCTAATGGGTCTTGTTTTATCCTCAACTGTTGGGTCTTTAAATGCAAGGAATCTACCCAAGGTGACATTGCTAATGGTACTGAAATCTTATGCCCTGGAACAAATTAATGCACACAGGTATACACTGCGTTCCAATCCAATAAATTCCATTGCACATTTTCTATAGTTGCTACACCTCTAGCTGAACTGGGTCCACTGGCATCCTGAATCATATAATAATCATATGAGTCATATGCATCAAATGCTTACAAGAAATAATAATTTCTCTTGCAATCACCTGCATTTGAAGTTAGTAAAACAACTTCACCATAATCACATTGAGTGGCAAGTGTTGTATAAGGATTGCCAGCTGCCAGTGAAAAACAGCTACACTGTTTCTTTGTCCTGTATTGACCACATCAGCCCGACCAAACAGCAACAGGACAGTTTAAAAAGAGACAATGGCAAGATAATGCCAGACCTAAGGCACAACCACACGGGACAGAGGCAGAAGATGAGATCACTTAAGTTTCACCAGTATTCACTAGGAATTGTGTTTGATCCATCGAAATACCTACATACCCAACACACAACAGAAGCGCAATATGTAGAAACAAACAGCCAGAGTGTTTGGTAGGAACACAGGGTAAGTGATGTGCGTATACCGCCCTGCTTGTTAATGAACACAGTAAAACTCATGCTCACATTATGAGGTGGCAACATACTATTCTTAGCTCGCAGATTTCTAAATGCTTTACATTTTCAAACGCATTATAGCTTGCTGGTAGAATATGACTGCAATACTTGATTCTGATTTTATTTACTATTTACAAGAATGATCACAATTTGAAAAATCCTCTGATTAAAATTAACCTAGTTACTTTAGCTGCAATGAACTAAACAGGCTAGTTGAGATGAATGGATTGTACAATCAAATGTGCATGCCAGTTGCCAAGTCTTCTTATAATAAGCCACTTTTGGCTTCTTTTTTCCCCCGAAGTCGCTTGAAAAAAACCACAAGTCGCGGGTTGCGGTTTTTTGGGCTTGTTTTAAAAATATGATTGTTTGTTGGCAACATCTAACAAGTGACTTTTGACATTTATCTATTTTCCACAATGCATTGAATGACACCGTCATTAGTCTAGCTAAATGGTTTTAATAAATGTATTATAAATATATGGCCATAATAGTGTTGGGCTGGTTTTGAGCTTGTTTTTGAAAGTGAGGTTGCTTATTTGTCTCGCGAGAGTTGGCAACACTGGTGCATGCCACCAAATGCATCTTTCCTATTTATTTTTCTACTACTCCTACCATCTGATAATTTCAGCATGAATGAGCTCAAAGTTTTTTCTGTGATAAACTTCTCCGTGCATTAAGAATGCATAGAATTTGCACCGTAGCTCTGTGGAAAGTACTGGAAAATATGCAATGTACATTTTGTCCTTGGTGCTGAAGAAGAGGTGTTATCTAACTCCCATTGTGGAGTGAACAAAAAGAAAGGAAGGAGAAAAATAAAAATAACCCTAAACCTTAGGGTGAGAACACTCGTAGGTTTGAGTGGAAAACAAAGAAACCAAAACCTCTGCTCTGAAATAAAAGAGCGAAAGACCACACTACACTTTTTCTAAATTGTACTGCTAACAAGTCCCGCGTTGAGAAGCAAAGCGGTCGATAGCAGTACAACTTCCTATACCTTTACCGGCAAGAATGTTAGTGAAATAACGTGGAAGCGACGAGAAAAGGAGGAAGCGGGGTATAAGTAGTGAGAGGAAATGCAGGACAGGTGAACTCACTAATCACAGAGGCGAAAGCAAAACCCGTAGCGGAACACAGAAAAATCAGATAGATTTACAGGTAGATGAAAGAACGGAATACTAAGCGCGGAGATAAGGGAAGGAAGGCGCGATCCATGACACATTCAATGGTTACAGCATCTTTTCATGCTCCCTGGTGGATGGAATGAAGGTGGAGGATGATAATAATGATGAAGGTGATGTTGGCGATGACAGCTGGTGATCAGAAATCCTACAAACGATATTTGCAGTTGCATCTTCTCCCTAGCATATTCACCACTGGCCACTTCAACCTCTCCACTGCACACTTCTGACAAAGTGTTCAGGGATCAAAAGTGTCACTTTGACCCCCGTAACAACAAATTCAGCTGCACCATACCACACGAAGAAAAACTCCCAGACGGTGGGGATGCACACCGAGCATGTGCGCGCACACGGCGTAGACACAGAGAGAGGGCGGAGAGAAAATGAGCAATCCCCCACTCTCCAGCTCTCGGTTTTCGGGCTCGGCTGGCTGCTCTGCGGCATGAGCCGGGAGTTTGGCTTTCGTCTGTACCAGCTGCGCTTGTGTATTTCATTTTCTCCCCGTTTGTTTCTCCCAGACCGACCATATGTGCATTCAGGGTCACTGCCGAGAGTAGGCAAGCCGTTTTTGTGCTTAGCCGCGAGTTTAATTACCATACCTGCCTGAGCCCGGACAGACGCACACCCAGGAGACAGCAGGTTGTGTTTGCTGTGTGCGCGAGGACACCTGGAACAGCCCGAGAATGGGAGGAGCCTTTCCCACAGCACGCTTTATTGCAATCTGCAAATCTGCTCTTCAGAGTCAATTATGTTTTTGAATTGTGAGTCCATTGTTTTTTTTGGGGGTTGTGAGATTAGGTGTAAAGACAGATGTCAGGGGTACCATAAGGTTTGCTGTTTATATTCCGATTTTTTCCCCCTCAAATTCCAATCTGGAACACTTAATTTTAGTATAAGCAGGTCCGTGTCATTATAGCAGCATCCTCCATAAATTCGGGAGACTGCAGACCAGCGTTGGCTTTCCTCATTAGAGCGCTCTGTCAGCCGGTGCTTCCTTTTCACACTACATGCCATCGGATGAGCTCTGCAGTCTTTTGCGCTGGAAGAGTAAACTTCATGCTCATAGGCAGCAGGCAGAGTTGGACAGGGACCACCATGCTGACTGGAACCCTCCCTCTCTTGGCAACACGAGGGCTAATTAACTGACCTATGACCTATGAAGCAGATGGCAACAGTTGCCAAAAGCACGGGCATGCTTCAATACCACAATATGGTGCCTGTCACTGTACTGAAAAACAGATTTATTAGTTGGACAAGGACCACCATGCTGACTGGAACCCTCCCTCTCTTGGCAACACGAGGGCTAATTAACTGACCTATGACCTATGAAGCAGATGGCAACAGTTGCCAAAAGCACGGGCATGCTTCAATACCACAATATGGTGCCTGTCACTGTACTGAAAAACAGATTTATTAAAAGAAAATTTAAATGTCCTTTTATCAAGACAATGTGACATTATAAAGAGGTTAGATGTGAGACATAAAATGCACTGTCCACCATGCATTATTAAAAAGCATATTCTTAGTGTCGTCAAGCAGTTCAGGCCCCAGGATGCATCTGTTCTCAATCGTCTGCTGGGAGGTCTTGGGTATCACCATGCCTGGGCCTCTCCTTGCCTGCCTTTCTGTTTGTGCACTGGGCAGTGGATGCCACTCACATGCCAATCTCACTTCCAGACTAGTCAGATGGGGCAGTCTGGCGAGGATTCATCCCATGTCAGTACTGTCACCATTAGTGTTTGCTATGCGCCTCCTCCTCTCATGCTCTTGTTGTTTTGTTCATGATGAAAACCACCAATCACCATTCAGTAATGCCATAATGTGCACCCTCACTGAATAAAACAGGAAAATAAGTGACCGGGATTGAAGATACTGCAAACTGTAACATTGCCATAAACGTTAATAGGGAGATTGAGAAACATTTTGGATGCAGTGGACGAGGGGGCATGTCAGTATAAAAAGTACACAGGAAGGCGCAGTGGATGAGGGGGCATGTCAGTATAAAAAGTACACAGGAAGGCACAGTGGATGAGGGGGTATGTCAGTGCACTTGATGAGGTGTAGCAGTGTTATGGGGAAAGTGTCATTTGCATGCACTAAGTACCCTGAGAGGAGATTTATGACCCTGCCCTCCTCGGAGATGTAAGATTTGTCACCGGGAAAGAGAAAAATGGTTTGCAAAGCAGAACCCAAGTTAGATAAAGAAGGACTGTATTTGTATGGTAAAAGAGCATAGACACCCTCATTGAATAATATGATCTTATGCTGTTGATACCATCGCAAAGTTCCTGTGCAAAACAATTCATGTTTATGTGGATTAAGATAAACTCAATTGTGGCTGCCACAGTGTGTGGGTTTTTGTGCACTTTCATGGCTCTTTTTCTCACCTCCAGCACCTCCCGCCCCTCCTCTAAGGCTGCCTAGAATATTTTCCTCCTGATCCGGTAAGCCAGTGCGTTCTGCAAATGACTTTTAATTGTATTAGGGGCAGCTGTGACACAGGGCCACACTGCGGGCGGATTTTTGGAGGAGCTGGCGGAGGAATGAGTCTGTGGGTGAACTAAGCTCGGCCCCCGGGCTCATATCTTCGGGGTGTGCGGGGTGCTGATAGCGCTGCCGAGCGGCGAGGGAGAAGGGGATTGGAAGAGTCTTAAGCGGCTAATCTGTTTGTGTGTTTGCTGAGGTTGGATTGAGCCGTAATGAGGGCTTGCGTATCTGAATATGCCAGGCATGCGGGATAAAGGACAGAAGGGAGGGAGAGGGGAGAGGAGCGGGCCGCTGGAAACGCTGGCTGTGCCAGCGAGCCGGGGTGGATCCCGCCATCCTTCGCTTTCCTGTGCCATACCAGACGCCCTCCTTTTCTCCCCCTCTCTACACCACCTGCCGCTCTGCTCACAGAAGTCGAGGGAATCACTGTGGATGACACGCTATGGGTACAGTCATGTGTGACCAGTTTCACATGGTTAACAGGTTATCTCCATCGTGTGTGGTCTGGATTTGAAAAGTACATTTAGCAAAATGTTCTTGCGTCAATCCAGTTGGACACATCCATTTTCTGCTGCTAAAAAAGAGGTGTTTCTCGCCGTTAGCCTTACATTCACTACTACATCCCTGATCTTACATTTTTAAACATGATGGACTATTTTCAAGATGAAACTCATGAAAACTCATAAAATGATCACAAGGTATCACAAATGATACCCGCCAGCTGCATCTAAGCTTAGTCTCTCATGCAAATTATGACCAAATAGTTTCTCTCTCTCAAAAATCTTACCTGATCTACAGTATGACTTGGCAGCTGTTTGTGAATGATGAAAAATGCCATCAACCGGCTCTCATATTTACCACAGCAGACAACGTCTTCATCATCTTCAACATCTTCACACTGGCTGAGCTGATATCACTGGATGACAGCTAAATGAACCGTGAGGGAGGCCAGGCAGCCAGGCTCTTTCCCCATTCGTTTTCACACATCTCTCACGTACGTTTACTGCCTTGGCAACTACTTTTCCAGCACGCTGCGTGATCAACACAAAAGCCGTTAAAGAGGTGTCCCTTTTCAGAGTCAGATACGTGTGGGAATAAATGGGAAAGGCTGGCACAGAATAGGAATGCGCTCGGCATTCCGTCGGTGTCGCGTGGCTATGGCGGCGAGGGGGAGAAAGCTATCGCCCCAAAGCTGCTGTCCCAATCCCTTTTGTTGTGTTTATCAGCTGAGAGAGACAGAGCCTGAGCGTATGAGACAGGAAGAGCAGGTGTGCACCGTCAGATAACTAACACCAGGATTTACTCAGGACATAAACAAAGCAAGAGAGAGATAAAATAAATAAAGGTAAAATAAAAATTAAACCAAGAGAAAATTTCAAAATCTCCTGGAGCAATTTTATCCACGTTGTTTGTATATACATCTTTTATTCTTATATACAAGATTAGGATAATAGCTCTTCGTGGCTGGTAGCTTTATTAATGGTCCTATTTGAGTTGTTCTTTTTCCTGTGTTTGTGAGTGTGTGTGAGGGTGTAAGCATGTCTGTACCTCCGGCCTGAAAGCGCAGATAATGGAATATTTTGCCAGACCTTTTATTGCGTGTGCAACGGCTGCGGGAGAAAGGGGACGCGTGCGTTTCGGGGGTGCTTATAGTGTGCGGGCGGGGGAAAGGGGCAGAGAGGCGCGTGGCGGCGGCGGCGGCGGCAGCTGCTCCGGGCTGATAGCGCTATCTGATTGTGCGAGCGCCGTTTCCCCTCAAAGGGCCGCTCAGGAGAGAATGGAATGAAAGATCAAGGATGACAGGGAAAAAATGGCATTTTATCTGAAAACAGTTCAAAGTTTATAAATAAAATAAAGCCTTCCGTGGGGCTGGGAAAGTGAGATAACAGCCACAGCTCCACCACCCCACCCCACCCCACACACTTTCTTTCTAATTTACAGAAACGTTTCTGTGGTTTATAATAAAACTGCAAGTGCAGATTATAGAGGAGGCAGAGCAAATACATCACTGGGACACGGTGGTCCCCCACACCCACCCACCCCCAAAAAGCATGCTTTCATATAAGCACGTGAATAAGTTGCAGCATTGTGCTGTCTTGTTGAGTTTCATGCATGGAGTGGGACTCCTTCATGTCTGTGCAGGGCAGTATATCATAGTTTACATGCCCGTGAGTCTCTGTGCACTACAGCACCCCCTACTCCCATGTCCCCCGTGTTTCACTGGTGACTGAACCCCATATGAGGCTTTTAGGTCCAAAGTTGGATCAATTAAAATGCTCCCTGCTGCTTGGCAACTCCTCATATACTGTAATATTTATTTGATTTCAACCGGACAGATTAAAATGTCAAAGTCATTTTAAGTCTTCAATGACTTTGATGGATTGTGCATTGCTGAAATATAGTATAAAAATAAACCCATTTCATTTTGTCATCTCCATTAAACAAAAAATAAGAGAAGCTGTTTTTCTTTGGGAATTTGCTTCGGTTCAAAACAGAGGTCTGTTCCACAGTTTTAGAGTTTCCAAATATGTACTGTGGTAGCAAGTTCATCACCAATCTGGCTTTGGCTGCATGGCCCTCTGGACCATTGATGGACTGGACCTGACCCTCATTATCCATGACAACTGACAATGACAGGTGTTTCCTGAAAATGTACTTACGAGTGTTTGTGACCGCATTCGCTCCATGATGATAGGGTCAAGGTTGCAGGTTTAAACTGTAGAGTAGGTACAGTATACAACCATATCTGTGAGTTTTGGCCTTCCCAAGAAATCGATTGACAGATTACAATTTATACAAAATACTGCTGCCAGAATTTTAACAAAAACGAAAAATATAGAACTCATAACTCCTTGCACTGGCTTCCTGTATCTTTTCAATCAGAATCAGAGGTCTTGTTACTGGTTTACAAAGCTCTTAATGGTCTAGCACCTTTATCAGTGCCTGTCCTTTCACGTCCCATCGCGTGCTCTACTTTCCTCCACTGCAGGCCTTTTAACCCTACCAAAAGTAGCACATGTTAGCAGTGGCATAACCACCTTTTCCTTTTATGCACCTAAAATGTGGAATAATTTACCTGAGCACATTAAAGAGCCTGGTTCTCTGGTAATGTTTTACAAAACTCATTTTCCCTTTGCTTTTACTTAAAATACCTACAATGCTTTTTTATATTTTAGTATTTTAACTTTGTGCAATTGTTTACTGTGTTATTTATCTTACCTGTTACCCTTTTATCTCTTTTAACTGGCTCTATTCTTTAAATTATTGCACTATTGAATTTGTCATTTATTTATTTTATTTCTGCTTACTGAAAAGCAATTTGAGCTGTAATTTATTGCATGAAAGGTGTTATACAAGTAAACTGTATTATTATTATTATTATTATTATTATTATATTGAGACATTTCAAATTCAGATTTGCACACCTGATCTGTACATTTGAGTCAGGTTTTGACACACTTCCAGATGTTAGATACAAGCCTGGGAGGAGAGCAAGGTCGCTGGGATGTGCTGGCAGAAAGCCCAGGGGAAAGGACCACCCATGAGCATGAGGTGCTCCACCGAGCACATAATGCAACAAGGCATGGGAAACCAGGTCCATTTTAACGTGAGGGAAAACACCAAGCGGTCCATATCTGTAGAATCCAGCAGTCCTGATTCTATTTCATACCCCAAAAAGCCTTTAATCACAGCAGCAACAATGTGACGCTAGTTAGGCTGGGACTACACAAGACACACAGGTGTGGAGAAATTCAGCAAGCAAAGGCCACTTTCACACTAATGCCATCACTCTTAAAATAAATCCCTATTTATACCTAACCTACATAAAACGGTTAACTGCATTTTAAAAAACGGTTCCTTACCAATTCACTGCACAGACTAATTACTTCCGTGTCTGAGAAAGCAAGGTCAGGTAGACTGAAGTGAGCTCAACGTACACGTATATAAATAAACGATTTGAGCAGCATAGGGGGGAATGACACTTGCGGGAGAGGCGACTGTTAAGTACCGTCCCTGGAGCCTTGCGGTGTCTCTTATCAAGATCTAGAGGAAACTTTCCTGAGAGAGCTCGGATTCTCAAGTCTGCACCACCTCCCGCTCTTCACGGCCACCTCTTTCAAACGAGCGGGTTTGTTTTATGCCCCATCGGTCGCTTAAATTGTGCTCTCCTGGAGGGCTCCCAAATCAATAGTGGCCTCCTTTATCAGCCCATGTTAACTGGAGTGGAACTTCACAAATAATGGTGTTTGATTGCCTGTGAGCCGTCTATCGATTGACAGAGCGCAGTGGATGGAGAAGCTCTGGGAACATGGTCTTGGGGGAAGATGGGCTCAGCCTTCCCACTGTTAGCACATTAGAGCAAGGCTGGGATGGGCCATATGAGCCCAAAGTTCACCTGTGACCTTTCTTTTTTTTTGGTTGTCACTTGTAAATTAATTAAAAATAAAAAAAAGTCTGCAATTGAATAAGTGCCTGATAATGAGAGGATGGATACAGCAGAAATTATTCTGTGGACAACCTGTTCAAATTTTATTACTTCTGTTTTACACACACACATGCACACACACACACACACACACACACAGATAAATGGATATATAAATGAGATAACGTTTTGAAGGGTCTTTATAGCTATGGAATGCTTTGTGCTTGTCTTCTGAAACCTGTTTGAGTCGCTGATGTGTAAAATTAGAAATTTCACAGGGATGAATGGTTTGTATTAAATGTGAATGGCAGTGTTCATTCTGGCAGTTTCACTGTCTTGATGGGAAATATTTGAATCTATGCGGGTTGTTTCGATCAGGCCCAGCCTGTATTCCAACCAATCAAGTGTACATGCCATAGCTTGGTATATTCTTTCAAATCTTTCATAAATAAACTAACTGATAATCTGATTTTACTTTTTAATCTTATTTCTAAGCAGAGGTAAATGTCAGATCAATTGTATGAAAGCATTATCACGGGCCAATTTTTTATGAAAAATGTAAGATGTAAAATGGCAATGCACTCCTACACATGAATTTTAATTTCCCACTCACATATGATCATTTTGTTTCAACATTCAAATTCATCCTGTTTAATGGTAAAGACGGTAGGTGCTGTTTTTCTTTATACATTCGGATAACCATTTAAATTCCGCCACCTTCGTAGCATAGTAGCAAATATATTTAATGGCAAATACGGGAGGCGCCGTTTTCCTTTGGATAACCATTTTCAATTTGCCAGCTTTTCTTTTTGCAAATCTCTGTATAAATTAAATGTCAATACTAGTATATGAAATGGCAAATGCAAATGACATTATTGAATTTAAATATTAAGAAAAGAATTGCATATATGAGTCAGAAATTTTTATTCAAATTTAGGATTACATTGCCATTTTACATATTACATTTTTATGTAATTTTAAAATTTCAGAATTTTGCCTGCGATATGCTTTCATAAATGTCAGATCAATTGTATTGTTCCTGAGCATTTTTGTAGTTAAACATTGAAAAGCATAATTTTATGATGAGTAAGTAAGCATTTTAAAGCCATTGTTCACTCCCAAAGAATTTTATTGGGGACACAATAAAACAATGCGGTGGCATTTTTTAAACTGCTCTTAAGTATTTCCTGGGAGCCAAAGTCAGTCTGATATTGAGCACAAAAAAACAGAAGAAAGTTAGAAGAGTCGTCATTCCTTTTTGACCACAACATGACGCACTGCTTTGCAGATTTGTCATAACTGGCCTAATTAAGCATAGTCTTTTCCAATGGATTCACAATTGTGTTTCAAATGTGTTTGTACAGTCAAAGAATGCAATTACAGAACCATGGTTAATGTCTGTCCTCAGACCACTTCATTTCCTTTGAGGACAATGGCACACCTTGAGCCTGGAGTCTGACTCCCATTTCAAAACCAGCTAAATTGCATTCAATATATCAAGCAACATCATGGTTTGTGTCTGTGCACCCTGTAGAGGCACTGAATGAGTTATAGTATCATGGGGGTGAATGTAGAGGTAGTCCACCCCACGATACCTTGTTAGCAAAGTATCTTACGAGTCAGTTTGACGAGCTAACTAAACCGCATGGTTTTTCATAATCGCCATGAATTTGTAAGGGCATTTGTAAATGCTTATATAAGGTTGTAAACACAAAAGTGATACTGTATATCAGTGATGTTACAAGTTACCTTGTTTACTAAACATAGTCTCCATATACTTTGTGAAGCTGAAGGTTCATTTTTGATAAGGACTGAACCATGATCATAAGGCACCCAGACCAGAAATAAGCTATTTCAACCAGACATCTAACAATAATATTTTCCCCGTTCAAAAGATTCTCAGATTCAAATTTCTAATGAAAACTTCCTCTTTAATCTGTGAAAATATCGATAGCACTGAGGTTTCCTTTATATCCATCATACAATAATGTCCCAATGCTAGCCTAGATGCCAGCTTCTTGGTTTAGAATGAGCATTCTAACTTAATATAACCACAAAATAACTAATTTGACATATTTATATTAATTTGTTAATTAAAATATGTCCCTGTTATTATTTTAATTAATATATTTTAAGAAAAAAATATATTTTATATAGTTTATTTTTTAAAAACAAGACCAATTGCTCAATTGAGTAACTGCAAAGGTGATAGGCTCCTTAGGATATTTGCCCTTAAGAGCAATGTCAAACTTGTATCATATTCTAAGTATGTATTCAAAGGCTTGGCAAACTATAAGTCTGCCTTACTTAGTTGCTATCTCTTAATAGCATATGACACTATGGTGACCTTTCAATAAATGTTTATGCATTTACTGCATTATTAATGCCACGTCTTATCCAGATTTTCAATTTCCATATTCCTCATCCTCCATTGGTCCACACAGAGAAGCTCAGAAGTGCTTTCTTGGGATCCGGTGGGATTTGGGTGTTTTACACTTCCAAGGCCAGAGATCAGACAGCAGCAGTGGACTCTGCATGCAAGCGCTGCTCCAGATAGGGCTGCGCTGTATATGATCCTGGGGTACCGCCCGAGCTCAGTGCGCGCATGTGACTGCGCATTAGCGTGGTCTGTGTTTAAATAACGGAGTGTTTGTGTGTGGATGTTTCTGTGTGTGTACTCTGTGCATGGACTCAAAGCCTGTACATGATCTACAGCTGTGTGTGTGTGTCTGTCTGTCTGTCTGTAGAATATGCATATGTATATCTTCCTGGGCAGGCCACTATGGATGCACAGAG
The DNA here is from genome assembly GCA_022702515.1 of Ilyophis sp. 1 JC-2022. Lineage (NCBI taxonomy): Eukaryota > Metazoa > Chordata > Actinopteri > Anguilliformes > Synaphobranchidae > Ilyophis > Ilyophis sp. 1 JC-2022. The sequence continues at coordinate 48,390,974 of CM040399.1, read as the reverse complement.
CTAGTGCTGTTAGCTCCACAAAAACCTCCTGCAATCAGTGGGGAGCGCAGCCTGCATTCTGTGTGGGGGAGCCACACTGCACACACAAGGTGCAGCCCAGCAATGCTGCTCGACGGGCCTCTGGGGGTTTGGTGTGCAGGGTGCAGACACACGGGTCACAGCACGTTCTGTAACAGGAACAGGGCTTGATAAACTAAGCGGCAAACCTCTGCCTTTGTGCTGTAATCCTCTGTACCTTCCGGGGGACAACCTGCAATCGTGGCCTTGTAAGTACTGAGAGGAACGGGATGAGTCTGCTCCGTTCAGAGCATTTCCCCATCCATCTAGTCTCTTAATTGAACTTGTTCTTCAAGGACGCGCTCACCTGATCCTTACAAAAAGGTTATCTGTACGCCAAGCTCTTCCTGAGTGCCTACAGTAATGCGGTCCCTAAGATCTGTGGTCCATCATATGCAGAGTATTAACTTCTGTCCCTGGATGTGGTCAGAAGGAACACATAATGCATCCAGTTGGCTCAGACCTGGGGTTGAACCCTGGGGAGAAATGCTAAATCAAGGGAATGCACTAAGACTGAGCTGTCCATCAAGAAATCCATGATTTCTCAATATTACCCGATCTAGACATGTAGAAGGGTCGTCTCATCCAACCAATGCAAACCAGATAAATAAGGGGAAACCATCTACAGGTCACTCCTGTGTAGGGCTGCAAGCCTCTCGGCCATTTGTCAATAAAGCAAGATACCTGTAAGTCCAGAGAAGAAGAGATAAATTCTGATCTAGTTCTTTCAAAAGAATTCACACAGTCTGACCAAGCTCATGAACAGATCAAGTATTGCTCTCCTACTTCAGAGCCCTCATAATAAGTTAAAATATCAAAATTTCTTAAAATCATGGTATCTGAGGACCCAGAACATAAATGAACAAATAACATTTTTATGACACAAAAAGCAGAGCATGTAGCATTTTGTTTTTCAGCCATTTGGAACTTATTGTCCAATCTATCTTGCTGTGGTCTGATCTGAAGATGTTGTCACTTGTCTTGCAGCAATTACAGCTGCCAGAGTCAATGACATAACTGCAACTTCACATAGGCCTGGATTCTTAACTTTTTATTTGCTTATTTGCTTATTTGCTGTAAGTGTACAAACACAAAGAGTTGCATTGTGAGTGAACCATAAGATCACCAGATGCATCTTAATCATGCTGATTCAATCCATTCTATCCTGCAGCAATCATCACAACTTCACCTCAAGCATACGCATGCAAGTACACCCCCCCTCCCCCCCCCAAACACACACACACACACACACACACACTTAATTCTCATCTCTCCTTGTGGCTGGGAAGCAAGATCTGATATCTGGGTAACTGATCTGGTATCAGTTTTAAGGGATTTGTCTCTGTGTACCTTGGGATTGAATTTTCTTATTAAAAACAGGGTAAAAGATGTAAGCAGTTTTCAGAAAGTTGGTGCTGAGGAAGTAATGTGTAAGGCAAGATAGTTTCAAAACTTTTTTGTATATTTTTTCAGAAGCTGTGCTATTGAGTTTCAAACATTTGTGGGATTTTTTGCTCCTTTTTCTTTAACAATGCAATTGACTTGATGTAAAAATGTTGCAATAATTGATAGCATCCAGCAAGGTGAAGATTGTTGTATGTTCATATGAACTAGTAAAAAATATAAAGCTACTCTAAATAACATTTTATTTATACGTTTATAGCTGGATATTTAATGTTGAAATAAAGTGGTGTCAAAAGTCAAAAATTCCCTCAGTAAAATGTTTCTTTATCTCTCTCCCTCTCTCACACCCTCGCTGACTCCCAATGACAGAACAGGGGAGATGGATAAATAAAACTTTAATGTTATTTTTTTTATCTACTGTCTCTGCGCTGTCCTGATTTCAAGACCCTCAAAAAAAAGTAAAAAATCAATACCTGTCCTGAAGCTGGAGTGTGGTGGAAGTTATAGAGGTGGTGCTTTGTCTACGAGGTGTCAGTTGGATTCCCAGATATCGAGGGTGATCCTACTGCAGGGCCTTTTCAAGAGCCCACCCAAAAATCATTTATACCCCCTGCCCTGGTGTGGCGTCCACCCCTCTGCTCACTGGTCCACCATCAAGCTGCTGGCCATGTGCTCCTTGGGCACTCAGCTAGACCAGCCATGAGCCATTACTCATTGTCTGCTCTTAAAGAGCCACTTTAGATGATGTAGAGCCTGTCTTCAGACATACCTTCTGTCTAGTAGTACAGCCCAAATTCCCATATTCCTCCAACATTTCTGTGAGTGCATTGTTTGTGTGATTGCGAAGCAACAAACTATTCTTTATCCAACAGTGAACTTATTATTATTCCCAAATTTTGTCCACTATTCCCTCTGACAGCTTTTGAGCTACATGCACTAATTCTCAAGCATGGTCCCGATCGGTGCGTTGTATACAAATTCCGAATAGTTTCTAAGATATGTAACATTGTTTGTCAAAAAATTCCCATTTAGAGCGATTGGCTGAAATTTCAGATCGCAATTTCTGAGATGGTAAATGATAGACATGAGCTTTGGCTGTATGCTCAGGTAAGTTGGCCATTAGATGGCCATTCAACATAACCCCAATCAGCCACTAGGTGGCGCTACAATTAAAGATGACATTTAAAAAGAAATAACTTCTACACCCTAAGTTTGATTTCCACGAAACTCGGTTCATATAATCGCCTGAATGAGCTCTACAAATCTATAAATTAAACCACGAAAGTCTGTCTGGATGGATTTCTGCAAGTTTGAATTTTTGGAAAAATTGATTTTCCCTTACGGCTCTTTATTTGTTGACTAATCTGCACAAAGTTTTCAGCATAACTTTATTGGTCCAAGATATATATTATATATAAACTGGCCCAATGAGATGAACAACATGGCCACCATTGACCAATGACCAATATATTTGAAAAAGGGCATGGCCTACAACAATATTGGTCTTATCTCTGTAACAGTTTGTGCCATCATGAAACCTTATGTACATGTTAAAGGGTTGACTTCCCACACTACAAATAAAGGGATTTCAACATCAACCAATAGAGGGCTCTACAACTTCAAAAAAATTATATATTGGAAATCGATCGACCAAATGAAATGAAAGTAGGTATTTCACATGATTGTGGGACAGATAAACATCGAACAAAAAGTTCGGAAATTTGTGTTTGGTAGATTATTTCTCTGTTGTAACAATGCTTCTTGGCAATAAATTTTATACCGTTGGAAAGCCTGTTTATTTCCCTTTTAAATGGTGCCCCATTTGTAAGGAACATGCATTTGTGGGATGAGCAGCACAGCTGAGTATGTGGGTTGCGCCCATGTAAAATTTGCCAAATCTTCTCTGCCAATGCCAAACAGCTTATTCTGCTGTTGCTAGTTACTCTTGTTTGGTGTTGTTTGGTGGATTGGATGATTGAAGTCTATCAGTAACAAGGAGGAAACGACATATTGGCAATTTTACAATTTATTAATTTAACAAACAGTCAGGAGCCTCAGTAGCGTGTGGAAGAACCATACACAGCCACAACAGCCTGGCACCTCCTCCTCATGCTGGTCACCAGCGTGGTCACACACTGCTGTGGGATGGCATTCTACTCCTGAACCAGGATTTGTCGCAAGTCAGCCAACATGGTTGTGTATGTCATTCTAGCACGAACAGCACGCCCAAGCTGATCCCACAAGTGTTCAATTGGGTTGAGGTCAGGACTGTTGGCAGGCCATTCCATTCTCTCTACTCCCAAATTCTGGTAGTAGTCTCTGATAAACCCCGCTCTGTGGGGGTGAGTGTTGTCATCTTGGAGGATGGAGTTCAGTCCCAGACTGTGGAGATATGGGATTGCCACTGGTTGCAGAATCTCATCTCGATATCTCTCTGCATTGAGATTGCCTCCAATGATGACAAGCCTCGTTTTTCCAGTGATGGAGATGCCGCCCCACACCATCACACTGCCTCCACCAAAAGGTGTTACTCTATCGGTGCAGCAATCAGCATAGCGTTCTCCCCGTCTTCTCCACACTTTGACCCTACGATCCAACTTCCGTAGGCAGAATCTGGACTCAGGTTCCAGTGCAGGTGTTGCCGACACCAGCGCAAACGGGCCTGACGGTGAAGGGCAGTCATGGCAGGCCTCCTGGCAGCCCTATGAGCCCGGAGATTGGCTGCGTGCAGTCTGTTCCGGATTGTCTGGGCCGAGAGCCGTGTGCCATATCGTCCTGCAAACCCTGACTGCAAATCTGTAGAAGACAGCCTACGGTTCCTAAGTGCTGAAAGGGTGAGGAACCGGTCTTCTTCGGGTGTCGTCTTCTTAGGACACCCACTTCCCGGTCTGTCTCTGACATCCCCCGTTTCATGGAACTTGGCCTTCAGTTTGGAGATGGTACTAGGGCTCACTCCAAATAATGCCGCAACTTGCTTTTGCGGAACACCAGCTTGAAGTTGCCCTATTGCACTGGCCTTATCGAGATCAGACAAACGTGGCATGCCGATTCTTGGGGCAGACACAATTGACCACTGTAGCAGGGCCCATGCTCACAGGTGCTGCCAAACAGGTGCCAATCAGGCACCTGATTGTCAGCACCTGGGGGTACCGGAAGCTCAAAACAAGAGTCAATAGCAACAGCAGAATAAGCTGTTTGGCATTGGCAGAGAAGATTTGGCAAATTTTTCATGGGCGCAACCCACATACTCAGCTGTGCTGCTCATCCCACAAATGCATGTTCCTTACAAATGGGGCACCATTTAAAATGGAAATAAACAGGCTTTCCAACGGTATAAAATTTATTGCCAAGAAGCATTGTTACAACAGAGAAATAATCTACCAAACACAGATTTCAGAACTTTTTGTTCGATGTTTATTAGTCAAAATATAAAGTTTGCTGGAAACCGATCCAAGTGAACATGGCGTATGGCATAATGGAAATCGGTCCAAGGGGGTGTGGCCGATCGCTATGAAACTCATTATGGTCATTTGACACTCCATTTGGAACTTATCTGTCAAATGTCATCACCTGACAACTGCCAAGGAACTGTGTCTGCTGATGTGGAGTAATGACACTGCATTTACTTCAGGAAATGTAGCCCTCTGGTTATTATTTATTTAATTTTTTTCAGTGATCAAAAAAAAGACATATGTTCTATGATAACTGAGAAAATGCTAGTGGATCACTGTTGCCTCATGCTACTTCTGACTACATACTGTCGTAGACAGGCAGAATGCGAATGCAGTTATGCAGATAACCTTGTCTTCTTAACTTTGAGTGGGACAGGAGGGGACCCTCTTTCTGCCCCTACAGGTCATACGTGGTCCACCTTTGTGGTTTTTTTTTGATGAGACTTTATGACTAGTACTAGTATGCCAGTCCCACATCCCCACATTTTTCATTTTAAAAGGTAGGAGTGAGAGTAAAACAAATGAAAAAAAAAAAAAAAAGTGTCTCCTGTTTTCTAGGTGTTCTTAGTGTTAGTGTAGTGTTAGTGCATGCGCCCCTGTTTCTATGCGAACTGGAACAGGTCCAAGGAGTCAGGGATGATGCTGTTTATGTGTGTTATGACCAGCTTTTCCAGGCACTTCATGGCTATGTGTGTTAAAGCCACGGGACGATAATCATTGTGGCCTGTTACCTTGGTCTTTTTAGGTAACGGTACAATGGTAGTCTCCTTGAAGCACACTGGGACGACGGACTGCTGCAGTGAAGTATTGCTAATGTCTGTCAACACTGAGGCCAGCTGGTCCGCGCATGTCTTGAAAACACGGGGTGGGACCCCGTCTGGGCCAGCTACCTTCCGTGGTTTCACCCCTCTGAGGGTTCTCCTGTGTGTGTTCTCCTCATGTGTGTGTGTGGATGTGTGCATTGCTGTGTGTGTGCCTGTGCTCTGCCCGTTTGGGGTTTGAATCACTAATCAGTACAGTTGCACACCTGAGCAATGTTCCGTTCCCTCTGGGTGTTATGCATTATAAATCAAAAGAATTCATTTGCATTTACTATTATTATTATTCATATTGCATTTGGGAAATGAATTGGGAGATACAGTTATGAACTGTGACGACAGGAGTTTTACTGCTTGTTGGAGAGGATAAATAAATAAACATCTTGTTAATTTTCCATGGAGGGCTTAGGGTTAAGGACACACTGCCTCTTCTGTCAGCACTGGTGTGACTCTGTTTTGAATGTTGAAAATGAATGTCTCTAGGATTCCAGGGCTTTCTTTATTGCTACAGGAATATAATTGCTCCTGCTTTCTTTCTTAAAATCACAGTATACTGAAAATCAGCACACTTTTTTTGCCACAACGGTCGACTCTGAGGCCACAGCCTGGAAGGCTTCCCCGCCCATCCCCCGTACTTCAGCCACTCAGACGTTTCCAGCCTCTTTGCTTGCAAATTTAAGTTAACTAGTCAGCTAGCTCAAGCTAACGCCCATGCAAAGGTAATTATTCTTAAAAAAAATTTGTACATGAACCACTTCATGTTGCTTAGCAATTATTTATTGGATAGTTAGCTTTGAGGCCAAGCACAAAACCCAAGCCAAGTTAACTGGCTGACTGGCTAGCTAGAATCTCCAACTTGGTTTAATTCAATTCAATAACATGAGAGCATCAAATAATGCACACATATTATGAAGAGAGGGTACAGCTATATAGAGGGTGTTACAAGCTGATCTGGCTCATTATATTAATGGAATACCAAACTTACCACCGCGGCGGCCCCCTGGCAGCACTTTTGCCACAGGTCAGCAATTATATTGAGTAATACCCTCATAATGTTATGATGTTACTGCATACCGGTTTTTGCCAAATCTGCATTATAGCCATCGTAGCACAGAGCTTTCAAAACCGTAACAGCGCGGCAAAATAAAAATAATTTTTTTTAAACTGTAGGCGAGACGTAGCCTATGACTACGAAAACTTTGGGACTAAACGACCACTTTTTAGTTCATAAAACTGAAAAGTAGGCCAACTTAGAAATCCAGTGAGTACAATTCACTTAGTGGATTTATAGCAGGGAGGGACCTTGGTTGCGCCTAGCCTATCACACATTAGCTTTAAAATCAAGTTCCATTCAGCACTGTGTACACAATACATTCAGCTAAAATATGCAATGTGTTTCTTTGACCACAGATATTGGTCCGTAGTCGTCGGACAGCAGTCGAATCCAGAAAAAACGCAATATCCTTTCCGGATAGTCGGATTTTCCATCTATTCAGCTCACCACTAATATCCATGCAGTTTTGGAATTACATTTTAATTTTCCAATTTGCATTATCATTTGAATAAAGCTAATCATAATGCATGCAATTCTCTGTTTAAATGAAATGTCGATACTAGTTGTAAATAGTATGGCAAATGAAAATTACATTTTTGAATTTGAGTGGAAAATTAAAATTAAAATGTAAGATTACATTGCCATTTTACATATTACATTTTCACCTGAATTTTGCCTGCGATATGCTTCCATATTTTATAACTTAATATTATTTGTTAATGTTTTACCAAGTTATGCAGACCTGCAATATGTGCCATAATATGTGAGTATTTTTTATAAATTACTTAGGAAAGACAGTTGACATATCAAGATATTGCACAACTTGAAGGCAAAACATAGACAGCTAGTGCCCAAGCTTCACCACTACGTAATTTATATATAACTCAGACTATAATTCATATAACCAAATACATTTTTGATTAGAATAAATTAAGCTTATCTTTAATCTTACGCTGGGACAACAAACACTATTGAAAGTAATTTTACAGTTGAAATACCAATATTTCCTTGATAAACACAGGACAATACAAAAAAATAAGTATTGTCCATAAGCTTACAGTACCGTACGTTAATGTTTCCCTTAATCTCTATTGATTTTTTAGTTTCTCGGAAACAGATCTATGTAATTCAATGTTTATGTAGGCTAAAGATTTCTGTATTTAAAATGTGCTACTTATGTAAGTAAATACATTCTTTAGTCATTAAACATTTAGTTCGTTTAAACAGTATTAAGTCATGATTGCCTATCACTAACAGAACAGATTACCTCAGATCCACAGAAAAGCCCACATAAAGGCTTGGTGGATACTGTTTACCTGACAGTGAAGGGTTAACTGCCATGAAGGAAATTAAATGTAGGCACTGTCTGACAGTTAGAGGAGCGGGTACTGTTGGGTTGAAGAAGCCCCTTGGCCTTCTTGCAGTGCTGTTGGTACAGTACAGTACAGTCATTTAGCAGAGGTGTGAGCAGAGATGAGGTGTGAGCTGACCAGGGCTTGGGGCCATTACAACTAATTGACACTTCACCCCACACATACACACACAACTTCCTCAGGGGCCAATCGGAATCAGAGAGCGAGAAGTAGGAGGAGCAGTGGGATGACACAGGTGCTGCCTGCCCCTGTATTATGGGGTGTAATTGTTTTGGTGAAATTGTTCGATGCACCGCACCACCCCAATCCACCACACACACACACGCACACACACTTTAAGCTGACAGGTCGTACAGAAAATGATGTTCTTCAAACAGTTGTCTGCGTCATATTTTACATTTTGTTTCTAATACAGGTCAGAAATGCTCACTGGTCTTCTGGAGTTCATACAAAAGGCAATTAATATTCTGTGGGGTCATCTACCTATGTATGTGCAGACTCCCCACTTTGCTTTGTGTGTGTCTGTGTGTGTGTGTGTGTGTGTGTGTGTGTGTGTGTGTGTGTATGTGTGTCCTAAATATTGACTTCCATGCCGTAATTCAGCACATCTCCCCAGTGGTTGAGATCTGTAAAGTATAGGCCTTGCTTAGAAGAGTGCCCTGTCTTCCCAGCCCAACATGTGGGATCTGGATGTCATCGGCCAGAACAATGGCCAGTAGAACCAATACAGTCTGTCCACTTCAGTCTCCTGTTCATTAGCCTGCACAGACAAAACTCATTATATCAGGGGTGGAAAAATCCATTCCTGGAAGGTGAGTGTGTATACAGGTTTTTGATTCCACCAATTATTCAGGCTCAATTAGATAATCAGGTATAAATGGTAAATGGACTGCACTTATATAGCGCCTTTATCCAAAGCGCTTTACAATCCTCTCTCACACCGTTCACCACACACACACACACCATGGCGGGCAGCTGCATGCAAGGTGCAGCCTGCTCATTGGATTGGGAATGGGGGGGGTGGTTCAGTGTCTTGCCAACAGACATCTTCACATGGACAGAGAGGAGAGGAACGGACCGCCCGACCCTGCGATCAGCGGACAACCCAACCCGCCCTCGGTATACTTCTCGTTCACTCATAGATTATATCACAGCAAAATGCTTCATATAGGGTCACAAGAACAGCCTTCAGCTGCAATTTGTGTACTTATCAATAAATTTAGCTTAAATGTCAGATCATGTAAATGATTGGCCTGATTAAATATTTAACCCCTTTGCGGAGATGCCAAATTTGGTCAATTCTCACCTATTTAGGGGGTGTTCTATTTAAGGCTTTATAACTCCAAGGGCTCTATCTTGGCGATCTTTGCACTTGGTCTAAGCGCATGGCGTAATGTCCATTTAGGGCGTGTCCAAGTCCATTTTTGTTAGTTTACCGGCGTGTATTTGGAGCGCTAAGCACAGCGCAACGCGCAAATGGGCTGAACTTAGTCTCTTCATTAATTATAGGTGTGTCTTGGGCGTGACATGCAATAAACCAATCAAAATGTCCCATCTCATTCCCTTTAAAATCCTGCTTTTTCACCTTGGCGGATTGCTTGATGGCGAAACAGACATGCTCTTGCATATTTAGTGAGATCAAGGAACAGGCTAAATGGATCAATAGTATGATCAATATTATTCGGACTAACAATTAGCCTATGAGTTCCCGGTAATTCCCAACATGGCTGTTATCTTACAAACTATAACGCATATACGCTTATATGCACCGTTAAAATAACAACTGCGACATGACTTTAGACCAGGTTTGTGGTGGTTTAAGCGCAAGCTCTTTCTGCTGCCTCAAGATAGCAATCCGCCAAAAATAATCCTGGCCACACAGTGGCAAGGCGTTATAATGAACCATGCGCCAGGTGTAAGATAGTAAAGACACTTGCGTTTGTGTTAGCACCGCTTAGCGCCGGGTGTAAGATAGGACCCCAGGTGTGAGCATCACATAGACTTGGAAAAAGACAGTTGTACTAACTTAGATTCGTTTATTTTCATAATTTGGGTAAAAATAAAGTGCCACAAATGCAAAAAAATCTTGGCAAAAATGCTAAACAAAAAAGATTTTCTTTAGTTTGCAATGAAATACTGAAAGCTACATTTGTGAAACAGATAAAACTATACATTTCCTGGATCATAAACTCCTTGTCCACAAGTATGCAAAATCTGAGGGTGATATCATTGGTAGCTTATTCTCAGCTGTTGCAGGTGTTTTTAACAAAATTTAACCGCATATATTTTGTAAAATAGCAGCACTGGGAACTCATAATGGTTAGTCCGAATAATATTGATCATACTATTGATCCATATAGCCTATTCCTTGATCTCACTAAACATGCAAGAGCATGTCTGTTTCGCCATCATATAAGCAATCCGCCAAGGTGGAAAAGCAGGCTTTTAAAGGGAATGGGAAATGACATTTTGATTGGTTTATTGCATGTCACGCCCAAGACACACCTACAATGAATGAAGAGACTAGGTTCAACCCATTTGCACGTTGCGCCATGCTTAGCGCTCCAAAAACACGCCGTTAAACTAGCAAAAGTGGACTTGGACATGCCCTAAATGCACTTTATGCCATGTGTTTAGACAAAGCGCTAAGATTGCCATGATAGAGCCCTTTGAGTGTTTTAGCTCTGGGTTTATGTAATGCTGGCGAATAAGCTAGGTAACGTTAGACCGAATATTCACTATGTAAACTACTTTTCGGTGAGTTTTTGGGAAAGATATTCCATGTACATTATGAACAGGTAACAGAGAATGCTTTGGAGCAACAAAACTTGAATACTGTTGTCGTTCCTGTTCATTTAACATACAATACATCGTTGTCCAGCGCTGTTACCACGTGGCTGGCTATCTAGTAAATGCTATTTTCCGAAGTTAATAACTATGAACTTGTTTTGTCTTATAACGAATGTTACCTTGACTTGATGAGGTCCAGACAATCATGTTATTTTGGGGAATCGCATTAGCTTCGGAGCGAGATCGAGGGCTGCTTTGCTCAAGCAGTCAAAATACACTCCACTGCTTCAGATGTTTCATTAGATTGCTAGTATTACTCCCCATACACACAACAACTTTTTTTACATAAATTGCATTTGGCAACGTGTTTACGTTTGCTTTGGTAAAGTGGGCCCACACTTTTGAACGTCTTAACCTGTCTGCCATCAGTGCGACATGACTGGAGTGCACAGAACGTAAACAGACAATGTTGAACGTAATCACCTGACGCGTGAACTCACACATACACTCAATATGTCACGCATGGGTAGGTATAGTTGCTGGCGAGAGTGGGTGGGGGGTTGCTTGTTAAATGGACTTGTTGCGGGACAATAGTGACACTTAGAAACTCTGTATTCGGCAGAGTTGTTACAAATTGTGTACAAATAATGCTAAAGCACAGAGTTTGTTGTATCCACTCATAGTTAGGTTGCAGGAAAAATTAATCCGAGTTGAGCAAAATATTGGCGCCGGAGCCATGGCGGGGATCTGTGCGAAGGGGTTAAGCAGAAGTTGGTATGAAATTCAGAAACAGATACAGCCCTCCTTGCCCACCCCTGCATTACATCCACTTCAATCATCCGGGAGTATGTTTCCCAAACAACGACGAAAGCTTAAGCACCATAGTACGATGGATCATTACAGAAACTACCAACCAACTGTTCCCCAAAACCGTAGTGACAAGGTTGCAAATCGGCACCACTTTCGTTCGCACCACAATAGCTTACACAACGTCGGTCAAATTTATCCAAAGACTAACTTGTGCAGATGGAGGGTACCTAAACTCATATTGTGCCATGAACAAAAACTTATAACATTCTGTATGTTAATTTAGAATAAAGCTTTTTTTAAAACTTGGGCTCCCTCAGTTTCATTAATTTCTATACTTCGCTAAAAAAATCATGCTACATCCTCAAAAAACGTACCTTATAAAGTTTAGTTCACTTTATTACCAACCTTTCTTGAAGCGAAAGGTGTTCCGGTGGCTCAGTATGTTGGGGTGCATGTTACTTTGGCTTTTTGCTGTGCCACTGGTTCGAATCCAGTCCAGTGTTTGACACGTCAACCACTCCCTACATTTTGTCCTGTTACTCTCCACTGCATACTATTAACCCTATTAACTTTGGCCCAGGAAATGTACAGCTAGTTTCTACTAGTAAGTAAAAGTAAAATTTATTTATAGAGCACCCTTCCCAGCACGAATGCACAGAGTGCTTTACAGTAAAAACAACATACATAAAAAAAAGCAAAAAAAAAAAAAAACACAGACAGAGAATACAGAAACATACACAACAAGACATAATAAAAATACGGTGCAAAAGTAGCATAGGTAAAAGAATATGGGGGGGGGCCAACAGGGGGGGGTGTCCGCCTAGTGCTCGCTCGCTTAAATTTAAATTTAAAATTTTTTTTTTTTTTTAAAAAAAAAACTGACTGACTTCTCTTCACTCTTCTCAGGAGGGAGCAGCGAGCCTTGGGGGGGGGGCTACTGGACCAAAGGACCGATCCCCCTACTAGTCTTATTTAAGTGGTTAATATCTAAAAAAAACTATTCACTCCACATCCATGGTTTAAAGTTCGAATTGAAGAATAGGCTGTACCATTCAGAAATTTGTAACAGAATAAATGTATGTCAGAATCGTCACATACAGTATACATCAGTATACATACAGTATATACATAAGACGCTTTTAACGTACAAAAATACTCACGCATACAAAACACTGTCGACAACAGAACTAGCAAAGTCAAGGCCTGCCATTAAACATATTGATATTTAAACGAGGCCAACAAACAATACTGGCTATCTTAGCTCACACAAATTAAACAAGCTCTATTCCAAAGCAATGTTATACTAACTTTTTCCTACGTTATTTCATGTAACTTGTTTCATCTTACCATCTGAAGAGAATGCGGTCATTCAAACTCTCACGTGAAAGTGTTAAATGGCAAATATTTATAGGGGAAATCATTTTGTAATAACAACTCAACTGTGCTACACTTAATGTTTTAAAATTGACTGCACGATATGTTTGAACAATTGTCTGCATCCAGTGCTTTGCTTGTATTAAAAGCACATCTTGAATAAAATGTATTATTATTATTATTATTATTATTATTATGGTGTTGCCTAAAGTCGGATGTTGACTCGAGGATAAGTTATAGGCTAATAGACAATAGACTAAAAACTGTTGTCTGTCTTTGTCGCGTGTCCTGCATGTAGGCTATGTGCACTTAAATCAGACTCTCTGAAGCCTACTTAAGTTTTAATCGTCCGAGCAATCAATAGCTTACCGTTCTCCCGTTCCGCTAGATATAGAAGCGTGTCTTCTTTGACTGCAATTACGCGTCGCTGCAAGAAAATACATCAATAAAATATCATAGTATCTAAGTCGACTGCTAACAAATAAGACTATCAAAATGCACAAATCACAACCATAAACTTCCCACCTGTTTCGTTGTTTGTATTTTAACACTGTTCATACTTCTAAAACTGTAAGTGTAGCCGCCCTAAAGCTTTAAAAAACGCAATTCAAGTAGGCTAGCCTACATTAGTTGAACTACGCGCCAGCTTCAGAATTCGAAACTGACCGTTAAGTGGGGGGTAACGAAAACTTTGGCGACGGTTACGAGCCTTATCCTCACGAGCGATCTACCAAGCTAATATCTTGCTGTCCTTACGATCCTGAAACATATCAAAAGTCAGGAAGCATCAAGCGTCACAAGTCGGACGAAAAGGCGCAGGCTTTGAAGTGCTGTGCAGGGTTAATATCCTGCACGGATGTAGTCAGTTGTGGGCAGACTGGGCACGAGCTAAGCCACGAGCACTTTTCAAAAGGTGATGGATGGTGATTGAGTTTTTGCCATTGAAGCAGAGGACGGTCATCTGCTCATGCTGGGAATTTACGAGTTATGATTGATCCGTTTAGTTTGCGTTGATTTTACAGTAAACTGGTCCAAAGCATAGACTGTATAAAAATGGTCCAAAGCATAGATAGGTCCCAAGTCAATTTTGGCAAATGAGTGAAGCATTAGATGTGTTCCACGTCGTGCTGCCTGGCTAAAACTAGCTATGAAACTCAAAACCAAGTAGCCTAAATCTGTGGATGGGAGAAGTATTCTTATGTTCTGAGTTAACAGGTATAATAACACCATTGTGTAGTAGGCCTATGTGTAGTCTAACTTTTCTGTCTTATGTTTCTGTTTTTTGTTATCCCTTGACTACTGCTACTACTCCTATTAAAACTTCCACTACTGCTTCTAGCTTACTATCCTTTTTGAAAATAAGAATACACTATTTTAACGATAAGACTTGATACTTTGGGAAGCAAACATATCTCTATAGGCCTTAAGACATTAAGAAACTACTGTCTTTTTAATGCATTTTTAACACACTATAGCCATATAAAACACATCCAGAAAGGTCAATAATTGACATTAGCCTAAAGATCAATAGTGCAACTCACCAGTTATTTTATAGCTTTATAGATTGTTACTTCACTAATAAATTTGGTAACATAGGAAGATGACTGTTTAGCGGATTGAACAAAAAAATTGCATTGTGTTTCATGTATCTGTTATCAACAGCAATTTCACACTTTTCTTCATACTTCAGAAATGACTGCATGAATGATCATGCTTATCAAAAGTCAGTGCTGACATACAGATGAGATATACTCATGAGATTAGTGGAAAAAGTGAGCATTAAATGGGAAATGACACAATAGTAATTTGTTGCATGCAATAAAAACATGCGTTTTAATGCACGCACACATACAGACACCTGCCCACTAGAGTGCTACTTTCTTTGCAACTTGAAAATCTGGGCAACATCCAGCTATTATTATTAGTAGTAGAAGTATTAGTATATATTTATATATATATTATTTACATTTCTCTCGCATACACACCCTATATCTCTCAGCCAACAGAAATCTGGAGGATGTTCTTTGTGCCCGTCCTGTTTACTACCTCATTGAGGAATATCCAAAAGAATCTTCTATGCGGTTCAACCTCTGGACCTTTTGTTGATGAGACTTCTGTTAGTAAGATTTAAATAAACTCAGCCTTAATTATAGAGCATTTTATTGGCTGGGCATTCCAACAAATGTTAAGAAACATTTTCTTGTGGTCTCCTGGGATACAGTCTGGAGTGGATGTGTTTAAAGAACCACACTTGTACGGCAATAGTGCCCCCAAGTGTCTGCTTCTGAAAAGTCACAAATTCACAAAAGATGTTTATGAATTTGGAACCCATTTGAAAGTTTGCAATACTTTTTAACAACTGAAAAAATTGCATTTTTGTCCACTGTGATATGTTTTTTCCAACATCTATGGAATAGACACTGAATTCCAAATATGCATATGTTTTAAATTGGCCTCGGCAGTGGCATTACCAGTACATTGACTCTGTTGAGAGTTGACAGGTTTAACTTGTCTTGATTCAACAAGATCTCATCTAGGGGGCACTATGTTGGCCAATTTGGATACTCCAGTGTCAACCAAAACAGGTTGCTTTATAACATTTTTAGGATCAGCCTGCTTGCTAGAGAGAAAGTTTCTGTGTACTGCTTATAGCTAACCTGATTGCCACATTGGTGTTGATGCAAGTGACACAATACACATTTTTACTAA
Source organism: Ilyophis sp. 1 JC-2022 (assembly GCA_022702515.1). Taxonomy (NCBI): domain Eukaryota; kingdom Metazoa; phylum Chordata; class Actinopteri; order Anguilliformes; family Synaphobranchidae; genus Ilyophis; species Ilyophis sp. 1 JC-2022. Next base: position 48,375,133 of record CM040399.1, on the reverse strand, counting down.
TATTAGCCAGATGTACAAATAAACCTGAAAATGTTGTCCTTGATTTAAATGGAGAACACTTGAACCAATCATACCCTCAGGATGAACCCCTCGTGGGCAAGCAGTTTTTTTAATGTGGATGCAGGTTATAATTGGCCTTCCTTGCATGTTAATTAAGAATGAGTGTTGGCCTTATTCTGCCCTGTACACACAGTTTATTGGTCTCCTTTGTACTGGAAGGATTTTTATATGCAAGGATTCCATTATCACTGGTATAGTAATGGATTCAGATGATTGTAGATATAGTTTAATTAGGGGTCTGATTATGTGTCTGGTATGTAGGGTGTGTTTCCCCTGTCAGTACTTTCTCTGGAAAATTGAAGCCCCTGTTGAGCATACTTTTAGCTTTAAAAAGTATGGCCTTCAGCCAACAATATCCTGATCACTCAAAAAATAAAATAAAATAAAACAAAAACTGTCCTGCCAGTGATACAATGCTTTATATTCCTAAAAATATCAAATTTTCTATCAGTTTCTTTTCACTTCATTCTTTCCACAGCCATAGAGGCAATTGAACCGTGTAGCTCTTTCAAAATTGACACTGGCCAGTGACTTGCTCAATGCTCACAGTACACCCACCTGCTTCCTAATGATTGATTTGACCATGCTAAACGAGATATGCAATGACTGACATTCTTCTGATCTGTGACTATCTACAATTTTTATCCCTTGTTTTTTTCTGAAGCGGCATTGAATCTTTGCTTGAAATTCACTACCTGACCGAAGGAACTTACAAAGACAGATGTGTTTCATTTCAATCATGTGAACCACTTTTACTGCATAAAGGCAGAGACAATATTTTTTGTGGTGACCAATAATTGAGTGTTCTGTAGATACCTTGAAGCATTAGGTAACCAAACAGGTGTTTTTTGAACTTACCAGTCTTTTTTTTTTGCCTCTCTCCAAACTTTTTTGGAACGTGTTGCAGGCATCAAATTTGGACTTAGCGTATATTTACAAAAATCAATAAAGTTGATCAGGCAAAACATTAAATATATTTTCTTTGTACTGTTTTCAAGTAAATATATGTAAAAGAGAATATACTTTGCTTTCTGCTTTTATGTGCATTTTACATTCTGTCCCCACTTTTTTTTGAATTGGGGTTTGTAAATGAATCATTTTGGTTGGTTTCATTGAAACATTACTAAACTACAATATTTTCACATCTTGGCATTTTGAGTTTATGTCAATAACTCAAGTAAATTCTGAATAGTTTGTTGAAACTGGTCATTTCATTTTTGCCGTACATTTATTCACCACTAGATGACGCCATTATACAATAAAAGCTATACAATTGTGAGTGTCTTCACCCACGATGGAACAGGTAGAGAACACGGTGAAAATAAAGTAAATGAGGGTCACGATGCAATGCTCATTTGAACTGTTCAGGAGTGGGGACGCGTATTTCAAAACTGTACATTGGCGCATGGGGCTCACTGGCCATGTCAGAATATCTGCGTGGAACGTCGTGACACGTGGTCTTCACATTCTCGTTATGCTATTTCTTTCTTGATAAGATGTAAGTTGTAACTACTGTAGTAGTAAAACTACAGTACATAATGTATGTATCCTACTTCCCAGTGACTGTGTGGAAATCATGGGTAATGTCATTTTCATTGACATTTTAAATGGCTAGACAAACCAGATAATTTGTTTTCAGAAAGTGTCAAATTCTGGAATTTAACATTTTGTAGAAATTTCAATATTTAAAAATGTAATGCAAGTGACTAACTTGGTGTACTATAACAACAGAGTTTTAGAAATAATGACCAATGACAACGCATTTGTCTGCTGAAAGAGTCGCCCCATCCATCCCCTTCCCCCCCCCCAAATTATCATCCCACTAGACTGCAGTGCGAATTAGGGGTGGTTCTGGGGAAAGAAAGTATTGCACAATTGAAGTGGGTGTAGTTAATTATAGTGAGACTTACAGTAAATAATATGATTAGCCATTTTAGACACTAAGGCTGCAATCGCCAGCAGAATACAAATTGGGAGGGAAGCTACAATATCCACCGAGAGTTTAAACCATTGGACGTCACAGATACAAGAAAGTTTTGTGTTACAGCATTACAGCGAAAGCGTGCGTTTGAGCTGAAAGAACAGACCGACGAGTGCAGTGTTGATGAATCACTTTTTCCACGAAAATTGTTTTACAGGGAATATCCAAGACGTGACTGTTGGAAAGGAAGGAAATTCTTATCTACGGGAGTGCAGTCTTGGAGACTTTTTTTTTAACTTACATGTTTTGCTCGTGCTGAATTGGCTATGCAACATAGAAAAACGGTCACAGGTAGACATGCCATCAGGATACGAAAAAAGATGCATTGGATTTGAACTGTTCGCGAAGCTCTGGAGATAATTAATCATTAAGATGGAATGAGTGTGTGGATTCCAGCAAACTCTTCACCTATTAGGCTACTGTTTATCTTTTAACATGAACATTGGTGGTGGTGGAGTTTCTTACTGGAATTTGCCGTTCCGTCGAGGAATGCTGTTGGAACTGTAGTTGGCGGAGCTACTGTAAGAGTGCATTCGTAAAACACTTATGGAACTCCAGGTTGTGTGTGGATTGCTCTATTGCTTTCTGCTGCCGACTTTTTTACTAACAGGTAAGCTTTTAAAGTGCTGTATTTATATTTGTTTTTTATGGGTCATGTTGTTTCATTACGCTCTTTGGGCAGTGTTTGTTTAATTTCCCCCTTGATTGTAATTATTATTGTGAAGGCCAAATAATTGTGAATGATTGTGAAGTACTATACCTTCGATTTTCAGTAGTCGTTGGATTTTCATTGAACGCTTATTGCTTGTTCATATTTTCTGTCACAAGTGTATGGCATGAGTGTACTGTGATACAACAGCAATACGGGTAATGCCTCAGGCTAGTGTTCTGTCTATCGATTCGTCTTGGAAATCAGCGATTATGCCCGAATTTCCACTTGACTTATTGCTGTAGATTCTCACTGGCAAAAAGTGTGTTGAATTTGTAGCTATAGGGAATTTTTAACACTCGTTGGTGTATAGGTGGTAATTGATAAAACTTCTGACATGCAGAGACACACACTTGATGCATATTTGAAACAGTTATCCCCTCACTAAAAGTTTGGGTCTTTTATTCAGATCTATTCATATAATCAAGTTATAGGAGATGATTAAAATTAAATTAAATGTCAAAATTTGCTAGCACCTTGCTAGCATTGTGGTTTTAGTGTATAACAAATGTGTTTTTCGAAGGGAGTGTTTTTCAATGTGCCATCAATAAATTAAGCACTACAAACATAGAGGATGGTGCCACACACATTCTAAATTAAGGAAAGACTTGAGAAACTGGGCCTGTAAATGAAATGAGATGTGGTTATTGGCATATTGTGGGTGTTTTTCGTTGTTACAAGTGCGTCACCATCAGTCACATCTTCATCAGTTTTGAGATTTAATGTACATGGTTTAATGTGAAGGTACTGGGCAATTGTACTTTTTCTAGTAATTTCTGTGCACTTCATTTCAAGAAGGTGCTACATTGTTACTTTGATTCTTCTCTTTGCAAACCTTCTCTGTGTGTTCAGTTAGCTCTCCTGATTCATCAGGTGTTTATTTAACAGACACACCCTCTGGCTCTGCTTCCACAGGCCTCTGCCTAGACAGACACTGTGTGTTTGGTGTTAACACACTGCTCACTTGCACCGCTCACATCCTAACAACACTGGCTGGTGTTGCTACTTTATATGCTGCTATATATCTTTCACTCTTATTTTAAGGTATATAGCCTATTTAATTTTTATTGAAGGTTTGTGTCACTAGACTGTTATTCTGTTTTTATTCACAGTTGTGTATTTTAGTTATTTTGTGGATAACACTTTTTTGTGTGTGATACAGCCTACTTTCACATTCAATAGCATGAATTCGCTCTGTTTTAGTAATTACCTTTCCACCTCTTCCATTTTCATACTCTACAAGATTGATAGCTGTAGTGGATTTTTATCTGTAATGCAGCCATTTTACACACATTCTGCTTTCTAGCTTTTTTCAGTGTAATTTGTGCATCTATGATAAAACACACAAGCAAAGAAAAGATTTACACTGTGGGCAGGATGTTAGAGCATGTGGCTGCATCTGTCACATGGGCACCGTGTGACTCACAGGAAACAGAATTTCTGAGAGTGGCTTCTCTCTGAAGCCACTGTCAGAAATGTGGTCTGCCAACTGTGATTCTCATTTTAGCATATAGAAGATATTCTGTAATAGAAACCAGATGTTCAATCCTTCATTCAGTCTCCCTCCAGCAGGTATCAGGTGGTAACAGGAGCATTGGGTGCTGTCTGCATTGACATGCCATCAGTGGATCTTCGGGCTAGGTCCCTTAGTTCTAGTGAATGCAAATCTTAAGGCTACAGCATACAATGACATTCTAGACAATTTTCTGCTTCCAACTTTGTGGCAACCGTTTGGGGAAGACCCTTTCCTGTTTCTGAATGGCAATGTCCCCATGCACAAAGCAAGGTCCATACAGAAATGGTTTGCTTAAAATTCACAAGGGCATTTTCTCTGCACTTAAAACACCAACTGAAAACGTGTCGTATGTCATTTTAGAACGAGGGAAAACTTGCATACGTAATGTTGCACAGCGAATGTGAGGATGAATGGGAATCCGGTTTTACTCTGAACCCCGTCATCCTTGGAGTGCATTCTCTGAGGGAATAACTTTATCATGCGAGCAGGCTAGGTCTGCTGAAGTCATTACTGTTCGTTTAACGATGGTCCAAAGTAAATAGTCAGTGAGCGGGCTTAAGAACGGAACACACCTTCGGTGTACTACAGAGGCAAATGCAGGCTCATGAAAAACCCTTTTCACCTCATGAAATAAACATCAGGCCTGATCAAGGCAGGCTGTGAGGGTCTGATAAATCACACTGTAGATTCTTCTGCTGCAATGAGTTGTTTAACACCTGTACTCTGTCAAAGGCTCCACACTCTATCACTGTTAATGACGCCCATTAAGGAGAATTACACTCTCAACATTGTTAGCATTAGACAGCAGGTAATGCAGGCTGGGAGACAGCAAGTGTAAACAGTGGGGACTAAGCGAAGGTCATCGTGTGAACAGCTTCAACGTTCCACCCGTGGCGTAATTAATATTTTGTGCCATTGCACACAAAAAAAACCTGAGGAACGATATTGCAACACTGGCGTTGTTTGCGAACAGGCTGTGCCTATTTTATTTTTGATTTGCGCTGCAGTGCTGGTGCAGATGCGTTTGAATCAGTCTGCTGATTGTCATAACAGATGAGCCACCGTGGGTAAAATATACCAAGTTTCCATCTTAGAGCTCAAGGTAGGGAGATGTCAATAGCAACCGTTGATAAGAGATAAACAGAGATGTGAGAAGCCTGGCAAAGGCAATATCCCAATCTTTAGAATTTTCAAGTCTTGGCATGCTTTACCTCACGGTTTACATTACATTACAGTCATTTAGCAGACGCTTTTATCCAAAGCGACATACAGTAAGTGCATACAGAAACGTCATCAAAGTAACTACAGAACAGATAAGAAAGCACATTCTTCCCATAAAGTAGCAGCTATCCCTAGTAATGAACATTGAATGCAGTTCACAGTAAACTGGGTAAATCAGCTCTACTACAATTCTATTCTAAATACTATTATAAACTTCAACACACAGTTAAACAAGAAACAAGTCCTAGATAGGTGCATCAGTCCAGGTGGAGTCTGAAAAGGTGTGTCTTTGGGCCACGACGGAACGTAGGCAGGGTTGGCGTAGAACGTAGGGGAATGGGAAGTTCGGTCCACCACTGGGGAGCTAGAGTGGACAAGGGTGGTTTACTTTGTGTTCAAATTTGTGAACATCATAGTTGATGGGTACTGTACAGTGTTTTGTGAATTGTATGACTAGCTAATCCTGTCTGTTTCCACAAGTTCATAATTATTAGGGTTTATAAGGTTTTTTTAAGAGAAAAAAGAGGGGGAGGGTTAAATGTAACATTGTCATTGCAGTACTGTACTATAGCTCTTCTCTCTCTGGGAGGAATGGAAAAAGGGAGGCCCCACAATGGAGCTCATTATGAGCGAGTCAGCAACAGGCCAGAGCATAGTCACAGCCCAGTCAGAAATGTACTCTCTCACTGTTAATTACTCAAACCTCATGATCTGTGCCGGGCCCACATTTTGCAGAACAAAGGGTGCATATTTGCTGGAGCCATGAGCTGTAGAAATTGTTTAGTGACACATGCACATTGCAAATCGTAGAGAGGTGTTTGTTTCGGCACATCAGGTCGATGGGAACAGGCTTCCCGCTCAGTGAAACGGCAGCCATTTTTCTTCCAAAACAGGAAGTTGGGCTATTGGGCAAGGCCAGATGTCCTCATGTTCCACTAACAATAGCCTTCTTTTTCTTAAAAAATGGATAGCTCTTACACCTTTCTCTGTGCAGTTGACAGATGTTTACTGAAGAAATAGCACGTTAACTGAACTTTCGTAGAGTATTACCGAGCGGGTACTCATTGTGTGTGCAAATAAACTCTAGTGTTGATTTTAGCAGTAGCCGTGAAGCCTGCCATTAAGTCCCAATACCTGAGACGCCTACAGTGTTCACAGGTAACGGTGCCAATCAACCATAGATTATTTAAAAAAACATGGGGAATTATGTATAATCCCTCATTTAGAAGAAATAACATGTATTGTCTTGCTTTGCCTTTTTTTGTTTAGTTTTTTGTTGTTGTTCTATAATGCTTACTAAATTCAAGAAGAATGATTCATAATAAATGTTTTGCAGGCAGTGAAGGTTATGTAAATAAGGTTTATGATAGAGTTACATTAAGGGGTCAGAGTATCAGACTAAGGACCACATCAGGCTGTCTGAAGGAAGATAATGAAGTGACAGTGTGCATACCTGTACTTTATATGGGCCTATGTCTTCACACAATTCTAGGTCTACTGTATGGGGCAGACGGGCAGTTATCTAAATAACAGTGTCATAATTTGTTGAGAATTTGTTTGTTGAGAAAATGTAAAGTATTGTGCAGTAGAAATTATATATGGAAAAGTGATAGTATCACTATCAAATATCAAATAATTATGTATACTACACAGTGCTTGCGCATTATTCGAATAGGAATGGCCATCAGTTAGTCTACTTGCAGTCCTCCAGGACCTCTGTGCACTGTAGCTCTGGGAAACGTCATCTTTGCCAGACATCATAGATTTATCATCGTCAACAGTCGTGTTCAGAGGTGAAACTCCTATCTTTCATATTGATTAAAGTGGCCCAGTGCACAGAATAATGAGGCACTTTATCTCTAAGATTGGCTCCGTAGTCATCCATTCTGAGAGTGGGCTGGACTCGTATGCATTAAGGCAGTAATATGTTCCACATGCAGGGCTCCAAACTGCAAAAGGACTTTTGTCCGAAGGGTTTTTCCGCCCCAGACAGGATATGTCAGAAAGGGTCCAGATGATAAAGTACATTGTGCTCGGTGGGTGCGTATCATTCAGTGGGATTCTGATGGGGACGCCAGGCTTATCTGACTCATTATTTGGAATGCCTACCTACAACTGTTGCAGACCGTTCAAGACCGTCAAATTGTTTATTGGTTTTTTAGTGTAAATATGTCACAACCTCTTATGATTTCCATTGTAATGCTCCAAAGAAAACAACACAGGCTTTCCCATTATCATGTAACCCCCCCAAAAAGAAAATTAAGTAAATAAATAAAATTAAATAGGACTTATTTCTAAAGTATTGCACATTGTATAATCTATCAATTGAAGCCATTAAATGCTGTTTATTTTAAATAAAACAACATACATTTAAGCTTAAATCTTATTTTTCGGATGATTAGCAATGCAGTCATCACGGCTATTCGTAAATCCCTGGTGTTTACCTGCAGTGACGAGAAAGTGTTCACCTGCAGTCCCACATCATTCTTCAGCCTTAAGAGGAGCACAGATGTCTTGCAGTCTGTATCTGCAGTACTTACTTGGGAATATATGCCAAGAGAAACATGTTCCGTGATGCGGAAATGTAGCTGAGCAATTTAAATGAGAAGGTTGTTAGTCAATGATTTAGCTGTTGTCTGTGCCTCAGTGTTGGGGGTGACGCCTCACAGTCTCAGAATGTTGGCATCGCAAGGTCTTTTATTTATGGGTCTGTGGAACTGAGTCATATCCTGTTTGACGGCCGGGTCATTTTACAGATTACCTTCACACACTCTCTGTTACAATTAAACAAGGTCTTTCGTGCACCATTCCTCTACATCACTGACAGAGAGTTATGAGTGCTTAATTCTTGTTTTAATCAGATGGATCCTTATGTCCAGCCACATTCAGAAATGAATTGTAGTGACGGCAGGGGTATAGTCATGAGTGTTCATGTTGTTGGCTTTGGTGGGGGTTGGGGGAAGGTGGCAGAATAATGAATTAAGCCACAGGGTTAGGTTGCTGTGATGAGCTGGAGTGGTTTCAAACTCTAGATTAATTGTTATGAGCTTACTGAGGGAGGCGTACTGAGGCGACAGCTTCCTGGGCCCTGGTGGGCTAAACGAGGCTCTCACTCTGCTGCCTAATGAGGTGAGACAGGATCAGAACAGACGCGTCCTGTCTGGCCCGTGACTGAGTGAGGTCCTTGCCGGGCCTGTGGCAGAGATGGGCCAGGACCGCCGCGGAGCTGGTATTAATGGCGCGGCTAAGAACTGTTTATCGGGCCGGGCCAGAGCAGTGGGAGTCTTCTGTCAGTGTCCCAGTGAACATGAATCAGAGATCGTCTGTCTCTGCTCAGGGGAAGGGAAACCCAGCCAATCCTGGGGGGGGGGGGTCTGGCCCCGCTGCTTCACCCTGGCTCATTTTGGGACAGCCCCAGACATCCCATTTTGGGACGCAACAGGGGACTGGGGACCCCCCCTTCCCCCGCCTGAAGCCATCCGCGTCGACTGTCACCGGGGGAACATCCAGGTGTGTGTGTTTTGCGGACCGTGTCAGCTACTCTGAGACTTTTTCTCCAGTGAGGACGTCCTCTCTGCCCTTTCCTCTCTGACTGCAGCTGTTTCCAATGTGAGCTATGAAAATAAAGCGCATGGGTTTTTGTGCTCCCTGTAATCAAGGAGTGAAACGCAAGAGGTGGTGTTTGTAAACCTCTCGTGAATTTGAAGGCAACTTACACGAGCTGAGCATTCCAAATATAGACAAAACCAGAACAATTCAGCTGAAATGTAAGAGCTTCATTAAAGGGGACTAAAAACTGCTTTCTAAATAAAGTTGTGAAACTTGTAGGAAGGGAAGAGATTTTGCTGAGCAGAGAGCAGTGTGTGTGTGATTAGATGGTACAATTACAAAAATACATTTTGTCATATTTTAGCCTTAGTCAATATTTAGTTAGGAATTTTAATTCAAGATAAACAGAATACCAATCATTTAACTTTCCTATTATATGAGCTCATTTTGACCCCATTCGGTGTTTGATGTCTCTTAAAAACCAGTTAACCTTGTTTTTTTGTTGTCTTGTATTACCTTTCCTAATTTATTCGGATTAAATAGTAAACATGCAATAAATATAATGCTGTAAATTCTATACTTTGTATATAATTATATACTTTTATATGTTTTGTATACAAAAGTGCTGTGTGGGGTCATTTTGACCTCAGGCTCTGTAGCTCTATGAAACATAAGAAAATATACAAACTTTTTTTCTTTTTCATCTCAGATTTTTTGTGGGTGATTCTTTCCCATACAGGTTCTAAACTCTAAAATGAGAAGTAAATGACAGATAATATTTAGGGGTAAAAGGCTAGTCAATTGGGAAACAATAAGAAGGTAACATACAAAGTGTCAAAATTGCTCTATTACAATCATTTTGTGTCGGTTTAAAATGTTGTGGTCAATTTGACCCCAAAAATAAAAAGCGTCATAGAATGTCAACAAAATAGGAGGGTTAAAATTGCTCACACATTCGACATCATTTCATTGTGAATATGTTTGCATCCATGAATTCATTATATTAAGGTATGAACCATAATCAGGCACCTGTGTGTAAAATAAATAGGGCCTACTGTCAATCTGGAATAGATTAACACCAATAATAACCATATAATTTAGGACCCCATCACAGCAATTAACTGGATTGCATACCATGTTATTTTTGATAGCAAAATAAAATTGACAATTGATGTTGTATGTAGAAGATTCTAGAAGCTGTGGAAATTGTTGAAATTTCATCATCTACGAGGCTGTAGTACTCCATGTTGGACCTGTTTATATTGGCACAGAGACATGGGGGTGGGGTGTAATAATCTCTCCCCATGGACAGGTATATCTCTGCACTCCCGGGGCCTGGAGCTGCCAGGCTCTGGCTGAGAGCGAGGCGTGCTGCCACAGGTGCTATCCCCTGGGCTTTGGGAGAGAAGGGAGGTCCCGTATTCACAGTATACCCAAACGATCTGCTCGGAATCCAGAATAATCTCCATCTCTATGAATCTGACCGGCAGTGGCAGGGGAATTCTAAACAACCCAAATCACTTAATCTCAGGCCTTTTCAGACTTACTGTGACTCACGTCTCAGGGGAGACTTGGCTCACACTTAAAGTAAACGCTCCAGCTGGCCGCAATCATCAGGATCCCCGGCAGATAAGAGGTCCAAGGATGATGGGAAAAAGACCAATCGACGTGGTGTCCCAGATTTGTGCTATTTACTATTCGCAGTATTGATGCTCGCTTCCTGACCAAATCAGCACATTAGAAGAGGTTACAAGGCCTTATAATTTAAATTTCCATTTATACAATCCATAGACAATTGCAGGACCCACATTCTACATCAAGGAATACATCTTTTCTGATGTGTAGAAAAGGCTTGGAACGCTACATTGAATAGATGTCATGGAAAGCAATCAGTCATTCTTTCTGTTTTGGCAGACAGATTCAAATAAAACATGAATCAGTTGAGCAGAAGACAAGTGTGGGAAAGAATTGTTCTTTGGATTTTTTTCGTCAAGCATTGCAAGATGATACAAACGGAAATTGTACCAATCAAATTGGAATTTGACAGACCGCAGTGGACATCGTCGTCACAGAAACCAGAGAATGCCTGGAAGTCACAAGCTGGCATCGCTTGTATTCGCTGCAGTAAAGTGTTTTTTAACGAGGAACAGGGCCGTCAACACCTGTTGTGGTCACACTGAGCAGCATTTGGATGATGTTGAACCAGCTGCTGCCCGCTGCTCTGCGCCCACTGCCCTGATGTACTGTTCCTGTTGTCCGTTCGCACAGGTTATCTGCCAGCTTGTGCTATCATCCTCTATGGACAGTGCAAAGCAGAAAAATAAATTACACCGCTGTGCTGAGCATTGCGTGTTGAGCTCACTTTCATTTCACTTACATCGACTATGTTCTGCTTAGGTTTGCTCTCTTGGTATCTATTACATACTAGTGATCATTTGAAATACTATTGGCATGACTGGGCCAATTTAATAATTTAACACTTAATAGCTTCCTTTTAAAGTGCATATTATGTCACATGGAAAAGGGCAAAATCACAAATAATGCTGAGCTAACTCTTAGTAAATGAAACTGGCATTCTGGTTATTTTGCATAAGAATCACACAGCTTGAGCGGTGAAACATTGTACCATATGGCTGAAAGAGGAAGCACTTATTCTGTTTGTCTTGTATAATGCTGACTCCAGTGCTGCTCACTGAGTTGCTGAGGTATGTCACATCTTTTGGGCATTAGCTGGACTGTAGTATTTCCCACAGTATTGTCAACTGGCAGGGAGGGTCCTGTGACAAAACTCAGATAACCCCCCAGTGCTCATGATCCTTCCTGAACCCCCTCGTGTCTCATGGCGGGGCAAGACATGAGCACGGCTCTAAATGCATGTCACAGCTTTGCTATTCCAGAAAGGCTTATACAACTTGACCTCAATGTCACTGTGTTGGGTCACTGTGTAGGTCGGTGGTTTTTCCTGCTCTCTTGATGCGTCAAAAGCTTGTAGCATCTGCTTGTGATAACCAGAAAGTGACAAAGCTCCAGCCATGTGACAGGAAGGGGTTACCGAAGGCATGAGCGCATGTTATTCAGTTGGTTAAATTTTCGTCTGTCTGTAAGCATTCCTGGCACACATGTCCCGACAGGCCTCGGTTTTCACTTTCAGTTTGCTTGATTGAAGGGGTCACTAGACCCTTGAATAATTTGACCTCAGTTACCCTGATGGCTAAAGATGGAAGAACAAGCTCTATTGGAATACTGAAATGTTTGCTTCACAGCGGTGATAAAGAGCAGTCTGCAGCCTCCGTCTGGTGCTCCGGATATCAGATGCTGCCTTGTACAGCGGGCCCCTGTCTGTCCTTCACGCTGAATGATACTTTTGTTTTGGGCCATTTTATGGTGAATGGCTGTACCGGAGATCCGACGTGGTGCATGGCGTGTTCCTCCGTTCCTCTGGAGAAAGCAGCCTGTTCCAGCTGCTCTGTGAAACAGGGGAGGGGCCGGGAATAGTCCTGTCCTTTTTTTGTGTTTTGCGCTTGTTTCTGTTATCTTCGTGGACCACATGGCTGTGTCTGCACCCTGCATCAGGAGCACACGAAGAGCTGGTCGAGATAGGTCGCATTTTTAGGGTGGCTTTTGCTTTATGTTTACATGTAGTGCGAGGTTTGGGGTGAGCAATGCATTCAGGGCATGCTTGGCCATTGGGATGGGCATCTGCAGGTTGAACTGGAAGCCCAATGCCTGAGTGGGACAGGTTTTCTGCTAAAAAAGTATAACAAATTTGCAAGGAAATTTTACTTTTAAAATTCAGTCAAATATTTCAGACTTTTATATTTGGAGGTATTGGTACATCTCAGTGGAGTTTTCTGTCATAACTCGAGGGAGTTCATCGAGCAGCTATTGACACTCGAGGGAGTTCATCGAGCAGCTATTGACACTCCTGGCAGACAAGAATGTGGGTAGTTTTAACAGAATTATTCAAAAGGCAAACTGTCATAGTAATATGTGGGGTGCCTATTGCTTTGGTAAAGCATATCTCATCACAGTAGAGTGATGTTGAATTTTTACTTATGGCACAAAAAAAATTCTTCCATCTCAAGAATTTAAATGAGCAGCAAAAACAGGATTAGACATATCATTGGTCCCAAGAGACCATGGACAGCAGATATTCACACACCCACACACTCTCAATCGTCCTTGAGAAGTAGTCTTATCTGTGGTTTGAAGTCTGCTCAGAGAGCTACTGTTTAACAGCCTGTTTTCTGCCGTTATTGTCTGTTAAGGCCTGTCCCTGTAACCCAGACAGTGTGTGAATGGCTAATGTCTTTGGCAAATCGGTGAGAATTAGGAAGCTCACAAGCAACATGGTGTGGACGGACTGTTAGACGAAGCCAGTGTACTCTAACTGAAATGTGGGAAAAGATTCTCACAGTTTGGAGGCGCCACGTGGGCCGAGGTTACTGAGAGCAGGAGGCCTGTAGAGATGGATACAGGAGTGTTTACGCTCCCATGTTCCCTCCGCATTTTGTTTTGCAGCAGTGTGCGGTCCACGATTTCCCCATCTCTGTCTTTTAATCTCTTTCACCACTGGAAGAAATAGTCCTGCTCTATGCTGGCCGTTGGCTCTTGTGTGGAGTTTGCCAGATATCCTCTATAGGGTTTGAGAATTTGGCATGGGACGTGCTCCTGGAACTCGATCATACGCATTCAGCGAGGGAAGGGTCTTTAGCAGTCTATAATTCAGTTGAAAGTCACTGGCAATGGTCTTCTGTTCACCCAGATGACGATGATTTGCAACAACACTGCTGTGGAATTGGCCTTTTTTCTATGTGGTTGTCACTAAACTCCCTTCGTGGCCTGGAGTTAACAAGAGAGTTTGCTAAAATCCTGGCTGGAAATCCTGGATTATGTCTCGCAGGAAGCTGTGGGAGAAATGGGAGAAAGCGCAGGGAACTCTACGCCCGAACGTGTCAAAAAGTCCTCATGCCACATTTATTTAACTGTGCTGCAAGCCCTGAAGTGATTGGCCAGTGCTTTTTGGACTGACTCTTGTTTAAATCCCGTAGTTAATATTTTCCACAAGGTCATTGTCAAGGTATTTATGGATAGCAGTTCCTTTAGAGATTCCTTTTGTGTTAAATGCATGTTTTTCTATAAACTAGGTTCATATTTTCCTGGAGTGACTTACACATTTTATGTTGCTCTCTATTCTAACAATGATCTCCTTGAACGTACTAACATGATGTCATTTTTACACTTATTCTTTTAATGCCAGATTGGCACTGTTCCTGTTCCTGCTCTTTGAAAAAATGCCTGGAGGGTTAGACTGTGGTGAATGCAGGGCCTAATAGCTGTCCTGTAACTCACTGACTCACATTCAGAACTTGTGAATGTAAATCCTGTTTACACTGGCAGACTGAGCATGTTAGCATGATCTACTATCCTACCAGACCACAGCACATGCATGGAGTGACCATAGCCTTCTCACTTTCACAGTTAGTGAACATGAATGTTGAACAGCCTTAATGAAGTAACTGTTTCTCTTCCTAACAAGGCCTAAGATAGCTGACTGTGAGATAGGTTCACTGCCAGGATAGAGTTTGACTGCAAGGGCGCCTTCAGCTAACAGCGATGCTTTTCATGGCTCGAAAAACAAATTTCCACTGTGGAAAAAATCCACAAGAAATGAAAAGCCAAGGGATATGATACTGATACTACTGAGATCTCTTTCTTTTTTTATTTCTTAAATATGCATTCTTTCAAGTGACAAACAAATTTAGGTAGAATCAGGCGTGAGCTGGAGGAACAAAACAAAACATCCCACACAATCTGAGAGCATTCCTTGCTTAGCATCATTACCATTGCTAGACTTAACAATGGCCTGATACAACAAAGAAATCAATAAATTTGCATGGTGTGGTTGCCAAACACACTCTGTCTCTGGTTAGAATAAAGATAGCGATGCCTATTACGATTGCTATTAACAGCTGGTGTCACCTTTAATGGTAAATGTTAAATGGTTTACATTTCAGGTGTGTCATGCTGACACTACTTGTCAGCACCCTGTTTTAATGAGTCTTGGGCCCTCTCGGCAATCTTCTGGCTGGCAAACCCCCGCTCTCTCTATAGTGGCGCTCCTCATCCTTTTGCTGAATACCTGCAGAATGAGGTCACCGCTGAGCCAGCTGCGTAACTCTGAAGTTTTCCAGCTTTTGTCAAGAGACCACACGTGTTTGGAAACAAATCCAATGAGTCCAAGCTGGCCTCCTGACTTCATGCTTTCGGGCTTAAGTCGATCAATGGCTGATTTTGAACTGTGTTTGATGTCAGTGCCATGAACAACTGTATTATGAGCAGCATTTCTGTCAAGTACTGGCTGGTTTGATAGGGGTAATTGCAGGGCTGACATGCGGGATGTAAATGCCCCCAGCATGGCATCAGCATTCAGGCGCAGGACACAGTATGTACTGTATCCTGTAATCTAGTGCACTGTAATCTACTGTAATGGACCAAATAGATAATTTATTCAATAGGTATTCAGTACAGTTGATCAAACTTTATGACAGCTGCCCTTTAACGTCAACCAAACCATTTGAAATCAAGGAAAAGGCACCACTTTATATTGGAAAAACTATTTTTTGAATATTAGATATATCTCCAATGTGCTGCAGAGAATTTGCCACTGAAGCTATTGAAGACCTCACTGGTCAGGCGAGAAGGAATAGGCAATATTTAAAGGTGCTATACACTTTTCCTTTAACTTGTATTTACTGCAAATTCTGCTGTTTATGGGGAAAATACTTTTTATGTTTATTTTTGTCATTAATTTCACTTTTTTAATACATATTTGTGTCTTTGTCGGTTTACTGCAAATTTGCATGCATTCTTCTTTGCAGGGTCTTCCCAAAGTCTGCAATGAAAAGCAGCACGGTTTTAGCCACCATAACCTTGAACCATTGCCACCATATTAGCTTAATCTTTTAGCATGACATGTTTTTACATTAATAAAACTAATGCAGTCGTGCACCTCCGAACTTCAGAAGCCACATAAAATGCCTCCAGGAAAGAATATCATTCCTACCTGTTGAGTGCTGATATAATATTGATTCAACACCAGCAAATAACCTCAAATCAATGAGGTCAAAATGGCCACCGGACCACAAGGTCCTTCATTCTGACAAAAGTGTTCATCCTGGCTTCTGGTGCCAGAAGCATTCTTTCTTGCTTTGTGGTGCCACATACTGCTAAACTTTATTTTTTTCACCAAATACAGGATGCTTGCCTCATTTCTACATATCATTAAACCAGAGCAACTGCAAGTCAATATGAAAAGGTCAATCATTTGATGAAAACTTTCATGAAAGATTTTCATTGGCAGAAACCTCTTACCTCCAGTCATATACAGCCAGCAATGCAGTCTCTATGGAGATGAGGATTACCTGTGAATGCTATGCGCTTTCATTGAGTAGTGAGCAGTAAGAGCTTTGCCCTTCTGAATAAGTCAGTGATTTGTGTCCCATCAGATAGACTGGTTCCTTTGGCCTTGCTGCAAGGCTCGCCGAATTCAAACAGCATTTAAATATGCTACTGACACACTGCTGCTTTTTATTTTGTTATGAATATTCATAAAAGCTTCTGTGTTTCAGGGAAGTGGGTGGCAGGGCTGGTCCGGGTTTCTGTCTGTCAGTGGTAACCAAGTCCAAATGTTCTAATACACTGTACAGCACAGTCATGCTTGAAAAGCACAGCAATGTGAGTAGAAACAGTTAAGGCTGATATTAGACAGATTCACTGCCAACGTACTACTTACGTATGTCCCAATGCAGTCAATATCATTGGAAACTGCTGATGAATTAAGCTTTCTTGCAGTCTGACAAGCGGTTAAATGTGGGATGTATCTTAATAGTATAAAGCTGGTCAATGAGGAATAAATGGAAGACTATAGTGGAAAGGAGCTTGATTATTTGGGACACAACGTCTAAAAATAGTTGGATGTGGTTTTGAGAGAATATATAAATGCCTATTTGTATTAGATTTTTCTTGACAGTCTTTTCCAAATATACATTTTTAAGCACACCCCATAATATCATAACCATCTGAACAACGAAGAACCGTTTTTTTGGGGCAGTTTTTAGTTTCTTTGTAACGCCTAAGGTAATAATATTTATCATGGGAGGTTTTACAGTAGGCTGGCCAGTAAATGACGTTGAGAGAAAAACACACAGAAGGATTGGTAATGACATTACAGTGTTGAATTGACTCATTTCCCACTTCAGTACAATCCAGCCAAGGATTTAATATCTCCCTCAGTCAGCAGTGGAGCTGTATTAGATGATTTAAACATCTAACTAACTGTATTAGATGATTTAAACATCATCTAATACAGTTTAAATAATTTTATCATTAAAACTGTAGTTTTCCTGTAGTAATAATGTGTGGGATACATTTAGGAAGCATTTTTTATTTCATGAAAAACCTGGCTTAGCTTCTTTTTTATGTTTTTGTTATTTTAGAAATGATCATTCAGAGTATGTCATTTTATTTCAACAGAGATTTACATGTCATCATCTAATAATTTCCCAGTACATTAATAAGAAACATGTTTATTGTAACATGGAAAATATTTACTTATAAGACAATTATTTTGCAACATGTGAGAGTGCCAGGATTAAGGCTCTCTGTCCCTGCATGCTGTACTGTAAGGGTTAGGGAAGTTTTAAGCTGTGGATGTTGTAGGAATACAGGAGGGTGGGGGCTGTGTAGGTGCATATTGTAGAAGTGGAGGAGGTTTGAAGCTCTGTAAATGGTGAGTGAACTGGAGAAGGCTGCTGGTAAAAGCCTTGCTGTGTGTAGTGATGTGTAGTGACACCAGTGTGGGTTTATGGTGCTGAATATGCACTGTCCCGAGGATGCACAGGTACTCACTTGTACACAGTATCCAGAAACAGCCGGATTACTGTTTCTGGATACTGTATACAGGCTGATTCATTAATGGAACATTTTGGGTTGAGACTCAGTTTCATGTCCGCTGCAAATAAATTAAGATTTTTAACATGCCCATCCCCTTACCTTGGCACTAAAATGAGTGCTCATAACAGACCAGCTTTCAGCGTGCTCTCTCACATACACCTCTAGTTTGTTTTGTATGAGCTGTCATATCCTCAGCTCTGGGGCACATCGCTGGTTTTTCCGATGTGAAATTACCATAATTTCCTGAAGCCATCTTACATGGAGTTTTAGAAGCGTTGCATCGTCTGCATGTGTTTTTTTTATAGAAAGGGGGGCAGACACTCCACCCATCTTTCAAATGTTTCGCTTTATTCAGACGGGGAAAGGAGATCACTGCACAGAAAGTACAATGATGGGATCTAACCCCCAACCGCACAGGGAGACACGTACACGGTCTGAGAGACGGGCACCACATCTCTGTGTGTTAAAATTGAGCAGAGATTACATTTCTGGCAGGAAGCACGAGAGAGGAGGCGTGGCCTCAGTATATTGTGTTGAATTTGTCTTACACATTGATTGGCTTATAGCTACATTAAGCTTTTTAGTGTTATACATTTTGTCCATTTCACTCTCTCAAAATTTGAAACAATTTAATTTTTAAATTTATTTTATTTTTTTATTTTTTCACCGCTTGATTCAAATGTCTTTTCCTTTGCTGTTTTTCGATTACTCGCACAATATCTTTTATAAATGTAAGTCACTTGTTAATCAAACCCAAGAGCAAAGTGCATTGAGGTTGCTTGTAATTTTGGCCCCACATTTCCTGATGGAGCAGCTTTTATTGTGAAATTGATATGAATTTGAACTGGAGAAATACTTAAGTGGTGAAGGGAATGTCGTTTCCTCCTTGGAAACAATGCTTCCGACAAAGGGAAGTTCAGTCAGAATCAGACATATTTAGCCATAGAGTACTTTCACTTCAGTTACATTTCAGTCCATCAATCAAGTTGTTTTAGTGTCTTTTGTATTATTGCAAAGCATAATTATTTTTACTGGGTCATCTTGCAGCTGTCTGGACTGTACATGTGAGACTACTTTGTGTTTAACGCTACAGGACAAAGATTGATGGCCAAGGAGAAGGTTCAAATGGGTTCCCTTTCAGCACGAGGAATTTACGGCTGGAACTGAATAGACCAGTGATTTTTTTCATTTTGTAACACTATAGGACGTTCAGAAGCAATATTCATAATTTCTAAATGACCAATCACACGACTTTTGAGCATCAACCGTGAGTTTGTAAAGTATGGCCACTCGGGGTTATGAAAGTCGTGTCCGTATGATACTTGATACGGTACTCAGTTCACCATGTGAAAGTCTCAGGGCTGTAGGTCTGTTTTTAGAAACCAGACGATTGTTCGATCTCCTGCGTCAGGGTAAATTAACTCTGTCACTTGCATTGTCCCTTGTGTGGATTGCCTCTTCACACATTCCCTGCAGGTATTCAGTACTCATTAATCCCAATATTCAGCTTCTTCATTTCCCTGTGAAAATGTTCCAGCCAGACCACATGTTATGACAAATCTGGAAAATGCATACGATTAGAAGCCATATTATGTCACCGGCCTTTTCGAAACAGGAACGTCACAATGTACCAAAGAGTTTAAGAAACTAGGGCAGTGTCGTTGTTTGCTATGAGAAAGAGACAGATTTTTGAGAAAGGACTGCCTCTGTAAATGTCCGGGGCAACGTGCACAAATAAATAATATCTAAATTGGAGGAACAAGAAGTACATGGAAGAATAACCAGAATGAACAGAAACTATATACATTCTGTTTTTATGGGAGACACATTTGCCTTATGATTTGTTTTGAGGAAAACATTCCGCTTGCTATACCAAAAGTAGCAATGGCTGACTCATTCACTCATTTAAAAGTATAAGGCATGCCTTTGTTTCCGAAATTACATTTGCTAAAATGTAGCAGGAAAGGCTACCGCCACGGCTGACAGGCAACAGTGTCTACAGAGAGTTTAACTGTGGAACTATACAAGGCACACATACTGTTCTCTGCCGGATGTGAAGGTAGTGGATGTGACAGGGAAAGGTCCAGCCAGGAGCCTTGGGCGCACTCCACCCGCCCCTTATTATTGATGTCAAACAGCGGCAGGGAAACATAGCCATTGACCTATTCCACAAGTAACCAACACTGTCTGACCTGAATATGGATGGACCTTTTGATTAAATATTTACCCTTGGTACCAAGAAGTAGTTAGATTATTGGGCTGCCATGACAGCTGTTAAATGGGGGAGATCGATGCAGTTCTACCAAAGATCGAGCAGAATTTATAGTATACGGTAGGCTTACTGTATTTAATCATTGTAAATACATAGTAGTGTAACATGCTTATGAAATATTTGGTAATCAAATACAAATATTTATAAATAAAATAAAGATACATTTCACACTGCATGGAGTATTATCATAGGCTATAACTTAATCAGAGTGACGGCAAATTAATATGTAATCTCAGCCCTATGGATTAATGGGCCTGGCCCGGAGAACCACAGGACTGTGCTGTGTGGTGTCACTGCCATTTGGATCAGAACATACAGTAAGAGATAGAGTACTTTGAGAGCAATGAGAGCAATTAGAAAATGCTTTAACAGGCTCGGTGGGGGAACGGAGAGCTGAGAGGGTCGGGCCTTATTTACTGTGAGGGCTATAGTCCGAGCGCAGTGGTGGGTTGGGGGTGGGGATTAAAGCCAATTGGCAGCAGTTCACAGGGCCTGGCTCTGTTCTCAGAATCCCCTGTGTCAACTACAGTCAGCGCCAAGCACAGTAATCATCATCATCATCATCATCAGCATCAAAGGTCTTGGTCCCATGTTGCACAGCGCACCATGTTCCACTCACAGCCCACTGTGTGTTAATGACAGCCTGTGGCTTTACTGGGCCTTGTGAACCGCGTCTGCTCTGGGTGGCATGGAATACCAGAGATTTCCTTCGCCGCTGTCTGTTTCTCGGGAAGTGATGCGATTCAGGGTTCAGAGGCGAAACACACTCGGCATGTGTGCGTCTCCAGTTACAAAGAAATGCCAAAGAGGGGATTACTGCACTCCCTGGTTAGAGAGGAATTAGAGAGGAATCAAAGCTTGTGTGATTGGGCGTGTTCACTTTGTTTCCACCCTTCAAAAAATTGCTTCACCATGTGTGCATGTGTGTGTGTGTGTGTGTGTGTGTGTGCAGGTGGGTGGGAGTGGGGGGTCACATAATCCAAAGTCCTTGTCCAATGAATTAAGTGAATAATCCAGAGATCTTTTTTTTCTTTGCTGAAGGAAAGCTAAAGCTTGGCATGTTCTCCAGTTCTCCTTCGATAATTGAAATCTCAGAACTCGGAGAAGTATTTACACAAGCTCAGTTACGACAGTCGTTAATTCAATCAGGATGCTACATAGTAAATTCGCAGGTGCAATGTGGCCCTCCTCCAACGCCGCGGTGGGCCCCACTCACTCGACTGTGACAGGAATGGACCTTTAACGCCACGGTGGGCCCCACTCACTCGACTGTCACAGGAATGGACCTTTAACGCCACGGTGGGCCCCACTCACTCGACTGTCACAGGAATGGACCTTTAACGCCACGGTGGGCCCCACTCACTCGACTGTCACAGGAATGGACCTTTAACGCCACGGCGGGCCCCACTCACTCGACTGTGACAGGAATGGACCTTAAACGCCACGGCGGGCCCCACTCACTCGACTGTCACAGGAATGGACCTTTAACGCCACGGCGGGCCCCACTCACTCGACTGTGACAGGAATGGACCTTTAACGCCGCGGTGGGCCCCACTCACTCGACTGTGACAGGAATGGACCTTTAACGCCGCGGTGGGCCCCACTCACTCGACTGTGACAGGAACGGACCTTTAACGCCGCGGTGGGCCCCACTCACTCGACTGTGACAGGAATGGACCTTTAACGCCGCGGTGGGGCCCACTCACTCGACTGTCACAGGAATGGACCTTTGCACGGTGTCCCTGTCATTACGTTACGCCTCAATCTTCTCCTGACAATATATGTTGCTCTTTTTCTCTCCTCAGCCTGCCTGTTTCGCTATAATGCCCTGTCCCTCGTCTACCTTCTGTATCTGCTGCTCTTGCCATGGTTCCCCTGGCCCAACAAACACACACTACAAGGTAAGAGAGCCCG
This sequence comes from Ilyophis sp. 1 JC-2022, assembly GCA_022702515.1. Classification (NCBI taxonomy): domain Eukaryota; kingdom Metazoa; phylum Chordata; class Actinopteri; order Anguilliformes; family Synaphobranchidae; genus Ilyophis; species Ilyophis sp. 1 JC-2022. The sequence goes on along the minus strand of CM040399.1, from coordinate 48,352,956 downwards.
ATTACACATTCAGCTCACTGGTCTATGGGTGTATGTAGGTCTTATTGATGGGGCAAAGGCCTAAATATTTATTGTTCTGTGGCTGAACCATCTTCACTGGCCTTTTTACTCTCTGGTGGTAAAAAGTAATTGCCATGACTTTAGTGAGTGAGTGTGGGAAATGAGCATTCTGAGAGCTGCTTCCTCCAGTTGTGGTAAAACAACATTACAGTGTATGAACTGTCTGTTTCATGAAATTGAACTGCCTTAATACATCTGTAGTCAACATCACATCCGCAGTTGTGTATGTATGCATTCATTGTATAAGATAATAGTTTTGTACATTTTTTATATATTTGAGTATATATACAGTAAGATGAGGGATCTTGTAATTCAGTAAAATAAATAAGAAATGTTGGAAGTATTTGATACACTTACAGTACATGCAAGCGGAATTTTGATAAGTCAGATGGGTAAAGTTTTTTTAAGAAAAAAATAAATGTATTGTACTAATATATACGTACTTCTCTATAACTACCAAAATAACAATGGCTGTTTTTCAAAACCAAGGAATCTCAAGCTTAAAGAAAATAATTGCAAAAGAAAATAATTTTCTTCTTAGGATCAAAGTAGGCACACTTCTGTCCAAGCTCAGTTTAATAATTCGGGAAAAGCACAGTACTACAACGGAAAGGTGAAGGGGTAGAATGCTGTAATTTTGCTGCAGATATCTAGTCGAATCATAACTAAACATCTTAACATCATCAAGGGTGACTTGTTCTTGCAAAAGCAATAAAACAAATAAAGGCTTTTGGTTTAAGCTGTGGCTTTGCTCTCTGCTTCTCGTTTTTTAAGCACCTGCTAGGGTGGTTGAGTTTAAAAGGGCAAAATATTTAGCGAGGGATTAGGTTTGGCTCTGCAGCTTCTTGGTACTTTAGATTTCTGCTGAGGTTGGCAGCTTTGGGTGCCCATCTGGGGAAGGGGGTTGGACAGTGCCAGGCTGGGCAGAGAGATGTGCTAATGACTGGGACTAGTTCTCAATGTGCTTCAGAACTTCCCAAAAAACCAAGTCATCATAATATTGCTTCATTTTTATGACGGGATTCTATTGAAATTTTGCAGAACCGATGAACTGGAATTAACTGTGATAATGGAGAGTCTATGTATATACGAGCAATGTCATACTCTCATCAGGCTGCGGCTGTATCCGCGCTTAAAGCAAAGGCATTTTTCAGAGTTTTAGAAAGTCAATGCGGCGGCGGATGACTTCAAATATAGTGCACAAATGTAGTGCATTTTGAGTTTTTGCCTGTTCAATCCATAAGATTGATGCATTTATTAAGCAATATATCGGTGTCCAATGTATACAAAAAAAGTATGTCCTCTTTTTCTACTGTTTGAATTCAGGGTTTTTGTTCTTTGCTTTCTTTACTGTTGATTGGATTTGTGTGAATCTTCAAATTGGAAATTCAGAATGCACTGGACACTGTCATCTTCACGTTCATTAAAATGTTTCTTTGTGCCAGAGTGGCATAATTCATATTTACTGTCTTTCTTTGGCAGCGGCATGAGCGTTTTTGCAACTATAAGTATTTTTTATAGAACTTGTGAGCCCAAGCTATGGAATTAGCATTTAAAATGTTAAATAAAACAGATGACTGCACACGGCCTCTTATCATCTGTTACACTGGCAGCAATGCAGGAAACAATGAAACGTGCAAATTTGCGAATTTGGATAAAACAAACTGCCGTTCCAGCAACTTAATTACCACAACACACACACACATGTTGAATGATTTTATTACTGTGATTTGGTGCCATTGTTTAGTATTTTTTCTCTGCCAGCTTTGAAAAATAAGTTCTTCCGTACAAATTCCCTGTAGTCCAGTTACCACGAGGCTGCATGGTGCTTTCCCAAAATATTCTAGTCTTTTCCAGATGCTGTGGAACACACAGCAGATGTCTTTTTTCATACATGTATAAATCACTCATCTGTTGGAATACAACTTAATAGCTCTTAGTTTGTTTAACATGACACAAAAAAAGTTTTGGTTTCTGTGGGGCCTTTTAAAGCAGCATAGTTTGACACATTGAGTAGTTTACTTCACCTGAATGCTTTAATCCGAGCAGGCAAATTTCCCCACATGCTCCTAATCAGATGGTAATAAACAGCATAATTTCAGCTCTGGAAGTGATTTTGCACGTCCTTCTCTGCCCTCTTACAGTCAAAGCTAACATAAGGTCTCTCAAACAATAGGGACCTCACAGGTCCCCATGCACATCCTTCCCAACCCAGCCTGGAAAGTTTGTTTGTCCAAGTAATCACCCCGTTCACGCTCTGCGGCTTCATGGCCCCTGCTACTTCCTGAATGCAGTAAGACCCACAATGGATTTGGCGTCATTCTACCTCCACGTCTCTTAAAAATAAACATGGAACAGGAAGTTAGCTTATTCTCCAGATTGTTATGGAGCTCAATAGTCTTTTGCTTCACTTTAGGGGTGAAAACAATTTTCTGGCTAAGTGTGGTTGCTATAAACTCTTTTAATTTGGGGGATTCATTAATCTACACACATTATTACGCAGAAGGCAGAAGAATGACCTGGACTTTAAGACATGTAAATCATGAGCGATTTATGTTAGGATCAATCACTACCAGACAGAATACCCAGTTGGAAAATCGGTGGACCTGCCAAGCCCATAAACTGAAACCTGTCTGAAGGCTTTGTATTGATGGTATAATAAAAAAGTATCTTCATTATTTAAGATCCAATGATTGATTACTGCCTATTTTGGGAGGAGACCCACTGAAGTCCAGATGCATGCGATGTTTGGAATGTAGTGGGGTGTGTAGGAAGCGAGGGAGGAAACTCAGAAACTTCAGCAGTGACTGCCAACCTGAACATTGAAGACATTCAGGGCTTTCACACACCCCATTACATATGAGGCACGATCTTACTGCTGTTATTGAATGATGGACATGGTTTTTTTCCATGCAATAGAAAGGAAAAATAGCTGTCCTTGGGTCATAATGTCTGGAATAGTTATTTTCACTCAGCCTTGAATTGAGAGCTCAGAAGTTGTACCAGTCAGGAGAGTACCGATCACTTCACGCCACTCATAATTCTGGCCACCTTTGGGTCGCTGAGTGATGATTGTATCTTTATTATTGAACTATATTGCTAGAAAAGAGTCCTGGTGGTTTTCTGAATTACTGGGAGCTCTGACACAGTCTATATTGATACCCTTTGTGTGCTATTGCTCATGAAGACTCTTTCCTGTTGAATGATTTGCTTGCTATTGTGTTAAGTATATAATCCCCTCCAAAGCCGCCACTTTTACCCAGGGCCGGACAGGAACTAAAAAATTGCCCTGGACTTTTTGACCCAGAGCGGCCCACCACAGATACTCCACCGCCCCCGCCCCGTCGAGGCACACACAAACACACCAGCCCTTAATACCACCACTTTTATTGAACAATATCCCTTCATGTTCTGAAGCCTTGAGTAAAATATATGTATGATAGTTAGTCTAGAGTATTCACTAATGAGGAGAGTGTTTTGCTCTTAGAAGAAGGAGGCTGGCTGAAAGGAGATCATGGCACTGGCAGCAATCACTCACAAATCACAGGCAGTCCTCTCTGGAACAAATAGAGAGGTCTGTGCATTAAATAATTTAGGAAAGTTTGGATAGCATTGCTTTGGAATAGAGCTAGTTTAATTAGTGTGAGATACGATAGGCAATATTGTTAGTTGTAACTTGGCCGCATTTTGATATCAATACTTTTAAAGGCAGGCCTAGTTTTTGCAAGTTGGAATTAAGGACTTACAGACAGTGCTTTGTAGGCTATGCGTGAGTAACTTTTTTTTGGTGAGATATCACTTCTTTTTGTGTACTAATGTAATGTGTTTGGTAGCTAACTAATGATGATAATGCATGAAGATAATGACATCAAGAGAGACATGCATACAGAATACATGCAGACACACGCATGCATTGTAGCTAAAAAAAGACATAGGCGTGAATTCTGTGTTTTAGCCTACCATGAAGTACAACTAAATTAAAGTTTTTGCAGTCATTTTAACTGCATGACGGTACGTAGCCTATTTGAACGGTATAAACTTTGCCCCTAGTGGTTGAGACGTATCCATCTCAATTACAGTATTTTTGTTAGTGTAACAAAAATTAGTTTCCCTTGCTTACTGTACTATATACAGTACCTGAAGCACTTTCGGATTAGAAGACACCAAATTTTTTTCTCCCAAATTTTTTGTTTAAATATGTTTAGGAAACCAAGTACTTACCAGTATATTCAGCTACAGCTGTTTTCTGATTAACCCTGAAGAGTTTATCTTGTTACAGTTCACCAAAGTCCCATACAGTCCACATTTACACAGCGACCACCTATCGCGCTAACGTTGCTGTTATTGTGTAGAAACACACGCACTTTTGTACGTTTAAAAAAGTATTTAAATACATTAGGCTACTTATATAATGGTTATTATGTATGTTGCGACAATTTTATCAGAAGTTGAACTATCGATGACTTTTGATGTTATTGATCTCACGCCTTGGCGCTCGGGTGATGTTATGGAGTGGACCAAAATAATTGGCTGAGGGAGGGGGGAGACTGACAAATTAGAATAATTTTTTGGGGGACAGAAATATCAGATGTGAAACCCCCCCTCCAAATGCAATGGGCCGGCCAGTTAGAGCCACACAGCACTTTATTTAGCAGGGTTTTTATATATATATAACAAGCAGTGCTTCACCAAAAAAAGGGGTGGAAAAAGAACATGCATATCACACAATCACACACACAACACAGGCTTTCTTTAATATTGAATCATCACCGACTTTCGACTTTCTCTTGTGAAGCTAAAAAAAAGTGCTTAGATTCAAAAATATGCCTTGTATCTTCTTATATAGTTTGGTGCTTTTATCATGAAAAACAGCGCCACCCTTTGACTTTTAAAAGGAACTTCAGTGAGGCACAGTGTCTGACTGCTTCACTTGACCATTGGAAATCAATGGGGGACTTTATAAGACATGATTGGATAATTGTGGATTATGGTGCGTTTTTGAGCCCACCCGTGAAGCACTGCTTCACTAAAGTATTCAATAGAGTTCCAATCATGCGTGTTCTGGTGCGCATTCTCGTCCTGATGATTGACATAATGTCTATCCATTCAGAACGAGTTCAGCTGTCCAGCAATATAATTATGTTCAGTGCCAATTTCGAGTAGACCATTACCATTACTGTGTTACTGTATTAGAGAGAGAGAAAGGGAGCGAGAGAGAAATTTTTATGGTTGTGGCGTTGTGAGTGGTGATTTGTATTGTAAATAGTTAAATTTTTTATCGTGTTGTAGTGTTAATAGCAAGCTAATTGCATATGTTAGTGGTTTAACTAATGTTGCCTAACATTGGCATAAACTAGCTCACTTTTTGTAACATAGCTTTTGCCATTTATTTTGGCTGCATTTGAAAGAAAATGGAACCTGTGAATGTAAAGATCCTGGATCGGATTCTGCGGGATTGACGTAACGTTATTTTCAATCCTTAAACTGTGAAGAAAGATTGCAAGTGAAGGCGGGTGGGAGACCGAAGCCTCCTATCAATCTTATCCAGTGAGTGGGCTCGGCAAGTCAGCTTTAACGTTAAATGCTCGTAGTAGCCTACATCGAGGTGGATTAGTTACTAGCTTGCTAACGGAATCGCATGTATTGCCGGCCATGTGTTGTTGAAAGGAAAGCATTTTTTTTTATACAAGTGTGTTGCTACAGGAGATGTTCATTGTTTGCGAGAGATGGCTTTCATTATTTAGGCTACGTAATTCAGGTCTGTCAAAATTAATGCAAAATCGAAGGAGCATTTAGGGGAATAACGAGAGTGAAAATTGGGATAACAGAGCAGGGAGTTGACTGAGCTTACTTCCCGCTATGATGACGTTCAGGCTGCACGCTTAAAGTCACCCTCTGTGTTCTCCGGGATGTCAAATGGCCTATTCGCACTGGACTAGGGTATTGGGCTACCTGGTGACCTCATATGATTTAGGAATTATCCCCCGACGAGTTTCATGTGGCGCATTCGCATGGGATAAACACAGTCAGTATTTCACTCAAATTGATTTGTGAAATTCATGGGATTATCAATGGGTACGAATGAAACGTAACATTTCTATAGGCTACTTTTATATTCTCAGTTTTCCTGCACATTTGCACAGCGTATGCAAATTGGTGTGTTGAAGTCGAATAGGCTACAACTCTTTTCAATTCAGTCGCGTTAAATTCAGCAGTAACATTTTAATACTTTTGGTATAAGAATCGCACCCAAAATGTCAGAATTAGGAATAATAATTTCCACTGCAGCCTCCATAAACTTGGAAAGATGAAGAAAAAAGCGTGGAAAAACAAGGAATCCTTGCTGGGGAAAAGAAAATCACCCCAAATTACTGAGATGCCGATTCACACAGGACTCATATTATCAGATGACCTGTTTTGCGCGAAATATGGTAGGTAATTTACGGTGGGTAATTTTGACAAATTACGGAAATGCAGATTCGCTCGGGATTAAGATCACAGACGACCTCCACAAATCACATGAGGTCCCCAGGTAATAATACTCCAGTGAATTGGGCATAAGACGATTCAAAATGCATAGGTAATTAGTACATTAGTGTTTGCATAACTGCTTGTCATTGTATTCTATCTGATGTTATTCATTTGAGAGAAGGCAGCTCAATTTAAACGGTACAGCCATAGTGCTCTTTTCTGCCTATAGCTGATCAGCCGCCACTGATATCTATGCCTATATATTTTTTGCGTTGCATCGGCCAAAATTGTTCACCGGCCCACCGGGAAAACTCCCGGTACTCCAGATGGCCAGACCGACCCTGCTTTTGCCCAATTCCCATTCCCTAACACAGATAACTTTTGTTCCAAACAGCAAAACATTTTTAAAAAACGTTTCACTCACTGCAGTTGCCTGATAGTAAGTGAACCTGTGGGTGATTTTTTTTGTAACCAGCAGTCAATTGTTTTATTTGACCTTCCTTGTTTATGGTGTGTTTCGCTCTGTTAAAATGATTGATCAGGACTGTAGCAGTGTAATCCACAATGGGAAGGAAGATGTTTTTAACTAACTGTAGGACTAGCCAGTTTTCCCCAGAGAAGATGGCTGGCTTCAATCCAAAGATACACAGTAAGACAGAGGCCTATGCTTTTTCCAGACTCGTCATGTTCACATTATTCAAAAAGCAGTTAGTTCCTTGTTCCATGGGTTTATATGCTCTCTGTTCTGAGAAAAAACTGAAAGTCCACAAATATCTGTAATTTAGGGGAAATACCTTTTCTCTCAAATCAGTATTCTTTGTAACTGACAGGAAATAAAGGGCAGAAAACATAATCAAGGTGATTGGTGATATTGATGTGACCTGCTTAGGTCTGAAGTTTTATCAAGAAGCTGACCTCCAGTGTTATTTATTTACTGTATTTACCTAAGGTTTACAACTCAGGGACTGGTAATTACCACTGGCATCACATGTTTCTCAACAGTTACTTGTGTGTATGCAGTTATATTATTTGACTTTCACACCTTCCATATTTAGCTGTGGATGCCATTAGGGGATCAAGAGGGGAATTTGACCTTTTTCTTTTTTTGGGCAAAAAAATATTTGCATGTCGATATGCGCACTGGTGTATGCTGTGTGTGAGCATACATGTGTGTGTGTGTGTCATTCTTTTAACTCCTCTTATAATCCAGCAGACGGCACACAGTTGGCTGTAGCATATCCCTGGAAGGTAGGATTTTAGTCAGTGCATTTGTCCGCATCTAGTCACACAAGCAGCAGCTCCTCAGCCTGCAGTCTGCATGGGCCAATTTTGCATCAGGCGTATTCCTCCAGCTGTGCTGGTGGTGGACTGCAATGTAAAAATAAGTATGGGCTGGCAGCTCACTCTTCAGAGCTTGTCTATGCTCACCCAAAATGAAAGAGGGCTTGACACCAAAATCTGTTCAGTGAAGGAACAGTGGCCCAAAATATAGACGTCATCCAAAAAATTATCAAGCACAGTTGAAAAATGACCCCAAATAGGTGTGAAATAGCACAAATTGGTCACACTGCCCCCTACTGGCAGCCTCTCAAGCAGTGACTATGCAGGTGTGTGTTTTTGGGGATGGTGAGGGGAAAGCCGTTCCCGTGACCCGCTGTGTTCACGCTTCCCAGAAACCCCACCCAGTCCTGGGCCTTGCCACAACCGTTCAGGCCTCCCTAGAATAACACTCACTGTTTACCCAGATAATCAAAACGTATTAATAGATGAAAAAACAATCACTTTGCTTCTTCAGAAAGGTCCTCTTTGTAAATGGGGATATTAAAGAAAATAAATTAGATTCGACTTAATTAAAACCAAAACTCTACTGTATCGCTGTGAGCGTTGACTAAAAAGGGCTCAGTTCTCATGTGATTTCAAAAATTTCACATTGATCATTCATAAAAGGTAATTATAAAGTTTATTATGCTAACCACGTGCAAATTATAGATAATCTAAATAGGCCCGTAGGATAACACCCAGCAGCTGCTGTGGGAATTCTGCGCAGTTTAGGAGCCTGGTCTTTTACCTTGTGTTTTTCTTTCTGTGAGGCCCAGTGAGTTTTTCTGTAACCTGACTCCATGTCAGGGTTTCGGTCGTAGTGCAATGTCAGGTGCAGGAGAGTTGCAAACTTGTTAAAACAATGTCCGTGGCTGCACTCATAAAAAACTCCTCTGAGATCACGTTTCATGGAAAATCCGGTAATATCCCCAAGGCCCCAGATTTTTGTTTGCTTTCAAATGACAAAGTTGGTCAAGGCAAGAGGAAAGAGCCCTGCGGGAAAGCCGAAGCTGCTTTTGCAGACGTCAAACCAGCCTATTTCTGTAAAAAGTAAGCAGGGGGGCATTGCAAATATTGCATTAAATCAAAGTTCACACCTTCACCCAGACAAACTAGTTTGGATCAAATACTGAATTGTATGTTTTGCAGGAACATATCTGCACCTCTAAACTGCTTTATTGCCATAATACAGATAATGCACACAGCATATTAGTATGGATTTTATCTTTGTCACTGAAGAATATTCAGAAATGAGTCAAAATACACATTCCTCTTCTCCATAATGCACATTATTCTATGCCACCAAAACAGTTTGTATCTGCATTTTACAGCTGGTAGCCCCAACCTTTTCATTGCTTAACCCAGCCAATGACACAATCTTGAGGCCTAGACATAGCGTATTGCCCTTCTCACTTGCCTATTAATATACACTCCTTTTCTTGGACTGTCTTTTTTTATTAGCTAATCTAATAATCTGGATTATAATTGGCCCATCCACTATGATTATTTTTCAGATAATCTGGGGATTCTGCATTACTTCCCTATCACCGTTTCGCCTAATTCTAACTTTTGACACAGGACTAGACAGTGGAGGATGGGCTGCCCTCTAAACTGGATTTCTTCCAAGAGTTCGGGAGTGTTTTTCTTTTCCTCTAGGGACTTTTTTTTTTACCTTGCTTGCTAGTTTTTTGGGGTTTCAGGCTTGGCCTTTCATAATTTTTCTGTTTAACTATTTTCTTGTAAACCATCTATGTGACAGTGTCTTAGTAAAAAACGTCATTAATAATGATGAACAATCAGGCCTCCACAAAGCACTAAGCTTGGGTGCAACAACTTTTGCAAATGGTTCCAATAATATCTGGCCTGATACAGTTGAAAAGTACATTGCTTTCTGCAGTGAAGAAAGAAAATTAGTCGTTAATTGATTCAAATTGTTAAATCTCTAAAAAAATCTGGTTAAATCAGTGCTTTGGCAGGTTCTACGTAGCTTTATTCATTACAATTCTCCTGCTTGACTGTCTGCAGCAAAACACTGTTATTGACTTAACTGAGTGCACTACGACTGAACCTCTAATTAGTGGATAGCCTGGGATACCCAGAGCTTTCTGGCGATGAACATTTACTCGGTAGAATATGGCTCCTCATTCTAATTTGTCAATGGAATGCAACCTACTGCTATATTTACGATAGGAAACAACTTACTTTTTAAAATACGTGTAATTAGTGGTTTTTATTGTACAATTATTCCGTTTTTTTGTAGTAGTAGGGAATCTAATGTGTATTTACATGGCGTATTTATATGGACTTGCTGTGATTATATTAACAAGTGTCACTGGCTGTTGTGTTTCTGCAAAGCGACCAACCGGTTACACATTAAAGGTCATTACTCAGTAAATCTGAATGATTAATGCTTAGCTTACCCCTGGGGTCTTGGCTGAATGTGACCAGTCCTATATTTTTTACACTCACTTTTGGACTATATTCATTTTTCCAAAATGCATCTTGGAACGCTGCAGTCTTTATCGTGCGCGAGTCCCTGGCTTCCTTTTACTATCGTGTGTACTACACACGTCTACCCTGTGACAGGATTCAGCGTCTAAATTATGTTGCGCTTATCTGGGGAACAGTAGAGCAAAACCATTAACCTTTGAGTTCAAAAAGGGTTGGATATTTAGTTCTAAATTAAATCTGCTTCAATTAGAGATGGTGGAACCAAAATGTGCATTCTCAGGCAGGACGGTTAAACTGTTGTTCACGGTTACATGTCAAAGTTTTAAATCTGGGAAAATCCATTGAACAAAGTGCCTCGCTCCCTGTTAAACTTCAGTTTAAAGGATCCATAAAAGTAGCCTTGCACGCCTTACCCATGGCCACAGAGACAAACATTTCAATAAAGGGGATTTCCACCATGGCCAAGTGCAGCTTGTTTTAACTGCTCATTTTCTCCCAGTAGATGAAGTCTTGTAAAATGGCCCCAATTTTGCAGGCACTGCCTCAACTCACCACTGTTATTTGTGCCTGGTTTTACTAGATCTTTTTTTGCTCTTAAAATTCCGGCTGACAGATTTATTGGGTAAGCACATTTAGCTTGCTTAGATCGAAGGCAAGCTGGGCAGTATTGTCTGGCACAGCCCGTGTTTCTTCATTCTCCATTGGATAGCACTGTAGCTCACCAAATCACTGTTTACACACGACTGTTTAATTACTTGTAAAAAAAGGGCCAGTTTTAGCTGAGTGTTATTCATTTGGAGGAATATCCAGTTCTCTGGGAAATCCATTATCACATTTCTTAGATTTTTGAAAGTCTGTAGTTTGCATTTTGCATGTATTTAACATTACATACACTACACTGCACACATGCAGTTTGCATGCAGACATAGTTTGTGGATTAGCGAGTGAATGTTGCAGTTGAATCATCGTTAAAATGTCATGATGTCAAAGTGCAGAGGATATCCAAGCAAACTTAACGAGTTAACTTAATGAGTGTGACCTCTGTCTGTCTGTTTGTCTGTCTGTCTGTCTGTTCTAAAGGGCACACAGGAGGGTTCATCAAAGCCCTTTTCAGCACCAGCCTGCTCTTCCTGTTGGCCCATATAGCATTCCAGATCTGCCTATACACTATCCCAGGACTAGAGGAGGAACTGAGTCACTGTAAGTGAACCGTGACCCCTGCTGTGAAAGCGCTCATAACTGCATTTTTTTTTAAACTCAGTGGTCCTAACTTTGTATATGGACTGCCTGCTTCGAGTCAGTTTTAAAATATATCAATTAAATGGCAACCTTTCCGAGTGATTTATCACTCCACTCAAGATTCAGTTTAACCAGGAATGGTGTAATGCCACTGTATTGATGTACTTAATTTTTTCTGCTGCTGTGGAATGTTAACGGTTGTTTGCGGAACTTGATGTCCATTTCCCAGGATTGCAATATATGTATTTCTGTTTGTGTTTTGGGAACTCGTGTTCATTTTATTTGTAGTGTGTCTGCAAGAAGCTTTAAAAGCTGAAATGGCCCACCCTTTGAAGAATATTTTCCCTTGACCTTGCAAGTATCCAAGCCAAACACTAACCCGCCCTCATTATACTGTGACAACCTGCTGTCTGTGGTGAAGGCTCTGGAACTGAAACTCTGCTGTGATAAGGTTCGCTCGACCCTAGCGACCATCTTTGGCCTTTGCTTTGTGCCATGTGCCATCCTCTTGTTCCTGTTTTGCAGGCAGCCCATGGGCGACTTTATCGAGACATGTCGGAGTATCCAGGTATGTAGGGCGTGTGGGGAACATAGCCTGTGTTTGGCTGCTTTTGGCAGGGTATGCCTTTTTGTCTGAGCCACCGGTCCCAAGCTCTTTCCAGAACATGCTTTCCTCACATCCACAATAGTAATCCCATGATTTGGAGAAATATTATATAAGTTATATATGTGAAAATATAGTGAAAATATTTCACTTTAGTATAACACAAGTAATTTTGTGGAATACTACCTACCCCATTGTATTTACATAGCGTGAATACTAGCAACATCAGCTGTTTCTGCTGACCGTAAACAGCATCGCCGTTCCTCCTGGTTGTCAGGCTCTCTCTTGGTTCACTCCCGTTCATTTTCGGAACCTCCGCGAAATTCATAGTTTTAAAGCACAAACTAACTACGGAGGATAAAACATCAAAGTAAACATCTTTCTTCATGAAAGGTATCTGTTTTTGTGAGCGGATGAGCTGTTTTCCGGTTTAGGTTAGCTATAAATAGAGGAACTAGTTTCAGATAGGCTACTGCATATAAATACAACAAGCCTTAGTTTGATTTATTATTCTCTGTTATTGTGCGCCAGGATACATCACTTAGTTAAAATACCAAAACTTTTTGCTGGATCTTCTTTTTCTTTTATGAGGCAATAAAATGTTGAAAATACATCAGATATCAAGACAAACAGATACCTTTTGACGTTATTGCTCTCTTTTAACAATCTATTATCCTCCGTAGTTAGTTTGTGCTTTAAAACTATTAGTTTAGCAAATTTCGTCCCGAAAAATGAATGGGAGCGTATTGGGAGCCTGACAACGGGGAGGAACGGCGATGGCTGTTAACGGTCAGCAGGTACAGCTAATGTTGCTAGTATTCCCGCTATGCAAATACAACGGTATGGGCTCTACAAAAGTACTTATGTTATATAAATATTCCTGTGCTTATTGTTTCACGTTACGTATACTTCTTAAGTGCAATATAAATTCAGTGCAATATAAATTCAAGAAAACTAAGAAGACAGAACGGTGTACCAGTGGTAATGTCTGCCCCCCTTGCATTTACTATAGACTGCCTCTGGGGGACCCCTGGAGTGTCCTGCGTCTGCTGACCCCTGACCTGGGCATCTTCATTATATCACTGGTCACTCTGGTCCTGTGTAACCGACTGCTGAAGCAGAAGGATGAGGCACCAGACACTGGCCAGGCCAATGAACCAGAGCCTGTAGAGGAGGTGAGAGGACTCTCTCCAATACAGAAATACTGCAATAGCCACTGAGGGCTTTCTGCTTGGCCCATGAACGACAAAACACATTGGACCTCATTCACGAAACGTGAGCGGAACGAATTTGTACGTAAATCGTTCGTATTTGCATTTTTGCCCGTATTTTGGTATTCATCATCATTTTCGTATCTGAGATTTGTTTGTACCTCCAAACCAAATTTACACCTGCTCCGGAGCACATGTACCTCATTTGTAAATTCAGAATGCCGGTAAATGTAGCTTCTGAGTGATAATTAGTGGTCGAGCAGGGGCGTAGTGCTGAATCAATTCCTGTAGGTAGGCTATGTAGGCATTGTAGGCTATGAAGCTGTTTAATTAGACCCATAACATAGTCTAATGAACGCTCCCAGTAGCCTACGATTTTTTTTCTAAAATAAAAAAAAAGATTTCTACACCCTTACAATAGGCTAGGCAATGCAACACACAACCAACACCCAAAAAAATGTGCTAAAAAGTGGCTTACTGGCTGTTTGCAATTTTCAGGGGGAAAACCAGATAAACTGGGATAAACAACTTTATTTAAAAGTGAAAGTTTATTAACCGGTTAGAATGTACCCAGCAGGCTATATCCCGGTAAAACCTGAGCTGTGTGGGACACGCGCGTCAATGTGACCGCAATTAGAGAGATTCTAAAATAAAGTAGCCCATGTGATTACCCGATTTCAAACCACAACTCACATGTACAGAACCGCAACAGAATTACAAAATGAATAACGTTTAATTTATTTCCAGGCTGCGATAAAGCAATGCGCTCGTTTGCTACATGTTATCTCCTGCTAGGCCTTTACTTTACCAGGTCATGACGCCGGTACTGACAATATTAAACTTTTCTTTTTTTTGATTGAACATCTGCTAATAAAACTTCGATTTCAGTGTCAGAATAATTATTTCCTTTGCTTTTTCTGGTCCATTCTGACTTGGCATGGACCTTTAAATGGAAGTGACAGCCTCCATATAAGGCAATTCACGGGCGCGGATTTATGTTAATCACAAAATAACGTGGACGCGCAGAGTGACTACGAAATAATCTTCCTTTTCCACACGGTTTTATGAATCCGGCGTAAATCTTTTGTAGCAACTCCCTCCCCCATAAATGTATGCGTATATTTAGGAACGCTTCATGAATGAGGCCCATTGAGTGTGTGATTAGATTTACTTTATGATAAGAATTAATTTATGGTAATAGACATCAGAGAGAGGAAATCTCCCCAAACTGTATTAATCAGTATACAGTCTTGAGTGAGAATGCACTGGAACATTGAAAAAACATTCCTGGAACATTGGTGAGTACAGTGGACACGCACAGACTGATCCGCTGAAGTGCGATTGTTTTTCAGCAAGTCTTTATGAACAGCGTCTCTTCTCTGAGGTTATTAAAACATCGGATTCAAAGCCAGTGCAATGCGCCATTTCTCATTCACATCCTAGAAGTCCCCACAATGTTGCCATTGTCCTTCTGATTGAGGTCTTAAGCACGTTCGCTAAGCAAACGTTGGTTTTGGCTAAGTCCGCAGGTCACTTTGTTCTGACCCAAGACTCAAACTTGGATTCAAGTTCCAGGCAACTTTTTTTGCCTGGTGAACATGGATAGCAATGACAGACGCTCCATATCCAGTATGTAGCCTGTTCTTTACTGCATTTAGCATCGGTAGGTTGTACTGCTAAAGAGTCAGTACTCATTTTGACAGCTGGTTCTTCTGACTTTTCCTTTTTTTTGCTAAATTTGGGTTAACCATAACTTAATCAGCTTGATTATAGGTATAATGCACGATTTGCTGTTGCTATGGTTTGACTTGCTGTTCAACCATTATCAATATTTCAATTCTAAATTTAAGACACCAAATTTGCTTAACCCTGAAAGGAATGTAAGCATGCTGCATTTTTATATATTTTCAGTCAATAAAAAAAATTATTATTTTAATGAATTTAAATAAATAATGGATTTTAATGCAGTGCTTGATCAGCAATTTTCTGTTGGGGATTATTTTGATTATCCACCACCTTACTAAATATATTGAGAACCCGCCATGGCTACTAGCTTCTGAGTAATGTGCTTCCCAGCCAGTGCCATAAAACCTCCACACATGCCAGCTATGGTTGGATATCAGCAACAGCGGCTCAGAAAATCTAAATTTTGCATAAAAACTGTGATATGATATAACAATTCAAATTTTGACAAAATTTATGACTTGACCCCACTCTCTGGCTGCCTCTTTTTTTCTTCAGGGCAGAAGCAGGGCTCTGTATTTACCTCTGTAATAAAGTCACGTTTAGTTACAACATGAATAAGTTGAAACAGGCAATAAAACAGAATTTGACGTCACTTCAAAAGACAATTGTGACACAACCACAGTTAAATCTGTTTTTCTTGCACAGCACAATTGTTAATATGAAGTCATCGCTTGGGAAATTTAGGGAAGAATTGATGCATACTCTATAACTATAAATTGTACTAATTTGCATGTGGGAATATATCCTGCCAGGTCTGAAACTCTTTGCAGACTCAGCCAGGCAGTCAGATCCAACTACATAAATTGCGTGCTTGTGGTGAGAAAGAAACCTAATTTGGTGCTGAAAGGCTTCAAATGAACCCGCAGAACTTATTTTGCTTGTCTCTGAGTAAATGAGTGGTTCCATTGTTGAAAGGGAAATTTTTTACAGACACAGACTGAAACTCTTTGCATGGTATCAGTAGTTTGAAAACAAGAGAAGTGCTACTGGACAGTCAGGAGACTCACTTGGCTAGGTAGATTGTGTACATTATTTTTGTGTAGTGCCATGGTTTATCCTGAGTCAGTGGGACACTGGTGTTCTTTGGTTGTATCACACCATGCTTTATTTTGGTGAGTGTTTCTGGGACACAGTGAGTGTATGACTTTACATGTTGTGGTACTGATATATTAATTGTGGTGTGTTACTGTAACAGTGTGTTTGAAGTCCTGTGGTACTGTAGCCGTGTGTTTGTCGTGCTTTGTTACTGGATCACAGGGAGGGGGATGGTTCGTGACAGAAGGCTTGCTGAGTAATGAGGTGGCTTGCTTTAGCACTGAGGCTAGCTCATCCGTGGACACACAGTGGTACCCATTCCCACAGTCACTATCCTAAATCCCAGTTCTAAATGTTATCATCAGTTGTACCTACTGCTTCTAGTTCTACCTCTGGGTCTTACTCTCACCAACAGGCAGGTCACGGAGCCCAAACAGCTGTGTTAGCGCACGTGACTTGTGATTTTCACTGCCGTTCTACTCTTTGCCCTCTCTCTCCCCCTTTCATTTTTTTTTGTGCATTCCTCCTCCTTTTCCCTTACTTCATTTCCTTCTTCACCAGCCCTGTGCATTGAGCACATGCTAAAACCTCCTACTTTGTCACCACAGTAACCACACAAACAAACACAGGCCCTTCCAAGTATTGTTAGAACTGGAACATAGGAGCTTTTATACATCAAGTATCACGTGGGACCGAGTTTCTCTCAAGCCTTGTCTACTGTAAACTGGAATGGGCCTAAAAATGGAAACTTTAATGGAACTGTAATTACTTCTTTCTCTCAAAATGGCAGCTGGCTTTTTGTTCTGTGTTGCGAAATCACCATATGCTGAAAAAGTGCCAGGATTTCTCCTGACTGCAGACATTGCATCATTATATTACCACTGTGCTTGAATGCTCACACATATACACATCATACATGAAGGCATATTGACATGCCCCCCCCCCCACACACACACACACACACACACACACACACACATAATGGCACAGACCTGACCTCATCAGCTCTATCAAGTTAGGCACAGGGACGCTGGAGTTTGGGAGAGGGTAATACCCACTAATTATTCAGCTTTCACTTGGGCCAAAGTTGCCATAATATCACAACAACACTGTGAGATCTTTTTGTGCTGCCTGCAGACCCATAGGGCTTCATGAGAGACTCAGACCAATGGGCTTGGATGCGGTCCCAGGTCTGTACGACACCTGGTATTCAGTGAGAGGAACCAGGTTGCTTCTGCTCGACTCCCAGTCTCCCACTTGTCTGTGGTTAAACTGCTCTCCTTGGCAGAGTATGAGTCAACCAAGACCAGGTTTAAATGGGAGCGCAACCAAAACAATGATAAATAAAAAAGAAGTACCTTTTGAATAGTGCAGTTCGTAGGGCTGGTCACTCTCAACCGATGTACTTTTATTTATTTATTTATTTATTTATTAACCATTATTAATACAGGGTAGGTTGACTGAGCACACAATGCTCTTTGACAGCAATGCCCCACCCCCCAGTAGCCTAACCTGCATGTCTTTGGATTGTGGGAGGAAACCAGAGTACCCGAATACAGATCCTGTGCACAAGGGTTTGAATCCCTGCCGTGCCACTCGCTGTACTGTGATCTAAACTTTCCCTCAGAGCCAAAGAGATGTAAAGAGATGTTCAATAGTATCTTATGTTCAATGTTATATTGTTATATATTCATATCTTTTGCTATATTTTGAGCCAAATCTGATTTTCATGATTCAACTTTTGTCATGCACTTAATAGGTTGTTTTAGTTGAGTCTCAGCTCAGAATATGCCTAAAATGCACATTTTGGGTACTAAAGAGCTCCTTGCCTCTTGCTTTGGGGGCTAATTACCCATGGTTTTTTTATTTAGCAAATTACGCCATTCTCTACCTGGCACACCCTCGGAAACAGGAAAAACTCCATGGCTCTGGTCTGAAAATTATTTACAGAACATCATGTATGTTCCAAAAGCCAGAGACACATGGTGGAGTCCGTATATTATTAAAATAGCAACACATTCCATTGTGGTCTGTACATCTCAAGATCCTGTGTGACTGTGGGTGAAATTGCTGAGCGTATGAGCAGAGCAGGATTTCTGTGGCGTGCCCTGGTGCTCGGGAAGGCTCTTGCCAAAAGGTCCTAATGGGTGTAATGTGACTGGAGATGAGCCACATTGGGGAAGAGTCACTCTTTCATTCCTCTTTTTGTAAGGCTTGCCAGCTCCTGATGTCAAATTATTTGCGCAATGTGCACCTCTTCAACTTCAGCCACCGTTTCTTTTTGGCACCTCATAAACATTCCCTGTGTGCACTTTTACACACTGAGATGAGGGCGTAGATGTCAAGTGAACCATTCACTGCTCCTTCTATCAGCACAATTAAATGTAACATGTCAGCTTGCCATTTTAAGATGTCGTTTTAATATGTTGACATTAGCTTGAGCGTGCACAGCCAAGGGAGTGCTGCTGATTGAATCCTTGTAACAAGCTTTAGGAATGTGGATGGAAATGGTGGGGACGTATGACTCATGTGGTCCGCCCAATGGGTATGGTGGGTGTTAGTACATACAATATCCCGGATATTGTACCAGAGTTAGCTAAACAAATACTTTTCATCTGTAGTCTGTGGGCAGGTCTTAACAATACCTGGCTTCAACAAGGGGACTATGTGGTTACGGTCATCGTTGCAGAGAAGTTTGAGAAGACCTACGCTGGGATGTTATGGGGTGGGATGAGCTGGGAGGGGAGGGAGAGGCAAAAGTGTGGCCTTCATCCTGCCGGAGGATCCGCGGCATGAAGGAACGCTTCCCTGCACTGCACCACACCGACCAACCACTGCTGGATGTGAGACGGTGGGAGGAGGAGGAAGGAGTAATGCAGTAATGAGGCTATGTGAGACGGTGGGAAGAGGAGGAAGGAGTAACGCAGTAATGAGGCTATGTGAGACGGTGGGAGGAGGAAGGAGTAATGCAGTAATGAGGCTATGTGAGACGGTGGGAAGAGGAGGAAGGAGTAATGCAGTAATGAGGCTATGTGAGACGGTGGGAGGAGGAAGGAGTAACGCAGTAATGAGGCTATGTGAGACGGTGGGAAGAGGAGGAAGGAGTAATGCAGTAATGAGGCTATGTGAGACGGTGGGAGGAGGAAGGAGTAACGCAGTAATGAGGCTATGTGAGACGGTGGGAGGAGGAAGGAGTAACGCAGTAATGAGGCTATGTGAGACGGTGGGAGGAGGAGGAAGGAGTAACGCAGTAATGAGGCTATGTGAGACGGTGGGAGGAGGAGGAAGGAGTAACGCAGTAATGAGGCTATGTGAGACGGTGGGAAGAGGAGGAAGGAGTAATGCAGTAATGAGGCTATGTGAGACGGTGGGAGGAGGAAGGAGTAATGCAGTAATGAGGCTATGTGAGACGGTGGGAAGAGGAGGAAGGAGTAATGCAGTAATGAGGCTATGTGAGACGGTGGGAGGAGGAAGGAGTAACGCAGTAATGAGGCTATGTGAGACGGTGGGAGGAGGAAGGAGTAACGCAGTAATGAGGCTATGTGAGACGGTGGGAGGAGGAAGGAGTAACGCAGTAATGAGGCTATGTGAGACGGTGGGAGGAGGAGGAAGGAGTAATGCAGTAATGAGGCTATGTGAGACGGTGGGAGGAGGAAGGAGTAACGCAGTAATGAGGCTATGTGAGACGGTGGGAGGAGGAAGGAGTAACGCAGTAATGAGGCTATGTGAGACGGTGGGAGGAGGAAGGAGTAACGCAGTAATGAGGCTATGTGAGACGGTGGGAGGAGGAGGAAGGAGTAACGCAGTAATGAGGCTATGTGAGACGGTGGGAGGAGGAGGAAGGAGTAACGCAGTAATGAGGCTATGTGAGACGGTGGGAGGAGGAGGAAGGAGTAACGCAGTAATGAGGCTATGTGAGACGGTGGGAGGAGGAGGAAGGAGTAACGCAGTAATGAGGCTATGTGAGACGGTGGGAGGAGGAAGGAGTAACGCAGTAATGAGGCTATGTGAGACGGTGGGAGGAGGAGGAAGGAGTAACGCAGTAATGAGGCTATGTGAGACGGTGGGAGGAGGAGGAAGGAGTAACGCAGTAATGAGGCTATGTGAGACGGTGGGAGGAGGAGGAAGGAGTAACGCAGTAATGAGGCTATGTGAGACGGTGGGAGGAGGAGGAAGGAGTAACGCAGTAATGAGGCTATGTGAGACGGTGGGAGGAGGAGGAAGGAGTAACGCAGTAATGAGGCCATGTGAGACGGTGGGAGGAGGAGGAAGGAGTAACGCAGTAATGAGGCTATGTGAGACGGTGGGAGGAGGAGGAAGGAGTAACGCAGTAATGAGGCTATGTGAGACGGTGGGAGGAGGAGGAAGGAGTAACGCAGTAATGAGGCTATGTGAGACGGTGGGAGGAGGAGGAAGGAGTAACGCAGTAATGAGGCTATGTGAGACGGTGGGAGGAGGAAGGAGTAACGCAGTAATGAGGCTATGTGAGACGGTGGGAGGAGGAGGAAGGAGTAACGCAGTAATGAGGCTATGTGAGACGGTGGGAGGAGGAGGAAGGAGTAACGCAGTAATGAGGCTATGTGAGACGGTGGGAGGAGGAGGAAGGAGTAACGCAGTAATGAGGCTATGTGAGACGGTGGGAGGAGGAGGAAGGAGTAACGCAGTAATGAGGCTATGTGAGACGGTGGGAGGAGGAAGGAGTAACGCAGTAATGAGGCTATGTGAGACGGTGGGAGGAGGAGGAAGGAGTAACGCAGTAATGAGGTTGCTCTCTTGGAGATGCCTCTAGACAGAATGACGCTACTGGTCAAAAGAGGTCAGGAGGAAACTGGACATCTGGGGAGAGAAAGACAGAGGGTGGGGGGGGGGGGGGGATCTTCCTCTAATGTTAATTCATCAGCATAGGCAGTGCTCTGCTATGCAGTCTAACCTCGCTCATTCTCCCTGAAGGCTAGTGGTTAGCATGCAACTCACTAATACTTCCAGACCACTTAGGCTTGTTTATGTGAATGCATGGTGATTTTTACAATCGTGAGAGACAAATAAACACCAGTGGTCGCAGTAATGCTAATCCCATAATAATCACAGTGATAATGGTCTCATCCCTTTAATCAGAGCATTATTTCAGATTTATGAATTCCCCTCAATGCTAATGCTGTTCAGTGGAATGGAACGCGGCAGTGCTGGGCTCTCTGGGAATGGTGGAATGCTTGCTGCTGAAATCACGTGCTGCCTGACCCCCTAATGTGTGCACTGGGAGACAAGTCAGGTGCTCAAACAGAATTCTGAATAAGGGGGTTGAGCGTTCAGGTTGGACCCCAAACTGATCTTTGCATTTTTCCTTGCCAGGGTTGCTTGGAGTTTTTCAGTACAGACAGTCGGCAGCCAACACACCAACACGCTTTTAACAGCTTAGTCTCACTCAAACATATAAAAACAGATTATAAATGTTCATTCCAAAGCTTATTTTTCATCTTGGAGGATAACTGAGTAGTAATTGGCTTTCTCGTGTCAGCTCAACCAATAAACGAAAGCTAGATGCTGGTTTTTTAAATGCTACACAGGACTGTTTCATAACTCTGGCTGGTGCAAAGACTTTTGGCTGTCTGAAATATATTTTGAAACATATTGTGTATTACTGCAATAATTTTATCACAGTTGTGGTTGAGTTTACAAAGCGGTTTTCATGAAGTTGGAAAAAAATAACAATCTTTTCAAGATGTTTGTTTCTTTTGCGCCCCCACCCTTCATGACCCTCGCTCGTTCGCCCCCACCCTTCATGACCCTCGCTCGTTCGCCCCCACCCTTCATGACCCTCGCTCGTTCGCCCCCACCCTTCATGACCCTCGCTCGTTCGCCCCCACCCTTCATGACCCTCGCTCGTTCTTTTAAAATGTCCTGGAACTTTTTCCACCAGAGTGTGGCGTGTGTGTGATGTTTTAGGTGCTGTTTCTTTTGAATTTGTTCCAAGCTTTATTCCTGTTGCCTTGCCGCTCTTGACCCATGATTTCCTGAATATTGTGTTCAGCTTTAAGACATATTTGTCCTAATGGTCGAGGAAGGCGTGTGCGTGCGCGTGCGTGTGCGTGTACAGCTCCTGTTACAGAGTAGACAATTGTGATTCTGCATGTAAGTCTATGCTGCCTGACACACACCCTGGAAAATGTTTAAGATTACATGGCAAGTCAGAGCCACGTTAACTTATGGAGACTTAGTACACAAAGGAAGATGCCTGTACTACCATTGTGTCTGTCTCTGGGCTACGGTTTTCACTCTGTGTCTGGGCCTGTGTCTATGCCCGTGTCTGTTCTTGTTCATCTGTTCACACTCTATTGTTCGTGTGCCATTATTGCTCTACCTCTGTTCAGTATTATGTGTCCTCCTTGAGTCCCAGCGGAAAAAAAGCTCACTCTTTTCCGAAATATGGCTTGAATCCATCTTGTCTCAGGAGCTCCACACTCCCTGTCTCACTTGAGGCATCAAAAATGACACATTGTGTAGCCGCTAGTGTTTTGGGGGAAAGAGGCGGAGGGGTGATGACACTGACTGGAGATGCATGACTAGAGAGAGGGGACTTCACCATGGAGTTCCAGTCCCGTTTCAAATTAAACTATATCCCCTGTGGGCTGCTTTCCGTGATCGATGGGTTTCCATGCCCCACTGGATGTCAAGACTGTGGCTTTGTGGTTTATAATGTTGCACCGTGGTTATTATTTGAACTTGAAATATTCTAATTTATAGCAAAGGAATGGTTATGGGCTTAAAATCAGGAGAAGAGGATAAGAAAAGCTTGTAGAGCAAAGCACAGAGGACATAGTAACAATCATATTTACAGATATTTACATTAATATCCTGCAAACATACATTTAAAATGTTTTTCCACACAATCAGTAATGTCATGTTGAATGTTTCCTGAAATGTCTTTTTGCTTTAACAGAATTGTCAAGTGAAATTGTACATCCGTTTCTCATCCAGCTGTCAAGATGTGACCATATAAGTAATCTGTACTCACAAGTAATTTCTTGATTCATTCATTGCTAAAGACAAGGCAAATATTTATACTCCTGTTGGTATTCTGTTGTAACCAGCATTCATTATCTGAGACCTGCCAAACGGCCTCTCCTATCTGTTGTTTCTTTCTGAGGTGTCTCCCCCTGCTGGAAAAAAGTTTTACTACACTCCGTATTTTCTTAGCCCCACTGGTGCACTCTCAGAAATAAGGTACGATGAGTGCCTAGAAAGGTACAAATGCATGTCACTGGGGCGGTACCCTAGTACATAATATTGTACCCCTAGCCAGCAATGAATAATTCATTTTGTACCTTTTTTGCTTGTAAAAGGTCATTATTAGTAGGACAGGACATCTACTTTCAGAGTAGATTTTGGAAATTTGTTCCTTCAAATTGTCTCTCCACTGTAACTTTATTTCTGAGAGTGTGTGGTCAAGGAAGATATAGGTCTGAATTAACTGTGTTTTTAATAAAATAGGTTTTTATGCCAGCTTCGACTTGCTGTTCAACCGTTATCAAGTTACAGTGGTAATGGACTCACGATAATATTGTCCAAGACTGATTTAATGGTTTGACTGATCTAGAATGTACTACCTGGGAAACTGGCCAAAGTAGTTTTCACCAGGCCTGTAGAGATTTGAGAAAGGTGGGACTTGGTGATATAGTTCTAATGGAATGCGTTGTGTTTCAGGGGGAGGAGGGTGCAGAGGTAGAGGAGGATGATGGAGAGGATGAAGGCAGGTCATCCACTAGCGAGCCAGAGGAGGATAATTTTACGGCAAAGCGTGCCGTCCTGTTGGCTGCCCGGATCCGAGCCACTGCTCAGAGGTTGCTAAGAGACCTGGGGAGGGTTCTCTCTGTCGTCCTGCTGGCCTTGGCTGGTAAGCGCCTGGACAGAGAGGAAAAGTGAAGAGCACTAGTGTCGTTACTAGCCCTAATTCACTAACTGCTTTCTTAGTCTTCTGTGGTCATTTTTATCCCAGTTATATCTGTGTGTGTCTTTGCCCACCTGTCCACTTTCTTTTTCTAAATCATATTGTTTCACCCTCAGTTAAAATAAAATTTGGTGGTAGGTATGGGGAACTGGGCTTGTAATGTAAAAATTGCAGGTTTGATTCCCAGGTAGGTTGCTGCTGTTGTACCCTTGAGCAAGGGACTTAACCTGAAATGTAGTATACTGTATAACCACCTGTATAAATGAATTGTAGGTAAAAATGTTTTAAAAAATTAAAATAAGTAAAAGGAAGCCGTTCTGGAGGAGAGCGTCTGAAAAGAGAAATTGATGAATAACAGCAGTGAACAGATAAAGTTAACTTTAACATACCGCAGCACATCTGAAAAGATCCAAAAACAAAGCGCACGTCAACATGTTATATTTATGACATACATGTAAACTTTGCGTACTGTAGGGATGAGCTGAAGATAATGTTTGACCTTGTTTGCCCCTCTGTCTATTTGTCTGTGCATTCAGGCATAACGTTGCCCTCGGCCTTCTCTGGGGTTTACTATCTGCTGTTCGTGGGAGTGTGCACTTGGTGGGCCTGCCACTTTCCCATCAGTCACCTGGGCTTCAATGCATTCTGTGTGATGGTGGGCGTCTTCACAGCAGGCCACCTGGTCTGTCTGTACTCGTACCAGAGTGCTTATGCCCAGGAGATCTTTCCCCCAGCTGGACTGTGGGCCAGGTCAGTGCGTGGGTCAAATTCAACCACATTTATAATGAATCCTGAGAATAGTTGTTACATGCAGGTCATATGTTGAATATGGTTTTGTTGTTATTGTGCATGCTCAGTATATCTGGTTTTGCATGTGGAATTTCATTTGGCGGTAATGTTTAGCCTGCGTCTGCCTTTCTGATTTAACTGGAATTTGAAGATAAAGTCTGGGAATGCTTTTGCTTCATAACCTTTTATGTTTTCATCCCATA
The DNA here is from genome assembly GCA_022702515.1 of Ilyophis sp. 1 JC-2022. Classification (NCBI taxonomy): domain Eukaryota; kingdom Metazoa; phylum Chordata; class Actinopteri; order Anguilliformes; family Synaphobranchidae; genus Ilyophis; species Ilyophis sp. 1 JC-2022. The sequence continues at coordinate 48,327,882 of CM040399.1, read as the reverse complement.
AAATCAATCACCGCAAATACTCCACACTTTATCTTTGTTTAAGGTATTCAGCGAATTACAAAACCATATGGCTTGCGTTTCAGACCTGAGAGAAGAAAGCAGAGCAGAGATTGGAGGAACAGTGTTAGAGTGAGAGCTATGCGAGGAATGTTATTGACTGAAAGAAATGGAATGTATTTTTCTGGAATACTCGCAAAGTCCTCTCGCACCTGTCAAAAGGGGTTTAACTGCCCTCGGGCTATCTCACCATGAGCCACCAGGGCGGCAATGGTAGGCCGGCAACACAATATCTCCTGTTATGTTTTCAGGCACACGCATGCACAGAGTCTGTCACAGGCTCGACAGAGTGATCCTCTTCACACCTCGACCACGAGTCTGTCACTGGACCACAATAACGTCCCCTTCCCCACATTCTGAGGAATCTGCCTCTGGCTACCTGTCACACTCAGATTTATGACAGATTTTCAGTACTGGGCATCTCACATATCTATATGATGTACAGCAAGATTTTTCCTATTGTTGAACCGACGTGATTTAATAGGACATGCAAGATTAAGTAGAGGTGTAACCACCTTCTGGTGTTTAACCAAGAAACACAGACATAAACCAGGCCTTATATGTGCTTGTATTGTTTGGCATTTTGATGAATGTTTGGCATTTTAATGAATTTTTTAAATGTGATATTTATTTTAACTTTTTATCTGTATAAGGCTTTTTGGCTTCAAGGAGATCATCAAGACTGGCAACTGCTCTGCTCCTTCCTCCTATGACATCATGCTCAACACAGAACAGGATTGGCCAGTGTACGTCAACCCTGGGATCCTGTTGCTTCTCTACATCACTGTGGCAATTGTCCTAAAATTGGAAAACCGGTACTCCGCTGAAAAGGTGTGCGTTCCGTGAATTACGCACATGCCCTTCAAATTTGCGACATTCCTTTTGATTTATTAGATTCATTCTTCATTTCTGACCAACGTGTCGTCATGTACCTGACGGAATTGTCCCTTGTCTTTGGGAAGCAGGAGGAGGAAGCGCAGTCAGAGTGCAGAGGGGCGGACGGGCTGGAGCTGAAATCCTGGGGAGCCCAGGTGAAGGGCAGTGGGGATGACACCAAGGTGGGTCTTCTCATATTCACTCTCATACTGTCCATAGAAACACTGGCAGGGTGCTAGGTGTGGTGCCTTGTTTCACAGCACAGCTGGTTAAAGAGTGATACGTATCTGAAACAGCCCTTAACCCTTAAAACACGAGTAAAACTCCAGCAGGCTCCTGAAAAATAGATAATAGTGTTTGAATTATGTATTTGATATGCCAATCTAGGACATTTTTCATAGTACTTGTTCCCTGTGTTTTTTTTTGTTTCCTGTAACTGTTTGTTATAGTTTAGAAGGTATAGCTGAGGGCCGCTGCGGTGGTACAGCGGTAAAAGGCGCTGACTTTCAGTCAGCGCAGTTGTACTCCGAGGATCGGGGTTCGCGCCCCGGTCCTGCCATTTTCCGAGCATGGCCAGCGCCCTGTGGGAGCAGCAATTGGCGGCTGCTTCCGGGTGGGGGGAGGGCTCGGATGAGAATCGCTACGCAAAATAAGGCCCCGGGCGAGTTGGAATCACGGTCAGGAGCTTGGGGAGTCGCGCCCTGTAGAGGACGTGGCGGCCTCTTTCCTACTACCGGCTGACGGGGTTGTATAGCGGTGGTTCTCTAGCGGTTGCTACACGGGGGGAATTGAAGTAGAATAGGGGTTCAATTGGCTACTAAATTGGGAGAAAATGGGGAAAAAATCAGAAACAAATTTCTAAAAAAAATAAATAAAAAAAATAGAAGGTATAGCTGATTTACCCATAGCTTACTGTGTGAACTATATTCAATGTTCATTCCTAGGGATTGCTGCTACATTATGGAAAGGATGTGCTTGTGTAGTTGCTTCAATGACCTTCTGTATGCACTGATTGTATGTCGCTTTGTCAGCCAAATGATTGTAATGTAATGTATTTGGCCCAGGTCTGGTGTATTGATCCATTGTTTTGTCATTTTGAAATAGAATTCACTTGTTTATTGCAGCAAATGTTGATATCGGCTGGTGAATCACCGGAATGTGAATCTGAGAGCACAAAAGGTCACAAGATCAACGGTCCCAGTCACCAAGGCCTTGGTGAGTCTTACAATCAACACTGCTTTGCAATAAGCACTGGGGCTGTTGTAGCAGTTAAAGCATAAACACCCAGGCTACTATATAAAATAGTCCTGCACAACAACGTCATCCTCCACTATTTATTTAATCACTGTGTCCTCCTCCTGCCTTTCCTCGCCATTCTCCCCCTTGTTCTGTAGCTACACCTGGACTCAGTGGTGCTCCCAGTGGAGAAGATGGGGATAACCCTCTCCATATTATGGGCAGAATGGTCTTGCAGCAGAGCTATGTGTGCGCACTCATTGCTATGATGGTAATGCCCTCTCGTCTAAATTAATTGCCATTCATTATCGTTTTCAGCGTGCGGGGCTGGATTATTGTCACCATGTGCTAAGCGGTTCCCTCGCGCTGCCCCCTACAGGTGTGGAGCATCACCTACCACAGCTGGCTGACCTTTGTGCTGCTGCTGTGGGCGTGTCTGATCTGGATGGCGCGGGCGCGCCGGCACTTTGCCACTCTGTGCTCGCCTTTCATCCTGCTGTACGGCCTGTCCCTCTGCAGCCTGCAGTACATCTGGGCCATGGACCTGGAACCCGAGTTACCTCAGCACTGGGGCACCATGAGCCTTAGGCAGCTGGGCCTGGACCGTGCCCCCTACCCTTGCCTTCGCCTGGGAGCCATGGTGAGCTCTGGCCTGCAGGGACATTAAATGTGACTGATAAGAACCTCAGAGAACAATCTTACCACTGCTCAGTTGGGTGGGTGTGCCATCAATTACACGCAAAAAAAAAAACCATGCAAGACTTTAACGTGTTAGGCACCCTTGTTCTATATTTACTTCTTTTTTTTCTCCGTCTTTCTTTTTTTAAAATTAAAGACATTTTTAAATCTCTTTGTCTTTCTCTTCAGTTTGTCACTCTTACGTGAGTTAAACTAGTGTCTACTAGCCTAGAAATTCAGGTGAGCGCCTATTGACGATATTACACATCAGCACTGGCAGAATGACACTGTGAGTCAGTAGTGATCTATCATTCATCCCTCTCTCTCTCGTGCTCTCTCTCTATCTTTCTTAGTTACTCTTCACTCTGACATTCTGGCTGCTGCTGCGGCAGTCGGTGAAAAACAACTTCAGTAAGAAGAAGGGCGCTGCCGTTCCGCTGCAGGAGGTCACCACTGGAGGTGAGCTATTTTATCCCTGCAGGGCCTTCAGTGATCCCGGATCAGCTGTCCCACACCACTACATGGCCCACACCTCGACCCAATCGTTAACTTCTGATCGGGGCTCGAGGCAGATCCGCGCCACTCTGCACAATTTGGCCATTCACTGGGGGAGTGTTACGGTTGTGTTGTTGATGGTGGCAGAATTCCTGTCTGCCCACAGAGAGCAGTAGGCAGAAGGAGCCGGTCCTGAGGGTCCTTGGTGGGATGGTGATGAGCTGCTATGCCAAGTACTGGATCTACGTGTGTGGCGGGATGTTCATTATGGTCAGCTTCGCCGGCAAGCTGGTGGCCTACAAGATAATCTACATGCTGCTCTTCCTGCTCTGCCTCTGTCTTTACCAGGTACGTATCTGTGCTGGCCTTATGGAAATTGGATATTCTGCAGTGTATTGCAATAAAATATACTATCAAGATCAGACTCTCCTAAGCGACCCTGCTCTGTCCGTCCATAACTGCCCCAGCACCCTTCACTGGACTAGTCCATCTGCCAAACAAAGAGATAATAACTGCGAAACTGGACAAACTGGTGATGAGCGATGTGCCTCTATGACTTCTGGCCTTCCTCCAGGTGTACTACACTCTGTGGCGGAGGCTGCTGAAGGTATTCTGGTGGCTGGTGGTGGCCTACACCATGCTGGTTCTCATCGCCATCTACACCTTCCAGTTCGAGGATTTCCCCGGTTACTGGAGGAACTTCACCGGGTTCACAGAACAGCAGTACGTCACTGATTCGATCTCACGATACCCAGAAGGCTTTAATGTTGACGTGCTGTCGGCAGTGTTTTTAATCTGCTGTGGAGGGTTGAACTGACCGTCGCGATGTACGCAATGTGCCTCCCTGCAGGCTGGCTGACATCGGCCTGGAGACCTTCAAGCTGTCGGAGCTCTTCAGTAGCATCCTCATCCCCGGCTTCTTCCTGCTGGCCTGCATCCTGCAGCTGCACTACTTCCACCACCGTTTTATGAAGATCACCGACCTGGAGCATGTCACGCCCATCCGCAAGTATGGCCAATCCTTCACTGTCTATTGCTGTGCAACAATACACAAATTACCCCAAATATGAATGCCTCTCGCTGTACCCTTCCACCTTGCGCATGGGAAGCGTCCCTTTTGTGAGATGTAGTCAGCTTCTGTCTGCCAGATTTGTCTGATCGGTTCGTCTCTCTTTCAGGAAGAAAGCAGACCACAGCGCAGACGGTTTGGCAGTTGCAGATGGTTTGAATCTTAATGAAGATAATGTGGAGACAGATCTAGAGGGTGACGAATTAGAAAGTGAAGGTGAGCGTGTCGAAATTAAGGGAACATCATTCTCTATGCCTTTCGATAGAGACATTTATAGAGTGGTATGTGACTTGTGCTCAACTAGTCCTCTTAACCTGTGTGTGGACCTTTTCTCTGTCTGTCCAGTATGTTGACCCTGATTGAATGTGTTTCTGGTCCAGTGAGGATGCCCACTAAGTGGGGTCTGGTGATGGACCGGCTGGTAGTGCTCTTCAGCACTTTCTTGGAGACCCTGACCCAGGTGCAGGTGTTTCTCTGGAGGCTTCTGGAAATGCACATCCTGAAGACGGTGGCCTTCTTTATTGTGTGGGTGGCACTGGGAGAGGTGAGATCCTTGGAAGGTCAATGGTTTATAACCTCAAGGGCATTATCATCAAAGATCACAATGGCTATTTAATGATATTTAATCAGGCTGTGTCTTTACGGGTGGACTAACCCGGAAATGATCTAAGATGCGAATGTGAGTCAATATCACAAAGGAAAGAGTGCTCATGGTGTGCAGATATCGGTTCTGATTGTCAGCCTATCATAGCAGTACATGTAAATCTTATTGATCTTGGGGCTTTCCTTTATGTCAAGCATATCTCTGTGTTGCTGTCTGTACCCTATTCTGTGTCTAGATTCTCTCTCCTCTCTCACACACATTTTACCTGACAGTTAAATTCAATTCAGCTTGCTTTATTGGCATGATAATGGAGCATATTGCCAAATTATAGTCATAAATGCCTTTATTTATCATTATATTCAGTTGTACACATGTTTACATGGATTTACAAATGTTTCTTTAATCCCGTATTTATTAGTTATTATTCTTCCCTTCCACCATACCCCCCCCCTCCCTAAAAAAAAAAGAGCCGTCAAAAAAGGGGTTAGGTACAACCTTAAAAAACTAAATCCCTCATATCAACCAAGCTTAATGTAAGGAGGATCTGCTGTTGTATAAACTCATAATCTCAGCAAACATTACACCTGTGCACACCATTTTCTGTGCTCTCAGCCGTCTGCGATGAATTTGGTGCTGGTGGTGTTGTGGTCCTTCTCCACGCCTTACTCCCGTTTCCGCCACATGACTTCCTGTCTGTCCACCATCTGGGTCTGCATCATCATAGTCTGTAAAATGCTTTATCAGCTCAGCGTCATCAACCCCATTCAGTACTCCAGAAACTGCACTGTGGTGAGTACCATTCACAAACATATATAACTCATGCACAGTGAAATCTACTGTTAGGCCCAATTCATGAAATATATTTTATCAGTCTAAAGATCCTCTGTACTGTAACTTTACTCTATTTGAGTTGATTTTTATACTGAGTACTTTTCTGTCTACTGTAAACCAGGATGGGGCAAATCGCAAGGGTGTGACAATTTGCAATAAAATGAGAAATACACAGGAAATTAGAGTTGACAGGCAAAGCTACTGGGAACTTATTAAAGCTCATTGCACAGGTGTGAGGACAAAAAAAAAAGTTTAAAGAAATAAATTCAGCTCTGCTGAGCCCACCTAATACAGCCAGCAGTCCCGCTCTACAAAGCTGGACAGCAAAGCTGAAAGGGCGAGGCAATAGAACACAGGTCAAAGACCAGAAACACAGGTCAAAACACTCATCAGAAAAACAGATCACTCATAAAGCAATCCAACAATACACAGCCCTGTCTGTCTCTCAGCTACACAAAGCACTCCTAACTCTCCACACCAAAGGCCTGTATGGGCTCTTTCTATCTACGCCCAATCAGCAGGGAATGGCCATCAGGTGTGCTCAACGAGGGAACGTGGCCATTAATTGGAACGTGTGGAGACTAACCGTGTGGAAAGTGTCTGGCTTCCAGCACCATTCCACAGTAGACACTGTGCCAGAAGACATGCAGACACATGAGCTCTCACACACACATGCACACACACACACACACACACACACACACACACACACACACACACACACACACACACACACACACACACACACACACACACACACACACACACACACACACACACACACACACAAAGACACACACACACACACACACACACACACAAATACACACACACACACACAGATATCACAAGTCTCAAAGCACAAATCACACGTCACTCACAGTCACTCATACTTACTGTACACATATTCACACATTTGCATATTGTATGTACACATAGACACATATTCTCACTGTTTAAGTTAGCACTCATGACACACACTATTTAGTTTACATCTGCTGTAGAACTAACATATTCAGTCTAAATGGTAAAGGATGTGATTACATATTTAGTCCTGCAGCCAGTGGCAGTCATCTGCCTTAATGGAGTTGTGATTACACTGTCATTATGAATGAGGAATATAATTTTATATTGTGTAGACAGTAGTGTAGGATATGAAGTACCTCAACATGGACATGGATTTGCACATACTGTAGGTCTGAAGGCCAATAGTTACCAACAAACACCTTCTGTTTCTTCTCTCTCTTCTCGTGCGTAGCCTCTTACCAATGAGACCAATCTGCAGGGGAATGAGCTCCTCAACTCTACCCTGTACAGAGAGCCGGTGGACCCAGCCAACTGGTTTGGCTTCAGAAAGGATGCCACAGCACTGGGGTACAGTAAGGTATATTCCAGTGGCCAGGTCTGGACCCCTGGTTCATCTTGTCCTCACAGAACTGTATAGCAGCTCAAGATACATTCAGCCACTTTTAAAATTGAGCAAAAACGTTTTTTGTTTTTTTCAAAAGAGCTGGCATAATTATTTTGACTGTTGCTGTCATTGTGATGCTGGTGTGTCAACAGTCTTCTTAAAATGCCTGTATGTATGTAGTTGTTACTGTGGGAAAAGAGTGTTGTTCTGTAGCTGTGAGGGTTATTAACAGTGTTATTAACAGTGTTTAGTGTTATTAAGTGTCACTTTAGTGTTATTGTTCAAGGGTTGGTTTGTTAGTCAGGGTGGTGATTTGAGTGGGTATGTTGTGGGGACTTTAACATGGTGTTTAAAGTGATGCAGTGTCATTGTGACTCCTCTTCAGAACCACCTCCTGGCGCTGATGCTGCTGGTGTTTGAAGCCACAGTGTACCGCCACCAGGTTCACCACTACAAACAGCACCAGTGTTCCCCTCCTCCCATCCCAGCCATCTTCCCCAGTGCCTGCAGAGATAACCTGGACCAAGGCCTTCTGGGATGCATCAAATACCTAGTGAACTACTTCTTCTACAAGTTTGGCCTGGAGGTAGACGATGACAGTGCTCATCACTCAAGACACTTATTTATTATTTTGTGTAATATTTCTTCCCTCAGATGATAATATTTATGGTTTTCTTCCCGCTTTCAGATCTGCTTCCTGATGACAGTGAACGTGATTGGCCAGCGGATGAACTTCCTGGTCATCATCCATGGCTGTTGGCTGGTGGTGATCCTGACTCGGAGACGCCGGGCTGAAATAGCCAAGATTTGGCCGAAATACTGCCTATTCCTGGTCTTCTTCGTGATCTACCAGTACATCCTGTGTGTGGGAATCCCCCCTGCCCTCTGTATAGGTGACCGATGAGTTTAACCAAATGCTACGCCGTTTCATCTCAGAACCAGCTTTGTGCAGAAAACGACTTGGCAGCACAGACAAGAGCTGAGGGAAAATACATGTGATGCCAGTGAAGAAGTGCTATATGTGCTGCGTCACTCCTTGAGCCCACCTATGATGAGTAGCATTTTACAGTAGCATTGCCTCTGTCACATGCTATTATCCTCATTGTAGTTAAACTAGTTTGAACATTACATTACATTACAATTATTTGGCAGCGCTTTTATCCAAAGCGACGTACAATAAGTGCATATTGAAGGTCATTGACACAAATCCAACAAAGCACAACTTTCTCACAACGTAGGAGCTATCGCTAGGAATCAACATAGAATACAGTCGGCTATACATTCTTAACTATAAAATAGCAAAAAACATAAATAGAAAAGCAAAAAGGAAGCTGACCAGACATGCTGTGAAATGCATTGTTAGTCAGGAATCCTCTTGGCTGATGTATGTGTAACGTCACGTGTCGTACTCATGTAGATTACCCTTGGCGCTGGAACACCCCTGTTACTATCAATTCAGCCTTCATCAAGTGGATCTACCTGCCAGACTTCTACACCCTCCCAAACTCCAAAAACCTTATAGGTGAGTCTGTGGGCCTTGTTCTGATGAACGGGAGGCGAAAATGGCATTGACTATGGGTTTTGTTGCCATGGTCACTGTATTGGGAGAAAGGAGATGTTAATGGGAGGTTTATGTGCTTTGCGCAGCGGACTTCCTGCTGCTGATGTGCGCCTCACAGCAGTGGAAGGTCTTTGAAGATGAGAAGATTGAGGAGTGGATGGTGCTGGCTGGAGAGAACAAGGATGATCCAAACCCCATGGATGGTAGACCTTTCAACCCTGCACCCAACTTCATCAACTGCAGGTATGCCAGTATGCTGTTTCTATTCACAATGTCACCAGCTGCTTTAAAGCCTATATGTCTTCATGAAACATAATCAACTGCAGGTATGCTAGGATGTCTTTATACAACATAATAAACTATAGGTATGCTAGTATGTTTTTATACATGTTTGAACACAAAAAAGGGGTTCCTTGGGAAAAATTAGGTTGTGCAGAAAAATTAGGACTGGAAAACCACGGTTCATCTTAAATACATACAGCTGTAGCAGCTTGAACCTGAAAAGGGCTTAAATATAAAACAAAAAAATCTGAAGGCACTCTTTCTGTGGAAAAGTAAAAAAAAAAAAAAAAAAAACGTAGGTTGGGTAACCTACCCATCAAATGTAGGTTAGTCATGGAAACAAGGAGCTTTAATCAGTATACAAACTGTGCTTGGTAGAAGTGAGAGAACTGAGAAAAGGGGGTAGTTCATTGTGACCTCAGTGTGGCACATTTTCAGCCTCTCTCAACAAACCCCCCCACCCCCTGCCACCCATCTCCCAACCTTCACAGGTGTTACTTAGACATGGCCAAGGTGCTGGTCTTCCGCTACATGTTCTGGCTGGTGTTGTCGGTGGTGTTTGTGACGGGAGCCACACGGATAAGCATCTTCGGCCTGGGCTACCTGCTGGCATGCTTCTACTTCCTGTTGTTCGGGACCCAGATGCTGACCAGACCCTCCAAGAGCAGGCTGGTGCTGTGGGACTGTCTGATCATGTACAATGTTTGCGTCATCATCTCCAAGAACGTTCTGTCTGTAAGTGTGCTACTTGATTGAGAAAATGAAAATGGCGGTTTGAGGGTGTCGTTGTAGTTCACAACTGTTAACAGGTTTAGGCTGCTCTGCTAAACTTTCTCTTTCCTGGCCATATATGTCCATCTACGCTCTTGACCAAGTTATCAGGGATTCTCTGTAGTAACCGGATGGTCAAATCTTGTGTTCCTTCCATCCTCTATACTTGCTTACTCTTGGAGGCTTTTTATGGTAACAGGTCTGAGTGGAAGATTCAAGAGGGACAAAGCTATCAATGTTAAAAATAGAGAACTGTTCTCTGGACAAGAAACTGTTGAATCTGTTGTAATTGGTGCCTGATGATTTAAGCTGACTTAGAATTTGATTTAGATTTAGATCTTTACACTCCAGAGACCAAATGCCTTATCTTGCTTGATATTTGCTGTGATATAGTAAACTCAGAGGTAATTCCATGCATCCATCATCGTGGTAATAAGATTGTGTGTCCTCTGCCCTCTCAGATCCTCGCCTGTGTGTTTGTGGAGCAGATGCAAGCTGGCTTCTGCTGGGTGATCCAGCTATTTAGCCTGGTGTGCACCGTCAAGGGTTATTATGACCGTGAGTAAATCACTGACCCCATTTACAACTGAACAGAGAGAGTGTAAGTGGCCTTATGTGTCTGTGGGCATATTTGTTTATATATTAATGTACATACTATGTAACTATGCATAAAGCATTAGAACAGTTAGGGGCTGACTGTATGAGGCTGAGGGGCTGAGTATTTGTGACTGTGACTGGGGATTGATCGTGTTTGTGCTTGTGGTCGTGTCTCGCAGCCAAGGTTGTGAGTGGTCAAGACTGTGTGCTGCCAGTGGAGGAGGCGGGGATCATATGGGACAGCATCTGTTTCTTCTTCCTCCTGCTGCAGAGGAGAGTCTTCCTCAGCTTTTACTTTCTGCACGTGACGGCTGACCTGCAGGCCTCCGCTCTCCAGGCCTCCCGGTGAGTACGAGCTCAGACCACACCATGCGTGTCACAGCAAACTCCTGAAACTGCTCTTTACAAGTGGTGTATGCACCGTGTACGCGTGTTACTGTTATACAGTATGATGTGTCTCATAGGTGTTTGATTCGCAGTCAAATTAAGGCAAGGCTAACGCTCATGCTGCTGTTTGCTGGGTTTCAGAGCTTCCTTTCACGCTTGAGCATATGTGGAATCGTTTGAGTGTGTGTATGCAGTATTCCATATGTACATGTGTATGTGTGCGTGTGTGTGTGCATGTACGTGCTTGCAGTACTGCAGTAATGAGACATTTTGTCGTTCCTGGTAGGGGATTTGAGTTGTTCAGAGCCAGCATAGTGAAGAGCATGAGGTTCCACCAGCAGGCTGAGCGGAAGTCCCTCACGCAGCTCAAGAGATCGTGAGTACCTCTGAAGACCCACTGCTCAAAAACTCTTCACACTGTCTTAGAAAAGGAGGTGCCTCCTCCCTGCAGCCACACTTATTAAGCCTCCAGAACAAGACCTCCTGTTCCAATACCTTCAGCCATTACATTTTGTCTTTCATAAGGTCAACATTAAACAGACTGCCTCTTTGGACAGTATGCAGTATGTGAACATGTAAAGTGATGTAAACAATTACCTGATATCATATGGCTTGACCTAAACTTGGAGACATAGGAGACATATGAATTATCAGTGATTGCTGTGTGACTGAGTGCAATGTAATGCTACAAGCAGCCTGTGCTGGAGAGAGCAGGGAGCAGGGAAAGGCACAGGATGGGTAAAACAGCAGAAACCACGATAACGTCTCTGTCTCTAGGATGGAACGCATTCGATCCAAGCAGCAGAAATACAAGACTGGGCGTCATGCCTCTGAGCTAAAGGAAGAGGACTCGTCAGGTATATGCACACCCTCTTTTCCATTGATTTTATAAATAAGCAAACAAATATAGACATATAAATATCAGAGATATGCTTCTTCCCAAAGGATTGTGTGATAAGTAAAATGTAGCATCCTGGAAATAACATTGTTGCTTTGTTCTCTGTGCTTACATTTTGAAGATTCAGTACAGGCAGCCAGAAACCGCAAGCCAGAATGTATAGTTTCCATGTCAGTGCTGAGATGACATGCTATATTAATCACTCTCAGACCTTAGACTTGGACGTGCATGTGCTTTATATAAGTCCCTAGAGCAGTGGTTCTGAAACTTGGTTATGGGTGCCTCCTGTGTATGCTGTATGTGTTTTCAGCTGTTCATTTTTCTTAATTGCACTTTTCATGATTTAATGTATTATTTACCCTCTTAAGCCAAAAATAGCTATGCATGCCATGTAGAATACTCGTTCCATGTTCACATTTTGCTTATTGTGCTATATTGCAAACAATTTCATTAAAAGAGGTAAGAAAACTGAGCAAATGAAAGGCTGAGGTGAATCAATCGGCTCCTAATTGGTGAAAGTGTGGACACATGGTCACGAAAACGAACCATTTGGTTGATAATGAACAATTAAAAGACAACGCAAATTGATAATGAGCCAAACCTGCATTGTTTTAATAAGATTAAAACAAAATTATGAAAATAACTTAAACACATGTGTTCAACGACCTAATTATGAGTATATTGATTCACCTCCGTCTTTAATTTGATCAGTTATAACATTTTGTTTATTTTTTTTATGTAATTGTTTGCAATATAGCACAATAAGCACAACATGAATATGGGATGTTTATTCTGAATGTATAGCTATTTTCTGACATAATTTGGTTTAAGAGGGTAAATAATCCATCAAAACGGTGCAATTAAGAAAAATTAACAGCTTGTTAAAATTCTCTGATCGCAATTGTGGTTGGAACGAAAACCAGTATACACAGGGGGCACCCAGGCCCGAGTTTGAGAACTACTGCCCAACAACATAAAACAAATACACATATCAGAAAGCAAATCTGTGGACTCTTCAGTTTATCATATCACTAAATATAATATACCACACCCATGAAAATATCAAGACTGTCCTACATTCCCCTTGATAGACGCATATGTCTCACGCACACACACACACACACACACACACACACACACACACACACACACACACACACACACACACAGTATAAGCTGTAAAGTAGAGGGTTATTATGATGGCCTCTTAGATTAAAATCCAGAAAGCCACCTCCAGGCCGTAGTCCCATCCCAGCAGGCTACGATGCAGTACTGTGTGAAAAGCAAGGCCTTTGTTCTGTGGAACTAAAATCTTTTTCTGCCCCCTAACAGAAGACGAGGAAAACGGACAGACGTCCAAGCAGGACAAGAACTGGTGGCGTCCTTGGGATGACCATGCCACAGGTATATCTGTCAAAACATAATCCTGTATCCTCTAATACAGTGGTGAGCATTTTGTTCCTGGAGGGCCAGTCTATGCAGGTTTTTGCTTCCGCCTATTCCCCTGGTTTGTAGCATCCTGGAAATAACATTGTTGCCTTGTTCTCTGCACTTACCTTTTGAAGATTCAGTACAGGCAGCCAGAGACGGCAAGCCAGAATGGATAGTTTCCACATCAGGGCTGAGATTACGTACTATTTTAATCACTTTCTGACCTTAGACTTGGACATGTACAGTATGTGCTTTATAATATAGGTCCCTTATATTAGACACATATTAGACACTTCTGTCTCACGCACGCACACACAATTAACTAATTAGCTGTAAACACCAATGATGGTTTACCCACAGATCATTAGACAACAGTCAAATATTTCAAATAAACAAACAAACAGTCTTTGTCCTTCCTGAGCTTATCAGGAAATGCAGCGAGTGTCAGACCATATATAAAAGATAGAGCTTAATTAAATAACAGCTTGACATGAAATACAGAAACAGGTACGGCCCTCCTTGACCACCCCTGCTCGAATACCTGAAGTCTTTTCCCTTGCTTGTGTGCCTTTATGTGTTTCTGTGTGTCTGGAAACATTTTGTCATCTACAAAACATGAAAACCATTGTAGTACATTCCTTGCTTAATTTGAGAACAGCTGGGGTAAATAAAATGAATCATTATATAATAGTATTTATGTTCCAGTACTTCAAATTTCAGAACCTAAAGGTTGTGCTCTCAGACATCAGAAATGAAATTATCAGAGAAAAAGAGATGGCCTTAACAGTGAACAATGCAGAACAGTTTCTGTGGAGTGATATGCTATGGGCTCTATCTGATGCCCTATATCCATTCCCAAACCACATATATTAAAACATTTAGTAAGGGGTGGGTCACAGAAAATGTATTTGCTCTGGCAGTGGGTCATGGGTTCAGAATGTTTTGGTGGTCCTGCTTTACATGATGCTGTGGGTTCTAATGAAGCCCTCACGGGCAGTTGGGTTTGTGCTGGATGAAATTATAATTAGATTACAGATCAAGACAGAACATGTTTTAAGCGGCTCTACGTGATGTACCTCTCTGTACTTCCTGATTGCTATTTTACCTTTTGGTTGTATGGGCTCCTCTCAGGTCTAACATTTATTTATGCTAGCATTTGATGTAGCCAAACTCTGCCTATCACCACTGCAGTGCTGCACTCTGGAGCGTATTACCTGTTTGAGTCTGACAGTGAGGAGGAAGAGCTGCTGGCAGAGGACCATAAGCCCCCTAAACAAAGTGCCTCTCAGGTAAGGGATCCCACCCTCACCCACAGCTTCCCCAGAACAGAAGTCCAAGATTCATGGTCAAAGTTCATGACCATTAACTATCTTCAATATGTGTCAGTCAACCAAAAGCTTGACGTTTCTCACTCAGTTACATTTCCTCACGTATTAAGGCATGTTTCAGATACACTTCATGTTGCTGTTGTATTGGCAGGCTACTATATTAATGTATGCTCTGATGTGATGTGGCCCAGGGCCTATTTTGCCATCCCATTTTGCAGTAGCGACTGAATACTGCACATTTTATGATTGCTAACACTGTCTGAATCATCTGTGATGCTCTGCCCGTAGCTGGCGTACCAGGCCTGGGTGACCAACATCAAATCGGCCCTGAGGGATCGTCAACAGCGGCAGAGAGAGCTGCACAGACTGAGGAGAGAACGGGAGAGGGAGACCAGCTCCCAGATATCAGGTCAGACAGACAAACGCAGACAGACCATGTACTAAGCCTACCTTAAATGTGCTCTACAGCTTGTGCTGGTTTTCTAGAGTAAGTTAATCAAGAACAAAACTTCTGATATGACTTTGTTTTTGTCTTTGCGACAGATGATGGAGAAGAAGAGGAGGGCACTGTGCAGGAAGAGGAGGAGCCATGTGAGGAAGTGAGATCAGGTATCAGCCAATGCTTAGCTGCTTAGCGTGTTTCTGGGCAGGGCTGGAGTAAATCGTGTGTTTGAATGGGGAGAGCTTAATTAATTTTGGTGTATGTAATAACAATGATAAGTCATAATATTCCTGATGTTCCCCTCTCTCAGGGAGGAGTGAAATCGTGCAGAGGATTCTGGATATCCTGAAATTCCTCTGGGTGCTCTTCCAGGCCATGGTGGATGGTGTGACTCAGTGGCTCAACTTGCTGACCAAGCAGTATGTGGACACCTCGACCGTGCTGTGTAACCAGCGATACTTCATCACCCACAACCTCAGCCAGGTGACTGACCGGGCCTTGTTGGACGCCCTTCACGGCTGATAGACAGCAGTGAGAGCTCTAACTGGACTGTGCTCTGTTCCAGGAGGACCACATGTCCCAGGGCAGTGAGACCCCCATCACGGAGACCTGCCTGGATGAGATGGACACTGATAACATGAAGAGCAGCAGCATGGCCAGGTGGGTTCTGCTATGAGAGCACAGACTGTGACCAGCACATTTGTAAAAGGCATTGCGCCAAGTCGTATTTAACTGACACCATGTGACACGATGTCATCCTACATTTATCAGGCCATGTGAAACCCATATGTGTTCCTCCGGTTGTTCTTCTGCAGTGGAATTGAACAGGAGGAGGTGACGGACACTGAGCGCACCACTCCTCAGACCGCTGAATACAGCAGCACCACCCTCTGTTCAGAGCCCGCCCTGGAGCCGGAGCCGGAACCAGAACCTCGGAACAGTCAGCGCTCGCGACACACCAGGACCGCCAGCGAGATCCTCGCCGACAGGTAACCACGGCGTCAGGTCAAAGAATTAACCTGAGCTTTCCGCTCTCAGCTTTGTTAATGTAAATGCTCCGCCGTGATCGCCTCTCCCGTAACCTCATCTTTCAGCCAATTTTTTGTGGACGAGCTGATCCAGAGCCAGCAGTTCTACACCTCCCAGAACCGGGGCCTAAAGCTGCTCTTTGCTCTCTACAACCTGTTGGCGGCGCACTCAGAGCTGGTGTGCTATTTAATCATCGTCCTCAATAATGTGGTGACTGCCTCCGCCATCTCCCTAGTCCTGCCCATCCTCGTCTTCCTGTGGGCCATGCTGGCTGTGCCACGGCCCTCCAAAAAGTTTTGGATGACCGCTATTGTCTACACCGAGGTGGGATACTGCCAAGCCCTGGTATAACTTAAACTCAGATAGACTGAAATAGTATTTTAGTATGACATGAAATATAGAAGAAAACTGGATTCACCAGTACAGTCAACACAGAGAATCACACTATTACTTATTTTAACCACAGATGATACTATGTAGTGGTTGTAAAGGAGCTAGGATTTTATTTTTTTTTGATGCTGCTGAATTCTGAGTGTTGCTTGCGTTGAGTGAATGTAGGCAGAAGTTTAAACACATTTTTTTTAACTTACTATGTAATCTAGCTATATACATATATAGCTAATATTTAGAAATGTACACAATACATTATCTTTGCTGCTGCATATTTGAATGCGCAACTTATCAAGGAGAAGCTAAGCCTTATATATGTCCTCTAATGGGGTATGCCTGATGGAAACAGATTAACCAGGATGAAGCATTGAAATGAAGCTCCTTCTTGGTTGTTAAAATGAGCCGTGGCTTGAATATCCTATTCTCTCAGGATCCTAGTTGCTACATATCATGGCTATGAATCAAGAATGCAGATTTTAATTATTGAAAAGATTTCTCAGAAAGTAGAAGGGGCTGAATGCTGCTCTTAAAATTAATTGGTCGGTGATACTTTTTTTTCTTTCTTTGTCCTGGTTGCTCTCAGGTAATGGTTGTGGTGAAGTACATGTTCCAGTTTGGCTTCTTCCCCTGGAACAGTGTGTATGAGACCAGATTGAACGAGGACAAGCCTTTTTTCCCCCCTCGTATCCTGGGCCTAGAGAAGACCGACAACTACATCCGCTATGACCTGCTGCAGCTCTTGGCCCTGTTCTTTCACCGCTCCCTGCTTCAGGTACCCTCCATTGGCACGCAGGCGTTTGATTTAAGCACTTCTTATTGATATACATATAAGTGTATGGCTACTGTATATCCTCTCTCTAATGAACTTAATAAAGACTGGTCTTCAGGATATCTATCACTTAGTTTGCGGTGGCATGCATGCTTAAATACACCTGTGTCTGTTGTTTGTGTTAAGTGTGCTTGAGTAACTCTGTGTCCATGTCTGTCCTATGTAGCGATATGGTCTATGGGACCAGGAGGGCCCCCTGGAGGAGGCGAAGAGCCAACCAACACTTGGGGATGTTGAGGGGGAGGAGCCACATCTCAGCTCGAGTCCCAGCCTCAGTGAACTGGCGGATGTCAGTCCAATCCCAGATGAGAAGCTGGAATACGACGAGTGCCAAAGTCCGCCCCCCACGCCGGAGACCGCCAGCCTTACAGAGAAGGGGGAGAAGGAGGGGAGCGGCGTCCTGCGTTTCCGAAAAAAGAAGCCGCAGAATAAAGGTATGGAGAGGCGCAGCAAAAGGGTACAGGACTCGCAGAGCCAAGTCCCAAATTTGTAAACTCAAAAAAACATTCTCACTGATCTTTTCTGTCCGCGCTGCTACAGACACCAAAGCCGCAAAAGAATCGAGGAAGAAGCTGAGGCAGAAACGCAGAGAGGAAGTCAAGAAGAAGATGAAGGCAGCCGGGGAGAAAGTCAAACTCCTGTTCATCTCTCTGTGAGTTTGGAGACACTGGGGTCTCTGCAAACAACCGTTAATCATGAGGGAAATGAATCCTTGATTTCTCTGGGTGGGAGATTACTGATTAATGCAGGGAACTATGCAGATCGCTGTAATTAATCAAGGTATTTTTTATTATGTTAGATTACCATATCCTTTAAAAATGAGCATGTACGGGAGAGTTGATTATAAAGGATGTAACGGCAGTAGCAGTGCTCATCCAGAAGCCTACAGGCACTCGCTCCTCAGAGCAAAGGAAAGACACAAGAAGTGCATTTCATATGAACAGCTTTATTTTTATTTTATTTTATTTTTTAACCTTAAATTGACCAGGTATTAGCTTTTGATGAAAGGTTGCTCCAAATGAAATGGAGGATCTTTGTGATTCTGGACTGCCATATCTTTCAGTGCACGTAGCGTCTACACTCCAGTCTACGGATTCTTCCATGACATCCTGCATGCTGAGTATCGCGCAACAACCGATGTCTACGCCCTTATGTTCCTCACAGATGTGGTGGACTTCATCATCGTCGTCTTTGGGTTCTGGGCCTTTGGGGTGAGATATGTCTAAGGCTGGCCCTTCCACTGTCCTTTTGAGACCTAGAAGTGTTCTGCACGGCCTCAGTCATATCTACAACTTTTTAGCCAGACTGTCCTGATAGCATCGTCAGATTGAGTTCTTCATGAGCTCTTAGGATACTATTTCTTTTTATTTAAATTCTATAGTAAATTTTTATTATACTCATAAATTAGTTTTCTATGTTCTCAATAAGCTCTTTTTTTTTGTAAGGCCAAGAACATACGGCACAAGTCGGCCCCCACCTGAGGGTGGTATTATAGCTGTGCTCCTCACCTGTGTATCACATCACCATTGTCCTTTTAGTGTACAGTTGTGAGAGGTCTCCTCTGCCACTCAGAAACACTCGGCAGCTGCAGACATCGCCTCCACGCTGTCGGAGGACCAGGTGCCAGAGGCCTTCCTGGTGATGCTGCTCATCCAGTTCAGCACCATGATCATCGACCGCGCCCTCTACCTGCGCAAGACTGTCCTGGGCAAGCTCATCTTCCAGATCATTCTGGTCTTTGGTATTCATCTTTGGATGTTCTTCATCCTGCCTGCAGTCACAGAGAGGTGAGGAAGAGGAGGTGCGAAGGCTCCTACACATGCCGCCCCAAGCAGAATTAATTAGGAAGATCGTCGTAAAGCGAAACATTTTGAGTAATGTCTTGTGTTTTGTGCAGCAAGTGCATCTCATATTTTATTTGCAAAGCTTTCCAGAAGGTTAATATGGTTATATTATAGAAGTCAAACTGCAAACTGTGTTTTTATTAATGAATATTACCTTATCTGTCCCCGCAGGATGTTCAGCCAGAACTCGGTGGCCCAGATCTGGTACTTTGTCAAGTGTATCTACTTCACCCTCTCGGCCTATCAGATCCGCTGCGGCTACCCCACCCGCATCCTGGGCAACTTCCTCACAAAGAAATACAACCACATGAATCTTTTCCTGTTTCAGGGGTGAGCATTCCTTCACTCCGCTATCCACCTGGGAGACAGTAGCAAGCAACAAGATCAAAGATCAGTGAAGATCCTCTCCATGCTGATGCGTCCGAGCCTCTGTTTTCAGGTTCCGGTTGGTACCGTTCTTGGTGGAGCTTCGGGCTGTGATGGACTGGGTCTGGACTGACACCACCTTGTCTCTCTCTAACTGGATGTGTGTGGAGGACATCTATGCCAACACATTCATCATAAAGTGCAGCCGTGAGACTGAGAAGGTGCATTAGCTATCCGTCCTGCACTTTGACCTGTAATCTGTAAGGTGGCAGTGCATCTTCAGCACCTTTTGTTACACGAAAAGCGAATAGAAAAAGTTCTTTACGTGGTTTAGTTTGAACGACTAATAATTGTGGGTCAGCCGCTGTTTCTTTTTGCACAGTCAGGCTCATATTCCCATCACAGGGCAAAGCTAGAGCCAACATTGTGCATGAGCCTACAATGCTGCAGGCATCACTTGTCACTGGCACTGTTGGGACCAGTGGCGGCTGCTGAGCTGAAAATTGAGGAGGCAGAAAACTTCCTTTTAAACGGATTATTGGTCTCAATCATTTTCCTTGATTAACAAGTGTGCCAACGGTCTGAATAATAATCTGCAGGTGAAGACACAGCTTCTTTCTTCTCATCATGTTCGCGAGATTAAACGGAAAAAGTGAAACTTTACGAGAAACGCACAACCTGCGATAAAAATAATCCAACAAAAGCTGAGCTTTAAGATCGCTTAATTTCCATGAATATTCTCGGAATTTGAGTGCAGACAAAAAAGAGCACATGTATCCCCAATTATAATGTTGATTAAAATGTGCGCAATTTTGCGACGCAAATTAAAATAATTTAATTACTTGCCTAATAGCCTAATTGAGAACTGGCTACATCTGATGGCATTGAGTCATTTATTAATTAAACGCTGTAGCCTATTGTTAATCAAGGAAAATGATTGAGACCAATAATCAGTTTAAGGGGAGGTTCCTGCCTCCTCAGTTTTCAGCTCAGCAGCCGCCACTGGTTGGGATAAGATATTAGACTGGGACTCATCCATGAACTAGAACAGTGCCTTAACAGGATTAGCCACTCAACAGCCTCTGACTAAAATATTTTTGACCGTGTGTTCAGAACATCGGGGATAACGGTGAGAGTACTGTTGTGTGGCAATACCTAAATGAGTACTAACAAACCTTTCCAGTACAGCGAATTAATGGAAAATGACACCGACTAAAATGTCTATTCCGCTATGTCATTGTTTTTATTTTCATATTCAGAGATACCCCCAGCCCAAGGGACAGAAGAAGAAGAAAATAGTCAAATATGGGATGGGAGGGCTCATCATCTTCTTCCTCATTTGCATCATTTGGTTTCCACTACTCTTCATCTCATTGGTCAGATCCGTTGTGGGCGTGGTCAACCATCCGGTCGATGTAACAGTCACTGTTAAGCTGGGAGGTTATGAGGTAATTAATGAGGGTTATTTTGTCATTGTTATTATTGCCAGGGTGAAGATCGAGCTTTTCAATTCATATGGCTTTAGATGACTTTGTTGAGTTGCAGCATTTCTTTCTCTTTAGAATATCACTCCTTTAAAAATTAAGAATGATTAGTTTATGTACACTCGCTTGATATCACTTGTTTGTTTTTTAACCACATATTTATGGATTTTTGTTTCTTGTCCATCATATTCTGTCGGAAATGTTCCTCATTGTACAAATATATTTTGTTAAAACATAGAGGACCTGAGTTACTAAGACTTTAGCACATGCAAAACCAATAACATGACCAATCATTGATTGTGTTATTAGTTTTGTGTTAAAGGCTGTAGTAAATTAGGACCAGAGTTCTTGAAGATGCTAAAGTATGAAGAACTCAAAACCTCAAGAATGGTTGTTATATTCTGTTGAATTACAGCATGTAAGAAAAAGCGCCAAATTGTGTTGCAGTATGTATACGCCTCAGAGCTAGATGTATCCATGTATAATGAGAGGCTTTCCTTGCCAGACCAGTAACTCACACTTTCTTTTCTCCACTCCACAGCCCTTGTTTACCATGAGTGTGCAGCAGCAGTCTATTCAACCTTTCACTGAGCAGAAATACAACACTCTGACTGCCCAGTTTGGAAGTAATGCTGTGAGTACAGGCATCTTTCCTGAGCTCAGTCCTTTTGCTGCTGTCACCTGGACCTCGAGTTAGATCTGGAGTTAGTATAAAGTCCAATGAAACATGAAATTTTCTTTCCTGCACAAGTCAACAGCCAACGCAATACCACGACACAGTTACCAGTTCAACAGACAATATCCTGATGACCCAGTGAAAATATTTTCAAGAATAGAATTTATTTTATTTTTCTTGAGTGTCCCTTTTAGTGTAAGTTTCAGCATATAATGGTTCTTCGGATTAAGACCAGAGACTCACGTCCTCTACAGGGAACAAACATGAATTCCTGGGTCTTAGGAGGATATATTACATAGTAGATAATAATGACAGTATTCAGTTTAAATGGCAATCATAAAAAGTTTGAGTAGACTGAAATAAGATGTTTTAAATAAATGTAGTCCAAGCAGCATTACTCCAACTTTTAATAAAAAATGCATTGTGCAGCTTGAAGACAGGATAAAGCACATCTTTATTTTGTCTTTGGTGGGATCCTTCTGAAGAATGTAAGGGGTGGCTTTCCTCTGAATGGATTATTTAAAGAAACTTCCACATGTAAGCCTGACAGAAACCCTGCTTGCTTGTGTAATGGAGGCTCCCCAGTCAAGTGTCCCCGGGGATGAGAGGGCCTGAAAGCATGTAGCAGCACTAAAGTACTAGTGGGGCTGCTGAGGCTCTGCGCCCCAGTGTGGAAACGCTTCGTAGTCCTGTGGCATATCTTAACCGTACCAGAGCCATACCAGCCCCACGGGGTGGCGCGTAAATGGTCACAGTGTTACCCAAGAGTGGGGAGGGGGTTCCACTATTTACGCCACTGTTACATTCATAGATTAAATGTTTTTCACACGTTATGGGTCCCTGGAGTTGCCGTTTTCTTTCCGTCTGTTCAGGTGGCCATGCAGTTTATCACTCTGTACAGCTATGAGGACATTGCCACGGCCAATATCGAGGGCAGCTCAGGGTCCGTGTGGCGGATCAGCCCTCCCAGCCGACAGGAAGTCATTAAGGAACTGCTGAGCAGTCCGGTGGACATGACTCTGCGCTTGTCCTGGAACTTCCAAAGGTCAGTGTGAGTGAGAGATGTGTGAGATCATTTGAGTGCGCATCTGCTACTAGAACAATCGTATTAATTTGCTTGGCAGATATCTTGACGCACGGCTGGCAGCTCTGAATCTTGTACATTCCGGAACCCATTTGTGCAGCTGGTGTCGTTTTACAACAGCAGATGAGGTTTAGGCTTGGCACGAGCAACAGCGAAGGCCAAGAATAAGCATCCATCTTTATATTATTAAGAAGCAACAATGAGGTTGTGTGTGTGTGTGTGTGTGTGTGTGTGTGTGTGTGTGTGTGTGTGTGTGTGTGTGTGTGTGTGTGTGGGACGTATGCAAAGTCGCTAACACGTGTGTTTCTGTCCTTAGGGATTTGGGGAAGGGTGGCACAGTGGAACACGCTTTTGACAAGCACTCCGTAAATCTGGAGCCCGGGAACCCGGTTCGAGCGGACCTCGCCTCGCTGCTTGTGGGACTCCGCACAGAGCCAGTGTATGTAAAAGCCCTCGTGCAGATCATCACCGTTCCTGTGACATTTGGTTTCCACTGAATTTAATGCTCTGTGTGCCCTGTTCTGCAGGCGTGTGCCACACATGTTCCCAAACTTCATCCGGGCTCCAAACGGAGCGGAGGCCAAACCTGTCAGTCAGCTGTATGAAGGTGAGAGACCAAGGCAGCCATTTCCTTCATTCACTAGAGTGTATTTACCCGGGAAGCATCTTACTACAAACCCCAGTAATATGACACAGACAGCTGACACAATAAAACAGTATCCCAGTGGGTAGAAACGTAACATTACATCATTTACTTAGTAGCCATCTACTGTGTATCATTGTGTTGCAGGATGATTTGTATTTCTGAAATCACTGGATCTGCATCTTTGGTCAGAAAAGTGACCCATACAGCATGAAGCTTAGGGGAGAGGATGATAGAATGAATACGTCCTGTGCGTTGTACTGGGTATGTGAGCTGCGGACAGGGTGTGTTGTACTGGGTGCTTAGGCTCTTTCTCCTTCACTCTGTGCAGGTGATGAGGAAGGCTATCAGGACGTGACTCTGGCGCTGAAGAAGGATCGCTCGATGAACGGCAGCGGGATCGTGGAGTGGTGGGACATCAGCATTGCTGACTGTGGCCCGTCTCCGGGGGGCTGTGGGGTCTTGCCCATGGTCATTTTCAATGACAAAGTCAGCCCCCCCAGCCTGGGTTTCTTGGCAGGATACGGGTATGAAGTACAGCTCAGTCTACTTTAATGTGACGCATCTTTCATTTTACTCACCCGATGGCTTTCTTCAGACTGAAGAAAAAATACAGTCTGCATGTCAGTTTTTTGTTATTTACAAACCTAAGCTACACTTTTAAGGTACGATTTGCCTTTTCCTCAAGTGTAATTGTGTGTGGATGCTACTGATGCTGGTATTGCACAACGTCTACCAGTCCTGGAGTGTGAACCTTCACACTGGCCTCTCTGTCCGCAGGATAATGGGCCTGTACCTCTCGGTAGTCCTGGTGATCGGGAAGTTTGTGCGCGGCTTCTTCAGCGAGATCTCGCACTCCATCATGTTCGAGGAGCTGCCGTGCGTGGACCGCATCCTCAAGCTGTGCCAGGACATCTTCCTGGTGCGGGAGACCGGAGAGCTGGAGCTGGAGGAGGAGCTCTACTCCAAGGTCATTTTCCTCTACCGATCCCCGGAGACCATGATCAAGTGGACCAGGGAGAAGGACTAGGCCGCCCACGTTCAGGCTCCCCCCCCCACCCCACCTCCCTCGAGTCATGCGCCACGATACAAACCTCCTCCTGTTGGCGCCTGGCTCCAGTGGCTCCTCCTCCCTCCTGTGAGCTGGCACTCGTTGGCAGGATAAGCTGAGAGCCAGAGGAGAAGGATGTTTATGCACAAAATACTGTCCTGAGCCACAGCGCCGGGCTGATCTGCCATGAATCACAGGCTCAGGTCACACGGCTGATTTCTGCAAGCAAGGGCCTGGCCAGTTACCATAACGACAGCATGCTGTGTGTGTGTGTGTGTCTCTGTCAGTGCAAACTTTGTTTCTTCCTGGCTGAAGTTTGCCTTGAAGACCTGGGAGGAGTTCTACATCTTCAAAGCAATGACTTGTGGACGCACTAGGTTGTGCAACTTGACAGAAGAAGGATCAAATTGTTCCTTTCTCTCAACTGACACTCAAATGAAACAAATATCTAAAGGTTTTAAGTGAGAGACAGTCTGAAAAGAGAATCAGGCAGTTTGCCATCTGAAAACTACCAGAATGTCTGAAGTTTAACTTTTGATAATCACATACATCCAGTAAGACATAATGAAAGCAAATTGTGTTGCTTCAATATGGCTTATTGACAAAATGCAAAAGCTTTAATATGGAAAATCTGTTTAGTTTTATGTAATTGATTGAATGGTAAAGTACAACAACAGTTTTGTTTCACGTAAAGAAATTGTGATGATGCTGACCTATCACATATCCAAAATCTTGCTGTTAAACTGTGGACGGGCACTACACTAGAATATGAAGGGTCATTCAACACAGGATCTCTGGAAAGTCATATGCTGGAATAGTTTTATAAATGCCATTACACTCTGGAAACGTGTTTATATGAATAAGTGCACAGCGCCACAGTCGTGGTGCCAAACTTTGACTAACTTAATCTTTCTAGGTTATTTTTCCAAATTGTTGCAATACTGTTGGCTAAGCAATTACCAATGTACACATGCAAGAACACACACACGCACGCGCACGCACGCACACACACAGCAAAATTCTCAGCAATAAATCAATGAGTCTGAAATGAGTCTAGTAGGGACCAAATATATTCTCTATCTAGTTGATTTTAGACTGAACCCTTTGCTGTGTGCAAACAGATTAAAAGTAAACTTTAATACATCTATACATTTATATATTTTTTACATTGCTCTTGAGACACAAATGTAGCCTTGATGGACTAATTACAATCACGCGTGCTAGGATTTACTTTTCACATTAAAATGCAATTCACATCAATCAGTGTCAATATTGTGCATCACCACATTAATAAATTACCATTTGCATTTCTGACCAGTGTTCTTTTTGTAGCACAGTGTTGTGTCTATCTATCAATGTTCACATCAGGGAATTATATTCCCTAATCAAAACAGACTGCTCTAATCAAAACAAACTACTTATTCAACCTGCTCTCAATCACTGCAAAGGAAAGTACTGCTGAATAGGCACTCTTCTTATGTTCATCTGTTCACCACACCTGTGACCTCCCAAGCAAATACTTTAATCACCAAGGTCTCCAAACATCTCCCTCCTCTTCACGAACATGCAGACCATGGGTGCCCAAATACACATTTCTGTCCAGAGAAACACGACAGACACAATATTCAGGGATATAGGACTGCACATTACGATAAAACAGAAGGCGATTGATGTGGGCTGAATGGTCTGTTCTCACCATTGAATATTATTGTATTCTAATTGGATTTTGTTGATAAAACATTTGGACAAAGTAGTCATGAACAGCCCGTAATAGACCTGAAATCTGATATCTCACTTAGTTCCAAATGTTAAATCGGGGGAATGTTTCAATTAAACTTTAGGCACAATGAAGGGCTTTTGAAAATAGCAAGTGGTTTATTCTGTTTATTCTATACCAATAGTGGAAAAAAATTAATAAAAGGCTTCCTGTGCAACATGTAACATTTGTAACAAAAACAGTTAATAAGGCAGTCATTATGTAGTTAAGCTTCACGCTGTTCAGACACAATGTAGTGAGGTAAGTGGCCAGCAGCATGCTGTGCACTACATGCACAGTGATATATAGCTGGTTATGCTGTAATTGTTTCCTATTCTCACTTCTTTCATGTCAAAGCCTGTGAAAGCCACAGCTTGTGTTTCATTTGTTCTAACATAACATATGATTCAGGGTGCACAAATGGCCTGGTTGGTGATAAGTTTCATTAAGTGGCTGTTAAATGAGTTCCTTGTCAAATAAAAGAAATGAAGGCTGCTTTCTTTTAGCTTGACATTTCTCTGTAGCAATAGCACAGCTAGGCCTTTCGAATCAGCAGTGATCAGCGTCTGACCTCTTATTGCCACCTACTGTGACAATGTGACTATCCAGGACAATCACCTCATTCAGTGAGAAGGTAAAACTTGTTCTCTTACTCCCTTTTTGTCTTGCTTAAGGACTGTAGCAGTTGGAACATTCCGGCCTGTGAGATATTGATATCTGGCACACAGTTACTCAGTCATCCCCTGTCATATGGAAGATACGAACAATGTTGGATAGGAAAGAACACATACTTTTATATAACCTGTAAAAATAAATTTAATAATAATCATTATAATAATAATAATAATAATAATAAATAATAATATTCATAAAAACGTTAAGCCTACGTTAATGTTAAGCCTACAAAGCAATGATGTAAACTACAAAGAAGAGTAAGAAATAGCTTACACTAACACCAGGCAGTTTGTACAAAACAGAGTGCTCCCATTCATCACACTAATTATCATAGCCAGGCATACTACCTGCAATGCTGGATCTCTAAGGGTTACGTTGAGAAAGGGGGAATATATGGTCTTGTGGTTGGGGAAGTTTCATGGATTCAAATCCCTGTTGGAACACAGATTTACAGCGTAGCACATTAACACAGTGTTCTGGTACAAATCCAACTAGAAAAATGGTAACAAAAAGTTTAAGATGTAAAACAGCAAGCATTTGCAGGTCACTTGAGAGATGGACATCATTACATTACATTACATTACAGGCATTTAGCAGACGCTCTTATCCAGAGCGACTGACACAACTTTTTAGCATTTTTTTTTTTACATATTATCCATTTATACAGCTGGATATATACTGAAGCAATTCAGGTTAAGTATAATGCATAGTTTATTAAAATGCTGTTTGTATCTTTCTTTCCTGAACAGCCGTTGTTGTGGACACGTAGTCATGCACCAGCTTGTTGGCAATGGAGAATAAAGAGTTCCATACTTCTGGAAAAGCTCCACCCTCACTCCATAGGGTAGTGTGTCAGCACACATCATGGCTTAAAAGGCTGACTTCACCAAGCAAACACTGACCAGAATGACCTCACAAAATAAACTTTCTGTGCATGGGCTCCATTTCAGGCCCAAAGAATACACCATTTCCTACATGCCAGGCAACAAACTGTGTTGTATAAATAATCAATGGCAGCATGCAGTGAACAGCCATTGCTAGGAGGTGGTGATGCTATGTTGCTTTCCGACATTAAGGGGGACTTGTTTCTACCAGGCCAAACTCTCATGACCATAGCTCTGCGCAAGCCAGGATGAAAAACTGACAGAGATTGATACGGTCTGATCCTCTCCAGAGGCAGGCAGCACAAATAGTGTGTTCCGTTAAAGAATGAGAAGAATTAAAATGCCTAAATTGATGTGTCCCGCATTAGCACCAACAGACTACAGAGCTGAAGTTCCTCCCCTCTACCCGCCTATGCCAAGAGCCTTTCATAAAGGACACCATTTAGTTGGTTCCAGTCCCACTGCAGTACTCCACTTCATCCTTTTCCTCAGAATAAAGATCAAAGAGAACATCTAATCTGTGTCAAGTGAAATTGGTTGAGTCACCCAGATGGAAAAATCCCCTTTGAACACACTAGAATCCTGTCAGTCATGTAGCCTACGTTTTAAAATATATTCGTCTTCGGCTAAAATATCTACAAACCAGACTCACACATGGGTCTTCAAAATTACTGAAAAAAAGGTTTTAAAATGCAAGGTTAATACCGAGACCCATAACACGTGGTGTCGTCACCGTTAACCAAGAGCACCAGCACACACCAGATAGTGATTGCCACACAGCCGGTAAAAATAGCTCTGTTTTGGTTATCGCAAAGTTCATTTCTCTCGTCGTCTATTGACAAAACAACATTTAATGCTCACAAGTCTCCAAGTAAAATATAATATCTTAAAAGTTTAATGTATTGGGAGCGCCAGCTAGCGAGAACACATAGTAAATTATGACGATATTGCAACGGATCTTGGGGGATGTAGTTTAAATGCCTGCAAATTCTGTGAACGAAACACACTGTCGAACTTCAATACCCAGTGAAACATTAAGGTGAAACAGCTTTAAAGGGTTTTTGTTTTGGCTAATGTTTACTTATTTCGTGTCCGGCGTGTCTCTTCCAGCGCAACCATTTTTATCGCGGGGTTGATGCTGTGCGTTGTGTTAACCCCGTTTTATACTGTTCGTGCATCCTGCACTAATGTGCATCAGTTAGCAGCGGGCTCATTCAGATAAGTGTTATACATACAGCTACATTGCTTGTCGAGGGTGAAGTTGAGACTCATATCTACGTTCATGATGGCGATGTTCCGCAGTTTTGTGTCGGCTACCCAGCTCAGGCAGCATCACCATCAGCACCAGCTGCAGAGCGGGGCTGCCGCGGCCGCCCCCGGTGAGAGCATCGAGAGCCAGTTCTCTTGCCCCATTTGCTTGGAAGTCTACCACAAACCTGTCAGCATCGCAAGCTGCGCTCACACGTGAGTCATCTTTTCTGGTCGGATGCGTCATGGATGAGGGAAATACTTTTGTTTTGCTCAAACCGTGCAAACAGTTACTTAATTAGCTGTGCTAATAAATATAGTAATACAAATGGGAATGGAGTACCTTAGCGACACTAGCATTAAATATGTGTGGGCTTGTTTAGCCTACTTGGTTGTCAGCAAGAAAACGATTACGGGAATAATGAATAAGTCAGCAACCACGGGCTACACAGTCAGGACATCCAATAATATTTCCTATTTTGTAATATTGGTAGGTTAGGTTAATGCAACCACTGTAGTAATACCATGCATGCAGAACGATTTTCATACGAAAGACTGCTCCTTTGTCCGAGCAATGAGGTAATCTACCTGTAACTGTAAGGAGGTAACGAGTGAGCTAGTTACTGGTGAACTGGTAACAAACTGCAAGTGCAGTGCTATTGATCGTGCAAGGAATAAACAAGTCCCAGGACACTACCGTGTCTCGAGTTCATCTTCTATAATTTTGTGATAATATACATGTCTCTGCCGCGCATGAATCATAGCCTACTGTACACTGTAAAATTAGGAATTTATTTTTTGAAATTCACACAGGCGCCGACGCTTGACGGTGTGTAAGTAAAAATAGATCATTCTGCAGTTAGGCTAAATGTTAGTATCTTGTAGAAAATCTAATAAAAGTATTCTCATGAAACGGTATCAAAAGGTTTTCTAATTGTTAAGTCCAGCTGAGCAATACAAAATGTAATGGCTATTGGCTAATGTAATCAAACGGTTGGCATGTGTTGAACTCTTTTGCTCAATCACCTGTATTTTCTGGGGGTAACATTATATCTCATTTTTAAAAGGGAAAATGGGATGATAACATCTGATTGCTAAGCCTAAAACCCCTATCAGTGCTCTTCCTCTGTACTAGGCCTACATCTCAGTGAAGTATGCAAGGGCCCTTCCCTGGTGACCACACCAGCTCAATACAATAATAGCCTTGTGTTCCTGTGTTCGGAATGTTTGTATTTGTGTTTTCTGTTTCTGCGTGTAAATACTGCTGATAATGTATAGACAGTGTTGTGTTTCGTGTTGAGTGTAAATTAAATGCACTGATACGTCATCACTGGGGTTCCACAGGAAATGGGGTGTGTGTTGTGTTGGCAGAATTTCTAGTAACGCATACAGAGCACTAGTTAATCGTGGGTCAGTGGTGTTGACAATGGCTGTGGGATTTTTATGTACTGTTTGTTGTTTTGTTTGCACAAAAAGTGTTTTGTGTTATCTCAGTCTGTAATACATTTAACCCAGAGAGAAGCCCCCCCCAATCGCACTACATCTTTTATCTAGCAATCTAGCAGGGTGTTTTTTTGTTGTTGTTTTTTTTTATGCAGTGCCACTGTCAGGTACAGAAGGCAGAGGAGTTCCACTACTTCTCCATGGCAACACATCCGTTGGTGTGGCCGTGCGTCCGTGCACGTTTTCTTTTTTCATTTCCTCTTAATCTGCGAATCATCCAAATCCTAATCTCACAACATCCTCCATCTGCTTGCCCTGAGGTCCAGTAGGTCTGTCGCCGGTGCACACTGACGTCGCGTGATCCTCGCCCACGTTCGGCCTGGCGCCGGGTTCACCCTCGGCCAGAGAGTAGAGGTTTTCGCCATCGTACTCGAGAGGGAGTGTGTAAAAGCAAGCCAAGCAGAGAAAGTGCAAGCAAAGGCTTCTCTTGGCTTCCTGGCTTCTGAGAAAGGCATGGTTCAGTACCAACACTCTGTGCTGTTACTCTCTGGATCACTGCCAGTGTAGAGTTGGTATTCATTGGCTGAACCACGCTTTTCTCAGAAGCCAGTCAATGTTTTGTTTTTGTGTAATAAAAAAAATGGATGCATATTGTGATGGGCATAAATGAATCAAATCCTGCATGTTTGAACTGTCCTCCTGACCCAGAACATGCCAGAACATTAATTTGAGTGAATGCAGAAATGTCAGTACAAGCCTGATCATTTAAGATACTGAGACAAGAAAGCATCTTGTAAGTGCATAGATGCATTGTTTGTACATGCTGACCCCAAACCAACATCTGTTAAAAGGCCCTCAGGAAGAATTATAATAATGTGAGAGTTTGTGTCGCGGTGTACAATGAGATATCGTCATTTTAACTAGCGGCCGAATGACGCTTTAACACGCACTGTGTCCAGACATGAGATTTATTTTCCGTCGTTCAGCTGCCCTGTGTTACGTAATCCACGTGTGACACACTTTTCTGGGAAAGAATGGACACGCATCGGGAAGAGGGAGCAATCTTTGTCACGAAGACGAGTCCTGAACAGCGGATCAGTGTTCTTAGAGTTGTCCACACTAATCTAAACACATTTCTTCCACTTAGATTGAACCCGGGCGATGCGACCTCTGTGTGGTTTGTGTACGATTCTATTTATAGCGGACATCATCGTAATCATCTTTATTGCTTATTGTCTCCCACCTAGCTGTTGATGCTCTTCTTTGATGTCATCTGTTGTTTTTTCTTCTGAAAGACACATGAGGGAAATTGTGCTGTGAAAGGAAACTGGCCACCGCTGAATTCCATCTCACAGCCTGCCTTTTAAATGAGAGCAATATCATTAGAACGGGGGAAACAAATTTGCAGGAGAGACGGGATAGAATCAGGAAGAACCTGTATGCATCTAATCACCACAGTCTAGTAAAACGCCAGGAAGAGCATGTATGCATCTAATCACCACAGTCTAGTAAAACGCCAGGAAGAACATGTATGCATCTAATCACCACAGTCTAGTAAAACGCCAGGAAGAACATGTATGCATGTAATCACCACAGTCTAGTAAAACGCCAGGAAGAACATGTATGCATCTAATCACCACAGTCTAGTAAAACGCCAGGAAGAACATGTATGCATCTAATCACCACAGTCTAGTAAAACGCCAGGAAGAACATGTATGCATCTAATCACCACAGTCTAGTAAAACGCCAGGAAGAACATGTATGCATCTAATCACCACAGTCTAGTAAAACGCCAGGAAGAACATATGCATCTAATCACCACAGTCTAGTAAAACGCCAGGAAGAACATGTATGCATCTAATCACCACAGTCTAGTAAAACGCCAGGAAGAACATGTATGCATGTAATCACCACAGTCTAGTAAAATGCCGGGAAGAACATGTATGCATCTAATCACCACAGTCTAGTAAAACGCCAGGAAGAACATGTATGCATCTAATCACCACAGTCTAGTAAAACGTCAGGAAGAACATGTATGCATCTAATCACCGCAGTCTAGTAAAACGCCAGGAAGAACATGTATGCATCTAATCACCACAGTCTAGTTAAACGCCAGGAAGAACATATGCATCTAATCACCACAGTCTAGTCAAACTTAAAGGACAAAAATATGCAAATGGAGTGGACGGCTCCTCCAGGCTTTTCTTGCAAGAAACACCTGCCTTCATTAGTGCTCATTAGCCCCGCAGTTCTGTAAATTAATTATGATGATTAAAATTTATTCAGCGCTTGAAAGGTCTCTCCCCACGCATTTGGTTAATCTCAGTTGTTTTTCAGTGGGCAGGGAATCTACTTTCTGAAACCTTACAGCATCCAGTCCATACCTTTTTGTTGTTACTATGTTATTGAGTGAAAATAGGCTAAATTATGTCATTTTTGCTAGGTATGAGCAGATTTTGTCCATTTAATTTCAACTGGTGATCTAATATTTCTCTACTTTATTTTGGAGTTGGATGTGTGCATGTGTGTGTGTGTGTGTGTGTGTGTGTGTGTGTGTGTGTGTGTGTGTGTGTGTGTGTGTGTGTGTGTGTGTGCATGTGTATGTGTGCGTGCACGTGCATTAGAGAGAGGGAGGGGGCGCTCTTGTTCTCAGAAAGGGTGATGTTCAGGGATATTAATGACCTGGATGATATAAAGCACTGTGATTCTGACATGTCAGAACTGGATCGCTGTATCCTAGTGTAAATCTCTCCCTGTAGTCCAGGTCTAGATCACTGTGTAACCCAGTTACCCACTTCACTAACTGTATAGGCTAATAGTGTAAATCTCTCCCTGTAGTCCACCACTTCACTAACTGTATAGGCTAATAGTGTAAATCTCTCTCTGTAGTCCAGGTCTAGATCACTGTGTAACCCAGTTACCCACTTCACTAACTGTATAGGCTAATAGTGTAAATTTCTCTCTGTAGTCCAGGTCTAGTTCACTGTGTAACCCAGTTACCCACTTCACTAACTGTATAGGCTAATAGTGTAAATCTCTCCCTGTAGTCCAGGTCTAGTTCACTGTGTAACCCAGTTACCCACTTCACTAACTGTATAGGCTAATAGTGTAAATCTCTCTCTGTAGTCCAGGTCTAGATCACTGTGTAACCCAGTTACCCACTTCACTCCAGACCTGGATCTGGATCTGTAATTCTCTCCAGTCACTCCTGAACTGGATCACTGTACAGGAAGATAAATCTTGTCACTTTTGAACTGGTTTAATCTCAAATTCACCTTGAATCCTTTCCAACGTAGACACCATGAAGTTCAGAAGTGAGGGTGTGGAATTCATTGAGTTGTATTAATTTCTCTGTGCAGATATTAGCCTGCAGTGAAGGCAACCACAATGTCTGATTGAAGTATCTTTTAGTAATGAGGCTGTGATAACATGGTGGGTGTTTCACAGAAATGTTGAAAAGCAAGATATTAATGAATTTGCAGTTTGAATGGCAAGTATCAGATCTCTGCTTTTGTACTTAATGTTGGACAGATTCATATTTTCAGAATTTAAAATGTAGGCCTATTTTGTCTTTCATTTTTGCATGTACTCTGAAAACTAATCCTTCATAACAATATAAATTATTCATGCTCCAGCCTGCATTTTTAAACATTTAAAATAAAAAATAAAAAATCTGTTATGCCATAGAAGACCACCACATTTCTGGAGTAATGCGGAAAATCTGTTCCATCTTGTTGAGATTTTGACACATTTTAAGCAGGCACTTGGGAATGTGTGGTTTGATTGGAGATGAGAGAAGCTGTAGTTAGAATTCATCTCCTGTTTGATTGGAAAGGGTACGCTTTGAAGGGTGTGCTTGTCTGCAGGGAGATTTTTGCTCAAATTTAAATGTGGCGAGATAACCAGGTTGTCTATAAGCTTCCCATTAGATTTTAATTCCACGCTTGTTTTGTTTTTTTTACTGCTTGGGGACATGCAGAAAACTCCATACTGGCATGTTCAAGTGCTTTTTCAAGCTGTGAGAATGTCCTCAGTAAACTCAGTTCTCTACGCTGCGCTGGTGCTCGTCTGGCATGGGACAGCTCAGTTCTCTACACTGCGCTGGTGCTCGTCTGGCATGGGACAGCTCAGTTCTCTACACTGCGCTGGTGCTCGTCTGGCATGGGACAGCTCAGTTCTCTACGCTGCGCTGGTGCTCGTCTGGCATGGGACAGCTCAGTTCTCTACGCTGCGCTGGTGCTCGTCTGGCATGGGACAGCTCAGTTCTCTACACTGCGCTGGTGCTCGTCTGGCATGGGACAGCTCAGTTCTCTACGCTGCGCTGGTGCTCGTCTGGCATGGGACAGCTCAGTTCTCTACGCTGCGCTGGTGCTCGTCTGGCATGGGACAGCTCAGTTCTCTACACTGCGCTGGTGCTCGTCTGGCATGGGACAGCTCAGTTCTCTACACTGCGCTGGTGCTCGTCTGGCATGGGACAGCTCAGTTCTCTACGCTGCGCTGGTGCTCGTCTGGCATGGGACAGCTCAGTTCTCTACGCTGCGCTGGTGCTCGTCTGGTATGGGACAGCTCAGTTCTCTACGCTGCGCTGGTGCTCGTCTGGCATGGGACAGCTCAGTTCTCTACACTGCGCTGGTGCTCGTCTGGTATGGGACAGCTCAGTTCTCTACGCTGCGCTGGTGCTCGTCTGGTATGGGACAGCTCAGTTCTCTACACTGCGCTGGTGCTCGTCTGGTATGGGACAGCTCAGTTATCTACACTGCGCTGGTGCTCGTCTGGCATGGGACTCGCACGCTGAGGTGGTTCCCTTGCTCCTCCTGTGGTGACGTGCCTGAGGTCCCGACATTGAGTGACAGGGGGGACAGGTGACTGGTCGGTGTGCTGTGCTGGGAAAAGAGGCATGGGTAATGCCATGACTCACCCCCCCCCCCTACACAGGGACGGTATTTACGTAAGAATCTAGGCTAAGAATCCAAAAGGGATATTATTCCATCTTGTATTTAATTTACAAAGTATTCTAGCATGATGCAAAATGAGTGTACAGGGAGCTGTTGTGAAGGGAGTTGGAGATGGATTGACATGCTGGGTGAGGGTGACCACGACACCCTTTTACTTAAATCAGCCATTTCGCTGTCTAGTCATGAAATCAAACATCACCTTATTGTGATTGATTAAACTAATGTTTGGACTGGAATACAATGAAGCTAAGAAGGTGCTGAGCGGTTTTTAAAATTTTGGAACACACACACACACACACAATAGAACTTTAATGCCCTCCGAGAGGCCATTTGTGGTACAGCACGGAACATATAGACATGTTAAAAGTACATCAGATAAACAAAAACGACAATAGTCCAAGATCATCTATAGCAGCCATCATAAATAACATCACAGTCCAGGCAGGCATTTAAAGTGCATGTCAATAACTACACCAACAATTTTAATAAAAATAAATAGTAAGTATACTGCACATCCCCGAATAACACATGCAAAATGTCTCCTGAGTAAATAGCTGAAAGCTGTGGGATATAAACACAGGGTTATTGCATGTAGGGATACATTAATACCGTGTGCTCTGATACTAAGGACTGAGTGTACCGCACTGACGCTGATCCCCTGCTTGTTCCTCCAGGTTTTGTGGGGAGTGTCTGCAGCCGTGCCTGCAGGTGAGCTCTCCCCTCTGCCCCCTCTGCCGCATGCCATTCGACCCAAAGAAGGTGGACAAGTCCTTCAACGTGGAGAAGCAGCTGTCCTCCTGCAAGGCTCCCTGCCGGGGCTGTAGTAAAAAGGTGCTGTAGAGCCTGGCATACTGTACGTCTCATTCTGGTTGAGAATGTTTTATGGCTCATTCAGCTTTGAGAAAAGGGACTGGATTATACCTCATTTGTGTTGAGGGTCTGGGTTATGGCTTTTTCCATGGAAATTCGGCTGCAGTTTGCATTTACAGTAATGTAAAACAGGCTGTGCACCGGGATAGGTACTGGCAAGTCAAATATTGGTTATTTGCCCAGGATTTCCATATTGTGCACCCCTACTTTACACAATAATATCCCACACGCATAGTTACCCGCAGTCACACCATTCCTGAATGTGTACTGTATAGATTATGTGTGAGGATGAATGCTACCTTCTCACTCACGTTTTATTATGCTTCTTTTGATGGTCGGCTGTAGGTCATCCTGGTCAAAATGAGGTCACACATTACATCTTGTACAAAGGTTCAAGAACAGATGGCCAACTGCCCCAAATTTGTACCAGTTGTACCCACCTCGCAGCCAATTCCCCGGTAAGCTGTTTGATATTGTCTGATATTGTGAAGAGTGCTTTTAGGTGTAAGAACATGGGGAGGTTGGCAGGTGAGATGTTTTACAGATGAGATGTCTCTCTCATTGACAAGTACAAAATAAATGAAAGCAATCTGAACGTTAAATGAAACTATGAAATGAGAGTTGAAGACGTCTGTGACGGTGTGCATGGCCAGGTCCAACATAACCCTCTGGATGGCACTGCCAGTCTGTGGTGTGTATGGGCAGCGTTTCTGAACAGGCAAAGCTCCACACTGGCATCGCTGATGGAGACACATGGCGGGTTTACTTGCTTGACAGCGTGAGCTGAGCGCATCTTAACCCACACGAATCCTGCCCATCTGGCCTAACTAGCTCAGTGATTAACAGCCTGTCAGTCTTCCTGAAATTTCCCCAGAAATTCAGAGCCAGACTGTGAACACAGAACCTTCTTTAACAGAAACACACATCCACACACGCACACGCACACGCACACAAACACAAACAACAGTACTCATCACTCTACATGGGGAAGGCAGGGGTACGCTGCTCACACATACAGCTGACGATCTAAGGCAGGTTACTTTTGTGTGTGTTTTTGAGTCACTGCAGTGTCTGGGTCCTGTTAGACCTCACCTTCTATTATGGGCTCACTGCAGAAACTTGCACTTTGGCCTAACACAGGGCTGCCCAACCCTGTTCCTGGAGATCTACCGCCCTGTAGGTTTTCACTCCAACCCTAACAGAACATACCCTGGCTAACGCTCGAGTCTGGACCGTACTCCAGACTCTGGTAAAGCGGCTTTGATCTTGTCAGTAAATTACGTAGATAATGAAGGAGCTGCCCACTCAGGCAACCTACTGGTTGGATATCGCCATTTCGAATTGAACAAATCACAAGGTGTTTTAATTAAGCACCGCCTCACCAATTACTGT
The DNA here is from genome assembly GCA_022702515.1 of Ilyophis sp. 1 JC-2022. Classification (NCBI taxonomy): domain Eukaryota; kingdom Metazoa; phylum Chordata; class Actinopteri; order Anguilliformes; family Synaphobranchidae; genus Ilyophis; species Ilyophis sp. 1 JC-2022. The sequence continues at coordinate 48,290,309 of CM040399.1, read as the reverse complement.
CCTCCTAGTTCAGCTCATACCCATAGCTGTTTCTGTTTGTTTACGCCTGTGACCAAGTTGCAGCCGATGTCACGAAAGCCAATGCGTTGTCATTTATGTGACAAAAACATCCATACCGGAGAGGAAACCGTTTCTAGCAAACTGCTAGTTTGTTTTTCCGGTATGGGCGGAGTAGCTAAGAAGCTAATCATTGACAGGTGCGGGGCGTTGAGCATTGAATTATATGAACCTATGAAAACGCACGGTCAAATTCTGAGCGCATATTACACTAACAATGACAGTCTTCCCAGATGTAGTCAGCTTAGTTCTGCCTGACCACGTCATCGCGTTAGCCAGGTTAAACAGAGCACACCTCATTTAACAACTCGAGATCTAGTTGAGCTGCTAATTAGTAGAATCAGGTGTGCCAAGTTAGGGTTGAAATGAAAACTGTAGATTTCCAGGAATAGGGTTGGGCAGCCCTGGCCTAAAAGATTCACATACTTCTCCCGGTTTAGGGCCTGTAGACAATCTAGACCAGGGTTTCCCACACTGCAGTCTGGGGGCTCCTCAGCAAAAGTCCTTTTAGAAATACTGTGCTTATATATACTTATTTTATAAGTGAAATATCTCAAGATTTTAACTGAAATGCACCAGTAATTACATATTTATTGTACTGAACAGCTCTGTATATTATATAGGTCCATAACATATTGTTGATTTAAACGTGCTACCATCTCTTAGTATGTTTAATAGCACTGCAAAGCTTTTGGGCTATTATCATCTCTTTTTACAGTTCTCCACAGCTCAGTCAAAATATGTTTTGAAAGTATGTCTCTCCTTTCCAGCTTTTTTTATTTTTTTTGAGTTCTCTCTTTTTTCTTACCCCTAGCAATATCCCAAACCGCTCCACTTTTGCGTGTCCATACTGTGGAGCCAGGAATCTTGATCAGCAGGAGCTGGTCAAACACTCGATGGAGAACCACCGAAATGACCCCAATAAAGTGGTGAGCACAGGCAGGGTGGGGTGATGGGAAATTAAGTTGTAGTAAGAGACCGATGACTGTGGTCTTTAACGGGATGCTTGAATCCAGACATAAGAAGGCGTAAAATGTATGAGCACATCGAGATGTGATGGCACAAGGGTCGAAGGCCATGATGTGATGAGTGCGTCTCACTCCTGTGGCAGGTATGCCCCGTATGTTCGGCCATGCCTTGGGGCAACCCCAGCTATAAGAGCTCCAACTTCCTGCAACACCTCCTGCACCGGCATAAGTTCTCCTACGACACTTTTGTGGTGAGCAAGGCTGCACCGTATTTCAAAAAATGCATGAGGCTCGGGTTATTTGTCACTCTTGTTAAAAGGCTGAATCATAATTTGTGCACATTCATTTGTACATCACCATAAACTGTACAAGGTTGCTAAGTCAGTTATTGTGATCAATGTTTTGATAATCTTTAAATGTTTGGGGAACTGAGAGTACAGTTGAGAGATGTTTCCAAGCCTGTCTTTGTTCTGCTGTATTGTATTGTAGCTTTCCTGCAGGAGCAGCGACTGCTCCCTCAGGCCCAGTCAGCTGATTTTTTGCCTCTTTGTGTGTTTCCAGGACTACAGCATTGACGAGGAGGCGGCACTGCAGGCAGCATTGGCGCTCTCATTGGCTGAGAACTAAGGACCCCTCTCCACCTCTCCTCCTGACACTCTGATTAATGCTCTCTTTCCAACTGTCCCTTTCCAACAACCAGTCTCACAGGAAACTAAGGAACCCTCCTCACTCCGCTCTCTCCGTCCTGACATTCTCAGTAACGTGCTCTCCTCCTCCTGTCGCTCGCCAACGATCTCGCAGAGCAAAGAGCCCCCTTCTCCCCCCCCCCCTGCCTCTCTTACAGACAAATGGGTTTTCAGCTCACCTGGACTCCGCTGACCCAGTCACTAAGCTCTTCCTGTTTTATCAGTCACCAATCACAGCCGTGAGGTTGTATCACAAATACAACAATGCAACGGGCCAAATGCATGAGGAAATGGGTTTGGGGTTCATTTACTTTATGTTTTAGGGTTTAGAACATTTAGAACATGTTAAAATTTATTATATCTATGTTTACAAATTCAGCTAACGTAAATCAATTTCACTTCTCACCCAATAACTATCTGTGAGTCTTTCTTTCCGTTTTTAATTGGTTGAACCTTTGTAATGTTAGCAGAGGGAGGCAGTGTGGTCAGGTCTGGCGCTGTGAGAGGAGCTTCTTGCAGAAGAAAGCGTTAATGAAGTGCAGAATGGGAGGTGACCTGTCAATCGCATTACCACAGCAGGCAGAAGGCCAGTATCCCAACAGAAATGTACACGGCCCCCATTTTATTCGGGTTCTTCTGAATACTTGCACTTATCACATTTTTCTACATGAAGTATAGTGTTGTTCTGATTTTATAGATGACTTGCAGATCAAAAGTTATGCATTACTAGTTAATACTGCTGTTACTTGTTTAACTTGCTACAATAGTATTTTTATGAAGTATCAAATGAGGAAAAAAATATATTTTTGAAAATGTCTCTTTCAAATGGTTCACAAATAACACAAAAGTAAACATGCGTTTAACAATTAAGAATGTGTTGGTGGTTTTAAATGATTTATTTGTACCGTAAGTACAGCTAAATCAAATAAAATTAAATGTGGAGGATAAGGAATGACGCTCTCCTTGGGTTTGTCCATACCTTTCTATGGTTTATGGTCCATACCCATGTCTACTGTGTAATGATGCAGTGACAACACTAGAGGGCACTTTGGTTTAAAAAAAGGTTTGTTATAAATGAGCTCATGGGTTTTCAACAATTAGTTTAAGTTGAATTGATCCCTGTTTTTCAAGCTATTGAAACTATTGTAAGAAAGCCCTGACATGTGCATATGTTCCTGTATTTATAGAGGAATTGGGATTAATTTCACTCTACATATACAGTTTATAAATACGTAAATTAGGGGTGTAACGGTACACAAAAGTCACGGTTGGGTACGTACCTCGGTTTTGAAGTCACGGTTAGGTATGTTTTCGGTACAGCGGAAAAAATAAATGCAAAACATAAAATAGCTTTTCATTTATTATGAAGTTATAAATGTGTAAACAGTGGCTAATTGGCCATAATTTCATGAACAAAGGAAGGCACATATCTTTCTTTCTTAAAAGTTATGGTGTTTGTTATTGCTTTTGCACGGTCTGAATTAGTGGAGGCAGCTTAAATGCCATGGGGAGCTGGGTTTGCACTGCTAACCCTGCATTTGTTTATTTAAATTTATTAATTAATTTATAATATAATTTTTTATAAATATAACAGGGCTGTCTACATCCAATTCTCACCCCAATTTAGAATTTCCAATTGTCTCCCCAAACCCCGTTCATGGAACAACCCCACTGCCCTGGTTCTGCATTTGTTTATGGTTGGAGGTTGGATGTGTTGTCAGGATGTACTCTATGTGGAAAGGAGATGGTCTCCTTGGCAGGGCATTATTAAGCAGGGTGGAGGAGGTTTAGGTGAGGCTTGGACATACCCGTGTGACTGACTGACAGTTGATTGATTGGAGAGAACAGGAAAGCGTTGCTTCTGATCTGTTTATAATGTCAGGACCATGTCCCGAACAATCCAGACATCCCCGTGGCACAGTAATTAACGATACACACTTTGCTCACTTCCTCCACAACGGTGTGTTACTTCGTGTTTGTACTTGTGCGGGATGTATATGAAACAGAACGTCGTTGAGGCGGAGTCTGTCTCTCTTAAAGCGATATCCTCCACTTGCGGCGATATCCTCAGGATACTGCGGTCCTGCACAGACTGACCTGCTGTGCCACTGCATATCGAGGTCACAAGATGTTTTTGGAAAGAGAGTTGCCCACTTTAATTATATACTTTAAAAAAAATACGTTTTAAAAACTATTACAAGAAAGAATAGCAATATGAGGACTGTTTCAGAGGAGCACTGTGAAACATTGAACTGTTAAACATACCAAACTCACAAGGTAACCCCAATCGTGCATCCCCTTTACAAACAGGGTATGTCAAAACATCTCTGAACTTATCACAGGGGAGTGGCGATATATAATACATGAAGAATAATTATAATAAATAGCATTCGGACAGAATTTTAGAGTGCCTTAAAGAATCTCAAGGTGCTTTAAATTTCGACCTCTACTCATTACACAAATTCCGTAGATTCACTCCAGACTGTTAAGAGCAATACAGAGTGCTCTCATGGTATTGAGGAACATTTATATTTATATTTTATTCCAGAAATAACACCAAAATATGTGAGCAAAAACACACACACCTCACTGTTTATATTCTGTTGTCTCGTTGTCGTCTTGGAATTGACAATCACTTGATGAAGTGATACGTCCTGTCAAAATCAATCCTGCATTGATTTCTATGGTTAGCTTTGGTGAGGTCTGAGTGACTCTGGACTAGTCCAGTTAAGCGAGATGGCAATCTGTACCAATCCCTGGAGCATTCCAGATGAGCATATAGACCACACCCTACCTCAATTCCATCAGAAAATACCCATCTGTGTAACTGGTAAGCTATGCAAGTCACTCTAGATGAGTGCACCTGCTAAGCAAATTCATATTAATAACAGTACCAACTGTCAAAGCTGACTTTCACAAGAGGAAAATTGTAAAAAGAATTGTATCAGAAAAAAATATTTACAAGATGATTCATATAAAAAAATTATTGTATGGTGGTTTTCTTTAAAAATGTGGCTTTTTTTATTTTTATTTTTGTAGATATTTTTCAAAGATATTGATTCTTGAAAAAATGTGATGATAAATTAGTGAATTGGAAATGGTGAATTGGCTTTGATGGAAACGGGGGTTTCCTTCAAAGTCAGAACACAACTTTTTTGTCTTGAAAATTGCATTTTAAAGTATTTCTCCACAAGTAAGACGTAAAAAAGTTTGTAAGACGTAAAATACACAAATGTGTTCTTGAAGGTTAAGCACAAGTCTTGTGGCAACTGGACTGCATACGTGCCTAAATAAAAAGTGACGGCGAAACAACCAGCATTGTTTCTTTCTGGAAAAGATAAGATATGAAGAAAAGTAAAGTTTACATTCCTTCCAAGGAATCAGGAGAAAAACAAATTCTGTACAGACTCCAGGGTCCCTTTCCCAGAGAGTATGAGCCAAAAATATTACACATCAGAAAAACAATAACTCAGTGCAGGCACTCATTTGCCTCCATCTTTAAAAAAGAATACTGAACAATATTTTTAGTCATCCTTGAGATTATACTGAAGAGTGTGGAAGGGATTGTGGAATCATTTTTGTGATAACTGAAGAATGTTTTTGAATACAGAGGAGATTGAGTGATAAAAAAGGCTCCAGTCATTTAATTGCAGTGTTGTTTGAATGTTAAAAGCTGATCCCAGTCCTGGGCTGATGGCAAAGACTGATGAAAAAACACTTCCAAAATATCCCATAACCTAAGATCATGAGTTTTCCATTTGCTTTTTAATGATGATGCCATTACATGTGTCCAATTCCATGTGCGCTATGTCAGGTTTCAAAATTTTGCAATTTTTCTTTTATTTCTTAATATTTGATATATACATTTTTATATCCATATATGGGGCGGCTGTGGCTCAGGAGGTAGAGCGGGTCGTCCGCTGATCGCAGGGTCGGCGGTTCGATCCCCGGCTCCTCCTGTCCACATGTCGAAGTGTCCTTGGGCAAGACACTGAACCCCAAATTGCTCCCAATGAGCAGGCTAGCACCTTGCATGGCAGCTACCACCATTGGTGTGTGAATGGGTGAGTGAGAGGCCATTGTAAAGCGCTTTGGATAAAGGCGCTATATAAGCGCAGTCCATTATTTATATATCAGTGTGATACTGCCATGCACAAGGGTGTGCTGCATTTAACATACATTCCTTGCGGTTGGTATGCGTCAATAACAGCTGTGGCGCAGGTCTGTAAGCACAGTCTTATGAATAAGCACTACTAAACACCATTGTTTGCTGGTCTAAGACAATATCAATATTTCCTCAAAGCTTAATTTGTCATCAGACTGTGTGCTGCTGCGGTTACAAAAATGTACACTGCTCCATTATAACTGCTAAATACGTGAACCCTGTTGAGCATGCAACTCAGGACGTCCATATTAGTACGATCGGACAGGAGTGACGCAAATCAACGAGCTGCCAAGGTGTTATCAATCATTTGATGGAGTCACACTTGTCTTTGCTGGTACATTCCTTGTTTGTACTATATTCAGGATTTCTCCCCAATACGGACTGCCCACTCATGCTCACGCTACAATACTCATGGCAACCTCCATTGTTTATTCAGGGAAGCACAGACAAGCATGTACTCACAGATGAGTCAAAGGAAGCGCTTCCTGTGCAGCAATAGGTTTGAGTCAGAGCCCTTACTACCGAATACGCTTGTCGAGTACGCTGGATGAGAAAGTTAAGGCGAGATTCTCTAAATTCAGCGTACTTACAATCCCTGGACGGTACTTATTTCCGGGCCTTCGCAGAGTACATTTGGGAGCATACTTCTCGGCAAATAAACATTTTGGTCTCATAAATATGATGTGCAGCATCGTTTTAAAAATGAGGTGCAGCTTGGCTGACATTTTACTTCAGCGTGGCCGCACAAGGGCAGGACGTCTTACGACGCTCCCGCAGTACGGTCGGAAAACATTCTGGACAATACACAAGATGCAGTAGATGGGGTTCTGAAAACGCTATCCCACTTCGTGGGTGATTCTAGCGTGTCTTCACAGGATGGAGCACACAGCAGCTCCAGGAAACACTCATTTTAGGGATGTTCACGTTCAAGTAGTCTACCATGGTTGAAGTAGTCTATGCTTAAAGATTTCTTCATGCAGGTGAAGAAAAGTTCCATTCCTCGTCATCTTAAAGAATATAACGCTTGAAATGAGGTGGATGCGATACTGCCAAAGGCCTGTCTATCCTTTAAATGCAGTACTTCCAGCATTTATGGAAGCCCGTTTTGCTCATGTTCCCTTAATGACAGTCTATAGCAGAGGTCCTTTGTGCAAAATTAAACGTATAATGAAAAACTCACTCACGCTCAATTGTGATAAACTGAAAAGCTGTACACAACAGCAGTAAGGGTGAAGTTGTCAGTAAAGCCCATTCCTTTGGTCAAATTACCAGAAAGAAAGTGCCATTTTATATTAAAATGAACAAACGTATCAATTTTGAGGCTTGTGGCATGTTTAGTTTTAATAATGCTGATTTCCATCTAACCCTTGTACAAATTGCATTTGGGTTACAATACTTGCAATTCAGCATTACCAAAAAAGAAGGACATAAAAAAAACCTTTGCTAATTGCTTTTTTTCTTGGAGCTCGAGTAATACTGAATAGTGCCAGAAACATGCCTGCTTTCTCATAAAAATGTAAAACATATTTCCTTGCTTTTATAGATACCCAACTCAGTAAAACAAAAGTCCTGAGAGTGTTTTAGCAAGTGACAACATTTAAATTCAAATCATATTTACAAGAATCACCATTTGAGACAAGTACAAAAAAACAATACAAAAAATTGGAATGAAACAAGTGTGCAGTGCTTCACATTCCTCTCAATGATCAACACAGTTCAAAATGTAAAATTTCCCTCCGCCAAATCCGAAGACTGAGCGCTGAACACCATCCAAAATGGTCCTATACTTACATCCAAACCACATTCACACTGCAATGTGCTGGCCCCAAAAACAAAAAAAACTAAAAAAGAACCAGGTGGCCCTAAAATGGATCTAAAGACCAAGAGCAGAGGGGATATTTGGTGACGAGCCATGTCAGGGGCAAGGCTTTCAGTCATTGTCTGCACCATACAAGTCCGCCAGCTTCTTGAAGCGCGGCCCCCATTCCGTCAGGTAGTCATAGTCCTGGTCGTCCCCAGAGCTGGAGGAGTTAAGGGTGCTCAGGGAGCTAGCGTCAGAGCCGCCTCCTTCGTAATCAAACACCAGCAGGGAGTCGTACGGTGGAGCAGTCGGGTCACCGTCTGCTGCCAGCAGGTTCTGGTACAAGCAGGAAAGGAGAATGAGTACTGAAGTACTGCTACATAAGCGGACAACAATACAGGCGGTCTTCACAAGTTGCACTAACAGTTAATTTTTTTAATTCACCTTTCCAAAAGCAAGTGATCAGTAAATAGGAACTTGATCTGAACATCTGATCTCAAGCAAAGCCTTCATTGGTTTAAAATCTGCACTCACATCGTCAATGAAGTTGCCAATGTCGTCAGGGTTGGCTGGTCGGGCCCTGTACTGCGGTGCAATAAAATACGTTGGAGCCACGTCGTTACGGAAGATCTCCGGCTTCAGGATATCCAGGCCCCTGTGCAACTGGCTCAAGTCATAATCCTGGGAAAGGGGTGGTTTGGAAATGTGACCATGTGCTTGTGCCTTCGATTTATATTGTAAATTCAATTTTACTTTGAAAATTAACGCACAGATTTCGCATAGAAAAACTTTTTCCAAGATGACCATTTAAAAAGAACATTATTAAGCCCATCCATAGGATGGACAATGGCCAGACCTAGGGCACATTGATCATTGAGCAATTCAATTGTGGCCCTGAGGATTATTCTGACCAAAGCATGTCCAGCCCTTAAGTTGATTATAAAGACAAAAGATAATGGCAAGGCTGAAATAGTCAAAGCCATTCCAGTAAATAAATGAAAGACAAGTTGCAGGACAATCGTAACATTGGGGATGATAATATACTGCAGTCTCCGAGAGCAATTGTTTTTCTTCATGCCCCACCTGATCTTCCTCTCCCCCGCCCTCCTCGTCATAGCAGTAGATGTTGTCGCGAACGTCTTCATCCTCGAGCAGAGGCTCCTCCTTCAGGCTCTTCCTCCTCACCCTCAGGAAGAGAAGCAGCACCAGCAGCAGCACTGTGGAGCACACGTTTGTCAACACGTCTGCAATCGCGCATTGCGTTCACACCCATTGCATTTACAGGCAAACATTGCGTTTTGCAATTTATATGGAATACATAAACCCATGTGAATAGAACGTACAGAAACACCTGTACCGTTGGAAAAAGGGTGCTACACTTACAAAGCAGGAACAGGACAGCTCCCAAAATTCCAAAAATGACAGGCAGCCCAATGGCCGCCCTTTGGTAACTACAGATGACGTTTGCTCCTTTGCAGTTACACACAGTGGCCTTCACCACGTTCTCCTGCTGAAGCCCATGACGGTCAAAGGTCTTGAGAACAACGCTGTAGACGTTCGCTTCCAGTTTGGTCTTGAGTGTCAGCAAAATGCCAGTTTCTAAAACAGGACAAAGTGAATCAAGTGGGCATTTAAATAGTCAATAGTATTCAATAGTCATGGAACCAAAGCATATTCATGTCAATTGGGGACCAAAATATTTGCCATGTCAATGACCAAACAATCAAACAGAATCAAATTTCATTCTTAAAGTCTCCAATATTATAGGCCTATATATTTTTCTTTAAAACCTATTTTAAGTCACTCTATACATGTCCATCAAGCAGCAAGGCTTACTTGTGTCATTCATTTTGGCAGTCCAGTTTTTCTTGGACGTTCCCTGGAGCTCGACTCGAAACGGGGACGTGAAACCAGGCCCATCTTTGTCAGTGAGAGACAGCAGGATCGTTTGAGAATCTTGGTTGCACACGTGTATTTGTCCTTGATCAATAGTTGGAGCGTTGTCATTTACATCTTGTAGCTCTATCAGCAGGGTCCCAGTGCCAGTAGCAGGAACATCATCTGTCAATCAAAAACAGAAGTCTTCACACTTAAGGCACCTCAGGTTATTCCATAACAACCTTGAGAAAAATTACAAAGGATTCAGAGATCAGCCTCGTCGTAGGAACACAGAGTCCATTACCGGCTTCATTCAAACTAGATCACATTTAAGATACATCCCAAAGTACTGCATTTCAAAGACTAGACCTTTAAAATGTATAAGATTTAAATACAGTATTGCAATCGTATTGGTAAAAATTCAAGGGACAAAGTACCATTATCGATGGCATAGACGATTGCTTTATATTTGCCTGCTGTAACATCGGGAGATTCTCTATCCATGGGACTCCTGACAGTGATTTGTCCAGTCTCCTTATTGATGTCCAGCCATCCAGCTTTATCAAAGCCAATTTTATACCTGGAGAATAGAAAGGTAAATTCCTTGTTTATCCATGCCCAAGTCTCACTGCATGGCCTAAAATGCTTTTCCTTTGCACTGGCTACCATCGGCTCACATAGCATTAGCAAGATTCCACGATTAGCCTACTTGGGAAAGGTGTGGCCACACGCCGCACATTATAACTACCCCCCAGTGTTTAATTGCACCACTGGTAAAAACAACTTCTTACCACAAAGTCTGTTTCCTTGCGGTGTCTGGATCGGTCGCCACGTATCGAATCAGATCACTGCCGACTGCCATGTCCTCCGGCCTCACAATCAATTTCTCATTTGGCATGAAGACGGGAGCCTCGTTCTCATCCTCCACGTTTACAATGACCGTTGCGGTGGAAGTCAACAGACGAGTGGCAAATTCGACGTCGTTCGCCGCGGTGACCAGCAAGGTGTACTTCATGCTCTTCTCAAAATCGAGGCCCTTATTGGGGATGAGAAATATATGCTTGAGTAAGACACGATGGTTTCAACACAGATGCATTGTGAATCAACATGTATCCCATCACATGGTTTTAAAGACCTTTCCCAATGATCTGTGCATGAGATATGGAACATTACCTTCACTGTAGTAATAATTCCCTCCAGCTTGTTTGGCCCAGTGCTGACGTTAAAGAGCCCGCCGTCGTTGCCTTGAATGATTTTGTACTTGGTCGACCACGCAGGCGTGTGAGGCTCATCCGCATCGGTAACTGCCATTTTCACCACTACAAAGCCCACTTTATTTTCAGGGACAGAGGCTGTGTACTGACAGAAGAAACAATATGTTTTCAGAACATAATTTAACATAGGCACATTAGCCAGATGCGAGGTCAAGTAATTAATTTACCAATGTACTGTCAAACTGAGGAGCGTTGTCATTGCTGTCGGTTACTGTGATGACCGCTTTGCAGGTACTTGTGAGACCATCCCCATCCATGTCAGCAGCTTGAATGACCAATGTATATTTCTGATGTTTCTATAACAAATTGAATAAATAAGTAAGTACAACCCGGATTCCTAGTACAGGTACATTTCAGTTTCTTCAATGTTGGCTTCTACGGGAAAAAAAATACCTCTCTGTCAAGTCCAGGGGAGCTCAGTCGAATCCCTCCACTCACAGGGTTGATCGAAAACATATTTGCATTTGGAAGCTCTGGTTCCTGGCTCAGGATTTTGTACTTGATATCAGCATTGAGTGACCCAGGTTCATCTGCATCAGTTGCTGTAACCTTCATAAATTGAAGACCTAGAAAAATAGAATTACAACAAAAACGTTAAACTCATAAGACAAACGATCATATTGGAAGCTATTCAGATGCATCCGTTATGCTCCTATTCAATCTTCCATACAGCCCAGACAAAAAATGTAAATACTTTAAAACTAGCATTACAGTACCTAGTGCTGATGCTTCAGCGACACTGCCCGCAAAGGCATCCTGGGAGAACTCAGGCCTGTTGTCGTTCTGATCAATTACTTTTACAATAATTTCCATGGGCACCTCGGTTATACCCTGCCCCACTGCCACAGCATGTGCCAAGAGCTGGAAGGAGAGAAAATGTGGGTATACATTCATTTCAACTTAAAAGCTGGCTGTACTACATTTCAATTAAATTACACTTAAATTAAAGCTTACAGTGTATTGGTCTTGTTTCTCTCTGTCCAATGGCTGGGTCACATACAGCCAACCAGAGGTTCTGTCAATGGTGAACAGCCCATTTGGGTCTTCGTCTGCTCCAGGGCCAGAGATTTTGTACTCCATTTTCACCGTCTTATCCTTATTGGACCTGATCTGGAAACGCAACACATTTTTGACTCTTTGCTGAATGAAGAGCTGACAACGGTTTGCATTTTTCTGTAGATCGACCCAAAGCCTGGGCAAACCACATCTACTCCAACACATACCTGCACTACGTGTTTGGGGAAGGGGCCCCGGGTGTTCTCCGGAAAGTTAATGGGGGGAATGACCCAGTCCCTCTTCCTCCTCCTCAGTCCTCCTAGAGACGGAAACACTAGCACTTCAGCAGCTGGAGGAGACGAGGCCTGTGAACGGAAGGGACGAAAACGTTGAATGATGTCCGGTAGTTCATGACATTAAATACACAGATTCTTCGCAAGTACCGTATACACTGAATGAAACTTCAAAATCCTTCAGGTTTGATTTGAATTTGGACTTTGGATTTTTTCAACCCAAATTGAAATTAATCAAATTGAGATGTCGGACTAAACGTGAAACTTTCAAATCCTCATTCTTTCCATGTCATCATGACAACATCCTTTATAGATATCATGATTAAAAATATACTGAGATCAAGACATAATGTAGAGAATACAGCAACTCAACTAAAGGGTTAACATGTCTTTATCCAAATTATTATTGCATTATATTTTACAGGTTATATAAAATGATGTATTCTGCCCTATTAAACAGTGCTTGCCAATTTCCATCTGATAAGGGCAGGCCGAGTAACCCTGAGAGTCAGATACCGATATATCACAGACCAGGGCGTATCCTCAACTCCTACAGACCTTGAGAAAAAAAGAAGGGAGTGTACAGCTGGATGGGAGGAGGCGGTTGTCCTTGGTACCGAGGCACACAATGTTGTCTCGCTTAGAGAGCATCAAGGATCACTGTAAATAAAGTTTTTTTTCCCCATAAGGCTTTAACTGTCTGCAGGCTTGCCTTTTCTGCAGAAATAAAAACCCTCAACTGGATCCAGAGGTGGAAATCCAGGGGAAAAAGTAAAAGTCCTCCCCAGTATTTTGCTCCAATCACCTGTATTTGCTAATTAACATAATTATTCAGCAGTAGGTAGAACTAATTAGTGAAATCAGCTGGCTGAGTCCATGGGTAGAAGAAACACATGGTAGGACTTTTACTATGTCCCCTGAATTTCCACCTCTGATTGGATCTAGTGTGAAGTGTATTCCTCACTGGATTGCCTCTTTATTACAAGACAAATATTGAGAAGGATTTTCCCTTCTCAATCCAACAGAAACCATTTTGTATGTATTGCAGGTGAAGCATGAGCACTCTCAATCTCGCAATTTAGCCAATTTATATTTTCCAATATTTTTTACAGGCCACAGAACAAACAAGAGGACAACAAAGCCAACTGGACTTTAGGTGTATTCTTCGCTAAACAAGTAGTAAGTGGCAAAGTGGTGGTCGTAGTTGGCCCATGGTATAGCACACACTTGAACTAACAATCCCTTGGCTTTTTGGCTATGATTGCTTCAGGGTAATCCCCTTTTTACCAGACCACAAATTTCATTTTTTTTTTTAACCATGATTAATTAAGCAAACTAAACTGACGCTGATGAAATGGGTCAGCTTATTTTTGTCTGCTTGAACACTATTTACAGCCCAAAACACTACTATTATTTCACAGAATTCTGATGTGCCTTTCATAGTCTGCTTTCTATGCGTTGTTTCTTGGTGTGCCAGTTAAAAGGTTAAATAATGTATTGCAAGAGATCGAATATCATTTGTAGCCCTTGTGACAACAAAATATGTATTGTCTTTTACAATTTGTTTTGGGTTATCTTCCATCTCTATCAGCAGCAATGATGGCAGCCTCTAGGCACTAGATTCTATGAACAAAGAAATACTAAGAGATTTTTTTTTTCAAGCGGACATCCAGATAAGGCACTTGTTCCGAGTGCAGCGTTTCAAATGTTTTTTAATCAAATCCTGACCATTCCACATTTTACTGATCACCAAACAATTTATACCAGAAGAGGTCACAGTCGGACCGCTAGTGAATGATGGAGATGATCTCATCTTACCCCTTCAGAAAGAACACTGTCGATGGCATGGGGATGGTGGTAACTGGGATGAGGACGGTCAGAGTGCTGGTGGCTTGTGGGTTCATGTTTTACTCTGACCCAGGCTGTGAATTCTTTGCCACTGGACTCAAAGGCATGGATTAAGAAGCTGTCGCGTTGGTCGGGTGAGAGCACAGCTTTCATTAGCTTGAGAGCGCCATCTTGGTCCACATTCAAGTAGGCGTCATCTACCCTAATGCGGGTTCTCTTGTGGCCACTGCAGTCAGAAAAAATCACTACAAAGAGAAACAGCACATGTTTAAAGAGCAATTCAACCAAAATACACAAAGGACTGTGATGCCATTACCTCATCAACTAAGAGTATACAAAGTAAATCCAAAACTATGTGCTTAAATGTAACCGACCATGACCAAATCATGAATCATTGAACCAATAGGATAGAATACAAGTAACATAACAAGCACACAACATGTTATAAAATAGTTGGAAGGATGGCTGCACAGGTTTAATTCTCGTCAACCATTACCCGTACGTACTTTCAGCAGATGCCCTCATCCACAGCAACATACACACCACACTTTTACACACTATCCCGTTGTACATCAGAATATTTTTACTGAAGTAACAGGTTAAGTACCTTGCTCAAGTGTCCCAGCTGGGAATCAACCCTACAATCTTGGAGTTAAAAGCAGCGTTCCCAAACCATTACCCCACGTTGCTTCCCTAAATGCCTGACACATGACAACTTCTAAGAACATACATGCAAGAATGCCTGGGGGGAAAAAACAGGCCATTCATCCTTGACTTGTCATTTGTAAAAGCAAACAAAGTCTCCCAACATATCTTTAAAGATAGTGCTCAAAAGCCACAAAGCACATCGCTTGGAGAAACTAATGAACGTCACAATGAATAGTGAACATCATGTTAAAAAAACTCCTTAAAAAGCATGCAGCACCACAACTAATCCTAAATGGAATTGCACTCTTAAGACTTTTGGTCTTAACAAAAGACAATGCAAAGAGCCTTGGGTAAGTGTTGGTCAAAATATTTGGCTTCTTGTTAGGGACAGTTTCCCTTGAAGCCAGATAAGTATTAGATTACCACAAACTGAGAGCACAGTGTTTTAAACAGCAAACACTCAGTCTGAACCACTCAATACTATTTTTTTTTGTTAATTTTGTGCGTGTGTCAGGGGGGTAATACAGGACTATAACTTTAAACAAGAAGTCCCTGGTTTACCGTTCAAGATAAATGCAGCATTTTATAAAGGTGGAAAATCAAACAAAAGCAATAATTCAGTTCTGAATAACTTATTTTTTGGGATATAAACGCTAAATTTATGTTACTGGTTAAAACATATTAATCACCAGATTATTAATCATTAAGAACTTGCTTTATTCCGAGGCAAGCAGAAGCACAGGCATACAAATTCAAGAAGTAGGTCTGCACGGCCTAAACTTGACACACTCGGTTCCTTAGTCGGACAGTAGACAAAAGAATCCATTCAATACTGATAAGGGGTAGGCCCACCTCTTCGTTAGCAACACCCACCCCCTTACTGATAGCAAGTGGCAATCTTCAATAAGGATAGGACCTTTTCAAAGTAGCACTGTTCCTGTTAACTGCAGGAGTAATACATCTGCATACAATTACAATATCTTCTTCATTAACACCACTTCCCTTTTCACTCCGTTTCTATTCTGTCAATGAGGCATCTTGGATACCTACTTTTCCCAGTGCAGGAGTCATAAGGTATTGGGAAATGGTCAGAATATATTTAGCGTAAATTTCAATAGTACAGCCATTTCCCTTTCCATTACAAACAATACAAATACCAGCAGATCCCATTCAAAAACAGTTGAATGATTCAAGTGTTATGTTCTCTTGTTTATGTGGATCTCCTTCACATCTACTACCGCTGAGAAAACCCCCCTACACCTTGTCAGTTACACTGCGTCTGATAAGTGTTCATGCTCCTATGCACGCACTGATAACAGAGTGTCAAATGGTGCGTTTCTCCAGAAGTAAAACAAAAAAAACTGGACGTACCGCTTTTATTCTAGAAGTTTTTTTAAGTTTTTTTAATAAAGTGTCACTGGCTACTGGCAGGTTAGGTGAAAACGTGTACCTGCAGGCTTGGTGACACAGAATCTTTCACCACATCTCAGTGATAAAAGCAGCAGTCTGAATGTCTGGTTCAATGACTTCATACATCACACGTCAGTCATGCCGACACTGACTGCGACAACCTTGCCCACGAAGTTGGTATGCCAACCAAGACATTAGCTCCAGGTAGAATAATGAATTACATGGTGCTCTTGCAAATAAGTGGGTGGGCAGTACAGCATGTTCGAATACATGATAAATCAGTGTGCTTGGGGGGGTGTTTAGTGCACAACGCAATTTTAAAAACGCATACACTATGCACACACCTGTTAAAAAGAGGACTGCAGTTACCTTTGATATATTCAGGGATCTTTACAGTCTAATCTCTACTCTTTTTTTGGGTCACATATAAATCACAATTGTTGATTCAGGCTCTGAAGGCATACAAAAAAGAAGCCTGCAAATCCCTCTCAGATGTTGGAACTAAATTCGGCACATTTTCACCTTTGGGAAAGACTGTAGCCTGCAATAATACAGAACACTAAGGACCTGGCCAAGTAATGCGTTTTGAATAAATCAGCATGCAGGAATGAAATGTAATAAAGCCGAAGGCTATCTGGTCATAATATTATGCATATAGCCCCAGTTTCAGGGTCATTTCTACATGGTTGAAAAGCAGTAAACTCGGTTTTTAAAAGTAAGAAACAGGTCAAACTTCAATATTCAGTGCTCAAAATACACGGGTGCATAATTACCGTTTGAAAAAATATTGCAGGTGACTGACAAGACGTCATACGTAATTACTGTTTTACCTTTGCCAAGTATCTTATCCATGGGAGCGTGATTTCGGTTTACTTCGTACATGAAAAGTTCTGAACTTAATCCTAGCTGGCATGGTCCCTCCTCTTCACAATGTCCAGCGGTGAAGATCTTTAATAAATTGAAAACCAGTTAGCAGAATCTATATCAAGAAAACGCATAAATTGGACAGGATATTGCACGTGAGTACTTTTTCAAAGCAGCTTGTAGTAAAATATTTTTAAGCGTTTTCCTTTTTCACAAAATTAGCCTACTTTATTTCACACTGCTGTGAAAGTAAATTAAATTTGAGCATAAGCCGATTTTCAAAGTAAAAAGTAAAGAAGATATTGCGATAGGCTACTATGGCAATGGCGAAGGCGATCAGAAACAATGCCCGAGTTTCGTTAAAATGTATGTTGATTTGATCAAAGAAATTTATGAAGCTGAATTGTAAAGCACAGAAAACGGGTTTTATACGAACACATTGGTTTAAAAAAGCATTCAATAAACATAGGCTATATTGCGCAAACCGACACGAAAAAAAACTACCAACTTTACCTGGACAATGATTACGGCAAACTCCAAAGTCCTTAATCCTCCCATAGATAAAATGTTAAATCCTCGAGTCGCTGGACAAAGGCAAATCCTTTAGTACTCTTCGTTACAAATATAATGCACGTTGGAAGGAACCCTTGTCGCGTACATAGCAGTTGCAGCACCACTGTATTAATGATCTGCAGCGGGTTACTCCAGGAGGGCGTGACTAAATCAGGAAGGTATCCTCGCCCTTAAGCAGGTTAACGTCGAGCGCCAAATAGGGGAAATGGATCCGTTCATGCGCACCTGGATCCGTTCATGTGTACCTATCAAGCAGGTAAGTGGTGTTACTTTCCGTGCTCATCGTTGTATTGTCACATTCAGATGGATGTCGCTAATCTGGCACAGTCGCTAATATGTTTGTCTTTTATGCTTCTCTTAAAATAAGAATTTCATTTCGATTGCTTTCAAGTGTAGACTGAAATGAATTGCTGATTGATAAAGTCTATTGTTTACGGCCCAAACGTATCACTGATTTGATATGAAAATGAGACTAAAGTCGGAAGACTTGAAAATCAAAATAGTTGAATTTATCACGTGCACGAGATAATTAATCTCCATCAGTATGAACACGTGATAAAATAATCCTATGTTGATTTCCAGGTGGTATGGTAGGCTACACCTTTATTTTCAGCAACACTGTACATTTTATAGTATTAACATTTAGCCTATGTTTACTTGTAACAAAGGTAATTCTGACCATTAAAACCTCAGTTAAAACGTTCCACATGTTGATAATCAAATAAAGCTGGATACCAGTGCACACTGAACGTTTAAACTGAAGCTGTTCAACAAGTAAAGTCGTTAGAACGTATGAACATGAATAGAAATATGAGTTACTTCCTGTCTTGCATATTGTGGTGTAGCTATAGTGCTCATCAAAGTGCATTAAGGTCAGTAAGTCAATGGTGTTTACTCACCTTTCTTTATTGAAATATTTTTTTCAAACCCAGAAAAAAACGTGTGTGAGGTGTACCAGGATTTCATTCTATTTCACAAGCCTTATCCACCCAGGATATGAGCTGTCAACCCCGCTTAAGCTGCTTTGGACACATCCTCCGGTTCTACTAGCTTGAAGTCGTACTGTGCCAAGCACAGGGAGAGGTTTTAAAAAATGTATAAATAAATAAATAATAAAAATTTAAAAAACTTTTGAGTACAAAACAAAACTTGTGGAGAAAATATGTAACATAGGTTTTTCAAAATGTTTTCTATATTTTTAGCACACATTCCTTAGGCTTCAGCCATGAAGCATGTACAGAGACCCAATACTGCCTTTCCCTCATACTGATACACTGAAAGGAACCATTCAGCTCCATTTTCTGACCGCACAACCCAAGATCTTAAAGCCTGTCCTATTCAGGACTGTAAAACTATCAAAACCGTACCAGCATTCTATTCCTCGGTGCATGAAGCTATTTTGTTATTCTGTGATTTTCTGAAATGCTGGAGTGTTATGAATAAGGAAGCAGGTACAAGTTCTTCTTTTGTATTGATATTCACTGGATTGGAAGCATTGCATTAGAATTTATATTACATTAAAATAATTAATTTGTACAAAATGTCCAAAACATAAAATAAATAGTTTAATGTTTAGTTATCAAAACTAGCATTTCCAATGAGTTGGGATGTAGGAGACCAAAGTTAAAAAATAACTTGTTAAAATATGATTTATGAAGAGCTGTATTCAATTTACTTATTTTTATTAAACGTATGCTAAATAATAAAGCCATACTTCTGCCATCTACATAATTCTTGGATTATTTTCTCGAAAACAATGTCCCTCACTTCCCATTTTCAAGTCAGTCCACATTTATTTAAATTATATGAGCTCATCCACAGATAATTAGATTAGTTTCAGAATTAGGTCAGTGTTAACTAGCAGAGGGATATAAAACAGCCAGTCAAAAAAAATAAAAAACACGAATATAACTACCTGAAAATAGACAACCAAACATAATTTGAAATGTCCCATGTCCAATTTATTGTGTTGAATCAAAACAAAGCAAACACTATTGCCTCTCCTGGATTATCAACACAATGTCAGTAACAGTGTTCTACATGTAATGATGGATGTCTGTGCCTTTCTTGATAACTGAGAAACCATTGATTACAGACATTTGTTCACATGAAATTTTGTTTGAAATTCAATACATGGCCTCTACATGTTTTTGGTTCACTACACAGGCCAAGAGCAACATTCAAAGCGAAAGCTAAAGCTAAAGACCTCGTCTTTACCCTGAGGCAAGTACAATGAAAAAGCAGTTGCCACCTACGCATTAATTATGGTAAACCGACAGGTTGAACTGCCCACTCAGGCGTAAAACAGCAAATCAAATCGTAGTACTTGGCCCTTAGCTTTTGGGTTTTTGGGTTTCTGAAACTTGAACGTAAGCGCACTAGAATTTTAGAGCCCTTTTATGAATGTTCATTGTCGATAGAAAGTGGTCTCATGGTATATGTGGATTCTATTTGTACTTTTGCGCAACATATGTCTGTACGTAGGGCAGGGGTGTCCAATTTTATCCGTAGTCTGAGTGCAGGTTTTTGTTTGAGCTCAGAATCAGGTGTCTTAGTGCAGGGCTAAAACAAAAATCAGTACCCACACCAACGCTTTTCGGATTGGATGCCCTGTTTTTATTGGATGCATGTCTGATTTAGTGTTCAGATTCCTTTTTGAACTCAAATGTCCTTGTTGTGGTAACAAAGGTTTATTTCTTTCGGTGTTGAAAATTCTGAACTCTTATCAAAAACTGCCTTTGCAACATCGCCAACAAATTTTAAATATTTTTCTTGTATGGAGTTACAGAGGTCACACAAGCAAAGTCATGGTCCTTTGTTGCTTGACATTGCTTTTCTGGTCAGAATACACACTTTAACATTTTATTACTGTATTTAATGTTCAATTAAATGCTATCGCACTTGATCTAAAGGCAGCAGACTATCTGAGAATTGTTCTCAGTGATCTTTGAGTATAGCTGGTTCTGTGACATTGTGATAACTCGTCTCTTTCATAGCCTTATAGATATACATTATATATCCACATTGTGATATTTTTGTGAATTTGTGAACTGTAGCCATTTCAACAATTATAAAATAAGGCACATGCAAACCCCATTTCCATAATTCTTTAATATCCAACAGTGAAATGATTAGACCTTTTGCTTTTTTGTTGTTGTCTGGTTTTAAAGATATCTAGGCTATGGTATGTTTCCACCCAGTCAACAGAAGCTGCTGTCTGAATTATAATCGTGAACTGTAAAAGAAAACTCCAAATGACACGGTGGGACCTCATCAAATCACAGGCCGAATCATGTGCTCGTTTTGTGACTGAGGATAGTGGGCTTATTGTTTTCTGTGACCCAACTCTTGGCCTTCTTTATGGCCAGCCATTACGTTTACGTTAACACTTCTGTGTTGAAATGTTTGCCTTTGTTTCTTCGACTCTCAAAGCGCCTTTGTGTCACTACTCAAAGTTAATTTTCTCACAGAAGTTGTTTACAAGGCAGAACCTTTGTATTGTGAAAAACAAAGAACAAAAAAAACCCACAGTTTTTGTTAACATGTTTTACTGATATTTACTCATATTTTCACACGTGTATGGGGTTAGAGGGGGTTGTCAGCCCCCATGGTCATCAGGTAATGGCCACTGTGCTTTCTATTAGATGCATCCTGTGGTGGGAAAACATGTTTACTTTATTCACATCTTACAAACGAGTGAAGAATGACAGAAATCAAAGAGGTCCATAGCTGTTCTTAAAATGGAATTCTGCCGCAAGTCACTGGAACTGCATAGCTATCTTGCAAAAACCTCACCCACAACTTCTAGACTTGGGAGTATATGTTGAATGTGATCTTTCCTGACAGGAAAAGGTCAGGTGCTTGGGAATTTCAGGTGCTTTAACTGCAAGTGGACGATTAAACAACCTACATGTTTACCTGGTACAGTGTTATAAAGACAGGAAACAATGTATTCAGGTTTTATGTTGGTGTTGAATTCGTGCGGTTGGGAATGAGGCTTGACAAGTTCTTGTTTATCATTCTTTTTGTGTGGGATGGCATTATCTTTCTCAATGTTTACTCTCCTCCCGCCTCCAGAAAAGGCAAAGGAACGGGCAACATTTGTACAGCACGCTTTGTAGTAGCACGTCATTGTGAGTAGAGTCTGTGACTACAGTCAAAACTGCCTTCCCAGGAACTCCCAGACATTTGGGTGCTTATTTATTTTATGCTAAAGGTTAGGCAGTACGTTCATGGTAGGTTGCCAGAATGCACACAAGATCTGTGCTTCCTGCTGTAAATTCATCGACAAACATTGCCTCATGGACAACCAAAATGCAGCTGGCCAATCCTATCTAATCTAATCCTATCTAATTATTTATATCTACAGCATTATTCATATACAAAATGTCTGAATGCACTTTTATAATTTTGTAAGTTTATTGGTTTTCTTGACAAGTTTATTGATTTGCCGGCAGTATTTTTGTTTTACTGATCACATTTATACAACTCCAAAAATATAGGTATTATTTAATCCCAATAAATGTCAAACCTCCAGTGACTATGCATCATATGACCTTTTACAAAAGAGGTTTTTATTTTAGAGGCTTTTGTTTTGGAATTGCACTTTAGCCCGACGGTGGACACACGGTGAGGCCAATATCAGTTTCATTATCTGCATTGATTTGTTGCCCATGTGCTAGGGACAAGTATTTCCTGAGCTTTCTCCTCTCACCCCGTGTAAAACATTCAGTAGGAATGTGTTTAAAACCAACAAATCAAAAAAACTGTAGGCTGTTTTTGTGTGATGTGGTTCATATGACCAGAGCTGTGTTTTGGAGGTCATGTTTTTAGCACCTGATTTGATTGCATCATCTGGTCCTTGTGTCCATTGTGTTCTCTGTAAAAAGCATACTTTGAGCATAAATGCATAATTTAAAAGCACAAGAAACCATGAACTTTGCTTTATTGCTGGGGGGGGGGGGGTGCCTCAGAGAGTAAGCAGCCGTGGTGTGAAGCGGGCAGCCAGGGTACTCGCATAGTATAGCCTACACCTGACCAGGGCCATGTCCGAATCGGCACTCTTCCACACTATTGAGTCGCCTTGGTGAGTAGTCGTTGAGTAGGCGAACATTTAGCAAATTGCAGTATACTTGAAACACTCGGATGACACACTTACTTCCGGGGTTTCACTGAGTATATTCAGGAGCACACTTTTCAAGAAGTACACAAACATGTTGGTTGCATAAATATGACATGAGCCTTTTTAAAAATGTGACATGGCCACGCAAGGGTGGGACATCTTACGATACTTCCACAGTACGGTTGGAAAATAGTATAGCGGATATTTTTCGCGTGCTGCTTAACAGTGCACATTAAACAGCACACTTCTGCCAGTGCACTGTACGCAGAAGACAGGGCACAGTAGATGGGGCTCTGATTCGGACACAGCCCCTGTGTGAGGGAGCGCCCTCACTACTTGGACTGGGGGGACTCATTTTAAAGTTAAATGTATTGTGTTGTGTTTTTGTTTCAAGAACTAGTACTGATCATGAGATGCACCCAGTTCAACCGTTGTCTTGTTAATCGCTTCAGTGTTAAGTGTTAATTGTTAAATGTTTTTTGCCACAGATGTGGCAACTTGACAATCAGACCAAGTGGCCGGTATATAACCCGTCTATGCCACTGTGTGGAGAGGATCCACCAGGCAAAGATGGTAGGCCTGCTTATGGTTTTAAAATAAATTAAGCTTTTGATACTATTTATTAGTCTGTTTTTAAAGCCTTTTAATGTGATTGAGAATGGCCGCTCTTTCACACCTGGTGAGAACATGACTACATCATGTCAATTTTTCTAAATGGTTCCACCGTGCCTTTTTTCCCTTCCATGTAGATCTGAGGGTTTTATAGATTTTTCGTATGTTTGCGGAGCTGCTCGTGAATACAGCGATACAGAGCATTTGCTATTAATTCCTGTGGGAAACCATGGAAAATCATTTGAATATAAGCATGGAAGTGTGCATCATGACCGTCTGTCATCTTGACTGACAGTCATTTTGCATCAACTATCTTAAACGCATCTTGTACTGTGCAATTTGTCCAATGTAATCCTCAACATGTTATCACATAGGTGGTGTTTCCTAACAGGAATCAGCATTCATTTTATTCCCACGACTTTGACAAGATGAGTTGTATTTCATGATTGGATTGGTTATAGACATGCATAAGCTCATGAGAAACATTACCAGTAAGAAGGCAGGACATTGTACTGTGTTCAGTGGTTGTTTACTGGAATGTGTGACAGATCTGTACCCCCCCGGTTGGACAACTTGGTTTCTGTGACTGTGAATCTTTCATGCACTATGCTTCTCAGAGTAAAGGTTCTATGACTGCTTCAGGGGGTCTGAAGGGGATCTTGGCTCTCAGGTTAATCAAAGTACTGTGCCCTCGGGGGGTGGGGCCTCTCGAACGCAGGCCTCACTGAAACTGTTGGAAAGGGCCGGAGGGCTTTTTCATGACAGACATGGTGGGAATGACATGACAAGCAGATAAAAACATCGCTCGTCACGTGACCCGTTTGTTCTACGGATAAGGCTACTCAGCGCGAGGAATGTAGCAGCATAGCTTCCGTGTTTGGGGTTCAGCATAGCCCATAGCACAATTGCTGAAGACCATTCTGTGCATGAGTGCTGCAGTTTGTTTACAGGAAATAAACTGCTTTGACACATCTTTTGTTTGGCAGCGGGTGCAGAGGTACATTATCTTGGGAGTCCCAGGTCAGCACAATCCATGGTGGGAGGAGGAGGGGTAGTTGGGGCAGGGTCAACGCTTATCCCAGTAAAGTTCAGCCACACCTATATCCTGCATTCCTTTGTCAGAGAAAAACCTTAATTGCTGTTGTTGACACCATTGGTCTTCCATGTATATTGGGTAAATAGCAGGATAAGCACCACAACATCTCATACCCCTGTTAATGCAGATAAATAAGGACTTTATTCTAGATTATAAACAGAATAGTGACTCCGCTGTGAGGGTGTTTTAAGGCCTGGTGCACAGCACCCTGTGATTCTCAATGGCTGTCTGGACCTAATCAACCACATTACAAGGATAGTTGGATGGAAATGGAAGATTATAGGACCCATGTAATTCTGAAGGCTTAGAATACCTGAATCAATTGTAAACAGGAGCATCAATAGCATACCAATGTCGTGTCCATTGGGGGAAGAGAATACCATTCAATATTCTGCGGGAAGAAAATATTTTTAGCTTCTAAAGGAATGGAATACAGAGAATCATACTGTACAACATAGTATGCTATACAGCCAGACATATATTTGGTTTTAATCGTCTTACCACCCCCAAGTATGTATGTAATGTAGGCTATAGTTTTATTTTTTAATGAGTATCATAGCCTATGTGTATTGCCGATATTTTTTTAAAGAATTTTTACGTGAGTAAATGCATCAGAAAACAACCAATATCTATTTTTATTTCAACGTGCAATAGTCACAGTGGCCATTCACATTGAGAAATCCTTCCTGTCAAAGTTTACTTTTTGAAAATGATTTAAAAAGACCCAAAACACAGTTAGGGATGCTGCTGAAAATTCCATTCTACCTTCATCTTCCATTTGTAGGGTGTCTCATTATTAATAAACCCTGCTAGCAAGTTTAAGACACAATGAACTACATTACATTACATTACAGGCATTTAGCAAACGCTCTTATCCAGAGCGACTTACACGACTTTTTATCATTTTTTACATATCCATTTATACAGCTGGATATATACTGAAGCGATTCAGGTTAAGTACCTTGCTGAAGGGTACAACGGCAGTGTCCTATCTGGGAATCAAACCTGCAACCTTTCGGTTACAAGGCCAGTTCCTTAACCATTATACTACACTGCAGCCCATCATCCACATCAATCTTCTATTATACCACAGAGTTACCCGGACTACATCAATTGATCGATTTAGACTGTGTGGATAGGTCATTTATGTCTCCCTTGAATAATACAAAACTGCTTATTGCCAAACAAATGGCATACTGTACAGGTCACAGTTGTGCCAATTATTATTTTCCAAACCAATTTGAGCTAAAAGCAAAATAATAATGTGATTGGGATTCACTTTATATCAATTTCATATAAACAGCTAATTTTGCACGTGGGGATTTCTCACAATTGACTCTGGAATCTTTCTCATCTGATGATGAACATGCATTGTTGTGTAGAGCCTCCTCTTAAGGGAAAATCTATACCACTAATTATACACACTCATTTTATAAAGTGAAGGACAGTGGTGGGCATCATGTTCTGATAATGGAACAAAACTGAAAACATTATCCATGACAAAAAAATAGGAACATTGGTTGGTTAGCTAGGATGCACACACATTGCACTGGAATCCATTCATCATGGATTCTCCAACTATTGCTGTGACATTAAACGGAGATTAAATTGCTAACAATACAGTGGTCATGCTTAATAAAAATCGGCCAGAGCCAATGGTGTGTGTATGCATACAGTAGCAATTACTGCTTTTCTTTCTGGCCAAGAATATGCTTTCTCAGAAAAGAGAAATCTAAAATCTCAAGTCCTTACATGTTCCTGGAACAATGTGGTTCATAGCTAATTTAAATAAGTTATCAAGCAAAATATTTCTGTCACCTATAAGACTTTTTGTAAACGTAAGGTAAATTTTGACCATTTGAAAACCGATCTGGCTGGCAGAGAACATTTTTAATTATAAGTCTGCTTCTCTGAAAACCCTAAAATATTTTAATTCCACATAGTACCACATGGTGTCACTACCACAGTATCTCAGCATATGTTTGCCATTTCCTTGAAGCTCTGCCCCGTTGTCATAGTCTATGGTCGCATAGTAATTGGCTGTGACCGAATATGATCCCTTCCCCCCTTTGAGGGCGCATATTTGAGTCAATTTGAGTGGGTGACTTTTTCTCACAAATGGGGGCACTTAAAATCCCCGGATGAAACCTTTATTTCCAGGGTTTTGTTGAGGGGATTCAGGACACTTTTAGGAAGTAAACCGGAAGTAAAAACTAAAAGAAACTTGTAGTACAAGTGCGGGACTACTCTCTTTTTATTTTTGTTAATTATATCTTCATTCATAATCTACACTTTAACCATTATCATATGTAAACTGAGTGATATTCTCAATTAAAAAAAAATATATATATTACAAACTACTTCCTCACTAATTTAAGCTCACTAGTTTAAGCGCACTAAGCGCATTGTGACAACTAGTTGTGAAATGCGCTATATAAATAAATATTGATTTGATTTGATTTGATTCGTTTGGAAAAGGTTTTATGGGATTTCTTTCGCACACTGCTTGCAAAGTCAGGGGAGAGGGCACATAGTCGACAGGGGCCTGAGTGGACAGGGGGCAGAAAACAGGGATCTTATTGGATCACAGCCATAGGCTGTGTCCGAATCAGAGCCCTATCTACTGCGTCCTGTGTACTAGCATGCTGTACACTACTTTCTGCAAACTGTTTAGTGACATGCAGTATGTGAAAACTATCAATACTACTATCAGCGAGAACCTGGAAATAAGTATATAATCTGGGGATATTAAGAACACTCAATTTTCAGAATTGTTGCATACTGAACAGCTTTTTAAAAAGTATACTCAACTAGCATACTCAATAGTAGGCAAATGCGCTGATTCGGACACGGCCACAGTCTTGGACTGTGTCCGAATCAGAGCCCCATCTACTGCATCCTGTTTACTGTGTATTAGCATACTGTATACTGCTTACTGTGCTGATTCGGACATGGCCACGGTCATCTCCTGAGGTAGTGGAGTTAAGGGAGTTCAGGGGGACAGCAAGTATGAGGGAGCAGTGGGGTCACACCAGGTTCTGGGAAAGATGGGAGTTATAAATATATAGAAAGTAATCGTACTTTTCCAACAAAGTCTCAGAAGCTCCCATGAATGCTGGTACTGGAGTCTTTTTAGAGCCCTTGGTTTTATTTCAACCTGAAACATGGGGATTCTTGTCCTTTCATGTCAATTAATACCGAACACGCTGGTGATATCTCCATAATGGTGGCTTTGCCCCCTTCTGGCCACTTTTAACTCCAGAGACTGATCTCTGATACTGCATGAAACAAAGCTGCTGTGTACACAAAACAAAATGAATGAAAACATTATACATACAAAACCTGATGACAGAATTACTGGTACTTTATGAAAGTCTTACAGAAGAGAGAACTGTTTACCAGAGTCAAACACTGGCAGATAGCTCAGTATACCTCCACATTTTGTTACTATGGTCTGAACACAAACACCAGCAAAGACTGCGGGAGAAAAGCAAAATGAGTATAACACTGGAAATACGACCGCAAGTCACAGGTTCCAGCTTATCTAGTGGCTAAATAAACAAAATTGTTTATTTGTGCCCAAGTAAACTGTTAACCCGATCTGGCAGACAATCACAATATAAAGTATAGTTTTCACATTCTTAATATCTACAGAATTAGACAGGACTTAAAACATGACACAATTAAAGTATGCATTCATAAGTGATTGATTACCAAAAGCCACATTAGCGTGAGACAAACAGAATGCCATGGTGATGCACTTTATACTCACCCATGCTACATATTTAGGCCCCATATGAATCAGAGATTTATTTATCACTACACCATACTGACTACTGGTCATCAGTAATGTTAATAATAAAATAATTTATAATTATAAATGATATTTGCGGTATTTGTGTTAATATTCCAACCCCACGGCACATGTGTAAAGGTTGACCATGTCCATGCTAATAAGTCCCGAAAGCATTGATAATACCCTGGATGTGTCTTCATCTGCACTCCGGAATGCAAACAAGTCTTGACCTTCAACTCTGCCAGCCTGTGAGTTTATAAAATGATAAATGCTTTAGCCAAGAGTAAAATAAAAAGAGACCGTTTTTGACAAACTGAGTCAATGTATCAAACAAATGCATTCTTTAGGTTATGGACAATTTGCATTTTCCCACATATGTTTATTCTAATTGAAAACAACATAATAATAATAATAATAATAATAATAATAAATGCATAACATGCTTTTTTAGACCAATGCATACACTTCAAATAATTAGTTCCCCAGTGTAATTTTTTTGATAGAAAAAATCCTCTTTTACAATAAAATTTTCTTTACAATGTTCAGATTATAAATAAATTATAGCGTTTTGATAGAAATATATATTTTAAAAACTATAACAACGTACAATCTATGAGTTCGCCTCAGTCACCCTTACACTGAATATTTTGTTTTTACGTAACTCCGGAAGTAGGCTACGTTGTTTTTGACGTTTTGGTCCCTGATAGGTTAGTGGTTTGACGGCCATAAGGGTTCAGTCGAAACTTAAGTCCGCCACAAGCTGTGGTCATAAGCTAACTATTCTAGCGAACTAAGCTAACGCCGCTGAACTTAAACCAAATATAAGAACTTGCATCGAAGTAGCCACTTTTCCAGTTAAGGATGTCAGAAGGAACAGCGGTTTCACAAAACGAGAATCCCGAGATCTTTCAAAGATCAGGAGACAGACTTTTGACAGCAGATGACCAGAATGAAGACATTGCTGATCCCATTGACGACAGGGAAATATTTGATATCCTTGGTTACA
Source organism: Ilyophis sp. 1 JC-2022 (assembly GCA_022702515.1). NCBI lineage: Eukaryota > Metazoa > Chordata > Actinopteri > Anguilliformes > Synaphobranchidae > Ilyophis > Ilyophis sp. 1 JC-2022. Next base: position 48,261,216 of record CM040399.1, on the reverse strand, counting down.
ATATGCAACGTTGGTTGCAATAAGCATCAGGTTGGCTAACGTTAGCAATTGTGAATGCACGTGGCGGTTTCTTACACAAAGCTGCCTGCTAGCGCTGTATTGGACTTAACCATCAAGCTAATTGAAAATGACAATGATTGTACTTGTTGGTTGTCCTTAATTTGTGTCGTTAGATACATCTCATCAAATCCATCAATGATCCTGAGCACCCGCTGTCTCTTGAAGACCTGAATGTTGTGGAACAGTTGCGAGTCAACGTGAGTTGGTTTTTCCTGCATCAATACAATAGTAACATATAATATAAGCAAACACTATCGCCCAGATGTCAGATAACGGCTATGTTTGCCTGTGACTCGTAAACGAATGTGTGGACGATACGACTGAATAGCATGCGCAGCAAAACGTATAACGTTAGCGAACTGTAGCTAAGTCTTGTTTTACATAGTTGGCCAGTAACGTTGGCTAGGCCAATGCTACCGAGGTTGTTTGGGAGGTGAAATTGGAACGCCGTATGGCCTAACGTTACATAGCTTATAATTTACCATGAGAACTATCGTTTATGTAGGTTAATGCTGTTTTTGTGATATTCACAGAAAAAAAATGTTAGTGCGTGAGATTGTGCAAATTACGAGGACCACCGGTTTGGGGATAGGAGTAATGTTGGAGGAGGAGTAAGTGGGGAAGAATGTGTATGCTGGTTTTCGTTCCAACCACAAATACAATCCCAGAATTATAACAAGCTGCTATTTTTTCTGAAGGTGCTTTGCCTGTTTAGAGGGATCGTTTTACCCTCTTAATCCACATTACGTCAGAAAGTTATACTTGCCATGAAGAATAAAATTAAATTCTCATGTTCACTTTGTGCTTATTGTGCTTTATACAACAGTTTGTTCAGACCGCGCATTGTGATTGGCCGAGACGCATTCCATGAGTGCTGAGCACAGAACGAGTGACTACGTCACACTGGTTTCGGAAGTAACTTTCCCCATTCATTTAGACCAGGGGTCCTCAATCTTATCCAGAAAGGGCCGGTGAGGGTGCAGGCTTTTGTTCCAACCAAGCAGTTACACACCTGATTCCACTAATCAATCACTAGAGTCTTTGCTAAGCACCTTGATTAGTAGAATCAGGTGTGTAGCTGCTCGGTTGGAACAAAAGCCTGGACCCACACCGGCCCTAACTGGATAAGATTGAAGACCCCTGATTTAGACCATAGACATTAACTAAAACTTACTTTTAAACAATTCCTAGTGATTATGTCTTACCATCAATTACCTGGATTGTTTAATATAACGCCCGTTCGCAAAGTATGTCGTTTTTCTGGACCAGCTTCGAGTATATTTTATGTTTTAGTATTTTTTTGTGAATATACCAGCGCTGACACTGTTTTAAAAATTTACATCCATAATTCTCTCTGGGCGGTTCATTGAAGTAAAATGGGCAAATTAGCAAGGTGGTATGCACTGCCAAAAATGTCCTGACGAGATGATATCTGATTGGTCGAGAACCACCCGTTCGTTGCAGTAATGGATATGTAGTCCGTTAAAGTGGATTACAAACCGAACTACAATCATTAATCCATTACTTTAAAAAATAAAAATGGAACATGCGATGTATGGTCTATATTCTTCTATACCACACAGGCTAATCCAGGAATATTTTGGCTCATTCTATAAATCAGATTTCAAGAAATAGTCGATAGTCTCCGAAGCCCGCTCTGTAGTCTCGCCCCCTCCTATCCTTGGCTGGTCCTGGAAGACTGTCGGAAGCCATTACCTGCCCCCACTTTGGGATCTTTCAGTCACTCTTATGATGATATTATGGCATTGTATAGACTAACCTTTGACATATATGTGATACAAAGTCCATTATTTACTCACCACTGCGTTTAAATCAAATTTGAATTGTATAATTAACGAATTTGAGAAACATAACTACACTACCCAGAATCCCTGGTCGTACATCTCCGGTTTCTGCTTTTGCTAGTACACAGTATCTACTGGCTGCTCTGCTAGCGAAAATGGCTATCACTCGGTCTGCTCTTGTGACTTATTATGGAAGTAGCTACCGGCCAAAGAAGTAGCTCCCGGCCGCGTTTATTCAACGCTAACACAACATCATATCATTCACGGTGGCTCATCTTCAGTCACTTGATATCACTGCCATTTCCTCTGACTAACGTTATTCAAATTGGAGAGTGAGGGCTTTTTACACAGGACACGACAGTCTCTTGGTGTCCATTTATTGCCATACCAACAGACCAAACGTCCCTGAGCTCAATTAGAATGTAAAAAAGCGGAATTATCCCGGCTGGCGATGAGGTCAGAGTGATATTATACTGTAGCCTATATCAGCACTCATGGAATGCGACTCAGCCAATCACAATGCACGGTCTTGTGGTGATGTTTATTTGTCCTAATGCCTCTAATAGAAGATCACTTGTTTGGGAAAAAACTAAATACAAATTATAGATAGCTAGCTAGGGGATGCAGACTACTTTAATCCTTTTATTTATCGACAGGGCCGGGTCTAGGTTTGCTGGGACCTGGGCCTAATTCGATTTTGGAGGCCCCTTCTGCACAATATAGACAAATCTAGACCTAGCCTATATATAAATGTACATATAGTTTACATATAATGCATATTCAGAGCGATGTTCTTTTAACAGCAGACAGTAGCGTGGCAAATGCATTGCTAAGTGTTCAAGCTAATACATACGACCGCTGTCATTTATTCGTCTGTGAATGATGCAAAGCTTGCGAAGCTATTTCGTGCAGAACTCGAGAAGCGCCAAATTGCATCAGCTCACATGATGCTACGCCTTAAATGGGAGGGCTATTTATATCACCAACCTTACCTGTACATGCATTTCCTTGCCGTGCTCAAGCTACCCTGCTATCCTGCTCTGCTGTGCTAACATGCTTGCCTTTCCCTGCATACTCCTGCATGTATGCCTTTCAGGAATGTTTTGCGCTCCCACCACCACCCCAGCATCCACCTATGGGCTCTGCTTTTCATATTATCCCCATGTGGGGGTCAGTGGTTTACCAATAATCTTGGCTGGCTTATGCTAAAAAATGTTACGCAAACAGGGAGTGATAAGATAAGAGGCGGAGCCTGACGCCAAAAATGGCATTAAATGGCATTAAATCTCAATAAAATATTGCTTAATTCAATCATGAGTTGTTGACTGATGTGCAGTAAAATAGTCTGTGTTACCGTTCTCTATTTGCAATGGAAACTTATAGAATATACACGAGAGTAACTTACTCATACAAATCCACACAATATTAAGCTTGCTTTACGTGTTTGCTATTGTGGTTGGAATGAAAACCAGCGTACACAGGCGATCCTCCAGGACATAGTTTGGGCACCCCTGCTATTAGCATAACTATAAAAGAGTGAGTTTTAAACGGCATAATAAAATTGTGCATTCTTCCCAACAGGTTAGTGACCCGGAGAGTTCGGTTATTGTGCAGTTCACTCCCACCATTCCTCACTGCAGTATGGCTACCCTGATTGGTCTTTCCATAAAAGTCAAACTGCTAAGGTCGCTACCCAGCAGATTCAAGGTTAGTGAAACATTGAACATAACCAATGATTATGTGTTCGATTGTTTGAGTATAGTCTGTGTTACTTTTGCATTTGTGTTTTTCTCAGATTGATGTGTATATAACCCCTGGCACCCACGTAACTGAGGACGCAGGTAACAGCCAGGCCGCCTTTACCCATCCAGTCACATTTTTAGCTGATTCGATTCAGCTCAAAGAATCCAAGCATTTCATAAACAATCAAACGTAACGTAATATCATGCTTATCATATACATTTATAAATGTAGAAATAATCTCGTTGGGTTATACCGTTTCATTTATTAATAATTACCAAAAGGAGAATTGTCACTTTTTTTTCAATTTTTGCAGTTAATAAGCAACTGGCAGACAAAGAGAGAGTGGCTGCTGCTTTGGAGAACGCTCAGCTCCTGGAGGTGGTGAACCAGTGCTTGGCTTCCAAACTTCCAACAAACTTAATGCCCTAACAGCATCAATATGTCGCAAGAATCCAGCGATAATGGGCGCTTAATGGTACAAATAACTGACCATTGTTGCATTGGATGTGTAGGTGGTGGTGGTATATGATACAAAACAGTGTGCACTTTTATACCAATGTGGTATGCCTTTTTTACATCAACGTATGTGCATGTCCTTACATTTATGTTTTCACTTGTGTATTGTACCTTCCTGCTTAAGTAGTTAGTTAAAGAAAGAACTATAAGATGGCATGCTCGGATTACTCTCTCACCGCCTACCATTATCACCGATTGTTTAAGGTATATTTGCACGGCTGATGCTAACTGCTAGCATTGTCTGAAGGATGATTGATGAAGGTATCACTGGCATTGTGTTTTTCAAATTGATTAAAAGGCCTGTTAAGGTAATATCAAGACACTCTCTTATATGGGCTAGGGACAGATTCTCAGAATGAGGAGGAGTGGGGGGGGGGGTCCTGTAGCAGGAGGGGGAGGAGGAGGAGGAGGAGGAGTAGTAAGTGGGGAAGATGACGTGTCTCCAGTATTGTGCGTTGTGGCTGGATTGGCGTTTCGGCCCAGAGAAAGACTCAGGTTCATAGAGCTCTGGGGGTGAGTGGAAGGATGGAATAGTCTAAAAGTGACCTTTCTACCTTTTTTTAAATTTATTTTTATCTCCTGCCTACATTCTGCATTGAAACACAAGCGGTGATTATTTTAACCTTCTAAATAAACACATGCTTTTTAAACAGGCGTATTCTTTCTGTTTTGTTGTTGTCAATGCATTCAATTGCAAATGAGTGAACTATACATTTACAAAGCTATTTACGAAGCTGTTTGCAAAGCTCTCAAATCAAAAACACAGGCATGCGCATGCATTTACACCTGGAGGTTTTATCCTGTTATCGGATGCATTATGAAACAAAAATATATTTGCTTGCTTTTCATAGGCAGAATACAGTGGGGTTTTTTTTTGGGTTTTTTTGCATAACCAAGAGACCATGTAAAATGTTCGTCGGAATTAAAAATGCATAACTATTAAATCCTCTAGGTAGGCAGCCTTTGAAAGGTGAAAAAGATTGTGAGGACCTGATTGAAAAGGTACTAAAAAATGCAGGTAAATATTTTAGTTGAATATAAGTAAATGTTGAATAAGTAAACCGTATATGTTGGTTCTACAAAAGCAGAGATGGATGACTATCTGACAGTGTCATGCCAAGCAAGTTAATGAATGCATTATGACACAAAGTCGAGCAGCTATAGGGATAGATGTTCACAAAATGTTCCCGATGTTTTGTCATTCCTGATGTAATCGACTTCTAATATACATGTAAAAGCTGCGATGTTAATAGAAACGGTTGTTGGCTATCGCGCCCATTCAGATATGTCTGTTTAATTTATTTCAACAATTCCACATTCTGTTACCAAACTTGAGATTTCAGAATAAACTCATGTTTGCTGTAAGTAATGCTATTTGAGGCGAAGGTGTGACTGCGTTATTGTTGAAATGCCTCCTTTCTTCCAGGACGGAAGCATGCTGAGCCCATAACCCAGAGTTCGATGGATCGAAAACATCTTTCTGTTGTTTTAAAACAACCTAGAAATTTGCACTAATTAGATTATTCTAATGTATTGAGCTAACCAATATGTTTTGCATTTTGATGAACAAGAAATTATAGAATATCATTGGAATGCTACTCAAATACATGATTCAAATAAAACGAGAAAATGTATTCACTGAAAAATATAGGAATAAACCAGGCAATTCAATTAAGCATGAACTTTTTTCTATTTTTATCACTATTTTATTTTGTACAATAGGAAATATTGCATGATCATCTTGTGTGCTTTTTCATGAGGTAGTGGTTTCTACTGTCCCCTACTGGACATTTTTGACAGTGCAGTTTATGATAAACAGCAAAGCCTTTGTTCATCGTGCATTTACAGTGGAAACTGTCCACACCTCAAATCTTTGGGTTCTTTTTGGATTGAGACATATTCAAACATCTCTATTTTATTTTTTTAAAACCCTAAAAAACAACTGCTAACTGACTTTAATATATTTTCACCTCATAGACCAGGGATGGGCAATTCCATTTCTTGAGGGCTGTCTGCAAGATTTTAGTTAGTCCTTTAGTTACCCTGTTTCAGTTAGCCAGTTAGCAGTGGGCACCAATACCGGCTCACTCATAGATTAGGCTACAGTAGACTATTTCAAGTAAGGACACAAGAACAATCTTCAGCTGTCATTCACAAGCTCGTCAAAATGTCATATTGTGAACGGGCTAATTAAATAATTAGGAGCAGAAGTTGGCATGCAATCCTGAAACGGGTAGAGCCCACCTTGCCCACCCTTGACACAGTTTTAGGATTTCGCAAGATTCTTGTCATTATTAGTTACAGCTTAAAAATAAGATGTAATAAAGGCAGCTAAAATGATCCGAAACGTCGCAGTGCACATTTCTATCAGCAGGTTTTTATATTGCTGATGCAGTGAGCCTCACAGTTACCTCATTGCTGCTCAAAGGATAAATTGTGCACGCAATCTCCGGCACGGGGATGAATCTATAGTGCGGCAAGAAGGTCAGCACTCAAAGACAGCCTTTAGGAAGGAGCAGCAGTCACCTGATGCAAGGATGGCCCAGTTCAGGTACATCTGTTACAATCAGTTACCAGCAGGAAAGGAAGTTGAGAAACGAATAGTTTATTTCTTCTTTGTTCCATAATGTCTATTAATCTGTAATGTTCGGACAGATGTAATGTAAGGCAGTTATTATATTACATCTGTCACAATAAGTGCTATATGGTTATTCAACCATTGATTTTGACAGGCATGCAAAGTGTATTATAGACCAGACCCTTGTCCTGGTGTACCGAAGATGTTTCTGGTTTTTGCTCTATCTTCGCCCGTGTCATTATAGCTGTATTTATAGTTATCATATCAGCATAACATTATTAGGCTTCAGGAACACAGTATATCAGCATTCAGACTGAATACTTAGGCTCAGACTGTTAATAAATGATAAAACTGTGAAATCAAGCTCATATGGAACAAAAACCGGAAACTTCTCTGGCACACCAAAACCAGAGTTGCCGACCTTTCCTTTGTTGTTGACAGAATAAGAGTCCTTCATGAATTTCAGTTGGCTTTTGTTATGTTTTATCATTTGTATGCAATCCCGAAGGTCAACTAACTGACACTTGAATGTCAGGTTATTTGAAGTGCTTTGATTTGTTTGGGCATTCGCGTTAATTATAGAATAAATGCACATATATTTAATTATTCCCTCTCAGAGGTTTCTTCCGATAACGAATCTCAAGCCGCAAAACTGCTGCCATCGGCCCTCCTCATCAATAATTCACAGCAGATACTGTTTCTTTGACCCGTAACAAAAGACTTTTCCAATCTAGTTTCTTTTTGCACGTTTAAAGATCGTTTTGCGTTACCATATAATGTTTTCTTTTCCATATATCTGACCAAAAATAGAGAATGTATTTCTGGACTGCTATTTCCAGCAGACAATCATCAATAAATAAAGAACCATCCCACAGTGCATGCCCTGGGGTTGAATATAAATAAATTATGCACAGTCTGCTGAAACAATATATGCTTGCCTTGTCTACAGCAAGATACAATAAAACAAATGGATTTGTGTGGATGGAAAGTTGGAAAGTTGGAAAGTTGTATGGAGGATACATATAAAGAACCATCCTACAGTGCGTGCCCAGGGGTTGAAAAGCCTCCCCATCGAGGTTGCCTGCAGACACGAGGGGCATGTTTCAGTGGGCTGCCTCATTGGAACTATTCCCATTTGTAATGAACGCATCTCATTGGTCAATTAAAGCTCAGGTGGCCCTGACCATCCTCTGTACATACAACAGTGTTTTTTCCCTCCCATTTAATTGGCATCACATTCTAGAGATGTTATTGCACAATGCTAATTTCCAATCCTGAGAGCTTTAGTATAGTGGGCTGAGAGCTTTTGCTACCATGCTAAATGTGGGTAGGTTGCCGATTGTATAGGTTAAATTCCTGTCCTGCTAGACTGGAAATTTCAATTAGAGGGTGTATCTGAGACTCAGACCTGACCAGCCAGGTCCACTTACCTGGACCTGCCTGGACTTTTTGGCAGGGGTCACCAGAAATTAGACAGGGGCCCCCAGAAATTAGACAGGGGCCCAAGAGGTCCCAGTAGACTCCATCATTGACAGCTACTTGGCTGGGCTGTAATGCATCAATGGACAACTGTGCCACTAGAGACAATGTGTTCTTTCACATGTTAACATCACACAAAAAAAAACTCAAGAGAAATATATCAGGGCCACATAAATGGCGACAAAGGAACAGAGTGAAGTAAGCACGTGGCAAATGATTCATCCCAAACGCAACAATGCTGTCAAATGGCATTCATTTATTTAGCGTTGAAATAAAATGCCTCCCCCACACCATTGTGAACAGAGGGAACAGAGATCTTTATTTAAATGATCAGGAAGGACCCACATCATCTCGATGTAAAAGGACAGGCTCTTCTCGCTCGCGGGGAGTCTGAATAGCAGAAGTACCTGGGGGAGAGACAGCTATACTCTTAGCGGCACGTGTTCAGCACACCAGACCAGCCTTTCGCGGCAAAGGTTCTTGCGTAAGAGGCAAAGTGAACACGTACTCTGAAAGTGAAATTGCGTGCCCATGGTTCGTCTGAGCTCCAGCTGTCAACGACAATGCGTCTGCACGGGTACAACATTTCTGTACAAATCTATGTATCTTTTGACTCGCAATCACACCAGCTGTTCTTTTACAACAATGTATATTTTATTACATCTAGTAACTGTATGAAATGACTCAAGTACGTTACTTTGAGTACTGTACACACTTTTTACAGCAAGTACAGGACAGCATGGGAAGAAGAGTGGTCTAAAGTTAATACAGGGGCGATTCAGGCAATGTTGCATAAGCACAAAATGATGACGCGGTAGGCGACTGCTCCCACTCTCCAACAGTACTACCCCTGCCGCTGCAAGCACCGTGTACGGTTTGCTGGACCTGATAAATCACACGTCTGATTGCATTGGCCGACCTGAGTTCAATTCAACAGCAGAGGAAGAGTGAGCTTTCCTTGGTTGGTATAATAGCACTGGTTCTAATAGCTGCTGGGTGAAAAAAACCTATTTGCAATCGCTTGATAACAGGGATAACAGGGGTAACCATGATATGCAAACATTTAATTTAAGGAGATAAATATCCACAGCAATCTCAGATGAAGTGAATAAAGCATGGAACAAGAGAAAGGCAGCGATTTTTTTGTGCAGAAGGTTCTTTCTGAGGAGATATACAGCAAACATCAACGGAACGCATGTTCCCAAGATTGGGTGATGGGATAAGGAGGCCTGCCTTCACTCTTACATGACCTGAATACATTGAAGATTACTATGCCCAGACAGGCAGAGTCCAGAAACGTAGAGGAGTGGAGAGTTCGTTCCACCACTGGGGAGCTAGGGTGGAAAAGGTCCGCACTCGGGGTGAGCGAGAGCTGTTGACACGGAGGGAAGGAAGTGCAAGTTGCCCTGCTGCAGCAGAGCGAAGTGGTCGAGCTGAACCTGATCCTGGCTGCGACCGGCAGCCAGTGGAGTGACCTCAGCAGGGGGGTGACATGGGAGAACTTCGGGAGGTTGAACATAAGCTGAGCAGCCGCATTCTGGACCAGTTGTAGAGGCAGATTAGTGCAGGCTGGTAGGCTTGCGAGAAGGGAGTTGCAGTAGTCCAGGCGTGAGGTGACCATGGTCTGGATGAGAAGCTGGGTGGAGTATTGTAGCGACTACTATCAAAAAAGGGTCGCTAAAGAGGCTTAAGTAGGCTCGTTACTGTGACTCGTTGAAATAAGTCCATTGATTCCAAAATAAAGTTTACGGTGTTTATTAACCAAATACTGACAAAATGATAATTGTACAAAATTAATAATGAAACAAAACGAAACGTGATAACAACGGTCAACAGAAAGTATAAGAACCTACTAACCCCCTTTGTCTGTTTGTCTACCCCGCCCCCCAACTGAACAGGTGAAATAGACAATACGTGAAACCACACCCCCCTGTAGCAATTAGAGGAAGTGACATCATTCAATTCATCAATCAAAGGAAGATGTGCAGGCTTAACAAAAATAAAACATACATATAAACTGAATAAACATTATGGCTCATACATGGAGTATGTGGTCAGGTATGGTCGAATCCTCCTGATGTTGTACAGGAGGATCGTGCAGGACTGTGCTGTTGACCCGATGTGCTTTTTGAAGTCCAGCTGGTCGTTCAGGACCACCCCCAGGTTTCTTGCAGAATGGGAGGCGGCCACCATGGTACCGTTGACGGTGATGGAGAGGTCTTGTATGGCATGAAGAGCAGCTCCGTCTTGTCAAAGTTTAACTTCAGGTGATGGCTAGCTATCCACACAGAGATGTCAGCCAGGCAAGCAGATATCCTCTCCTTAACCTGTGGGGTAGACAGAGGGAAAGAGAGCAAGAGTTGAGTGTCATCAGCATAACTATGGTAAGTTAAATGTATAGTCAAAGTCAAAGTGTTTTTATTTATCAAGTGCACAGTATAACACAAGGTCATTCTGAACAATGAAATTCTTAGGACATGGCAAGCAACAACTATGTAGTAGGCATTAAAAACCAACAAAAACAAAAACATATATAAAATTGTTAAAAATAAAATAAAAATAAAAAAATAAAAAAATATATATAAAAAAAAAGTCAAATAAGGGCAAGAATAACAAATATAAATATACATAGCGGTAAAACACTAGCAGCAGTTCCAGATATGGACAGTAGGAGTATTAAATATAAAGTGTGGAGGTGCCGATAGACATGTGCAATAGATTAAATTAAGGTGATGTACATTGAATGTACATAAGAAGTGCCTAGAGCATACAATGAGGTGCGATGAATGCGATTCATATAGTGTATAGATCCATTTTTTGTAGTTTGTATTTTAAAGATTCAACCTTGTTGGTGTTTGATTTTAATAACAAAAAGCATTGCTTCTTGGGAAGATCTTGTTTTGCCATTCAAATGAAACATATCACTGTTTGAAATCGCAAATAGCCCACTGTGGTCTGGGGACCACTGCGTTAATGGGATCTTGATTTTACAACCACCAGATGGCGCTAACTGGTTGAGCCTGTTGTGCTGTTTTCACTGAAGTCCTCATATTGAACAATCCATCCTGAAGCAAACTGTAGGCTATAGTTTTTTTTTCAAACCGAGTTATTTCTATGGGTTTCCTTGCGTGAATTAGCCTACACCCAGAAGAGAATGTAGTCTACCATGTTTTCATTCATCCAAAAATGTGTATCTCGAGGCAACACGAATATTTGCCTACTGCAGTTAGGTTAAGCTACATTGTGTTTAAATATTCACAATCGATCAGTTATAAATAGCTTTTCTTTATGTACCCATTAATTTTTACCTGTACTTGTCACGACTGTCGGTACTGATCTTTTTCAAACTGACACCGGGAACGGAGGTTAACGTGGGGCGGTTATTTTTATTCCAAATGATTTTCTGACTCAGCTCTAACATGACCGTTACTCGGACATAAATTATCTTTGTTATTTATCAGCTGAAGGACAAAATCTACATCAAGTCCTTTTAAAATGTATGGCAGTTTACTCCAATTCGCCACTAGGGTGAAATTCAGGGTTTCCCAGAAAATAACATAACAATCAATTGTCACACGTCTTTGAACTAAACACTCTAAATCGTTCACCAATGTAGGCTACTGAAAAAACAATGAGATGATTTTTAAAAATGATTACTACATAATATAATTAAATATGTTTTCCGGACATTCAAAGTTAGATTAACCTCTATTTTGGCTGTTGTGAGACTAGATTGTGCGTTTTAACAAAAGCTTTTTACCATTTAACAATTCATAAAACATTGCCTTCTGAGCTCTTCAGTGAATGACCAAGAAAGCGAATTACATCAGGCTTATAGGAGATGCGAGGGATGGGAGGGAGGGGAGACCCCCGTCGCCGCCCGCGATCTGCGTATGAGGCAGACTGTGGGATTCCGATCTGCCCTCCCTCCCCGGCTTATGCTACTACACTAAAGCGAACAGTGACTCTGCTAGGCAAACCCTGCCTCGAACTGACGTCAGTGAGTTTGCTGGCACATAAAAAAGGGGGACTCGAGTCTTTGGAAGCAAACCGAAAACCACACTGGAAGAGCGAATACAACGTGAAGGACTCTGACAGCATTTTTATCCCCTGCAAAGGAGGCTACACAAAGGGATAGCACTTCGAAAGGAGAAGCTTGGACTTATTAAATGTAGGTTTGCGCGTGGGACAAAATATTTCAGACTTTCATTGATATTTATGTATTGTTTTTATTTTCCTTAAACCACTATTACAATTTAGCATTATATAGCCTAGGTAGAGTTATGCTTCATTTTATGAAAAGGTATTCCCCGAAACGTAGCCTAGGCTACAATCTGGGAATGGATCAAAACGTTTTTTTAAATGTCAAAAGTGAATGTATTTTGCACATCCTTACCGATGTTGTCTACAGTAGCCTACCCTCAATATTACAACAATGTAGCCGACTAACTGGTTTGGACACTGCCGGTAAATCTACATTAGCCTACTGAATATGTTTTTGCGTTAATTAGGAAAAAAATAAAAATAATAATCATTAAAATACATTTTTTTAAAATAATAATGATAATAAATGCGCAAAACAGCATTGATTTAGGTAGACCGGTTCTTAATTACGCCTGTAAATTTCAGATACCTGGAATCATGACTTTGAACAAAGGTGACAAATTGCGGAACATGGACAAAAGACGAGGTAGCATGCCGTTTCCCGTCCACCTGCAGACCCTGCATCGAAGGAGCATGCCAGTGGATGACCGAGAGCTGCACTCCACAATGCCCTCAGCACCAACGGGAGAACTGGCGAGCCTTATGCGCTGCACGTCCTACAGCCGCTGTGACCAGCACCGAGATAGCTGTGTGTCAGACTCGTCCGACTCTGTCATCTCATCCGGCAGCGACTCCGAGGGACAGCTTCACAAGGTGGTTCTCCTGGGCGAGCATGGCGTGGGCAAGTCATGTTTGGCACGTATATTCGGCGGAGTTGAAGAATGTCACGACTGCGATGAAGCAGGTGAGGGGTTTTTTCCAACACCTAGTCGCAGTAATGTAATCCGCAGTGTACTGAGCTAAAAAGACAGAATCAAAAAGAAACTCATGCTGTAGACTACTTTTTACCTTAATTGAAAAACAGTCATGTAAAATTATCTCAGGAGTTAATATGTGACATTGTTACCAGAAAATAAAGCATAGATATTTTTCCATCTCTTGAATATGAAAATTGTATAATCTTTGCTTTAAAGCAGTGAAATTCATGAGTCACCAGGTAGCCTATACGACAGAGTATATCACACACACTGATTATTGATTTATTCAATTTCGTTATTTTAAGGGGTGTCCATCTCTTCGTTCAGATATCAGCTTTCATGACTAGCCGCAATGATATGAAAGAAGAACAGTGCAGAACAATGGCTGAAGGAGATAATGAGCTCGTGCTCTCCAGTGTTATCAGTTGTATCAAGGGTGCAAAAGGTGTGCCACTGAAGAGCATTGATGCTTTTCTAGCTTTTTTAGTCGAGTGTATTGATCATTCACTGCTTCTATTTCAGGAAACACATATGACAGATCCATCATTGTTGATGATGAGGAGGCTTCTATTCTTTTGTATGACATATGGGAACAGGTGAGCAGAATCTAATAATTCTGTACATTCTGTGCTTAGATATTTAATTATCTTGAAGAAGGAATTACTCCATGGTTAAAATGTTTTGTCACACAATATAATTTCAATATTTACGTAGCTATAAGAGCATACGTTGTCGAAACATCAGTCGTGACAAGTGTTTGTCTTTGCTGTGATGCCATAGGATAACAGCCAATGGCTGAGGGATCAGTGCATGCGGATGGGCGATGCTTACATCATCGTGTACTCGGTAACGGACAAGGCCAGCTTTGAGAAGGCCTCAGAGCTGCGCATTCAGCTGCGCCGGGCCAGGCAGTCTGAGAATATTCCCATCATACTCGTGGGGAACAAGAGCGACCTTGTGCGGTCCAGAGAGGTCTCCGTGGATGGTGAGCACCTTTTCTTTCATCTTACCCCTTGAAAAATTGATTCATAGCAATACAATAGATATTAATTTTATATGTACACCCAAAGGCAATATCTGCAATTCAGTGGATTCAGCAGACTGTGGAAATGACTTTCTGTAATGGCACTGAATAGCCTATATGGCAGATGTCACTGTCCTGAGCGAGAAAGATAATAATAATAATAATAATAATAATAATAATAATAATAACAATAATAATAACGTACGTCATGTATATACCATAAACGTCATAATAATCTGTTATGATACTCATTATAATTACTGTAAATATTTAACCTCTACAATTCTTCTGTTGTCGTATTATTAACTCTAAAAAGACAGAGAGAGAGGGAGAGAGAGCAGGTTCATATCTAGTATACCTCTATAGTTCTTGCCTCCTTTCCTCCTTCGCAGAGGGAAGAGCTTGTGCCGTGGTGTTTGACTGCAAGTTTATTGAGACGTCGGCCTCCCTGCACCACAACGTTCGGGACCTCTTCGAGGGAATCGTCAGACAGGTACGCCTGCGCAAGGACAGCAAAGAGGACAACGCCCGGCGGCAGGCCAGCAGCAAGAGGCGGGAGAGCATCAGCAAGAAGGCCAAGCGATTCTTGGGCCGGATGGTGGCCAAGAAGAACAAAAAGATGGCCTTCCGGCAGAAGTCTAAATCCTGTCATGACCTCTCAGTACTCTGAGACCACAACCCCCCCTCCCCAAGACCAGAAGCTGTGTCACAGGCTTGAGTTCTCAACACTAACCCAAGGACTGAAAGAGCTGTACATAGATTTATTTACATTTTGTAAAATTGTAAAAAAAAAATTGAGGATTGAATCAAAAAATGTCATGACAATTTGATGATGATGAATCTGCATAAAGGATTTCTAAGTTTCACCATTTTTTATTTTTTATTTTTTATTTTTTTAATCTGCCTTAAAATATGGCTTTTAACTTGTGTTTTTTTTTGTTTAGAGAGTTACACCATAAAGTCATGTCCTAACAATTAGTTGGACTGGACATAGCATTGCTTTGGCAATTAAAAAAGTATGGTATTGTGTTATATTCTATTTGATGGAACATTTAGTGAACACTGTACCACAGAATGCACAGAAAAACAAATCGGGTGCACTGTTATGGAAACGTATAGAAAGGGTTGAAAAAATGTTATTTAAAGCACTTTGTGTGAGATCACCATTTACCTGTCACCTGGAAGCATATTTACTTGAAAATGAGTACGCAGGTTCGTACAGTAGCCTATTGGCTGAGACGTAGAGACAGGAGTGGGTGGGAGGCAGAGGGGATTAAAATGAAAAAATAATTTAAAAAAAGAATTTGTCCTGGGATTCACACTCCAGATGTAAATGAATGAAAATAAGCAATAAGTTATATTTGTGTTGTGAATTTGCATCGTTTTGAGAAAGTTTGTTTTTTAAAACTGCGTTATTTCATTTTAGTCAGTTCATAATTTTGTTATGTTTGCATTGATATTTTGTAATAAAAAATGAAAACAAAATCAACATGTTTTTTTTTTTTTTGATGATGATGCAGTTGCTTTTTTAAAAGATCACCATGAGGACAAGCATCCTGTGTTCTTTAATGCAAATCCATAATTTGTTTTATGGATAAAATGGAGATTTGTTAGCTAACAAAAAATGTCACTTAAGTAACACAGGATTTTCAATGGTGCCAAGATGGTCTTAGGAGTGGAGGGAAAGATAAAGAAGGTTGGATTTTCTCACATTACACATATAATTAATTGTCTTATTAAAACTGTGCACAGCATTGTGCATTTTAAAAATTAAACAAATACAGAGGTTATGTTTTTAAAAGACATATTAAACAAACAGAATAAACAGACTTGAATCTCTGATCTCAGAAAATAATTGCATTAAACCTCACTTAGGAGACAGCATTGCTGATTTATTTATGAAGTGGTGATGTACGGTTACTAACCGTCTTCCCGACCTGTTTACTTTTCCTCATCTCAAAGAGCCACAATGTTATTATGTCTGAGGATGCATCACAGAGAGCTTCTAATATGAGTTATTTTCTTGTTCAGTGAGCTTGAATTCATGAATGGATTGTTGCCTCAATGAGTCATCATTTAGTGTATGATTATTTGAGCCAGTTCTCAATGTGCGGAACAAATGGAACTAAGGCAGTATCAGTAGGCTACAGCATAGCTCTGGGATTGTGTTAATATTCATAGGCCTCGGTTGCACTCAGTTTTCTCATAGTAGTGATCTCACTAATATTAAAGCATGCATCCCCTGTATGCAGCCATTTAGGACCGTCTTGGGTTACAAGGGAAATTAAACTTTTAGCCTAAAATAAAATTGTTTTTCAAAGCCAGACTCAGCGATATGACGTCGCATGCATTGGGCCTACAATGGTTTATCTTTTGCGTTTTTTTGTTGTCTTTTTGGCATACCGTAGTAGCGTGTCTCCGCCAAAAAAACGTGATGTGCGTAGGCCTACCACTTATCCAAGTCTGATGTGTCCAAATTAATAATGTACAAACTGTAAGCACAAAGAAAACAGGTCAGCGGTGCTCAAAAGAGAAAGTTACAAAAGTTACACACAATAAAAAGTTGCCAAAGAAGACGAGCTGCAAAGAAAAACACCCAAACTCACGGCATAATTTAGTCTAACGTTAGCAGTATCCTAAGCAACGATTAGCCTAACCATGGAAGGAGACGGGAGACCTCAATAACAGAATGAATTGCAGAAGACGTTAATGCTCATGAAATAATTGGGGATTTCTCAAGACTGAAAGCCAGGAAATGGCAGTTCTGATTTTCTAAGGTAAGGAAAAGTGATACTGTGGAGTAACGTGAGCGCCGTCTATCGATTTTATAGCGCCGACCATTGCTACTTTGAAATGCTTTGGAGAGTTTGAGGACTTTTCTTTGAAAGTTATTCATACTGTGTGGATTTGTCGGGGTAGGTCTATTCTATTGTATATAATTCTATAAGTTGGCATTGCAAACAGATCGGTTCGGTAATGTAGGCTCGGCTATGCTACTGCATAATAGCCTAATCAATGACAGCTGTCATTCATATTTGCTCGAACACGAAGCGATGCATTTTCCACTCTCCTGTCTGCTGTGAACATTGTTTTGAATATGCATTGTGTATGCTGTGCTAGGCCTACACTCGCTACCGATCAAAGGTTTTAGTACACTTTACTTATGTTTTAGTGGGCTAGTCTGTTTTTAGTGTAATTTAAGTAGTTTAACTTTTGTAAATAACGTCGAATGGCACAGATCAGAAGTGAATCTCAGAAGTAAAACATTATCCTTTACTTCACAGGGTCGTGAACTAAATTTTGGAGTTCATGAAAACACCATATTGGCAAAATGAACAAATTATTTCCATTTTCCAACAATAAAATTAAAATCTAGCAACTTGGTCAGAACAATTTTTATACAGTCTATGGTCAGAACCATATTACTGCCCTTGTAGAAAGAAATGGCACAAATATGCTTGGCAATTTAAATTTCCGGACAACTGTAGTTATTCTTGGAGGTTACATTACACTTCACATGTTGTAGACTTTAGTCATTTTTATGTGTAATCGAAGTTAAACCTGACAGACAGACTGACATACCTGGCCAAACACAACACAACATGACATTCCTGGGTCTATCAGTCTTCAAAGGAAAACATGCCTTAGCAATCATTCACAAACCAAAGATGCAAATAACACAGCAGACCACAAGGCTCCATGTAAGTTTCTACAAATTAAAAACTGAAGTGCTGAGAACAAGTAGCTTAATTTTAGTATATTGTCTATTGTCTATTGCTATTGCATATAGAGGCTACGGCAATTGGCTTGCAGCTTGTGTACGCCTACGTGTAGTTTTCCCATGGTCACTTTGCTTCATTTATTTAAGGATATGCAGAAATGTGATATTTAATATAAGTAGTAATATTGTCAAAACTATTGATTAAGATTAATATGTAGGCTATATCTTGTATATGGGCCTATCTGTGTTTGAAGTATTGCTTAATGTTTCATTGGGTCCTTAGTTTACTGTCTCTATTGAATTAGTCATGCAGCATCACTATTTAGTATGCAGTATGTGGTTAAGATGGTTAAGTTACCATATTCAATTTGCAGTGTATATTTCGGTTGGTTGCCCCTCCAATGCAGTGTACCCCCAAACTCAATTGCATTGCATTGTTTCACAATTTCATGCCGCCACGCTTACTCCTCCACACTTACACCTCCAAGCAGCAAGTTCACCATCCATTATCAGGATCCTCAAATCCTGAAGTCAACATCAACCTCAGCCTCTGTGTCTCATTCAAAACCTGTCATCTGTCTGTGTCTGGCTGCCTTTTTCTCATCCTCCTCAACATGTCCAGTGCATGTTTCACCATGGGTCCCCAGACCTCGTTCTACATCTATGCCACACAATATTATGCCATCGTAAATACATAGACAGGAAATCTTGGGGAAACTACAAAGCAAAGCCAAAGCTATTCAATGGAGTGATTCATTCAAACAATAATTCTAGGTTTCTCCTTTCCGAATTCAAATTATATATCAACACAAGTAACGTTAGCACGATGCATCAGAGTGATAAAAGTACCCAATGGGGCACATCTCATATTTTCATCTTAAATATGCCTGCAGTGCTCATTTTTTCCTGTCTCTGTGGACAGATGAATAAGACTGCTTTGTTGTATGTGATATTTTAATGGCTGCTCTCAACTACAGAAAAAGGCTTGAAGAATAAAGTGTTTGAGTGCTCTTTTACCATTCTCTCCGTGTGAATACTCAAAGCACAAGGTGCAATTATGAACAAGCCTCTGATGCGAAGCTTCACAAACGTCTCATCCACAGACACCAGCGTGTCGTGAAATGACTCTCAGAGTGTCAGGTTTGTGTCCATATTTTTATTTTCATTCGACATTGTAATTGTAGCCATCTTGAAGCTGTTGCATGTTTGTGTTGCCAGCCTTTTCTTTTTTATTTATTTATTTTATTTTTTTGAAAGCTAAGCTATCAAAACAGACTTAAAATGGAGCTTACGTTGTAGTGGCTTGGTAATTGCATATACTTAGCGTTTAGACTCAAAAGAACAAAAGAATTACAGAATAATACCTACGATTAAAAAGTATGTGAAAATGTCTAATGTACAAGACTTTTGTTTTAGCCTGTGAGTCATTTAACATTAAGTTTTGACTATGATTACTAGAGCTGCCAAGTATAATGTTCGACAGACAATACACGTTTTCTTGTGAAGGGACTTGCGGCTTGGGCTGATCAGGCACCTGCAGTCTTCCTGCTCCAGCTGTGTAGTCCTCCGGGCTGTGAGATAGCTAACTAGCCGCAGACTGGCTAGCGAGGTTCTGTGTGTTATATATTGGGGGATTCTGGAGTAATTTGCATACTGAGCCCAGGTTTGTATGAAAAGGGCTGCTCCCTGGGTTAGCTCCCGCTGTGTGGGGGAATCCTCCCTCAGATTACGCTCGCCCTGCTGACCAGCTCAGGCCCTGGGACCAGGCTGCTTTGCTTTAATTTGATCCCCGTGTGTGCGTCTGTCTGTCTGTCTGTCTGTCTGTCTGTCTGTCTGTGTGTCACACATGTATGTACCAGAGCCCACCACCAGAGGGGCGCTATTACAATGCATTTCCCCATAGCCAAGTACATTTTGCTTTGTACATAAAAAACTATGCTTGATGTCTCCGCATAGTCTCTGGCATTTCTACTCAGCAGACCGTCGACTTTGTAAATCCACAGAGTTCAGAGCTTAAGGTGTTTAGTAGCTCTTTGTGGAAAATGTAGAATGCATTGCATTCTCCCATTAAAGGTATACTATGTAGTTTCAGAACACCAGATGGCGATATAGAGCACATAGGAGATCACGGTCACTCTGATCAAGCTGTCCTAAATGAATAAATGTCATAAATTAGTTAACAGAGGCTAATCTGTAACGTTAGCTACATCTATTCTCACACACACACACGTTAATGTGATGGTTATATAAGACAAAGATTTCCTTGTTTCCATCGAATTGTCCACCATCAAAATGCTAATTCATTAAATGGAGGTTGCCATCAGGTATATTGTGATACAAACGATCAAGAGAAATGGTAATGACTAAGTTAGTTGTAAAAAAATGAAAAATACAAACATACTGGTTATGCTAGCCAGCTCGTGTTCCCAAAAAAAACGTTAAGCTTGTTTGATTGCCGTTATTTGAGTGCCAGCTAGCTAGCTAGCACAGCAACTGGCTGATCAGAGTCAGAGGGGCAGTTCATACAAACGTCCAAATGTGTCATGTAAATTAACCTCTCTTACACATTTGTATCACAATGCCCTGATGGCCATTCTTGCAGAAGTACCACCAACCAGTGGCGGCCTTTGCTATGTTTAATTTGTTTCACCTGAAACGGGCCTCGCATAAACTGAAAAAAGTATATATATAATTTAAAAAATAAAAATCATAGTGAAGCGCAGACCCAGTAGTTTTCCCATTCAGCCACTGTAGGCGCTGTTCCTAAATTAAGCTATTTCAGTGATGCTATCTTGCTTCTCCTTATTTTTCTATAGTCTATGGATGTGACCATTTCTGATCCACATCAAAACACTTGCTGGTAGCTACGATGTCAGAATTATCACATACAGTAGATTCATAATACCACATAACAGTTCTGTGCATAATTAGCATAAAATACGTAGTCTAATGTACCTTAAAAAGTACATAACCACAGAAACCAGTTGTAGAATTGTTACGAGGTAGGATATTTGGTTCCTTAATCTAGTTATCTGTTATGTTCTGAGTCTGTTTTGTTATTCTGTCATGTTTAGTATTGTCAGTTTCTGTAGCATACACTTTTCCATGTTTTCCGCAGCCTTGCGTTCTGTGCTGTATCTCTCGCTTCCTCTCACAGAGTTTTACTTTCGTTTCTGTACACTTCGTTTGTATTACCCTGCACTACTAATTATTATATAGGACTTATTAATTACTAACCGGCTAAACACGGGTGTGGTTAACTAATCTACTAACGTCAGGGTTTAATAGAATTATTACTAACACAAACTAACAATTTAGTTCTCATCACGTTTCCACAGCTGTTTAGTGTTTCCTTACGTATCCAGTCATTGTCGTGTTAACTAATTTACTAACGACAGGGCTAGGATAGGATAACTACTAACGATTTACTAATTGCCTTGTTACGTGTCTCAGCTCTCAAGCTGTTTTCCATTTCCTGCTATTCTCAAGCTAAGTGTTTGCACCTGTCTACACATGCATTTATACCTGCTGTCTTTGTCCCTCATTGCGAGTTCGTAAAACCAAGTTGTAGCATTGTCTGTTGCCTGTATTTCACCCGAGTTAGAGTTATCTGTTTTTTCCGAGTCTGTGTTCCGAGTTTTTGTTTTCTGTGTTTCGAGTTTACATTAGGTGTTGAGTTTGTTAGTTTTTGTGGTCTGTTCTTTTTTTTTTTTTTTTTGTCTGATTGATATCCCGGTTTTGACCTCAGTCTGTGTTCTCGCGACCCTGCTTTTGGATTTGTTTTGTACCTCTGCCTTGCCTTCCTGTTATCGACCCCTGCCTGTTTTTTGACTTCCCCTTGGACATTGATTTGGTACCTTTGCCTGGATATTAAACCTGGTTTGTCGCACTCCTGCCTGCGTTTGGGTTCCTGTCCTACGGATCGTAACATTATCAGAGATTTGTAGAAAAAAAATGTTCACGTTATACCGAAAGTACATTGGGTAGGCGTAGCCTACATACAGTACGCAAAGGAAAAGGCACCGAATGTTTATTTGTTACAATTTCAACTTTTTAATAATAGCCTATAGGATAGCCTATTATTGTTTCTGTAGTGTGTAGAAACGGTACATTTTATGCATGTTTTTGTCTGACTGTGGCAAGACAAACAGGTTTTTTATGCACAAGCGACGACACTAGCAATCCTGTATTGAATATTTGAGGGTTTAAAGTTGTTTACAATTTTAGAGAAATATGAATAGGCTAGTATAATTGGGACATTGACGACTAGGCTAGCACCGTAGATAGGGCTAATAGCCTGCGTGTTCGTGGCGAAAGAGCGCATTGCGCCTTGATGCAGCATTTGTTAGTCCAATGATGATTATTTTTGAAAGCTAAAGGTTGTAAATCTAAATGAGAAACCGTGATATTAAAGTGAGTAGGGTAATTTCAGTTGCAACCTTCGTTTGTTGTGTTATTTAAAACATCGTTCAGCAGGTGGTCGTGGATGGGGGGGGGTGGCTGAAGAGGGGGGCCTCCAATTGGTTTTTGAAACGGGCCTCCAAATTCTGTGGACCAAGACAAATCCAACGATGTCCCCATCATCACGTTTTAGCTCACGATCGCCGAATGCAGTGGATGCGCTCCCAACTGAATGGGAGGAGTTATAATCGTTATAATTCACAACATACATCAGGTGTCAACAACTACACTACATGATAACAACATGCATGTGGGTGGGGGACGACACGTTTACTGTGCATATAACATTTATAAAATAAAATAAGCACAGTAGATGTATACGTTTTTTTATCCCTATAGAATAAATTAACACTGTGTGCATTTGTGAGTGTGCCAATCAGTTGGATTGTGTGTGAATAAACCAATGTGAACCTTTACTCGGCCATTACACGGCTTCTTATATCTGAAGACCAATGTCAATTTACAGTGGAATGCATCAGCATGACATGCTTTGACGAGATAGAAGCTGGAACCATAATTTACTACCCTGTGCTCTCGAGAATAGCGAATGTGTCAAGGTTGCTTTATTTGGGCCTATAATATTTCCACACTCCAGGATTTGTTCACGTGGATTGATAATCTAGATTAGATTTGATGTTGTACAAGCTCCTTGGCAGCTGATTTATTTCTAGAGGAGTCAAACCATTCTGGTACCAATCTGATTTTTAGACCATCAGCTGACTGTATAGTCTTTGAGATTCAACCTATCAAATCTTGAGGCAGAGTTAAAACAAGATGGATCCGCACAACCTACAAAACGTATTGTTATGAAAATAGTAATTAATTGTTCTATAATTTTGATGTGGACTGTGTAGTCACACATGATTTAAAAAAAATAAATAAAAATAAATTTAAAAAAACTTGCCAATCTTGTATGGTCTGCTCTTGCAGTTTAAATATGTATGCTGTATATAGGCAACATGACCATGCAAGGGGGTGGGAAGCTATAAATGCAGTTTTTAGTTCAAGGTCTTGAGGACTCCCCAGGCATATCTAAATCACTGTCACCTTCAGTGCTGTGGGCCACAACGGCAATGGAGCGTCCGGAATCCCTGCCCGCGCCTAGGTGTGTCCAGAACTAGCTGCACCTCGCTTCAGTCTGCACCTTGCTGTCATGACATCATCACCTCTAGTTTGTTTTTGAACATGTATAATAACCGCCCAGAGCTTGCATCAGCACAAACACCGCAGGTATATAAATAACGCTGAACTCCTGACGCGTTCCGAAATGTGAGGATGAGACGCGCCGCATTAGTTTTTTTTTTTGCCGTTCAGCAATATGGATCTTTTCTGTAATTTCCTTGAATTATTAATTGTGTGAAATAAAAAAAAATGAACAAGCCACATGTATAATGAAAATGTAACTGTCCTGCCCTTGTGAATCTCACACGGATGGCAGAGAGACTCGCATGGCAATGACACAACGTGGATCTCACACTTTTCTGTTTGTCTGCGTGTGTGAGAAATCGTGCAACAGGCTGCCTACTCCAGACCCCGTCATTGTACACCCGCACAATTAAAGCACATTGACTTGAAATGAGGGTCATTGATTCACTGGGCTTTAGTGACCGTTGCAAATATCGTTCTCGACTTTCGATGCAGATTCTGAACGGCTATTCTTTCGATGCGTTTTAGTTTTTGTGAGAGCTGATAATGGCAGGGGTGAGGAAAGGGCAGAGAGATTCTCTGTAGCTCATAGGTGAGATTGTGAGCAGATTCTAGTGCCTTGGACAGAAATGCAGACCACAGCGTGAAAAGACGGGCAGAAATGTGGATTGTAACATTCAGCAAAATGTGAAATATCGTAAAATGTTTCTTGCAACGGGCAAAGTTCAGTTGGCATAAATGCATTGATTACAGTTTGCACAGTGCAGATTAAAATAATTCAAATAATGCATTGCCAGACAGCGCTGTGTTGTGTGTGAACTGTGTTCGCGCTGTAGGTCACAGCCTTGTGCGAGTCCTTGGAAGAGCCGGCTTCCACCCACAACACATGGACCGTGTGGGAGTTGAGAGTAACGGTTGTTATGAAATACAGAAAAACAGATGTGGGTTCAGTGGCACACACCTCATGTGTCATCGCTGAAGAATGTTCTGGTGCAGAGAAATTACTTTGGAAATCATTCAGGTTGAGTTACAAATGTAAGCATATGTGAAGGTTTTCTAGGTTCTTCAACAATTAACTTTTGTTTATTTTAGAAAATACTGAATACTAGAATACTAACAGGAGTCAAGAATAACACATTGTAATAACATTTTATGGATGCTGTCGACGCTGCAATATCTCTGACGAACCAGTTGCTCTCAAGTTGATCTCAGCTCTATACTGTCTGATGTAGGTACCAAGCCACATCCAGAATGGATATTATATTGAACAGTGAATTTCCTCAATAATGCATGAACCATTAACAGGTAGTATACGTATGTAGCATGTACTATTTACTGTACATCCCAATGTCTCAACTCTCTCTCTCTCACACACACACACACACACACACACACACACACACACACACACACACACACACACACACACTCTAATACAAGTTGATTAGATACTTTTATAATTATATAATTTTATCCGTCACAATTTTTCAATCTTTTTCAGCTGACCGTGCATACATTAGCTTTGAGCGAGCTGAGACCAGTGAGGCAAAGATGCATTTGACTTCAGCATCTCTTCAGTAGCGCTCGACCAATCCCTGCACACATCTCTGCACAAAGTGATTCTCTAGTTCCGTGAGAGATGTGTCGGTTGGTTTACAATAAAATGATAGAGTAGAGAACGGCACTGAGTGTACCCCCCGTATGAAAAACCCAAAACACATGACATCACTCTCTGAATACTGTACGTCTCCATTTTTAGAACAAGGCAATGAATTACTCGAGGCGTTTATATGTATTTCTTCAAAGTGCAGAGATCCCAGAATGCCATAACAAGTGTCTATGAGGTGGCCCCCACGGTGACGGCTTGTGTATATACAGTGAACGTTTGGCGGGTGATCTCCAAAACAGAGTCAAGTGCGACAGAGGCTTGTAAAAGCCGCGGCGCGCTATTGCGCATCGCGGACTCGCAGCGATTCTGTCCTTCTTCGGTGCTGCTTTTATGGCTGTTCCTCGTCTTAAAATAACCAAACACAGCGTCTGCCTGCAAATCAGGATCAGAAAGTGCTTTGTGGAAAATCCCCTTCTTCAGTCGCACTTTGTACTTGGTTCTCACTGTTAGCACCTTTGGAGCGTCGCTCATCGTTCTGCAGCGACCATTTTTGATATGCTGAGTGGATTCACTGGCTTTATGTGTTCTCAGCTGTATAGTTTGTGTATTGATTCTGTATAGTTCTGGAGGGCAGCAATACCTGCAGGCTTTTATTCCAACTGGAGACTTCACTTCTGTATTCAGCTTATTATCGTCAGCCCGTGTTCCTCCCTAGAGTGGTGCTCACGTATAAATCCACCGCAGATGTTTAAATCTATTTATTTGAACAACTACACCAGCAACTATGAGATGTACAGTATGTGTAGTTTGATACCATACTATAGAATCTATATACAGGTGCAGTTCAAAAAATTTGAATATCATGAAAAAGTTCAATATTTTTTGTCACTCATGTCAGAAAGTGAAACTCATATATTATATAGATTCATTACACATAGAGTGAAACATTTCCAGCCTTTATTTCTTGTAATTTTGATGATTATGGCTTACAGCTAATGAAAACCCAAATTCAGTGTCTCAGAAAATTAGAATATTACATAAGATCAATAAAAAAGGATATTTTAAACAGAAATGTCAGCCTTCTGAAAAGTATGTTAATTTCTATGCACTCAATACTTGGTTGGGGCTCCTTTTGCATGAATTACTGCATCAGTGCGGCGTGGCATTGAGGCGATCAGCCTGTGGCACTGCTGAGGTGTAATGGAAGCCCAGGTTGCTTTGATAGCGGCCTTCAGGTCGTCTGCATTGTTGGGTCTGGTGTCTCATCTTCTTCTTGACAATACCACATAGCTTCTCTATGGGGTTCAGGTCAGGCGAGTTTGCTGGCCAATCAAGCACAGTAATACCATGGTCATTGAACCAGCTTTTGGTACTTTTGGCAGTGTGGGCAGGTGCCAAGTCCTGCTGGAAAATGAAATCAGCATCTCCATAAAGCTTGTCAGCAGAAGGAAGCATGAAGTGCTCTAAAATTTCCTGGTAGATGGCTGCGTTGACTGTGGACTTCAGAAAACACAGTGGACCAACACCAGCAGATGACATGGCACCCCAAATCATCACTGACTGTGGAAACTTCACAATGGACTTCAAGCAATGTGGATTCTGTGCCTCTCCACTCTTCCTCCAGACTCTGGGACCTTGATTTCCAAATGAAATGCAAAATTTACTTTCATCTGAAAAGAGGACTTTGGACCACTGAGCAACAGTCCAGTTCTTTTTCTCCTTAGCCCAGGTAAGACGCTTCTGACATTGTCTCTGGTTCAGGTGTGGCTTGACACGAGGAATGCGACATTTGTAGCCCATGTCCTGGATTCGTCTGTGCGTGGTGGCTCTTGATGCACTTGATGACTCCAGCCTCAGTCCACTCCTTGTGAAGCTCCCCCAAATTCTTGAATGGATTTTGCTTGACAATCCTCTCAAGGCTGCGGTTATCCCTGTTGCTTGTGCACCTTTTCCTACCGCACTTTTTCCTTCCACTCAACTTTCTATGAATATGCTTGGATACAGCACTCTGTGAACAACCAGATTCTTTAGCAATGACCTTTTGTGGCTTACCCTCCTTGTGGAGGGTGTCAATGACTGTCTTCTGGACATCTGTCAAGTCAGCAGTCTTCCCCATGATTGTGTAGCCTACTGAACCAGACTGAGAGACCAAAGGCTCAGGAAACCTTTGCAGGTGTTTTGAGTTAATTAGCTGATTAGAGTGTGACACCATGAGTTTCCAATATTTAACTTTTTCACAATATTCTAATTTTCTGAGACACTGAATTTGGGTTTTCATTAGCTGTAAGCCATAATCATCAAAATTACAAGAAATAAAGGCTTGAAATATTTAACTCTATGTGTAATGAATCTATATAATATATGAGTTTCACTTTCTGAAATGAGTGACAAATATTTTCACGATATTCTAATTTTTTGAGCTGCACCTGTATATATATTTTTTTAATGACTGCCCATATAAAATTTCCAGTAACATTACTGTAGGCAGGTGTGGCAGGGAGTTCGGCACCTGACTAATTACAAGTCCAACCTCGGAGCTGCTGAAGGTGGCCGCGCGCTGGCAGAGGAGCTGAACATCTTTTTTGCCCGCTTCGAGGTCACAGCAGCAGAGACAGCACCACCACTCCACACGGCCCACGGCAGCGTAAACCTCACAGTGGAGGAGCATGAGGTGAGGCGCACGCTGCGGGCCGTCAACCCGAGGAAGGCAGCTGGTCCCGATGGCGTCCCGGGGCGCGTGCTGAAGGACTGTGCAGATCAGCTGGCTGGAATCTTCACCAAGATCTTCAACCAGTCCCTGGCTCAGTCCACCGTCCCACCCTGCCTGAAATCCTCAACTATAGTCCCCCTGCCCAAGAAAGCCCACATCTCTGGCCTCAACGACTACAGACCAGTGGCACTCACTCCAGTGGTGATGAAGTGCTTTGAGAAGCTGGTCCGTAGTCACATCACAGCAGCCCTGCCCCCCAGCCTTGACCCCTACCAGTTTGCCTACAGAGCCAACCGATCCACAGAGGACGCCATAGCCTTAGCACTCCATACTGCACTATCACACCTGGAGCAGCAGGGGAGCTATGTGCGGATGCTCTTCGTGGATTATAGCTCTGCTTTCAACACCATCCTCCCTCACAAGCTGGTGGTCAAACTGGGGGATCTGGGGCTTCCACACACCACCTGCATGTGGATTAACAGCTTTCTGTCTGATCGCAGGCAGAGGGTCAGAGTGGGCCACCACACATCCACGGCCCTAAGCCTCAGTACCGGCTCTCCTCAGGGCTGTGTGCTGAGTCCCTTGCTCTACTCCCTCTACACGCATGACTGCTCCCCTGTCCACCACAGCAACACCATTGTGAAGTTTGCGGACGACACCACAGTGGTGGGGCTCATCTCCAGGGGAGAGGACGAGTCTGCCTACAGAGATGAGGTGGAGAGGCTGTCCACATGGTGCAGGGCCAACAACCTGCTCATCAACACATCCAAAACAAAAGAACTTATCATAGACTACAGGAGGAAGAAAACAGAGATCCTGCCACTAATCCTCAGTGGGGACTGTGTGGAGAGGGTGGCAGACATCCGCTTCCTGGGAGTCTACATCGAGGAGAGCCTATCCTGGAGTGTGAACACCTCTGAGCTGCTGAAAAAGGCCCAGCAAAGACTGTACTTCCTGAGAATTCTCAGGAAGAATAACATCTCACAGAGACTACTGGTGTCCTTTTTCCGTGCCTCCGTAGAAAGCATACTAACGTACTGCATGTGCGTATGGTACACCAGCTGCACAGTGGCTCAGAGGAAAGCGCTCCAGAGGGTCATCATCACCGCCCAGAAGATCATCGGCTGCCCCCTCCCCACACTGGAAGAACTACACCATTCCCGCTGTCTCAAAAAAGCCCATAACATTATAAAGGACACCCACCATCCCGCTCACTCTCTGTTCCAACTGTTGCCCTCAGGCAGGCGGTACAGAGCATTAAATGCAAGGACAAACAGACTCAAACACAGCTTTTATCCAACTGCAATAACCACCCTCAATGCTCAAAAGAGATAATGACTCTGACAGAAAAGTATGCATGTGGTGTGTATGACTGTGTTTTATGTCTGCTATTTATTTTTATATTTTTATTTATTTATTCATTTATTTTTCTTTAAATGAATGCTTGCACTGACAAGAAGCACTTTTAAATTTCGTTGTACCTGTGACAATGACAATAAAGATCTATCTATCTATCTATCTATCTATCTATCTATCTAAAAAGATATATTATCATTGCTTGTATTTGTCACAGTTTATAAGTGTCTTATAGAAATAAGTAAGTAACTACAATATCGTACATTTTGTACAAGATGGTAAGTACAGAACGTAGAGAACTAGGTTGGA
Organism: Ilyophis sp. 1 JC-2022; assembly: GCA_022702515.1. NCBI lineage: Eukaryota > Metazoa > Chordata > Actinopteri > Anguilliformes > Synaphobranchidae > Ilyophis > Ilyophis sp. 1 JC-2022. The sequence continues at coordinate 48,231,678 of CM040399.1, read as the reverse complement.
TGATGACAAGATCAAGTGTTGCTGGAACTTTGTCTATTCTTGTTGATTGGCTCATTGCAAGTCGTTGCTGTGCAGGCCTGCATAAAGACAGACTGCTCTTTGGCAGAGGAGCCCCTGAATGCCTCACTGCTGTTTATAGGATCACACCAGAGTGCAGCGCTCCGTCAGTAATGTAGTATAGCTGAGCCGTTTGCTATTGTAACGTAGCCTGAAGGCCTCCCGCAGCCGTTCCTGAGCGACGCACTCGAACCGTGTTGCCCCTCGGTGGCAAAGTCGTTTACGACCCCTTTTGTTTATCAATCGTCCGCATGGCAGCTCACTCACGCAGATTGAAACGATTCTCGTTCCCCTGAGATATTTCAGGGTCAGACTCATTTCGCTGTGAGAATCCGGGGATCCCTTGTCCACCTCATCCACTCTCGTCACAGTTTAGCCGGCGGTGCTGAGAGGACCGCAGTCATGATGATTAATAGCAGCGCGAGTGAAAGAGGAGCAACATGAACTCCGTAGTTTGCCAGCGTGAGCCGAGGCCTATAAATCAGTCTAAAGCCCAGCATTTTAGCCGAGTGTCACTGTCAGCTTAATGACTTCATTTCCTGCAGGTGGAACCAGATAAAAGAGAAAATAGGCCTATAACTCACGCCGTAATAGCATCAGCCCAGTGTGGCATCCCCCGTATTCAGAGACCGTCCAGCACTACGGTTGAGGCAAATCAGCGGGGTCGATTCTGTATCCTAAAGAGCAATGGCGGGATATTATACGTTCAGAGGCTATACATTGGTAATCAAATATCGCTTGAGCAATCCCTCTGTATTTGTGTGCTCAGGAGATACACAGGTGACAGTGCAGACAGCAGGCTCAGAGGTGGCTCGGGACACAAAGCAGGTGAGCGAGCGCATTGGTGAATGCATTGTATTCACTGTACACAACCCCAGGTGCTCCATTACTTATTGAATGCGTTGCCACCACAGTGTACAACCCCAGGGCTCCAGTCAGTTTTCAGTGAGCAGAATAGCTCTGAAACAGCTGTGGTCAGGGCAACAGCTGTCGTTTTCACCACATAACCATCAAGAAGAAACTGTGGTTTAAATAGGCCACTGCAAGGGTATCCTCCCAACGGTAATGCCGCTCACTGTGGGGCAGTGGCTTATTTTTCATTCGCCCAAATTTTTTTTTTTCATGATAGCCCTTGTGGACTGCAAATCTCAATCTAGAGTGTGAGCGGGCGGTTTCACCAAGAATAAACGGTCGAGAAATTTACAGAGAGGCATACTTTCTTTAATTCCTTTATCAGCTACCTGTATGTTTATGTGGAGAACATTGAGACATTTGACTCAATACATTTTACACATTTTTGTGTTAATACTGGCAAACTGCAACTAATGATGGTCCAAAAATACATGTACAACATTTTTCAAATTGTTCTGCATTTGGAATGCCTAGCTACAGCTGTAGTGCCGTACCAGCACTGAATCAGCCTCCGTCAATTTGGGATCACAAGGACATACAGTTGAAGTCGGAGGTTTACATACACTTAGGTAGAAGTCATTAAAACTAATTTTGAAGCACTCCACAGATTTTATGTTAGCAAACTATAGTGTTGGCAAGTCAGTTATGACATCTACTTTGTGCATGACACAAGTCATTTTCCAACAATTGTTTACTGACAGATTATTTCACTTTTAATTCACTATATCACGATTCTAATGGGTCAGAAGTTTACAAACACTAAGTTGACTGTCCCTTTAAATTTAGAAATTTTTTACATTTGGTCATATATCTTTTGCATGCCATGACTTCCTGAAGTCTGTGACCCAACAACATCAAAAGACTCTTGATCTTATCTTATGTTCTGTTCCTCTTACAAGCGATACTATAACGTCTCTGCATTTGAATGGATCTCTATGGGAATTGGGGGGGGTGGGACTAGATTTAGCTGTAAATTACACTGGAACAGTATGGAAACACATGGTTGGCTAAATGGCTCTAAGTCAGCAATGGTCTGACGTGTCAAACAAGCCTTAAATCTTGAACTTGAAGGGTTTCTTCTCGTGACTTATTTTTACATAGAGTTCAATTGGAAAATTTGTCAAGAGAAACAACCCTTAAAGTGATCCATCCATATCTACTGCATATCTGACAGCAGAGTGATAGTTTGAGGCTCGTTTGATACCTCAGACCCTTGATGACTTAGAGCCATTTTACCAACCATGTATTCCATACTGTTCCAGCATAATTTACAGCTAAATCTAGTCCCACCCCCCAATTCCCATAGAGATCCAATCAAATGCAGAGGCGTTATAGTATCGCATGTTTTATATTATATTATTATATATATTAAATTATTTTCGTTTGCCTAGCCTACTTACAATTATCAAAGAGGTGTCATAAAAATAAAAATATGTAAAAGTAGGCTATGATTGACTGATTGGGATATAATACCAGACCAATATTAGATGGATTCATTGATAAAGACAGTGTTTGGATCATAATTGCTTTGACAGAGAGACGATTTTGTAGCCTACTTCTGTGAGCACAGCTGCTCCAAAATTATTAGGAAGCGCAAAGCAACTTCCTGCAGTGTAGATCTACCAGTGCTCCAGGTTAAAATCTCTCTCCTTCCTGGCCACATCCTTCCAGCCTGTGACAGATGCACTCAAAAGATAAATCTTTGGACAGTGGTTGCAAGTAATGGGCTATTATTAAGTATATGTGACTTCAACTGGTTAAGTTGAAGACTCATTATAGGCTATTATGTTACCGTACATTACTTTATTAGGTAAGCTAAATCGTAAAAAAAAAAATTTAGAAATCTTTTTTTAAGTAAATCCAACAATTTATTTGTTTAGTTTGTAATATTTAAGCAACCACTGTCCAGCGATACATTTTTTGATTGTGTGATCGGTATATCCCAGTCATCAATAGAAGCTATGATTATTTTATCAATGTGATGTATTAATACGTTCACTGCATTCCCAAACCCTATCATACAAGAGCAACTACGATGCGCAAAGGCAGGATTTTCCAAAAGGCAAATGTGGTTATTAAAGGCACTGTCACTGACACGTTCAAAACGCATAACCCCACAAACTTTTTTTAGTCGATAGCTGGCAACCCGGGAGGCAGGTACAAGAAACAGGTCATTAGAATATCATGCCCTGTACCACCCACATTTTGAGATAAGCACCTGCGCAACACAAGTTAGAATACGGCGTAAGTCAGCTCGCGTTAAATCCACGCAGGAGAGGCACTTAAGCGCATGACTTAAGTTGGCCATCTCTGAATCCGGCCCCTAGGGAATAAGCCACCAAAAATGATTCCTGGTATCCAAAACAAGAAAGTGTCTCTGGAAATTGTCCAAAATACATGTCCAGGGCATCCATTCAAGGTCTGCCAAGAAAAAGTTCAAATTAGGTCTTCTTCAATGCCCTGCCAAGCCCAATCTTTTTGCGAAAGCAATCTCCTAAAATAAACATTTTTATGCAAGAGATGGATAAGCATAGCATGCGTCAAAGTTTTCTGGGTAATCACTCAAAGACAGAATGATGAATAATTCAGCACCATCAATGAAACAATAGAGCAGTAAAGAGCTCCAGGTATGGAATGCTCTATACACCTTTTAATAATGATGTCATGATGATTACAGCTCATAAATAGCGCATTTTGTGGGTATATGTGTGTATGTGTGTGTATATATATATATATCTATATCTATCTATATATATAAAGTGCCCTTCACAATTATTGGCACCTGGTAAAGATGAGTAAAAATGGTTATAAAAAAATTCACCTTTTGGTGAATTAGCTTTATCTCACACTGAAAAAATTAGAAAAATCCAACCTTTAAGTGAAGTAAATTTATTCTGAGAAAAAAAGTCTCTCATCAGGAAATTATTATTTTTAACAAAACCACGTGTGCCACAATTATTGGGAACCCCTAGAAATTCTTATGAACAAAATATAACTGAAGAATTTTTTCGATTGATATTTTAATTTTTAAAGTTGATCAGCGTGTTTAGGACGTTTCAAGCAGTAATCCATGACTTCCTGTTTCATTGGGGTATAAATATGAGGTGACACAGAGGCCATATTCCCTTATTTATACATCATCTGAACACCCCTTTCACCTTCTCCACGTTTTATTACATTACAGACATATTCTACAATAGATTGAGTACATTTTTTGTCTCAATTCTACACAAAATAGCCCATAATGACAAAGTGAAAACATGTTTTTAGAAATTTTTGCAAATTTATTAAAAATCGAAAACTGAAATCTTTCATTTACATAAGTATTCATACCCTTTGCTTTAACATATTTTTAAAGTATCATATTTAATATTTGGTCACATATCCTTTGCATGCTGTTACTTCCTGAAGTCTGTGACCCATCAACATCAAAAGACTCTCGATATCTTATTTCCAGGTACTGTTACAAGCGATACTATAAGCGATACTATAAGCTCTCTGCATTTGAATGGATCTCTATGGGAATTGGGGGGTGAGACTAGATTCAGCTGTAAATTACACTGGTACAGTATGGAACACATGGCTGGCTAAATGGCTGTAAGTCATCAAGGGTCTGAGCTATCGAACAAGCCCCAAACATGACTCTGTTGCCAGATATGGAGTAGATGTGGATGGATCACTGCAAGGGTTATTTCTCCTGACTCATTTTCCTATAGAACTCTATGGGGAAAAAAGTCAGGAGAAACAACCCTTAAAGAGATCCATCCACATCTACTCCATATCTGGCCGCAGAGTGATGGTTTGGGGCTCGTTTGATACCTTAGACTCTTTGATGACGTACAGCCATTTCGCCAGTCATGTGTTCCATACTGTACCAGCGTAATTTACAGCTGAATCTAGTCTGACCCCCCAATTCTCATAGAAATCAGTTCAAATGCAGAGAGGTTATAGTATCGCTTGTAACAGTACTTGAAAATAAGATATCGAGAGTATTTTGATGTTGATTGGTCACAGACTTCAGGAAGTAACAGTATGCAAAGGATATGCAACCAAATATTAAATATGATACTTTAAAAATATGTTAAAGCAAAGGGTATGAATACTTATGTAAATGAGAGATTTCAGTTTTCGATTTTTAATACATTTGAAAAAATTTCGAAAAACATGTTTTCACTTTGTCATTATGGGCTATTTTGTGTAGAATGTTGGGACAAAAAATGAACTCAATCTATTGTAGAATATGTCTGTAATGTAATAAAACGTGGAGAAGGTAAAAGGGGTGGGCAGACTTTCCGGCTTGACTGTATATATATACATATATATATATACTTTATGCGTGCATGTGCATGATTCCAGGATTAAGGAATCTAAAAACCAAATGAATCCCAAATAAAAGACTAGATATCAGTGAAGTGATTTGCCCCACAGTCTGAAATTGCCAGTGGATTGACTGTGGCTGGAAGCCCAGCTCATGCGTAATTGACCAAAGAATTTGCCAGAGAGGTAAGTTTCGGTTGGTAGGTTTTCTCATGCGCTTCACTCAACAGCAGCTCTTCTGATTGGTGGAGTGCCTGCAGTGTGCCTGCACCAGCTGCATCTGCTGTGCTGTCCTTTGGCACAATAGCTGAGCCAGTGGATTGCAGAGGGGGGAAAAGTGCTGGCTGACCATATACGTTTTGGAGGACATCCGTGTTTGGGAGCCGCCTCTTAAATTACTGGAAGTCATCGCAGTTTTTTGAGATTTTCCATATTGAAGACTAAAGACAAATCCTTTTAAAAAATAGTTGTTTAAAAAATTGACAGGGAGGAGTGAGGTAATGGAGCATGCTAATTATGTAGCCAGAACTTTTTATTGAACAAACAAAAAACTACACTCTACGTACCACAGTCTCCATTCAGTTAATCTGCATCAAATTACTGTACTTTTTATGATTTGATATCTGAGTCTAGTCATGGCTCGAAGTTTAGGCGAATCAGCTTTGAGGGGCAGAGATACTGTTGCTTTTATACGGAGAGTGACCTTTGTAAATCATGAGGAGAAGAGGTTGTGGTCTACATGCTCAAAGAAGTTGAAAGTTGGCTACTCGCTGTTAACTGCGTCTTCTGTCTCTCCGAATGCATTTTATTTGACACTGAAAACTATAACGTTCATTGTGAAGGATTTCCTGGATAATTTTAGACACGTGGGGCTGACTGTTTACAGAGCCCATTCCCTCTCACCCCACGTTGATGATGACAGCTTGGTAGGTGGTTATATTTAGACATGCTGCGTACTACAGCTAGGAGTAGCTATATTATTTACAGTAAATGCACAGGTAAGATAAAGGATCTGTATTGTACTGATGCGGCACCTTCAGGCACATAGCACATGGGAAAGATACAAGCGTCTTTGTGCCGGTTCCCTGCGCCATATTGTCAAGGGCGTGTAGTCAGCATGGCCAAAAAAAAGGCTCTTGAGGTCATAGCAGCCTGCCCCAGCTAATTGTAGCGACATGTGAATGGGGTGTAGTGAGCCGGCAGGAGAGTGGTGACACCTCTCAGTAGGGTCAGGGAGATCAGAGGGGGTCTCAAAGTGGGAGATTAAAGCGCTCTGAAGCAAACCGCTAGGTTTACAAGGTTAACAATGCATGGGACCGCAACCGCTAGGTTTACAAGGTTAACAATACATAGGACCACAACCGCTAGGTTTACAAGGTTAACAATACATAGGACCACAACCGCTAGGTGTTTGAATGAAGGTTAACAATGCATGAGGAATGCCTGAGAAATGCCTATTGCTGCTGCCTGGTGGGGAAGGCACAGGTTTAACTCTAAAGATATATCAGCTGGACATTCACACAGGGAAGCCATCCAAAGTCACTTGTTTCCTGGGACGGACTGTAATCCAATGTCATGATCTTAACATAATTAAGCCATTCGCTCATAGCAGCTACGTGGATGAATAAACTTGTTCAGAGTTGAAAATTGGAGGCAAAACTAATTAACGTCCCCACCTCTCTTTGAAGATTGCTTTTGGGATAACAACAAAATAATGAAAGATGTTTTTGCTCTGGACTGGCTGGTGATGGCTTTTATTTTGTTTATTTATTTATTTATTTGCTGCGAGTCTCTGGACATTTCCAAAAAGAATCTTTCTGTCATAATCTCAGTCCCTCTTTAGCTTTGTCTCTCCTCGTCTCTCTAGCTCTCCCCCCCTCTTCCATCTCCCCCCCCCTCTCTCTCCTTCGTTACACCTTCTCTCTCTTCTGGTTCTTTTCTCTTGCTCCCTCTCTCCTCCTCCCTCTCCAGAGACGTGCGCCTCTCAGAAGATGGCCGCAGTCACTGTGAGCGAAAGCACCAGCTTAGTGAATGCCGTGTTGTGTGTGTGTGTGCGGCACGATTGCAACAGTGCAGTCCCTACCTGAGATGCTGTGATGAGCGGGGAGGAGATAGCTGGATTTACAGGCGCGGTCTCCACATGAGAAGGAAATCTCCATTACAGACATACAAGCCATATATGGGTTCTCAGCAGAGCAACCAATGGGCAAACAGAAATGGGCAGGTCTATGGATAATTGGGCAGGTTTTGGGTACAGCTGGTCAGGTCTGTGGAGGTGCAGGTAACCTGTATTTGCTGTGGCAAAGACGAAGAACATGACTGTCTAATAAGATAACGTAACGTTTATCAAACTGCATAATTTCCCCCCAAATTAACCCACATACTCAAGAGTGTTTTTTAAAATGAATTATTATTCATTGATTTGTTGGTTTGTTTATTTATTTGCTATTTAACATAAACCTGCAACCAAGGCGGCTTACAAAGCACTTCAGAATAAAATAGTAATACGCAATGGTGTACGCAGTCATAAAGTTTTATTGACAGTTTTACTTGGTCATAATGTTTAATTGACAGAACCATAGGTGAAGACAGACCAGTGAAACCAGCAGGTTAAATTGGACTTAGCTTGGTGGCTAATGGCTATCCACCTGCTAGTTACATTGCAGCGAGGCCAGACAGGAGGAGCAGCAGCAGCAGCTTGGGACAGAATCAGGACCTGGACCTGCATCTGTGTGTAATAGGTGGTGGAAAACGGTCCATTCGTCTTATGTTAACATGAAACAATTAAAGTTGCTTGTGAGTTTTTTGTTGGGAGAAGGTGAACGTGCAGACGATTATTTCTCCCAAGGTTTTTGGGTGTCATCGCTGGGGGCCAAGGTTGTGAGGTTAAAGGCTAAAGGCTAGCAATAATGACCTGGAGTTAAAAGTCATCGGTTTTAATCTCATTAATCTCACCTCATTGTATGCTCTAGGCCAGGGGTAGGCAACCCTGGTCCTGGAGAGCCGCAGGGTCTGCTGGTTTTTGTTTTCACCTTAAATACAGCAACTACTTTGACCAAATAAACCAGGTGAGGTGAGTTAACCGTGTAATCAACTGCTTTAATTGATCAATTAAATGGCGAGTAACAACAAAAACCAGCAGACCCTGCGGCTCTCCAGGACCAGGGTTGCCTACCCCTGCTCTAGGCACTTCTTATGTACATTCAATGTACATCACCTTAATTTAATGTACATGTCTATCGGCACCTCCACACTTTATATTTATAATATTTAATACTCTTACTCCTACTGTCCATATCTGGAACTGCTGCTAGTGTTTTACTGCTATGTATATGTATGTTATTCTTGCCCTTATTTGACTCTTTTTAACAATTTAATATATATATATTTTTTGTTTTTGTTTGTTATGCCTACTACATAGTTGTTGCTTGCCATGTCCTAAGAATTTCATTGTTCAGAATGACCTTGTGTTATACTGTGCACTTGATAAATAAAAACACTTTGACTTCGACTTTGGTTTTAGAGGTCCAGTTCAAAGGCTTTTTGGAGCTTGATTGGATAGACCCAGAGCCATAGATCAGTTACCATGTGCCATCATGTAAACCTCTCACAGTAGATTGTTATATGTATTTATATATTCTAATATATAAATACATATTTATGGCAAACGATGTATTTATAAATACTCTTTATTCAGCCAGATAAGATCATTTGAGATAACATTTTTACATACAATGGTAACTTTGAGCAAGCAATTAAAAGCACACGAGACAAGACAAGTTATATTTGAGAAAGCAGATGCGTAAAGATGCTCGATGCATAATGACGAACAGTACAGTGATTTACAGCAATGGATGAAAAAAATTAATCCGCTTATATTGATTGGAATGGGTGGCCATATTTAGGCCAAGTCACTCAGATATCTCTGCACCATATTTAATTTAATTAAGTACAAATTAAATTGAATGAATTAAATCAAAATGTACTTAAATTAATTGAATTCATTACATCAGAGTCATCTGTTAAGGTCATGCCGAGAGACGGGTTTAACAGATGACTTAATGTGCTAATGTGTGTATCTCCAGTCTGAAGCACTGATAATTACATCGTTTTATTTAGAAGGGATCCCATTAATTTGCTTACAATTAGCATTACAATTTTTACTCGGCTGCAATGAGAATAATCAGCTAATGTATAGCATTTTGGGGAGAAATGAATTGCAGTGTTTTCAGAAAAAACTGTTCAGTCAGGAATAATTAGAGAGGATGTTCAGAGCTCTACAGCATGGACATCATAACCAAGGCCACGTCTAACTCATTTTACAAACCCCAATTCCAAAAAAGTTGGGACAGTATGTAAAATGCACATAAAAGCAGAAAGCAGTGATTTGTAAATTCTCTTTTACATATATTTAATTGAAAATATTACCTGAAAATAAGATATCAAGAGTCTTTTGATATAATTTTATACCCAGTCATGATAGCATCACCTGTTTACCTGTGGAATGTTCCAAACAGGTGTTTTTTGAACTTCCCAGTTTTTTATTTTTTCCCCTGTCCAAACTTTTTTGGAACGTGTTGCAGGCATCAAATTCGGAATTAGCGTATATTTACAACAATCAATGAAGTTAATAAGGTAAAACATAAAATATCTTTTTTTTGTACTGTTTTCAATGAAATTTATGTAAAAGAGAATTTACAAATCACTGCTTTCTGCTTTTATGTGCATTTTACTTACTGTCCCAATCTTTCCACATTCACAAGTTATGCATACAGTATTTGCAAAATATGAGTACACGCCTGTAATTCATCAATATCTTAGCTTGGTGACTGTTTAAGATGGTGGTTCACGTATTTAGTTGAGTTTCTGTACTTATATTTTTAGGGTCCAATCCAGCAATGCTACAATTTGTGGAACATGTCCCTCACTCTTGTGAGTCATAGTTGAAAATGTCTATTTTTGTCCTTCGTTGCTCTTATTGAAGACCACGATTAGTTGAATAAGATGTTTTAGTGCTTGGCTGGAAGAACAGCCTGCATCCCAAAACCATGTTAAGGGAAATTCAATGTCTACCATTGATTCCTGTTCTACTGTCAGTTGCCTTGCAGATAATTATTGGGACTACTCCTGCCAACGTTTAAACTTGCTTAGCTGAAATTAAAACATGGCTGTCTGAATTGTTTGCTTTTAAATGCTGATAAAACTGAGCTGCTAATTGTTAAACCAGCCAAACATAGCCGTCTGTTTGAAATTTGATCGTCACCATTGATGGCTGTAATATCACAGAGCCCTCTCGTTAAAAATCTTGGTGTAATCTTTTATCCATCCATCTCATTTCAGACTCACATTAAGGCCGTAACTAAGACAGCATTTTTTCATCTTCGCAACATCCCTAAAATACGACCAATCTTATCAATGACTGATGCCGAAATTTTGACACACGCATTTGTCGCTTCCAGATTAGATTATCGTAATGTTCTTTTTTCCGATCTACCAAATACAACCATTTAAAGTCTTCAACGTGTTCAAAATGCTGCAGCCAGAATCCTAACACAAACCAAAAAATATGATAACTCTTCTGTCTTTCCTCCATTTGCTACCAGAACAAACTAGAGCTGATTTCAAAATACTTCTACTAACATATAAAGCCTTGCATGGATTGTCTCCGTCGTACCTCTCTGATCTCATTACACCATACACTTCACTGTACACACCAGCACAGAGCCTATGCTTCTGAGATCCAGGCTACTTATCACTTCCCAGATTTAAGAAAACCAGCTGGGAGCAGAGCATTCCAGTACTGTGCCCCACACCTCTGGACTGCTCTTCCCGCATCAATTAGACACAAGTTCTCTTAATATTTAAAAAACTACACTTAAGACACACCTTTTTTCACTCTCCTGCAGCTCACCACGACTGGTTTCATTTACTGGTCGGACAGCCCGTTTGTTGTGTCATTTGCTCTTTTTAAAATTTTGTTTTGAATGTGAATATGACCTCTGTGAAACGCACTTAAAAAAAACAACGATGTCTTGACTTAGCTATTGTAGCTATTATGAATAGAGCCACCACACTGCCCAGAAAGTGAAAGATTCTGATCCGTGTTACGATCATACTCTACAAAGCAGAGCTCTCCTGTCTAGTGACAAAAGTGTGCAAGTGTACAAAAGCAGTTCAAACAGTGTTTAAGACCTGCATCCAAATAAATGATTCATTGCATTGCACTGTATGTGTATACTGTGCACACGTACATCAGCATTTGAATCACCAGTGGTGCTGTAATCGATGCATGACACATCATCGCAAAGCATACTCATTCACATCATTTCAAAGGGGAAGTGACATCACTAAGCGTTTTGGGAATGGTAAAACATGGGGAAGGGGGAGCAGAGAAAGGAGGGGAAGAAAGAGAGGCAGAGATGAGGGCGCTAGCTGAAAAGAGGGGGGAGGGTCATCCTCGTCCTCCTCACTTGGAGTGTATATTTTTTTGGCTGTCAAGAATGATACAGAAAAAAACATACTGTTCCTCTTAAGTCAATATGAATCTCTTCTTTCTATATTACGGGAGGTGATTGTAGTAACAGTGCTGGGTTTTATCTGCCGGTTAGAAAAAACAGCTTTTTGCATTTTATTTGATTTATTGAACATTACTGAGAAGACAAAAGTGTATCACTCTGTTGCAGGAAATGAAATGCCTTACGCCAGTAAGGGAATGTATTGACCTTGCGAGCCTCAGCACAAGGACGGTTTGTTCAAAAGAACAGGCTTTTACAGTCATCTGTATATTATCTTCTGTTCAGTCCCTGGCAATTCACCTTTGCAGCTAATCCCTGCTACAGGTCCAGTGGAAAAAGGTCTTCCAGTAAATGGGTAGTGTGCTGGTATCTATCCACTGAAAGGATAGATATTATTGAAGTTGTATTTGGTTCAGAGCCACACAGTGCATTCCTGAGACTTAGTTGTCATAACAAGTAGATTCTGGGGCGCACTTGTATAGTTTCTGACCAGTAACCATTATCTCCACCTTATTTAACGATAATCCAAAATCATAAAATCATAAAATCGTAGCAGCAGCAAAATCACAAGCCTTTTTAAGATGTTCATGTCCACATAGCGCTAGAACAGAACAATGTGACGCGTACAGCAGTGGTCTTGAAAAGCATCTCTGTACAACATGGTCCTTTTGATCAGGATCAGGATTATCAGTACAATAAGGTTGCATTAATTGACCTGAACAAATGTGTAATTGACATGAACAGATGGGGAAAAAAAATTAACATTTAACTAATGTATTTACTAAGCATTAATGGTCATAATATTCATGAAACAATCTATATATATATGGCGTATAGATTATTTAATGTATATTACTCCTGTTAATGTTTTGCAACACAGCACATTATTTATTAATATAAATGCATTGTATTCTTTGATTATTGTGTCGCCATAGACAGATAGACTAACGGATAGATGGAGGATGAATAAGTCATGTCATGGGTAGTGCGGGCCCACCGGCACAGTGACGGGACAGAAAGCCACCACTAGGGAACTGTAAAGGAAACGGAGGAGTCTGGATGAGTCATCACGGTGGCGACGACACCCCGATGACCCCTTCAGGATAACTTTACCAGAGAAAAGCGGTGCGCAGTCCCCGCTAATCAACCGCTATTCATTCGGAGACGCTCGCAAATTAAAGGATTTAAAAGATCAACTTCACCTCGAAGCGCACTCTTACAAATGTAAAAAGTAAATGCTAAAAGAAATAACAGAAAATGAAAGCCTTGATTATAAGTGATTACGCTAAAGATACTTGATTATGTTCAGCGCACCTCCCAAGACAGGAAAAACAACATAAGCAACGTTGACCTTGTTGCAGAATATGGATGGAAGAAGGCCAGAGGGTCAAACACTTTGCCATGACCTGTGGCCATATTAGTGTGATCCTGACTTCAAATATAATGGCGCAGACATGCGTTTTTAAGCTTTCTCCCAGTGGACAGTTATAATATGCTGTAGTGACATATTAATATTCTTCATTCTCTCAAGGAGGCTTACCCTGAAAATAAATTATGCAACAAATAAATTACATGCTGACAAAGAGATTGTTGCCTGTTACTGCATTGCAGCCTTATAGAAATAGTTTTAGGGAGAAAAGCACTTTGAGATCTACTCAGTTATTTCTTTTTCTTTAGAATTCAGTATGGCACACGTAGTTTATTTCATGAAGGCTACAGCAGTACTCATTGCAAATTCACGACCGCACGTCTGTACATGTAGCCAAGCCTGTCAGGCATTTTAACAAGCGATGAGTCAGAAAAGCCCCTTGTCCCCAAACTCGGCCAGCATCGACCGGAAGAGAGGCGCTCAGAGGCCGGGTGTGATTCTGCTTACGCTCTGACAATCTGCAGTCCTCACGATCTCTTATCAACATAGATGCTCGCATCCAGCGAAGAATCAATCAATCTCAGCGCTGACCTGCTGCACTACGTGGGAAGCGGCGGCCATCTTGTGTCTGGCAGCTTAAGTCAACAGAGCTAAGATAGGGAGAGAGGGCAAAGGGGGAGGAGATTGGCACAGGTGGCGCATGACACAAGCAAAAAGAAGGCCAGTTGATGATTGTGTAGTGCACCCAGATGCCCACCGGGGTTCTCTCCAAAGAATGTAACAGAGGCGGTGCGCCACTCTGTTCCCTCACTTGCACCACTGTGTCACCAAAAGAGTAGCCCGTGCCACCCGTAATCTTGTTGCCGTTCCACTTACGCTCAGTCAGGGGATAGATGAAGAGAGATTCAGCAAAGCCGGGGAGGAGCAACGGGGATCTAATCAGAAAAGAAGCACAAATTTGGCCAGGTCCAAAAAACATGTCCTCCTTCCTTCGGGACGGGACTTTTGGTTTGGCACGCGCCGCGACCTGAACATTTCAGTCTTGCTTTAATGCAGGCGCGGAACTTAAATTCAAAACTTATCACTCCCTGATGACTTGCGCGTTAATGTGCCTTATTTTGATCTGAAATAAATTATGGCCAGTTAGCCGTCGTTACGTTTTAATAAATGAAAAGCAATTTTATATTTTGCATTTAATTTTTTTCTGCTGTACCGAAAATGTGTGGGGATAACCCTGATTACTTTATGTTAATCGTTATATACTCATTTATAAAAAGTTTTAATCTTTTAAAATGCTATAACAGCATCCTGAACTCCATCTGGGCAGAATTACACACGAGTTGTCGGAAGGGTTTGAGTGGATTGCTGGGAAACCTCAATCAACTGTCATTTTGAGTGTATAATTGGAGAAAGAACATTTCCAAAAGAACAGTAGTTCTCTTCGAGGATTACAGGTTAGCATTGTGGCTGTGCTTTTGTGTGCATGCCCCCATTGCCTCCGCTCAGCATGTCTCAAACAGAAGCGCGCCAATCAACAATCAGAGCCACGGACCTGCCAATGTCGGCGTGACATGCAATAACCGACAAACACATTCGGATGCTCTCCGGGGAGATAAACAGAGCTCAGCTGGATTTGATTTGTCATATATTTGCGGTTACTGAGAACGACTCATCCATTCGAAGCACCCAATGACGTTAAACCTTTTAAAACAAGGTTACGGAATCACTGAGCCTGAAATAACTCAACGTTAAAAATGGGGGGGGAAAAAGCACTCTCTTGTGTTAGTGGCACTAATTAGAGGCCACCCTCAGATTCACAAAGAATTTGCCCAGGAAGGGCCCATATTCTTAAATACCCCACCCCCCCCTCTGAAGCTGTTGACTCAGGCAGCAGTCCTGTTTCCATTTGTTCTGCCTCTGGAACACAGTTATAGTCTGTGTTTACTGTGAACTCTCTTACTGTGGGGCCGGTGCTGTCTTATCGTGGCGTGACAGTTGTCTACAGCCAGCACTGGAGATTGTTGATGGCTGGTTTCCAATAATTCAACGACACTGTGCTGTCCATGGTACTGGCAGTGCTGGGCAGTGGGAAAGATGATGTGGGGGGGTGGGGGCGGTGATGAGTGCTCTCCTTACCACAGTACTCTATTGAATTCAAACTGCAACACCCAGGGTCCAGAAATGCTCCTGCCATTTTAAAGCTTCCTTGTCATGAACCGCGTGTTTTGACCGCATTCATTTTCAAAGGCAAATTCTACTGAATGCTGGACTGGATGGCCATTTGTCATGAGCGAACACAATTGTCCCAGGTTCCTAGCTGTGCAAATTTCCCATTTCAGAGGCTATTTATGCTGTACGTCATCTTGCCCAGACAATTCGGGACATTTGTCCCACAGATCTCCTTTTTGTGCCCACACGGTGAAGTTAGTGAGGTGAAGCGGACGAGGGGGAGCTGTTTTTCGGTCGTGGCCGTGCCGTGGCCTCTTCGCCTCCCTCAAGCACAGCGGGACATGAAGGGGAGCTTTGTAAAAAACCTGTGAGTGGCTGTCTGGGGTGGAGATAACGGGGGGGGGGCGGGGTCTGATAAGACTTCCCCCATGAGCCAGGGCGCTCCCGCATGTGCGTCACACAGCTGAAATGGCCTATTCCACCATCAGTGGGACTGGGAAGCCGGCCAAGATTAGATTATATCCTATCTGTATATTGGTTTGTTTGGTGAGCATGAGACACTGCAGAACCACCGGTCTCGAGTGCTACGGTCATTTGTCCAAACCTCTTTGAAGTCAGTAGATTCTCAATCTATATCGCTATTGCGCTCTTGTATCGTTGCTCTCTAGGTGTAGGTTAACCAAACAATTATTACTTCTCTGTCCTAGAGGGCTTTCTGCAAACAACGATATGTATCGCTCATTTCATTCTGCTGAACCCAAGCAGAACTATCATCTAATGTCTCCCAGTACATGGTGCTATCAAATACAAAAAAAGCCTGTGCCTCCAACATTTGCCAATCGTTACCTGACCGTGCCTTTCGCTCTGTGTAGACTGCCACCCATAATCATGTTTTCAACCTTCCACGGTTTGAGGTAAACATAGGTATTTACAAAGGGCTGCGTTCAACAACCGCCCTTAAGCTGTCAGGCAGTGTTTTTTGGCCCAGTTAGTTACAGTTACAAGGAAAATTAGTTTTATATTGATTGCATTTGATAATGAACTACAAATGTCAGGAAGCCTGGAGAGTTGAAGTTGAAGAAACACTAGCCTTTGAAGACCCATTTGGAAGAACAGTGCATTTATAATTTTGGAACTATTTCTGGTTTGTTGGGTTTAAATTCTTATGTGGCACTTGACAAAAAATATTTGTCATTCAGCAAAGAAATATTGAATATAATATCTGTGACTGAATTGTGTCTTCCGTCCACACGACATTTAATCTGCGGTCAAGTTGTGTCGTTGGCTTCGAGTCATTTTGATCCGATCAGGACTTGATCAAGTACTTTGCCTTCGTAACACCGCATGTAAGGCTTTAATAACAACATGCAGTGTAGTCTACAGTTTGCCAAATGTACATTTGTTTTTAAAGCATGTTGGAGATAACCTTAACGTGATATTCATAAGTCTGCCAGAGGCCGTAATCTACCCATGACACAAGCTTTTTCATCAGCATATCAAGTCCTTACACTCATACACACATGGTCATTTGAAGGGTGTATCAACTTAGTCTTGAGTGATAAGTTGACTGTACAAGTTAATATTCAATATGTATGTGGGAAATATTACAATAATAGGGGAAGGAGAAGACATTCCAAAATGGCCACATTCAGGGACCAACTAAATTTAAGGCAAAGGTTCTATGTTCCTTTAACTACTGGGCAACCAAATCACACTCCAATAATCATATAAAGTCTATAAAATAACTCTACTGTTCAATTACCAGCATAATCCTGACATTCCAGGGGCAAAACACTTTGAGGTCCAAACAAAGTTATAATCCAAAAAAATACAGTGTTTTAAACAATACCCTTCTGCAGTATCTTGGTAATGGTCTCCACTAAGTGCATAGGTGTGTGCACACATGCATGAATGTGTGTCTATATTCTGTGTTTAATGCCATAAAACATATTAGGACTGTATTTAGTTGACAGATGATATTTGAATATCACCTTGAACCCTTGAAGCACCGTGTTATAATGATACACGCATTCCCTCTAATGTTACATGAAGTTCATTACTTTGTTGAAAAAATGGAATTAGTTTTTTTTTTTCAAGTGCCTTGAGCAAAAAATTATTTGTTCTACTAATGTGCATTCACTTCCGAGTATGAAAACACCCACGCGATATACGCAGTGATAATGGACTGGCCTCTCCTGTTATATGGATACGAATCTCTTCAGTTATGTGTGGGAGGAATAAATAAAAACATGTTGTTATTCTACTTCTCTGTCGGCAAAAGGTTTTTTTTTTTTAAGCCAGCCGTGAATGAACTGAACTCGCTCCTCATTAAGAGGCCAGTATGTTTTTTTTGATCAGCTGTGGATGTTTCATTTGGAGCCACAGTGAAGAGGTGTTGTTTACAAGGGGTCCCTCTGTCTCGTGTGTGTGTGTGAGGTCAGCATTAGTGGCTGCGTGTGGGTTGAGCTCTGTCTTTGAGCTTCCCCGTTTGAAGCGGCCGTGCGAACACATCTGGGACTGGCCCGTGTCCCGCTGGAGTTTGCTTTCACCCTGCGGCCCTTTGCCCCTGCGGAGGTTACCGTGTCGGAGGGGACGCGTAATGAGACGTGGCCTTTATTTCGGGAACCCTCCGGCTGAGCTCTGAACCCGGTCACACAGAGGTGGTCCGTGCTGACAGCGCCCATCCCAATGCTGTGACTCAAACCCCCATAAAGCTGTTTGGTTACATATCCACTGAGCTAGAGCAGGTCAGGCTCTCTGACTGTGGGCAAGGCACTCCGTTTCGGTTTCACTAAATCCACTGTGTTAAAATACTTATGTAGTCTAGAACTGCAGCCTCTGCTTTAGAGGTTTTGGTTTGGAATACATTTTTATGTATGATTTGGAATGCAGATTTGGTAGATAATTTTTTGGTCAAGTCTCGCCTTTTTCTGTACAATTATTATCACTGGAATTATTTTATGGCTACTTCACATTTTTATTGAGCCGCACAGTTGTTCTCTTTCCTGCTTCTCAATGTCTGAACTTCTCCCCGTGAAGCTCTCCAATACCTGAGAGATGGAGATCAGCGATCGCATTTCCTTCCTGGTGAGCACCCAATCTGCCCCCAAAATGATGAAAAGAAGTCCTCAAAAGGACCCTGTTCTCATCCTCATGCGTTTGACTGAACTTGATTCTCCCTGTGGCAATGCCCTTGCCTGTCTGAGTTGATGACGGTGGCAGTGTGCCCCTGTGGAATGAAATGGAGGCATGGACCTCAGCCAAAGAGCTGCAGGGATAGCCCGCTCTCTAGTTCTGCGTTATAATGGGAACGCCTGTGGGTCGCAGGGAAGCGCTAGGGACTGCCTGCATTTTACAGCGGCCCTTGAGGATCATAAGCATAAGCTCACGGGATTGTGTGCACCGCACAGTAAATTCACTGCAAAATGTCCAGTGTTAATTCAACGCTAATAGTGTTGATTCAGCTCTAGCAGTGTGTACAAACTACTTGTTTAACTACATGTAGTTAAACTACTTCACACTGGTCAGGGGACGCTGACGGTCACATGTAGGAAATGGAGAAGAGACAGCACTGCCAAAAAGAATGGAAATCTACTTTCACATCTAAATTATCAAAATTGTTTTGAAAACTTAAAAATTGTCTGCCACGTGGGAGCACAACCTTAATATGGCCCATGGGCTCCAGGTGACTTCTGGGAATCTGAGTTGCATTGGGTTAATTTCTCCTCTATTTGTGCCCACCATGCTCTCATTCAATTTAAAGTTTTTCACAGACTTTATATTGAAGTCTAAAATGAACCCAGAGGTAGATTGTGCATGTGAAATCTCTGGCTTTTGTCTGATTGTTGGCCTTTTGCTTAGTACTTTTTAACTGGTGGGGACCTGCCTCTCATAGTCTTATAACAAATAGATTTTCTTGTGTGATTTATTTTATGTTCTGTCCTCTGAACTAAATAAATAATTCTGCCATTTTTTCATGGATTCGTATTTAATTGCAATGGATGAAAATGTTAAATCCAAGATTGCAGAAACACAAGTTTGATGTTTAAATATGCTCTGCAATATTTATCAATGGTTATTGTGTACGTAAAGTATTTGTTAATATAAGCCATCCTTCAAGATTGCATATACAGTACTTACATGTGTTAAAATGAATAATTACATTTTAAATGTACAAACGTCCATTCCAAAAAAGTTGGGACAGTACGTAACATGAAAAAAAACATATAAGAACGCACAAACAAAAGAAAGAAAGGTGCTGATTATCAGTCCATTAAATCAGAAAAAAATATATGAGAATCACACGCTTATCTCCATACAAATTTTTATTTTTATTTTTTAAGTTACCAACATGTTTCGGCAGTATGCCTTCATCAGGGTGTAGTCTACACTAAGTAGTCTAAAAAATGAAAAAAAACAAGTGTGCGATTCTCATATATGTTTTCTGACAGTATGTAAAATGCACATAAAAGCAGAAAGCAGTGATTTGTAAATTTTCTTTTACATATATTTAATTGAAAACAGTACAAAGAAAAGACATATAATGTTTTACCTTATCAACTTTATTGATTTTTGTAAATATATGCTAATTCTGAATTTGATGCCTGCGACACAGGGGCAAAAAAAAGACTGGGGGGTGGGACTAGATTTAGCTGTAAATTACATTGCAATCATATGGAACACATGGTTGGCTCAATGGCTCTAAGTCATCAAAGGTCTGTGGTATCAGGGCGGCAGTGTAGTATAATGGTTAAGGAGCTGGACTTGTAACCGAAAGGTTGCAGGTTCGATTCCCAGGTAGGACACTGCCGTTGTACCCTTGAGCAAGGTATTTAACCTGAATTGCAGTCTATATTATCCAGAATGAATGAATGCATGTGATATAAGTTGTAGAAAGTCGCTCTGGTCGCTCTGCGTAAAGTTAATACCTATAATGTAATGTAATGTATCAAACGAGACTTAAACCATCCCTCTGCTGCCAGATATGCAGTAGATATAGATGGATCACTTGAAGGGTTGTTTCTCCGGACTTATTTTTCCATAGAGTTCAATAGGAAAATTTGTCCGGTGAAACAACCCTTGCAGTGATCCATCCATATCGACTTCATATCTGGCAGCAGAGTGACGGTTTGAGGCTCGTTTGATACCTCAGACCCTTGATGACTAATTGGAAACAATAGGACTGCTTCACCCAGTAATAGCCCGCTACTAATTTAGATACTCATTCCAAATTTAGACGGTTGTCCTGTTCTAGAACATCACAAAGAGCGCACAAAAAAACAACTCCAACGTCTTTGATTCAACTCATTGTGAGACTGTAAATCACAAACTGACTCACGATGCTGCTGACATCTGATGACTTCAAATCGGAACATCCAGTCGCAATGGGGAATCCCAAATAAACAGTGTTTTTGGATGATGCGCTGATGGTCAGGCCTCAGAGTAATTGAGAGGTGCTGTGACTTTATATTTAGCCACTTTGGCCCTAATTTGATGTCTCAGTGGATCCATTGGTTCAGCTGGCCACTGAGCCACACGTGGATGAAGGGACAATTTTGTCTCTACTGCCACTCATCTGGGAGATTAAAAATAATTCACCACGTATGGTTTCCTCAATGCTCAGATCACTTGTTTTCATGCCTGGGTCACTGGCATTATGGTACAAAACTGTCCCACACGCTTTTATATTTATTTTTAGTACGAGAGGCCTGAATTTCGTATCCACAAAAAAATTACCTCAGAACGATGTCATTGGCCGTTATGAACTGGCTGAAAAGGAGCCCTGTCTCACCCCTGCCAATTTTAACAACACTCAGGGTAGATAAAACCTCAGTACTGCGGAGGAATTCAGCACCACCTATTTATAAACACATTTAATCTCTGCAAAAGGGCCTGGCGTTTTGCTGCCTTTGATTAATTGAATAGGCTTTGGCTGCTTCGCTCCCTCGCCACTTCCCGCCAAAGTTGCAGCTCGTTTTCTGGTGAAAGAGGTTACAGATGTCACGTGAAGTGAAGGTTAGAGCCTCCTTGTGTCATTTCCTCAGTCTGATACGTATTCAGTGCAGGGCTGTTTCTGTTCCGTCGTTCCGAGGATGGACAATGACAGCGATTTAACTTGGATTCTTATTTCTGCGTATCATTGAGTGTAAGAGGAGTGGACAGGTAGCCTGCTGCTATTTTCTGCAGTAAACGGACGTCGTTTTCCCACCAGTTAGTCGTACAAACACAGTGTTCTTCAGAGTAACACAAAGCGTATATTTTCCTCTCATTTTAATTAATTCATCTCTTGATTCGTGCAGGTAACGTGATCTATTTAGACTTAGACTTAGACTTAGACTTTCTAACTCCTGTGCAGCTCTCCTATGCATCACACCTATATTTAAAGTGATACTGCGGGGAGTAGGCAGAGAATCGCATCGGATCTCCTGTGCAACGCTCAATGATATGCGCGCAACAAGAATGGGCGTGGCTCTTTTAGCAGTGCAGTAAAGCCACTTGTGTTTCTCCTGGTCTGCGCTGATTCCACGTTCCTCTGCTGGTGACAGCGCGTCCTTTTTCAGCTCATCACCTCTGTTCTCTGAAGTCCGTGAAGGTTAACCCCGTCTGTGACAAAGGACCACAGACAGCTTAAAGCAAACAGAACCTGCCGATGCTGAAAGGCAAACTCGGTTCAAATGAATTCATTAGACAAAAAGGCAAATACTGATAAGAGTATGGCTGGGCTAAACTGAGATTCAGGTCAAATTAGAATAATTAGAGATTCAGATGCAATTGTGTCTAATGCAGCCATATCAGGGAAGCACAGAGATAATTTCAGATAAGTCTCTTCAAAGCTTTGTTCCAGCATTGAGGCAGGTCTCTAATAGCAATAATGGACCTTTTTAATATATCGAGAGTGCAGAGTAAATTTGCGTAATTCGAGTAAATTCCGGATTGTTCTCTTCAAAAATGCTTCAAAACTCTGTTGGTTCTATCAACCTGTATGTCTACCTGCATGTTGATTCACAATTGAACACCTGACCACAGAGAGATACTACAATTTTTGTATCAGTAACTTTTCTATAGATGATGTGAATATTCCTACCAGCCAATGTCCCTACCTATCAAGGACAATATGCTGTCTTTCTTTAAAGCCAAACATGTATTTACTTTCTGGTGAGGTTCAAATTACAGTTTGACAAGCTGACTATGAATTTGCTACTCTGGGCATCGGGAGTGTTGGGCCTCTCGGGTTGCTGCTGCTGAGTGGTGATGATGTCATGATCTTTCCAGAAGGACAAGGTTGGCCATAGACTGCTTCCAGCAAGTGACAGTGATTCAGCCCAGAGGTAGCTAGGGTGTTAGAAAAACCCAGTCACTCCCTGAGCTTAAAAGAGTGGTGTTAATCCATTGTTTACTATCCTGCATGCCCACAAAATGGAAACAGAGCACTCCCTGCACACAATACCATCCTGCAAATAGAGCAAGGAAAGTTTGATAGCTATATTTATTTGTTTTTTTCTCCATTGAAAGAATAGACACCATGCAGCTTTATAATTTATGCGGTTGTTAAACATATGCTATATTTTTTTAGAGCATACGTCACTATTTCTGGCATAATGTGGCTATATGAGGGTAAAATCACCTGTCAATAGATGTAAAAAGTCTTAACAAAGAACAATTAGTGTCTACTTAAGAACAATTAGCAGCTCATTACAATGCAGAGCGTGTTACTATGGTTGGAACACAAACGACCAACACAGTGGGTCCCCAGGACCAGGGTTGAGAGCCACGTTGGAACACAAACGACCAACACAGTGGGTCCCCAGGACCAGGGTTGAGAGCCACGTTGGAACACAAACGACCAACACAGTGGGTCCCCAGGACCAGGGTTGAGAGCCACGTTGGAACACAAACGACCAACACAGTGGGTCCCCAGGACCAGGGTTGAGAGCCACTGGTATAGAGCATATGTTTAACAACCGTGTAAAATATAAAGCTGCATACGATATTAACTAGCCTTGTCAGACTGCTGCTTCTGGTCCCCAGGTTGTTAACGTTAGCTGGCTTCCTATCTCAGTGAGCTAGCGACCAATGCAGTGCTAGTTTTAATGCATTGAGTTTGTTTCAAGAGTCATGCTATTTTATGACATTAGTGACAGACAGGTTAACTAGCCAGCTCGCTAACCAGCTATTGAATAAAGCAGCCAGCTTGTTATTTGGCTTGGCTGGCTGTCAGTATTGAACTTCACCATAAGAAAATCAATCAAGGACACCAGACGTATGCCCAAAATGTGTCAGTATGCTATCGAATTAATTAATTAGCTAGCCAGGTAACCTAGAGTGGAATTCACAGATATTTCATGCTTAGCCACATCCAGACATGTTACATGATTATAACAGATGCGCTCTGTATGTATCTAAATAGTCTGTGTCAAACAGGAAATAATATAGTCTTTGTAATGTCAAGTTTCACACTTTGCTAGAAGACCCTCAATTACCCCATCACTAAAGCCAGCCATTTCTCCTCATCCCTCTGTTGGATTCCAGTCACCAAGGGGCGGGGCTCATTAGTAGATCTTTCAAAATATTTAAATGAAAGATTTTGATTTAGCTAAGTATTTAATTTACAAACTGAGATTTAAGATAAAAGCAAAATATTTTAATTGGAACAAAACATTTAAGATATAAATAAATATTTATTTTTGGCTAAATATTCAAATTTTTAACCAAGATTTGTGATAAAATAAATATGAATTTAAATGTTAAATCTTGGATTTTATAAAATCCATAATTTAAGATAGAAGCTAAATATTCCATTTGGTACATAATATTTAAGATGTAAATAAATATTTATTTTTGGCTACTGATGATAAATAAATACTGAACTTTTAAACACAGATTTGTGTCAAAAACAATAAATACATAAATTAAATCTTAAATCTTTGGGACATGCTTAGCCTACATATTTTATTTTCAATTTTAATTAAATCTGAAAATATGAACTAAAAGGTTTATTAGGAATGTCAAAAAATACTCATATTTAGCCTAAATCTTTGAGGGAAATGTCATATTTAGCTAAATCTGAAAAACACAAGAAAAACATGATGTGTTTTACTTGATATTCGGCACCCCATAAGACTGGCTTTACCAAAAACACAGTTGAATACAGTTGATTCCACTGGTATTGAAATATGAAAAAAATACATTTTTAAGTGGTGTGCATTTATTATGTCGTAATTCCTTTAGCAGCATTTTGTAAGCTTGACTCATCTTATTTTAGCATTTTTGAAATATCTTGCCACTTTTATCAGTTAAAAATGCACTTTAGACCTACAGTGTGTCAGGTCAGGCCTTGTTTGCTAAGCAACAGAAGTCCATTGTAGTACTTGTATATATTATATTATATTATATTTAATCTTTTGTGCAGACCAATTGTTTTTACATTTGTTATTAAATGACACATGCACCTATTACATAAATGCACTTGAGCGTGTTTTTGTACATAATATACAGTAGAGTTGAGAACCAATGAAGAGGATAATGCTTACGTCTTTTTAGGGTCTGAAGTTTATGGCTTTTTCCAGAACATGAAGAGAGTCAGGTATGTTTTTTAACATGTAATAGCCACTATTTTCTCATCCAAAGTAGTAAGCCTTCGCTACTAAATTCATGATAAATTCATTGTAGAATTCTTACACCAGGCTGCTGCACATTGTATGATGCCCTTTGCTAATGCTAACCAACTGTGCTAACAGAATGCAGGCCTGTTTACATATTGCATGGGTTTCATTGTTTGTGAGGAAGAGCGTTAGCATCAGAGTTAAAAATGGCATTGCGCGGCATGATGACACACAGAGGATTGATTGTCTTGATGTCATTATAACAGACCTGCAATAAAGGCTTGGATCAGCTGCGGAATGAGGGCTGAGTTTCCATCTCTCCCCTTGATGTACAGTAACTAGTTACCCCACCGTTCCCTTTTAAAGACTTCCACTTCTCATGTGGGGTAGGTGGACCTTTCCTAGTGCTTACCTTTCTACTTTGTTGACTGATTGGTTTCTATTAATCTGATGAGGATTATGTTATGCTAATAGTTTGCATTTTTTCAATGGACAGTGTGATTTAAATCGGGTGTTGAATTTGCACAATACCCGTCTTATTCAGAGGATGTTTTAAAAAAGATTTTATGAGTGAGATAAACTTCCTCAGAAATTATATAGATTTTCATAACCTTTGTTCTATTTGAAGGCATACTATTATGGCAGGAGAGGGCAGACTGATTCATAGTTAATGTAAAAGGAGTTGATCATGAGAGTGTGGAAAGATCTCATCTCATCCTTGTCATAATAATTTAATTAAATCTGTTTTTTAAATAGGGTTTCACGGGGGCTAGGGACTCTAGGTACGGAAGACCTTTTCCAGGAGCAGGAAAGAGTTGATTGAAATGAATGGAATCAGCAAAGACATAGGACTGATAATTAGCAATTATTTATCATTTTGGTCTTCTTTTATTATCCCTGAATTCATTGCTTTATTTCAATTCTTCTGCTTTGTTAATAACATCCACAACACCCCTTACTGCAGTCAACCACAACACCCCTTACTACAGTCACCCACAAGACCCCTTACTGCAGTCACCCACAACACCCCTTACTGCAGTCACCCACAACACCCCTTACTGCAGTCACCCACAACACCCCTTACTGCAGTCACCCACAAGACCCCTTACTGCAGTCACCCACAAGACTCCTTACTGCAGTCACCCACAACACCCCTTACTGCAGTCACCCACAACACCCCTTACTGCAGTCACCCACAAGACCCCTTACTGTAGTCACCCACAACACCCCTTACTGCAGTCACCCACAAGACCCCTTACTGCAGTCACCCACAAGTCCCCTTACTGCAGTCACCCACAAGACCCCTTACTGCAGTCACCCACAAGACCCCTTACTGCAGTCACCCACAAGACCCCTTACTGCAGTGACCCACAAGACCCCTTACTGCAGTCACCCACAAGACCCCTTACTGCAGTCACCCACAAGACCCCTTACTGCAGTCACCCACAAGACCCCTTACTGCAGTCACCCACAACACCCCTTACTGCAGTCACCCACAAGACCCCTTACTGCAGTCACCCACAAGACCCCTTACTGCAGTCACCCACAAGACCCCTTACTGCAGTCACCCACAACACCCCTTACTGCAGTCACCCACAAGACCCCTTACTGCAGTCACCCACAAGACCCCTTACTGCAGTCACCCACAAGACCCCTTACTGCAGTCACCCACAACACCCCTTACTGCAGTCACCCACAACACCCCTTAC
Source organism: Ilyophis sp. 1 JC-2022 (assembly GCA_022702515.1). NCBI lineage: Eukaryota > Metazoa > Chordata > Actinopteri > Anguilliformes > Synaphobranchidae > Ilyophis > Ilyophis sp. 1 JC-2022. Next base: position 48,205,028 of record CM040399.1, on the reverse strand, counting down.
TGCAGTCACCCACAAGACACCTTACTGCAGTCACCCACAAGACCCCTTACTGCAGTCACCCACAACACTCCTTACTGCAGTCACCCACAACACCCCTTACTGCAGTCACCCACAAGACCCCTTACTGCAGTCACCCACAAGACCCCTTACTGCAGTCACCCACAACACCCCTTACTGCAGTCACCCACAAGACCCCTTACTGCAGTCACCCACAAGACCCCTTACTGCAGTCACCCACAACACCCCTTACTGCAGTCACCCACAACACTCCTTACTGCAGTCACCCACAACACTCCTTACTGCAGTCACCCACAACACTCCTTACTGCAGTCACCCACAAGACCCCTTACTGCAGTCACCCACAAGACCCCTTACTGCAGTCACCCACAACACCCCTTACTACAGTCACCCACAACACCCCTTACTGCAGTCACCCACAAGACCCCTTACTGCAGTCACCCACAAGACCCCTTACTGCAGTCACCCACAAGACCCCTTACTGCAGTCACCCACAAGACCCCTTACTGCAGTCACCCACAACACCCCTTACTACAGTCACCCACAACACCCCTTACTGCAGTCACCCACAAGACCCCTTACTGCAGTCACCCACAACACCCCTTACTGCAGTCACCCACAATACCCCTTACTGCAGTCACCCACAAGACCCCTTACTGCAGTCACCCACAACACCCCTTACTGCAGTCACCCACAAGACCCCTTACTGCAGTCACCCACAAGACCCCTTACTGCAGTCACCCACAAGACCCCTTACTGCAGTCACCCACAACACCCCTTACTACAGTCACCCACAAGACCCCTTACTGCAGTCACCCACAACACCCCTTACTGCAGTCACCCACAACACCCCTTACTGCAGTCACCCACAAGACCCCTTACTGCAGTCACCCACAACACCCCTTACTGCAGTCACCCACAAGACCCCTTACTGCAGTCACCCACAAGACCCCTTACTGCAGTCACCCACAACACCCCTTACTGCACTCACCCACAACACCCCTTACTGCAGTCACCCACAAGACCCCTTACTGCAGTCACCCACAAGACCCCTTACTGCAGTCACCCACAAGACCCCTTACTGCAGTCACCCACAAGACCCCTTACTGCAGTCACCCACAAGACCCCTTACTGCAGTCACCCACAAGACCCCTTACTGCAGTCACCCACAACACCCCTTACTGCAGTCACCCACAAGACCCCTTACTGCAGTCACCCACAACACCCCTTACTGCAGTCACCCACAACACCCCTTACTGCAGTCACCCACAAGACACCTTACTGCAGTCACCCACAAGACCCCTTACTGCAGTCACCCACAACACCCCTTACTGCAGTCACCCACAAGACCCCTTACTGCAGTCACCCACAAGACCCCTTACTGCAGTCACCCACAAGACCCCTTACTGCAGTCACCCACAACACCCCTTACTACAGTCACCCACAACACCCCTTACTGCAGTCACCCACAAGACCCCTTACTGCAGTCACCCACAACACCCCTTACTGCAGTCACCCACAATACCCCTTACTGCAGTCACCCACAAGACCCCTTACTGCAGTCACCCACAAGACCCCTTACTGCAGTCACCCACAACACCCCTTACTGCACTCACCCACAACACCCCTTACTGCAGTCACCCACAAGACCCCTTACTGCAGTCACCCACAAGACCCCTTACTGCAGTCACCCACAAGACCCCTTACTGCAGTCACCCACAAGACCCCTTACTGCAGTCACCCACAAGACCCCTTACTGCAGTCACCCACAAGACCCCTTACTGCAGTCACCCACAACACCCCTTACTGCAGTCACCCACAAGACCCCTTACTGCAGTCACCCACAACACCCCTTACTGCAGTCACCCACAACACCCCTTACTGCAGTCACCCACAAGACACCTTACTGCAGTCACCCACAAGACCCCTTACTGCAGTCACCCACAACACCCCTTACTGCAGTCACCCACAACACCCCTTACTGCAGTCACCCACAACACCCCTTACTGCAGTCACCCACAAGACCCCTTACTGCAGTCACCCACAAGACCCCTTACTGCAGTCACCCACAACACCCCTTACTGCAGTCACCCACAAGACCCCTTACTGCAGTCACCCACAAGACCCCTTACTGCAGTCACCCACAACACCCCTTACTACAGTCACCCACAACACCCCTTACTGCAGTCACCCACAACACCCCTTACTGCAGTCACCCACAATACCCCTTACTGCAGTCACCCACAACACCCCTTACTGCAGTCACCCACAAGACCCCTTACTGCAGTCACCCACAAGACCTTTTACTGCAGTCACCCACAAGACCCCTTACTGCAGTCACCCACAACACCCCTTACTGCAGTCACCCACAATACCCCTTACTGCAGTCACCCACAACACCCCTTACTACAGTCACCCACAACACCCCTTACTGCAGTCACCCACAACACCCCTTACTGCAGTCACCCACAAGACCCCTTACTGCAGTCACCCACAACACCCCTTACTGCAGTCACCCACAAGACCCCTTACTGCAGTCACCCACAAGACCTTTTACTGCAGTCACCCACAAGACCCCTTACTGCAGTCACCCACAAGACCCCTTACTGCAGTCACCCACAAGACCCCTTACTGCAGTCACCCACAACACCCCTTACTGCAGTCACCCACAAGACCTTTTACTGCAGTCACCCACAAGACCCCTTACTACAGTCACCCACAACACCCCTTACTGCAGTCACCCACAAGACCCCTTACTGCAGTCACCCACAATACCCCTTACTGCAGTCACCCACAAGACCCCTTACTGCAGTCACCCACAACACCCCTTACTGCAGTCACCCACAACACCCCTTACTGCAGTCACCCACAACACCCCTTACTGCAGTCACCCACAACACCCCTTACTGCAGTCACCCACAACACCCCTTACTGCAGTCACCCACAAGACCCCTTACTGCAGTCACAGCCCCCCCCCACGCAAGAGTCACACAGCCAAAAATGAAGGCACTCCGCAGTACTTACAAATTAAGAGTCATTTCCAGAATACCTCACACCATTTAGACAGTCACCCACAGCTCCCCACAGCCTGCCACTCACCCAAGTCACACATTGCATGAGGCACAGTCACACTCTCTGGGTACTGCTCACACAACTGTCAGACAGCAGAGTAACCCCCTTTGGCGAGGCCTGCCTCAGTTACTCACAGTTCTCATGCCCGCCGCCCACCTCAGACCTGTTTAGACACTGCGCGGGGAGTGACACGTAGCGTAGCTACCCTGACACGCGTGGGATGTGTTTCGCTGTTTCTGTGTGTGTCTTTTTCATTCTATTAAAATAAGAAATGGTAGGCATTGTATTACATTTGTATCTTAAATAAACTGCATCAAGTCTATTAATTTTCCATATTGATTGATCATGCACACCAGTGTGATGAAAGCACAAGTAATTGGCAGGATTTCTCAACAAAACAGACCATTTTCAAACCACAAAGCATGAGGCACATTTCTTTTAACAGTGAAATGACCCTTGGCATAAGATTGGGTGTATTCATTCAGTTTTAAGGAAATTTCATAATTTTTTTAAATGTCAGAATAAAAGTAATCAGACAAAATGTTTGTGCTTGTCATATTCAGTTTTAAAAAAGCCTCTCGTTGATATCCAAAGTAAAGTTTTGACACTGGCATGGTAATAAGGCTCCCCTTCAGCCCTGTCCAATAAGCTGCAACTAGAGACGACGATAATATCAGGGCTTTTATCTGACTTGACCTGCTTCGTTGACGGAACTAGAGTGTGAGAGGGAGCTGCATTCAAAGTTTATTCTCACAGTTGTGACAGCTGCCACTGCTTAGATCTCCTGCAAATCCTCCTGCTTTCTTCTGATCAGTCCCTAGAGCTGTGCCTGAGTCCTGTGGCTTTTTCTGGGATCCGTACACGCCAAAACCAGGGTAAATACTGTAGCTCTCTGATACTGGGATCCATGTATCCCCATGTCCAGAGTAAATACTGTAGCTCTCTGATACTGGGATCCATACACCCCAAAACCAGAGTAAATACTGTAGCTCTCTGATACTGGGATCCATGTATCCCCATGTCCAGAGTAAATACTGTAGCTCTCTGATACTGGGATCCATGCACCCCAAAACCAGAGTAAATACTGTAGCTCTCTGATACTGGGATCCATACACCCCAAAACCAGAGTAAATACTGTAGCTCTCTGATACTGGGATCCATACACCCCAAAACCAGAGTAAATACTGTAGCTCTCTGATACTGGGATCCATACACCCCAAAACCAGAGTAAATACTGTAGCTCTCTGATACTGGGATCCATGTATCCCCATGTCCAGAGTAAATACTGTAGCTCTCTGATACTGGGATCCATACACCCCAAAACCAGACTAAATACTGTAGCTCTCTGATACTGGGATCCATACACCCCAAAACCAGAGTAAATACTGTAGCTCTCTGATACTGGGATCCATACACCCCAAAACCAGAGTAAATACTGTAGCTCTCTGATACTGGGATCCATGTATCCCCATGTCCAGAGTAAATACTGTATGTCTCTAATACTGGGATCCATGCACCCCAAAACCAGAGTAAATACTGTATGTCTCTAATACTGGGATCCATGCACCCCAAAACCAGGGTAAATACTGTAGCTCTCTGATACTGGGATCCATGCACCCCAAAACCAGAGTAAATACTGTATGTCTCTAATACTGGGATCCATACACCCCAAAACCAGAGTAAATACTGTAGCTCTCTGATACTGGGATCCATGTATATGAAATGTATCCTGTATGAGTACTGTCTCAACAGCCCTACTAGCTGTGTGGCTTATTCATGCTGGGTCTGTGTGGTGCTGTATGGAAGAGAACTGGTGACCAGAGCTGAAAGGCTTGAGGCCTTTACACTGCGTTCCTTTTTCAGGTTTTCTACTGTGTTCAATCCATTTCCTTTTGAATAATGCACGCACAATTGGTTTATAACACAAAGTACATGTACGTGGCATCATCAACTGAACACACTCACGCACATGGAGTCATTTTGCCAGCCTGTGACAGAAGAAGCCTGGCGGAGGGATCACTTTGATGTTCGCTTAATGAATAGAATTCTTCTGTATTAAGCAGCTAACTTTGTGCCAGGCTGTGTGGATCCGCTCTTTATCGCGTATCAGATTCCTGACATGGATTCTAACACCCACCTGCCTGTCAGCCTGTGCTGAGATTCAGCTTAGCCCCTTCGCTTGCAGCTATCTGACCTTCTTCCCGTTACTATGGACACGGAGCAAATTCACAACAACTGGCTTTATTGTTTAACCAGTAGTGCCGTTCTTTTAATAGCTTGCCGGGCACTGGCAGGTGTTTGTTTCTCACATTAGCGGAGCCGTTGAATGAATACTTTAAAATAGGGCCCCTACCCCTTTTACCCCCTTATCAAGCACGTTCCCTGGAAACTTGGAGTGGGATAATACAGTCAAAGACCTTTCTAAAAAGAGCTGTAAAGACACTCGGGTGAGTGTTGGTCTGGGTGTGCTGGGCACGTTGTGTACCTGGCACTTTCTCAGCAGCCTCCCTTTGGTCTTGTGTCCCGGAACAGGCTCGTTCTGTCCGATCTTTCCACACATTCGTTCCTCCCAGGTTGCGGAAAATTGTGGAAATGTCGTCGTTCTCGTGATTTTGTCAGGCGACGAACGCATCTTTAAAGTGTGGTCTGGAAAATTGTTGGTGGTGAAAAAATTATTGAAATATGGCAAGAAAACACAACCTTAATTCATCGTTGTAAAAACATGCAGGACGTACTGTATTTCTGGTAGACAGGTCTACACCAAAAGTCGAAGAGCCTGTGTGTTTTTTTCTGTTACTTTTTGTCTGTTGGGTTACTGTCGATGAGTTTTCACGATCACTTTGTACATCAAAGTATACATTTTGTACACCTGCAACAGTGAAGGAACAAGGCACAAAGCCAGTAGATCACTCAGGGAGTGAGTCTGCTTTTTCTCCCACAGGCTCCGTGTTTACTTTCAGCCAAATAACCCACTGAACTAAAACAAACTTGCGAAGTTTGATGTCATTAATTCTCTGTCTCTGGTCTAAAAATGTCGTTAGCCTGGAATGCATCACTGCTGCTCATATAACTTGTGTGGATGCACCTATCACATAAGTCGCTCTGGGTAAGAGCATTTGATAATTGAATGCAATTTAGCATCTTGTAATGTTTTATTTCAAACTGCATTGCTGTTCATCAGGCAGTGGAAATTGACATTTGCAAAGCCCATCAAACCTGTAGGAATACATGTATATCAGGAACGTTTGTTCCATTTTAAGTCGCCTTAAAAACATCGCACAGCTTGTTACTTTGATGTGTGGTAAAATGCGCTCCACAGACGAGACCATTAGTACCAACAGCCGTCGCTTAGCCTGGAGGCCGTTTGCTTCTCCATCAAAATGCGCACTCTGACATATAAATAAGGATAATTAGATGGAAGGGATTTGAGCAGAAAGATCTCACATTAGTCCGTCGTTACTGTAAGTGAAGCATGGGCAAACCCTTGTCCCAAGATGGCGCTTTCCCGCAACTGAGGTCAGTTGACATGTGACCTGTTGAGCGGCGACTGGAAAGCACGAAAGTGGTGCTCTCAACACCAGGACATAAATAAAGCCAACGGGAGGGTGACAGAGTCACAGCCACGTGTCCTCCAGGCTTTTTATAGGGTACACTTTGACTGATAAAATGGAGAGTGGGCTATTTTCAACTTACGGTCTCGGAAACTTCTGAAGGTCTTCTCGGCGCGTGACGCTCGACCGACACCCACCCCGCCACACACGCACAAGTTTTGCGCTTTCGGGAGGTAGGGGTTTTTGTGGAAGGAACCAGCCCAGGCCTTGGAGAGGTCACTCGGTTTGCTTATTGCTACGACAGTGGTCCCTTGAAGAAAGGCGGAGGACACTCTTTGCGTGTAGGCTACACATAGTGCTTCAGTTGATGTTCACAGGTGTGAAAATTAAACTGTTTACTTGTTAAAACACTCAGTCTGGGCTCTGGCCTCGGAGAGCCAGTGCTTGTTTCATCAGGCTCACTGTACTGTTATGCAATCTTGGCAGCAGGTCTGATTAGTTTAATAGTGCTAGTGGCAGAGATCACCGTTGTAGCATTTTATACCAGTAGCATTCCAGAGTAGCTCCACTGGATTATTCTGTTTTATGACAGTGATAGTCCACATGCAGGATGGACAGGCTAAACAGTAGTAAAGGCCTGAACCAAAACTATATTAGTATTATACAAAACCCACACAATATTAATAATACTGTTTTTTTTATTATTTGCATTATTTCATCCAAGTGAGCCTATACATTTCTCATTTAGATTTTTATAAACTTAAATTCTTTAGATCAGGAGCACACAGATCATAGACTTGATAACTACAGAACTTGTGCGTTTGTTGAAAAGATGGTGCGGCTCAGAGGTCACTGCTCTATTTCCTAAAGGAATGTTACAGTCAAAGAACCTTCTAGCACACCTGTGGAGGACAGCTTCTCATGTTTGCCTTTTACTGATGCAACGTAACCACTCCTCCCATTTGCTGCCCTTTTGGACCACAACTGGACACTCCGGCTGGAGGCCATCAACCAGCACGTCTGCCATCTGTGGACGATGGTTCAAACCGACCACACGGGGGACTGTATTCTCAGCGCGAGGGTGCAGCATGGCTGTTGCACAAAATCATGATTCAGTCCACGCAAATGCCAGGAAGAAGCTTCTAGTCATCAGTGAGCCTCGCACACTGCGTCCCACGGGAATGAGAGGGGCATGGCGGTGAGTCTGCCATTTTGCTCATAACGCGGTGGGCACGTGACTGGCTGCTTTTCCAGCTGCGCCAGCCCTGCACTGTTGGCAGTGAAGCCCTTCCCCGTGCCCTGTGCATTCAGGGGCCGGACTGACTCAGCACAGCTGTTAGCAGGAGTTTCCAGCAGCTTGGCTCATCAGTGATGTGGAGATGCTAATAAAAGTAAAAAGGATTGCTTGTCATGTCAATCGGTATGCTCGGGGTCACAAACTGCTTATATTACACTTCCTGTGAGCCCCCCCCTTCCCCCCTATGCCACTTCCACCCCCAATAGGTGAAGCATCCATTGGCCCGTGGCCAGACCTGACTGCATCGGCCAGGAGAGTCAGAGACTCACCCAGCTTTGCCAGATTACCAAACACTAACATCCTCAGGTCACTAATAGAAAATTCTATATGAGGCAACAGCCCATGCAATCTTCTATATATATGCTACCCTCTCATTCCAGTAATCTGGTACACGCCAGAATGGTTTCTGTAAGTTATTACTTAAAATGGGCATGCTGGCCACACGTGCCTCCCGTGGCTGGCGGTCCCGTGATGCGTGTTCGATAAAGTGTCCTGGCGCGAGAGACCTCTGCTGCGATCAACAAAATCACGGTAACATTGAAAAGCCTTTTCTTTTCAGAGAGGCTGAGAGAGGTGGAGAAGGCCTCTGTCAGCATGAATGTGTGTAGTTTAGCTATTCTGTCGGAACGAGCGGTTGAGGGACCTACTGTAGATTTCTAAATAAAGACGACGTAGAGCACGCGTGAGATATTCCGGGATTGACGGGGTGACTGTGCCAGATCGCCTGGGCAGACGGATGAGGGAGGATAGGAGGTGGGAGTATTGCTATTTGTTTGTAACCATGGAGAGTGAGCTCTGTGCCAACTGATGCCTCACAAATATACTCCGATGTGATTCATGTGGAAAGAGTTTACTCTTCAGTCTAGTACTGGCCAATTCAAATCTTTGAGCGAAAAAAGTTCTGAAACTGAATTATTCAATTTTACTTATTCAGCGCAGTTATATGAGTAGAGTTATGCATTTAAAATGCCTTGAGGGTTACCTGACCACCCAGCGAATTACATCAGCTAAAACAGTTAACAGCTGAGCCCAAACAAAAATCAGCAAATGCTACAACTCTAATAATGTTTGTAATGTTTATTACTCTTGTAATTTCCCTGCCTACGATGTTTAACTTTGTCTCGAAAGAGCTTATTGATGGTCTCATGTGTTACTTGGCCATAGAGTTGTTTTACCTGTAAACTCAATATCAGATACTGATTCTGAAGGGCCGACATCGGATGGTGCCCTTAGTTCTCATCGCCAACTTTAAGCGTGGACGAAGCTTCCCTGGTCGCAATGTAAGGGTGCAGACTTTGAGGGAAGACAAAGGCTAACCTGATGAGGAGGGACTGTGAGGAGCTCTCCCAGGGACTGGCTTTGCCAGCTCTTTTCTTGCCTCTGTGCTCGTAAGTGTTATATCACAGAGCCCAGATTGAATGTCGCTGTGTCTGAGAAACGTCAGCAGAGACCAAAGAGAATGCCACATCCTAAAATGTTGGAAAGGAATATATTTACATCGCTTAAGCCAGTTTAAGTTACATGACACATCGATTGTTTCGAATGCTGCGCTTGCTCAGGTATCCTTTGCGTTAAAAAAGCTCATTGGACGCTATTTCAGGAAGCCCCTTTTGGAAAATATGCTAAATATACACCAATCAATGGCTTTCATCCATTATTCATGAATCAGCCGACTCGTTCCATCCACTGGGGGTGGTTCACTCTTTAGCCTATAACAAAGTTTTTCATGGATGAGCCTAACAGACAGAAAATTGACAGGCAGATACGTATGAAACAGAACACAAGACCAGGATATTTAATCAAGAGCAAAGTAGTGGAAAACGAATATGGAAAATATAAAATGACTAAAAGTGCATTAATACATTTCAACCTTAGATTTGAACATTTCCAGATGTACCTCGTTGCTCTTTAAAGACTGTAGAGGTTGCAGCAATAGGTGCCTCGACAGTACCTTGGATATGACCTAAAACTACACTTAGATCAGCATGCCAATGGCACTTCATACAGCCACTTTGTTAGCACTTTTAGAAAGGGCACCAGGTATTTTTGGATCGTACCGTTAGCATTATAGCCCTTGACTTTCAGAATTTGTGAATGGCATTGCTTTGGTTTGTAAGAGACAACATATAAAACGGAAGAAGAGGAATTTCTGTAATGCTGCTGCTCCTAGATGATTCAATAGTTAATTTATGCACAGTACTCAGTGTCAATCTGGCCAAAACATCGCAGCTTCTATAATGACATGCTTACCGTTGTTACATAGCTATTAATAATCCAGTCGCGTTGAAGTTAATTTCTTGGTTCAGAAGTGATAACGTTTTTTAATCATTCTAAATGAGCCTATGTGTTAGTCTTGAATGAGAGGGCGGATCAACTATTGTTGGAGAAATAGGCAGTTTTTCACAAAATGTGGTGGTAAACGGTGCCCTCTTGTGGACATTTCTCACACATCGGTCAAGATATTTGCAGTTCTTTCAGCAGGGTATGTTGGGGAAACAACTTCATTGGGATGGCAGGTATGCCATCCGCCAAGTTACGGCTTGGCGGGGCATGCCCCATACCTATACAGCACCGAGAGTTTAACACTTTTCAGAGTTTCCTACAGAAATAACCATCACCACAGATTAAGTCTGCAGTAATTGTATCTTGGCACACATTCCAATTCCGAGCCCCAAATGGATATTATCCATACAATGTTGAAAGTAATATTTGGGAAACGTATATTTAGATGAGTGTTAAAACAAATTTGCTCTCAAAACAAAGTCAATATATCAATACACCTACATTATTGGTAACCCAGCCAAACAGATCGCTCTGCATTGAACATATTTACTCTGCATTTATCAATAATTGTTGCTTGGTTACATGTGTTTTTAATAAGAAATATGGATATGGAAGTGCGTAGTTCTGTAGTCCTGCAAGTGAAACCAGATGCTTGAAAAATCTGAGATGTTTTTGTACTTTTACCACATAATTTGTAAATGTATCATGACTTATTTATATTGGCCAAATCTAATCCTTTTGTGTGTATACAGCAAGGTTGTCTTGTGTAAATACAACAGTGTAGGACTCCACATTTTCCTCTGCAAAATGCAAGTCATTACCACCCCTACAGCCATGTATTTAAACAGTCCATGTTTGTGGTAACCTTTCTGTGGTTTGCACATGAAGAATGAAAAGAAAATGATTTGTCATGAACCATTGAAGAACAGCGGTGCCTGTTGACACTGTTCACTCGTTGTCACTGAAATATGAACCAAAGAATTGAATGAAATGAGGTGCGACTTCCTAAAACGTATGAGGTTCGGTTCAGTTTAATAGCCAGACCATTTTTGAATTTCTAACACGACTGTGTCACCACAGGACTGGTAGCGATTACAGGGGGTTCTTGGTAAGAAGTACATTGTTAGAACCCTCACCACTTAAAAGCCAAGAAAGCATTGAAGCAAAAAAAATAAACAAAAACTGAGAAATCTTATTCTGAAAAATACTGGAAAATGACAGAGGCATTGTAACAGAAAAGCGAAGTACGCTTGGCAGATGGTGAACAGCTGAGGACAGAGAGAGAACGCCGGATTGTCGTGTTCCTTCAGAAATCAATATCCTTCACATTCAGGTCAGGTCATCACAGTAACTGGAACGCACAGCAAAAATTTTATCAGACACAAATACCTGTCAATAAACAGTTAAGCATATTTGCAATGCAGTGCACAAACATTTGAAAAGCGACCTTGGTATTGTTCGTAGGCAGACAGTGGAGATGAAGACATACTGTCGCCGTAACCCTCCCTCAAAAAAAATTCTGGGTCATGGCCGTTGATTCAGTGATCCATGTTTTTAACACAAAGGCTGAACGGACAGTGTGAATTTTAGGGTGCAAAGCACCTGCCAAATTTTTCATATGAAAGCAATTCATAGATTAATATTATCACATTGTGAATATAAAACCCTTTTAGTACAAGTACAGTGACCTCAAGTTGTTCTTTACAAAATAACAAGAAAGATACAAGCGGAAGTCTCAGAGTGAAGGCTGTAAGAAGGTAAACAAAATGATTATACACTTAACAATATACAAGCGCTCCAATAACGATTCTTTACAAAATATTTAGAATTTTCCATTTTGACATTTATAAAAAAAGTTCAAAAGTATATTGAGATGAACCTTTTAAAGAAGCAGTATTCCACCAACTGTGAATGTCTCCGTTATTATAATGTAGGATAACGTAGGCCTACGTTACAACTGTGTGTCAAGTATGACTATGACTTAAGTGCCTTAAGTGTGACTGAAATATACACATGAGTCTTATAAATTAGCCTAATTACATTGTTAACTCACACTGTCATGCCTATGAAGGAAATCGCCATAACCAAAGAGGAATCCATGAATCCTGCATCTTTAGCTGAAGCACCTTCAGATAAGCGAGTAGTAAACTTCCAGGACTTTTTGCAGACAAAACTGACAGACAAAACAAACCCTCAAGTCAGATTTTATACTTCAGTGACTTGGGATTTACACTGAACATAAAAAATGAGACTGACCCCAGCACTGATAGAAAAGCGAAGACTGTGGCCATACTACTTCAGGGGTACCCATCCAATGTCTCATCCTAGGTATCGCGGGGCTTAATGAGGTCGGAGTTGAAGTAGACGATAGTGACGGAGATGTCGTCCCGATACATCCGGGCCAGGTCCTCGGGCAGCGCCAGCATGGCGGAGAGACGCTCCTGGTCGATCTCGCCGTACTCGTTGGTGCCGACGGCGTGGCGGATGAGGTGCGTGGCAGAGTTGGGGTCCAGGGCGGGCGCGGCCCGGGCGCAACGCTGCAGCAGCAGGCTGTGCATCTGGCCCAGGCTCATTTTCCGCTCGCTCGCCGTCAGCGGTGCCTGGAGGTGCACGCCCGTCAGGTGCTCCGCCACCAGCCGCACCGCCTCCTCGTTCCCCAGCATGTCCCACAGCCCGTCCGACGCCAGGATCAGGAACCGGTCCTTGGGCCGCAGCCTGTGGTAGGTCAGCTCCGGCGTGGCCTCCAAGTAGGGGGGCGTGAGGTAGTTGGGGGGCGTGTACTGGTATATGTTGAGGGATTCCAGGTCGCGGTCGTTCTCCAGCACGCTCTGCTGCAGGTCCCGGCTCCATTTGAAGCGCATGTCCCCGAAGGCCCGCAGGGGCATGAGGATCCCCAGCAGCCGCTCATCCGTCACCACCGTTTCCCGCTCCACCCTCGGGTGCTGCGACCACAGCCGGGCCAGCTCGGCCTCGTTCAGGGCAGTGTGGTCGCGGGAGAGGGGCAGCGCGCTCCAGCTGCCGTCTTCCTCCTGCACTCCCAGTACGGCCCGGCAGTCCCCGGTATTGGCCACATGGACCCCTTCCGTGTCCACGTGCGCTACGCAGGCCGTGGAGCCGGCAAACGCCACCTGGAGGGCCGTGTTCCTCATCAGGTCGCTGTCCAGCGGGACCTGAGCCTCCAGCGAGATGTCGGAATCCAGCCGCCGGAACGCGTAGTCCAGGGCGTCGCGGGGGGACATGCCCTCCCCGTGGTCCTCATTGTCCAGCAGCTCCTGCCAGAAGACCCGCAGGTGCTCCACATACAGTGAGGCCGATTCCCGGTAGTTGTAGTCGTTGTGGTGCTTGTACCACTGGAGGATGGGCGGCACGGGCCGGAGGTTCTCCATGGCGTCCTCAATCTCCTCCAGGCTCCTCTGAGACATGAGGGCCACCGCCACGTAGTAGAGCAGCCGCTCGCTCACCGCCTGTGCGCAGGCATAGCCCCCGTGCCCATCAAACACCCCAAACATCATGCCCTTGGTCTGCAGGCACGTGGCAGAGCTGCGCCGGTCCTCATTGGGTGTGTTGGCAGGCAGCTGGTTGCTCTCGAACTTGAGCACGGGGCTGAGGCCCCTGCCGTCAAACTCAGGGATGCGCACGGCCTGCTCATTGACTCGCAGGATGCCGTCAATCTGTGCGCGAGTCAGCTGGAAGTCCAGGTCCTCCCGGGTAGAGGAGTGGCGCTGGGCACGGGGCACACTGCCTGGGCCCAGGTCAGAGCCGCTATAGGAGGAGGAACTGAAGAGCCGGGTCCTTTTGGGCCATGTCACCACATGGTGAGGAGAGCAGCAGCACCTATAGTACAGTTTGTGCTGCTGGTTACGGGAGACGAAGAGGGCGCTACGCTTGGCACAGTGCAGGAACCATGAGCACAATGTGCCGGACATTTCGGTCTTGAAACCTGGAGGATGTTCTCTGTTGTTGAGTCCCACTTTATCTCACAATCTGGATAAGTGAAAATAGATGGGTCAACATGCAATTTAGCTTATTTGACATGTCCAAATAGTATCTTGAAATCGCATACGTTGAACATTCGCCTCGGGGTTTATGGTAACTTAGCAATCAATGTTTTCGCTCCCCCTATGCATCACAAATGGCTTACTACGTTAACAATGTTTTCAAAGCTGCAAATTTAAACAATAGATGATCATCAGAGCTGTCTTGTTTACAATTATTGTTTTTTCGTTTCCTTGTTTAGTAAGCGAGCCACTTCAAAACATCGATCAGCAAACGAAGACCTGGACTATCATAAACTAGCTACACACTTGCTAGCAAGAACAGTAACGTTAACGTTACAGGACCGTGTAGCTAGCTAACGTTAGATTCAGAAGTCACAATATTACTACAAGAAAGCGACAAATAGATAAACAGCTAACTTTCAAGCAAACAATTAATAATTACATCAGTGCCCAGGCTGTTACACATGCAAATTAACTATAGGAAGATGGCTTACTAATGTCAATTTGCTGACGTCAAATAACCCGCGACAATCGTAAGTCAAATGCACTGTTTTCCCGGAATCTCAAGATCGGGCACTGTTGGTTATTGTTGTAGCCTATATAATTATTCGGATTTATGCTCACCCCAAGACTCAGTTCTCGTTAATTGACTGCTCCCGGCTTTTCTACCTCTCTTCCGCGCTACCAGTTCCCTTTCGCTTGTATTAAATCCATAAACATTTAAGCACCGCCCCGTATTCTATGATTGGAGGATACACGTTTATACGGGCTTGATTGGTCCATTTACCCACCATACTGTTTTATTAATGAATGGATCGTGTCATCCGATTTGAGATGGCAGGGGCTCCATCTTGCCAGCTCGAGCACGTTTTGAAACAGCATCATTCTGCAATGGTTGATAAAGAAACCACCTCAGCATATTGTGTAATTATGTGATAATACTTTTTTTTCTGGATTTTCTCAGGTGAGTGGGATACTTCTACTGTGTAGGCTACAGCAACAAGGGAATAATTAATGGTGCAACTCGGAAAATCGTGTCTATTCAGGAATTACTCTGATCAAAAGCATTATTCTTTGTTTTGTTTGTCTAATAAATGCATCATTCATCTTTTACAATTCTCTGAAAAGTATATATTTTGTGCCAGTGTCTTCATTCGGTTACCCAAGTCACCCCACAGTACTGTAATCCTACTTGTCTTGCACATTAAAGGCTCCCAACTTTCTGGAAAACCTAGTTCCCATGTTAACGCTTTCACATCCTATTATGAATTTTTATCCAAACATAACAATGTTCCTGTGTGTAAAGGTTGACATATATATGATATATTTCAAGCCTCTGGGGGTGGGAGTAGCCGACATCATACACACAGTTATTTACAAATGAGCTTGTAACAGAATTTATGCTGGATACTTTCAGTTAAACATGTTCTATCCATCTTAAACTATTCTAATTCTAATGACTGCTGAGTATTTTGTATGGCACGTCAAAACAAAATGGCAACCTAAAACATGATTAAAAAGAAAATGTAAACTACTGGTGTTGTATATCAGCACTGTGGTTTTATTTCCTGTTTTCTGATGTGGTGGTGGTGCCATGTGCTGAAGTTACCTCGCATATTTAAATAGGGTGAATGTAAGCTTTTTAAAAAAATTAAATTAAAATTAAAAATAAAATCCACAAACCCACACAATTGCCATGTACAGACAATTACTATAGATTTCTCCAGGTTATGGAATTGTTTAAGTCAAACGGCACACAAAATGACATTTTTCACCAGTAAGTACAACAACATGCACCAGTAAGTGCAAAATGGTGGAATGGCATTTGCGGATATGACACCTTATTGAATTACATTGTGTTTCCTTTAAATAGGCAACAGGAACAATAACAAAATAAATAAATACAAGCGTTTTGTTTTGAGTGATTATCATTTTTTGTTTGTTTTTGTTGCTGCGCTCAGGCATTTCCAATATATGGAGAAGCATTTTGTTAGTTGCCTCTATAAATAAATACACATGTGTGGGTGTATGGGCAATGTGTTATTTAACCAGGATAACACAAATTCAGAATGCACTTATATAAATGTAGGTTTAGTACCCTAATTCTCAACAGCCACAATGAGACGTCGAATGTATCCAAAGTCATCATGAACTATGTGACGCACTGGGACTGTGTTCTTGTTTGTCAGGTGTGGGTATGGTGGTCTGTAGCTATATGATAGTGAATGTTGGGCACCCCTTGTCCTGAAGATAATGGGTCCCCTTCTAGGAGAAGCAGGTTTTTCAGAGCGCAGGATTTGAGTAAACAGCAGGAATCGTTCCACTGTCATCATTAGCGAGTGTTTAAAAGCTGTGAAATGAGCCGTGGTTTTATTTGTAAATGGAATACTCAGGCACCGGATATGCACAACAGTGTTAAAACACTCTCCGGCTACATTGCGCACCTGCTGTTCCAAGGCGGCCAGCCATTCTGAGAAGAAATAACTGAGAATAACAAGTTCGCATGTTTGACCCTTTTCACCTCATGATGAAAAATAACCACCATTGAGTGGATGCCTTTTGGCTCAGGTGTTCAAACGATCCTAATTTTCAGGCCAAAGGACTAATAATGTTAAATCGCTTTTCTGAGCAGATTAGCTTATCATACAGCATCATAATTTGACACTTTTATTCAGCGCATAAGAAACTTGTTTTAAAACAAAACTTTATCATATGAACACAATGCAAGGACACTGTACTGAAAGAACGTATTGCTGCTACAATGAACAGTCACTGAAGTTTAACCCACAGCCAGCGGTGCGGGGGGTTGCTGTATGTGGGGGGGTGTTGGAAGTTTGGACGATTCCAAGGGCCCTGACTTACAGGGGCCCTCAAAAAATATTAGAACATACGATGAATTACTTTTTATTAATCAGTTATTGAAATTGACATTAATGGAATATTATATTTACAATGTACGAGTAAAATGAATGTTTTTTTTTTGGGGTGGTGGGTCCCAATGTGAGATAATTTCACGGAGCATAAAATCCCTAGCGGCACCCCTGCCAACAGCAGGGGTTATTTTACCAGTGAAAAAAATGGCGATATCTCAGCCAGAAATTAAACAAAAACTTTCCCTGCGGACTTGCACGGACATTTGTGGGTTGACCTTACTCCTGAGCATGAACATTATTTAGGTTTATAAATCTTGTGAATTGTTATTGGGAAATTAAATAAACTTCTCAACCCATTTGAAATGCCAGCCAATAAAATCTACATTGTTTTTGTCTTCAGTTGTGTGAACACATGCAGTTATTAGTTCTGGCATCCTAAAGGTTCGGCGAGACCTGATGGATTCATAGGGTGGCAGATAGGAATTCCGCCACCATGGCACTTTCTGTGCTTTGATCCCTTCGGTCTCTGTTGTCCTCTCTGCTTTCCCCATCCGAGTGTATATATATTTTTAAAAATCATAAAGAATCAGAATCTTTAAAACTACATTTCCTTCATTGCAATCAATAAGGAAACTACCCCACCCCACCTCACCCCAATTCTCGTAGAGATCATTCCAAATGCAGAGAGGTTATAGTATCGCTTGTAACAGTACCTGAAAATAAGATATTGAGTCTTTTGATGTTGATTGGTCACAGACTTCAGGAAGTAACAGCATGCAAAAGATATGCGACCAAATATTAAATATGATACTTTAAAAATATGTTAAAGCAAAATATTCTAATTTTCTGAGACACTGAATTTTGGGTTTCATTAGCTGTAAGCCATAATCATCAAAATTACAAGAAATAAAGGCTTATGAATCGATATAATATATGAGTTTCACTTTCTGAAATGAGTGACAAATTTTGAACTTTTTCACGATATTCTAATTTTTTGAGCTGCACCTGTATATAAAAAAAATCTAAATAAAATAAGTGGCCTGGCCACTCTTTTTAAATAAAGAAAAATACCAAAGGATCAGAATCTTTAAAACTACATTTCCTTCATTGCAATCAATAAGGAAACTACAGATTCTCACTACCTCACCCCACTTCCCTCCTTTTACATTTCTGCCCTGCACGACCAGATGTTCATAGATGCTATTCTCCATTATACCACCATGTGGCAATAATGGTTCAATGGCTAAATTGCCATAACGAATTGAGGCTGATCACTTAACATCATCCACAATTCTAAATTACAATATCTGCATAGGTCAATCTTTTCAGTGGAGTGCATAAACCTCTGGTCAATACATTTATAAAAACAAAATAGATATTGTGAGGCAGCAGAAATGAGTCATCTGCACAGATGGATAGCAAAATATGAAAATGTGTAAAAGGCTCATTTTTAAAATTGTTTTCCCAAATAAAGTTTCCCATTTTCCATGTTTTTTTGTGCACGGTTCAAAACAAACCATTTTCTTTTAAACATGCTCAGTTACAGGTCATGAAGTGAAGCAAAACAAGATTTTAAAATTTTTAATAAGAAATTTGATACATAAATATGAAATTTCATACATTTGCACAAATTGAATCCAGAAAAAATATTTTTAAAAACATAAATCTCAACCAAATCCCAATGAGTAACAAATCACTCCCTGCATGTTTATTTGAGAAATCGAGAAGCGGCTACGGTGCAGGATCACAAAGCTAACACAGGCCTTTCGGGATTTGTGCGGCAGAGGAAACGTTGCAGCAACACTTGTTAATCATTAGGACGGTCACACGAGCAAAACATCCCACCCCTCCATTAAGGTGAAAACAGACTGCCACACCTGAAAAGGGTCGCAGACTGAAGCACGAGTCTCATGGCAGTCTAATAAAGACGGCCTGTGCAACGAAGACGACCCTCCCCAGCTGAACGGAAGGGAAGATTAGACTCAGTATCATTTGAAGGATGTCACTCCCAGCGCGGCCAGTCTTCTTTTAGTTGTAGGAAGTGCAGACCCTTCTGCCCTTGAGGGGCTGTGGTGGTCTGAAATTATTTTCCATTAATTTCTCATCTTTCTCCTCTTCACTGAACAGCAGCATCCGGAACTTTTCCATCTGTGGGCAAAATCGGGGATTGTGACAGACTTTACCCGATTTGAACACCCGGCTCTAGGTTTGCCTAGTCTGTGCAATTTAACTCACAACAAACAATACAACTAATCAAATTAATTTAATGTTCAGCTCCCAGGTAGACACCAAATGCTGCAATTTCATAATAACTCCAAAACATTCATGTAATCAGACTTACAGCTTCATAGGGGCATTTAAGGCCAATTCGGTCCCAGAATTCCCTTCTTAGGCCCAAAGCAGACCTGCTCACCTGTTTTTTGGACACCTCAATAGGCTCTTCAAAAACTATCCAGGTAACGCTCTCATGGAGTGGGGGTGTCGTCAAGGAACCAGGGTAGGTCCAGTAATTGAGACTTTTTGGAAGAAGGCACTTCGGATTGAAGTCTTTTAAATCTGCATGGCTGCCCTGAGATGGACAGGTACACTCAGACACATCTCCATGGCAGTGGATTACATATTTAACCCCCAAATAATATATACCAGTTGGAATTTTAGTAGACGTTCTGCCAGTGAAATGTCCAGCTCACACCATTACTTTTGCAGCAAAGGTGCATGAGTATTACCCTTTAAAAAAAGGTCACTCGCTCATGATCGTGCAATTTCAGTGATCCGAGTTTTCTCCCACAAACTTGGCCTAGATTTTAGGGAGAACCCAATATTAAGTTGCCTTGTACCATCTCAGAATTGTATTACTCATACATCTTCCTGGTTGAACCAATTGTGCGAGATGAATAGTTCATACGGAGCATTAATAATTGTATGTATGATGATATCTGTGGAAAACGGGCAAGTGTGCAATTGCACTTACTTTAAACTTTACCATGTACAATGCATCTGTTATCTTGTGTAAACTTTGGTTTTCGTCCCCAGTCTACAAAAAAACAAACTAGTGAAAAAGATAGTCAGAGGGAAACCAGGAGGTTTGTCACCCAACTGCAATTATTCAACATTAAAAAGACTTTTAAGAAACTGCTTTCATAGCCTGCATTACAATAGTGGCAAAGTGCCAAAACAACTTTCCCATGAAGTGAGCAATTTAGCACCGTGATCAATTGTCCCATTCAAATACCAGAATAATCTCAATGAATCATAATGACAAAAATATTCCCAATTATACATAATTATATAATAGTCATGTAGTTGTAGATTCCAGTCATTATGCATTTGCACGGTTATGAAACCTTGCAGTTTTTTTTTTTTTTTAAGTGCACAAAGTCCTGGACATGCCGGTTTCAGAATAGGCCTTTAAAGGTTTCCTTTGTCACATTACTCTTGCCTAGCCCACTCAGGTACTGTGAATTTGTTATTGTGGATTGGAATGTCAGCTGCTCACATGGCCAGAGCAAAACTGTAGCCCATCCAACAAAAATCAGACCCACCTCTAGGAAGACCCCAAGAACAGCAAGGCCATCAGGAGCTGCTACTGCTTCTCTGAATGTCTGGTACTTGGAAGCATTCCAGTGGACCAGATGAAGCTGTAGGAGGCAGTAACACAGCACGGTTGGGACACCATGGTGATGTTCGAAGCCGGGCTCAAGCTAGGTCCCCTTCTGCTCCGAAACTTGAACACTCGGTCATCCTTACCTCAGACGTGTAAGTCTTCCCGTCAACAGTGTGCTCAGAACCGTGCCAATCCTTGTGACCCCAGTGAAAGTGGAACTGTTTCAGCCTGTAGGCATCACTCAGAGGGCCTCCGTCAATTACTGCAGAGAGGTCAGAGGTCAGTACAGACACCTCCAGCACCACCACCATTGACTGCCCTGCTGCTACCACAGACCCTCCAGTCACTGTTCTCCATCAAGATTAGCCCAACCATCAATGAAAACGTTTCTGCAAATACTGCTGAATAACTAATAACTCCCTTCTGCCTCAAGAGTAAAAATTAATCCATGTTAAAAGCTCACCTGGCCCCTGTTCAGTATCGGCATACTCCACAGCCACGGAGCACCCGTTGTTTGAAATGCCGATGGAGGTGCAGTGCTCATACGAGACGACGAGAGGGGACAGACTCGAGTCATGCACGGTCTCAGAGGGAACAATGTTGATTGGAGACTGCCGGTTTCCCTGGGCAACGGGGTAGCCTTTGTGCCAAGAAGAGGGACCTGGGAGAGAGCAAAGTCACCAGCTAACCCTTATGTCAGCCTTTTGACATATTAAGCAGACCCTCATTTGGAATGAGTCAGGTCAACATAGCCTATGGATACAAGTTATAGTCAAATTACTATTTTTTTTGTTACAGGCAACCAGGAAAGGCTTCAAAAGATCCAAACTCAAGTTATCAGGGTGCTAAAGTCTATTTCAGTGCATCAAAAACAACAAAGAAAAAAATATGATTATACATGAACGGAATTTCCATTCATATTCTGAATTACCATATTGATATGGAACAAACACAAACTTGGATTCTGATGGCAACCAAAGTGCCCACAGACCGAACAGACTAATAAGAGGGCAATTGCCAGTCAGTGCCGATTTTAATCTTGTCCAAAAAGAAAGTAAACATTTTTTAAGTAGCCTATTGGGTGTAGGCTATACCACTAGCTTTACACTCCATATAACCGCTATGGAAAAGGTCCAGCATTTGCCCGCCTTTCAAGATTTTGGCATTTGTGTGCCAACCTGTAGCCAATCTAACAGATCTTCAGAGTTTACCAAATGCATTTCTTAAAGTAATAATCCTCAAATGACAATTTAACCGTATTTTAGAAATGATGTTTGTTTCTTGATCTGATGGTCCTAACATAATTTTATTCTTTAAAAAGTAAATACCCAAAGAACCAAGTAGCCTAGGCTATTTTAGACTTCTTACTCAAGACTCATCTCACCGTCGTCTTCTCCATACCCCCAACAATGACTGGTCATTGCGAGAATTTTCACAAACTCTCTATGTAACCGGGAAGGGGATGATAAATCACTGCCGATTTCGTGAGGGTTAAAATTTTAAAAATATATAGGCCAACTCCCGGACTGAAATGGCAGTCTTTTAAATACACTACACGGATGAAGGTGGAGACACTATGGGCTGTCCAAGCTGCAACAAATGTTTGCTCATTTAATTATCCTCCCATCTATTAGCGCCACTCGTACGTCCGATTCTCAATCTGCATTTTTCGGCTGCAAAATGGTTTTGAAATGTTCGTTGGGGGCTGTTTCAGTAGCTAAATTAATTTAGATTTTCACATATCCACTCATCCTCATTTTATATGAAGGCGTCCATATATTTTGTATTCTCAGTCCCCATATATTTTTATTCACAGTCCCCAAGATAATGGTTTTTTTGTGAACACATTATTTTAGGTTGTTGTGTAGATTGTACACTCCCCCTGGTGGTCAAATGTGTAACGAAAGTGCACCGAAATCGTCATCCGTGGATTGCATAGAACTTTGTGGTGGATTGTCAGGAAAAGTGTGTCGAATCTGCTGGTCGTGTTTTGCGCATGCGTTACTGCGACCAACCAATTGGAATCGCAGCCGGGACGTCGTTATATCCTGTCCCAAGTGCTGATTCAGGATCAGTGTTTGCATTTACTTAAAATGAATTCCGCCAGGAGCGGGTTTGTTAAACTGTTTCTAGATCAGCTATAGGGGCCTAAACTATGCAAAGGCAGACTGCGTGAACTCGTAGCTCGCTAGCCAACAAGCTTGTTGTTAGCATAGAGTTGTGCTGTTGAGAATGAGCATGGCAGACGGTTTGAAAGGAAAAACTTCAAAAGAGCAGAAATACGACCGACAGCTCAGGTAGCTATCGAATGCCAACCAGGTACCCAGAAGTGTGTTGACGTTACACGGTCTAGGAGTCCTTCCCCCATCGGCGTCTTTTCAGTCGTTTCTTCTAAATAACACTGGATGTTAATGCTCGATCTATATCTGTCCATGTTAGCTAGCTAACTAAAAACGTAATTTGGGATGCCGATAGGCCCTAGTTGCAGTGATTACAAAACAGACTGAATTGCCTGCTAGCTATATAAAGCCCTGATTCCATGCATTTCAATGAATGCTTAAATCTCTCTTTCCTAAACAAAGCAACCCCGCAGTATAGATATTATAGAAAATGATTGTGCAACGCAGACTTGGTTGGATGCAAAACACGGACTAACAAAACTGGTATACATAAATACGCATGCATTACTTTATAACGTACTCCAGTTGATAACTAAAACAGACCGAGGCTACACTCAATCGTAAGGTATTTGCAAGGCTAGACAATGAAATAATATGGTTTCTGACCACATCTATCGCTAGGTAGTTTGGGATGAAACTACTGTACTGAAGGATTGTCTTAGTATTGTACCGGTCTTCTTTTTCAGGCTATGGGGTGATCATGGACAAGAAGCGTTAGAAAATGCTCATGTTTGTTTGATCAATGCTACAGTTTCTGGGACAGAGATACTTAAAAACCTGGTGCTTCCAGGTAAGCATTATTCCCCGTTACACCAAAGTGCTTCATTACTGTAAGGCTGATTGCTTCATTGTTTATTCGACTGGCATTGTAATGCACATCGTTTGATCCACAACCATAGAAGCTTGCAGTGTAACTGACAGCAGGACTGGATTGATCTTTATTTCTCAACGAGTTTATACTTTGTCCCCCTCAGGTATTGGAGCGTTCACCATTGTAGATGGACACAAAGTCTCGGGAGAAGATGTTGGAAACAAGTGAATTGCATATTTTATTAATTTACTTGTTTTATAAAGCTTAGGTGTAAACTTTTTTTGTTGTTGTTGAATGTCTTATTTCTTTAAGGTATATGGCAAAGCTTAATTTTTGATTTTGATAAAAAAATATATATTTTCAAAAGAGGAGCAAGAGCAGCATTTATCGAAACTTTAATTAATATAGATTGGGAAGTATTTTACTGCAGCAACTGTATAAAATGGTAATAATGCGAACCTTTGATTGCAGCTTTTTTCTCAGTAACAACAGCATTGGAAAGGTAAGCTCTGGAGACTTATATTTGATTGATGAAATGCATAACCCTTCCAGCATGATATAGGGAAAAGTAAACTCTTCTGTTTTTCAGAACCGCGCTCAGGCTGCCACAGAGCTCCTACAGGAATTGAACAGCGACGTATCTGGAAACTTTGTCGAGGAGGTCAGTGACTGATGTGTAATGGTCCCCTATGTTCTTAATAAGTTCACAATGACAATGGGCCTGACAGAACGCTTCCCTTGCTGGTATGTAGGGGCTCATCAAAGGAAATCCTTGATCTAAGATAAATCAAGTTCAAGCACCAATTTTTCATGGCTTGTAGTCAGAAATTGGTAAAACAAAGAAGTTCACAAATTTCCTACATCATAGGTTCAAAGTGTATTCTTTGTAAAATTTCATAACTACTACACGTGGTATCTACACTCACGCATTGATAGGGTTTTGTGGGATATATGTGATATAGATACAAAAAAAGTTGTGCTTATGGCACGTATGAGGAAAAAATATTTATTTCACTTGAAGGCTTGTTACGTTATAATTAGGAAGTCGGTTTGTAACCTGTGGATTTTAACAGTTATTAATTTCTCAAAGTAAAAGGAACTGAGTAGATAATTGAAGCTTTCCTCAGTACATCCAATGTTCAATGACAAGTAAAATTAGAATGGATATCCTAAATCCTGGATATCCTGTTCGCATATTTATTATTTCACCATTACGGTGAAATCCACCTTGGGCTGTGTGGCGTGGAGATATTGAGACCGGGGTACTTTGTTACGATCAGTTAAAATGTGTGCATTATGCCCAAGCTAAAATGGGGGCTCGTGACACTACACTACTAAAAATGTACATTCAGTAATGGTCAAATCGAAAAGATAAAAAGCAGATGAAATATGTGTTCTCCTAACGGTTGCAGGTTTTTTTTGTTGCCTTGTGAATGGAAGTGTAATGTGTGTTTTGGCCTTTTCTTTCCGTAGACTCCAGACAAGCTCTTGGACAATGACCCAGAGTTCTTCCACAGGTTCAGCTTGGTGATTGGCGTTCAGCTCCCAGAGAGGTAGGACACAACACACCTCTCTCTGAAATCAGTACGTGTATTTCTGACAGGAGCTGGGAAAGGCATGTTTTTATTTCAGGTCATTCCTGGCAGTCTGTGTTAGTGTACATTTGTAAAAGTGTTTTCCTGTTTACCCACAGCACGTTTCTTAGACTGGCGGCGGTTTTGTGGAGCGAAGCCGTGCCCTTTCTGCTGTGTAGGACCTATGGACTCGTTGGGTACATGAGGCTAGTGGTGAAAGAACACACAGGTATGGAAAGTCTGAATTTTGATTCTGCATCCGTTTCAATTGTAATATACGTACATTTATATACATATCTAGACTTAAAGATTAATATTATTCACTAAGAGATACATGGCTGCATTGTACTGTGCTTCCGTTAGATATATTTTCGATAGCGCTGCTGTTAAAGCAGTCCAGTTCTGTAGGAATGACATCAGATGATAAATGTACAGTGGTTGTCCTGTTCATGCGGGTAGTGCTGATTGATCCTGCTTTTTTCCCCTAGTGATTGAATCTCATCCAGACAACGCACTGGAAGACCTGAGGTTGGACCAACCTTTTGCTGAGCTGAAGAATCACATTCAGAATTATGACCTGGATAATATGGAGAGAAAGGTCAGTTTTTGTACCCTTTTCTGTCAGGGGTAAAATCATAACGTGTCCCTCCAATTGAACAAAGTCAATATGAGCACTTTCACACCTAGTTTGCGTGACTGTGTGATTTGAATACAGTTGTGTTCCTGTTTGTTTGGAGATGTGCGGAAAACCTATTATAGTGACATAAATGCACTTTGGGGCGAATTAGAGAACTCAAACTTCTACACGACAGTCTCACTCCATTTGGAAATGAACGCAGTGTGATGTTAATCCAGCAAAATGTTGCACAGTATGAAAGGAAACGTTGAAGTTTAGCTGTAAATGAACTGCACAAAAAGGGGATCAGGCTGTGGTGGTGTCAGTACGATGGCATTACCTTTCAGATGTCTTTATTTTATTATTTTTGATTATTTGATTATATTGATATTATGCTGGTTTTCCCCCCAAAAAAATCAATTGCTGAAAACTAGTAATGTGAAATTAATTTCAGTTGACCTTTTCTGGTCTGAAACAAATTCAACCTAAGTTGGAGAAATTTACTTTAAAGTGCACCAGTGTGTGAATCATTGAAAACTTGAGCCTGGCTGGCTGGTCAATCTTCTCAACCGCATCTGGCATCAGGAGAATTTCCTCTTTTCACTGTACAAGATTGATGCATTGATTCTGGTAGTTACACATTTCTTTGCATTATGAATGCCAAGCATAATCATCTTGTGTTTGATAATAATCTTCAAGTAAATGTGTTTACTCTCTAGTCAAAATTTTGGTTAGCGGGAGATATAATTATGTTTGTTAGATTCTCTTTGATCTAAATATTGTTTATTTTTCCTATTTCTATTACCACAGGATCATATTCATACGCCGTGGATAATCATCGTCGCAAAGTATCTTGAAAAGTGGTTCGGTGAGGTAAATTTTCCATTTATAATTGAGGTTTAAAGTTAACAAATTCATGTAAAATGTTGAGAAAAGGAAGAGAAGTGGATTTGTAGTCATGTATGTTTAATATGTAGAGTGGACAAAGCTGAGAATTAAGTGTTAAGTGTTAAAATGTGTTTTCCTTTCCAGCACAATTTCCAGCTGCCAAAGAACTACAAAGAGAAGGAAGCGTTCAGGCAGCTCATTCGTCAAGGTACAGCCAACCTCCTTTGAGGATGATTAAGATTTAATTTAGGTTTCAAGCGATATATATGAGCATTTGGTATGATGTTTAAGTTTAAAACAGTATTGTATTCTCACACCAGTGGCCACGTGTATAAAACTCTTCAGGGAGAAATTCTGAAATCTATTTAAGCTTTGCATTTTCTCCCTCTGCCTTTCGATCAGGGTGTTGCCGTATCACACTGACTCCAAATATTGCGCGCACATGGTGTCCATCGCGTGCAGAGGAACGCACATTCTCACAGCACATATTATTGTATACATCTGAATTTCTGCGTGGAAACTCCCTTAGGCCGCGAGCACACCGGATCCACTTTGTAGGCTTCAAAACGCGAGGAGCACCTGTCTCGCGTTTACGAAAACCTACTCTGAAAAAGGCGTTGGAGGCGTCTTTTTTGCTGTTGCTAGGCAACCGATATCCACTCCTGTCAAGCTTACGTTGTTAACGGTGTTAGCGAACTAAGTTTACCCGAAAGTTTGCTTTGTTATTTGTCTTTAAAAAGCAGTGTATAAGCGGAGTGCCTTGGATCGCTTATTTCTATCATGGTATTCACGATGGGTGAAATAATATAACTCCGGGTGGGCTGAAACACCAACTAACGTTACCAATTTCTCCTCAATCGTCTTTGTTTACACGGAACCGACCGGCAGAATCTCTAGTAGAATCTCTAGAAGTCTCTATACTTTTGTGCGATTGGACAGAGGAGAAAAGAGTGACAGTGACGTGGGGCTCCTTTTCCTCTGAGTGCTTCAAGATAAGATAATTGCAACAATTGCGCACTAAGTGTTTTTCGAAAAACAGCGAGGTGCCTGAAACGGTTAAACGCAAGGCGTCTGGGGTGCAAAAGCAGCGTGGAAAATGCTTGAAAACTCATTGAAAACAATTAGAAAAAAGGCGCCCCCAGCTGTTAAAGCGGATCCGGTGTGATAGCGGCCTGAGGCAGCTTTCTGAGGGCATCTTTCTGCTCAGCGCTGTTTATACATGTGGCCATTGGGATGGTATTTATTTACATGTGAAACTTATTTTATTAGCAGTGTTTCATGATATCTCACCGTTGTTCTCCACATTCTCTGTGCTTGTTCAGGAATCCTCAAGAAGGAGAACGGAGTTCCTGAAGATGAGGAGAACTTTGACGAGGCGATCAAGAACGTGAACACGGCCCTGAATCCCACCAAGGTGGGCATTTCCCCTGTCTACGCGTCTTCCCTTCCCTTCTGGATGGGCAGGAATGGTGCTATTGGTTTACGATCATACTGCCCTCTGTTTCACAGATCTCCGGTGCAATAGAGGATATCTTCAATGGGGAGCAGTGCAAGAACATTACATCTCAAGTGAGACCAACTTATCAAAGCAACGACTACAGATATAGATTTGTCGGCTGCTTCTGGTTGATTGATTCCCCCTTTCTCAGTTTTAATCAGTGCTCTGTGCAGCTGTGTCTCTCCTGCTGCACTCTTATCACATCCATGTTAACGTTGCTTTAATCTCCGTTACATAAACGGCGGTTTTTGGTCCCGCCTCTTCCCGTCCACAGACGCCGGCATTCTGGGTGATGGCACGGGCGGTCAAGGAGTTTGTGAAGAACGAGGGCGCAGGAAATCTGCCCGTCAGAGGCACCATCCCAGACATGATCGCTGACTCTGAGAAATTCATCAAACTCCAGAGCATGTAGGGGACATTATTATGGACGCTCATGTTCTCCTAAGATGGACAAATCATTAGTAATTAACTAAAAGTATTGCTACTAAAGTATGTAGCAAGCACCAACGTTCTATCCTTGTTTGATGGACTTGTTTGTAAGTGCCTGTGGATAACCGGGGATGATCTTCCTTCAGTCCCATACATGATTACACATGTCTGTTTTCAGTTACAGAGAGAAGGCAATGCAAGATGCCACGATCGTGTCAAAGCATGTGGAGTCTATGTTGCAGTCAGTTGGAAAGGTATGTGTGTGCGTAAAGCATACCGTTTTAAGGTTATGTAATCTGACTTTGTTTAAGCAACATTTTTGTTTTCCGATCTAATGCTTCTCTTGCAACATTGAGCTGGTGATTTTTAATCTTGAAAATTAAATCGATGACTGTTTTTAATTCTATTTATTTTCACTTCTAAGCCCACAGAAAGCATTTCTGAACACGACATTAAGCTCTTCTGTAAGTACCTTCAGCAGCACATTTCCCAATAACAAGAGAAAGATGTCCTGTATTAAAGAACATAATCGTGAAAATCAAAATAGTGAATATGGTATCAAAGGAATGTAGTCAAGTATAATTTAATAATTTAGACCTGTATTCAGCTTCAATTAAATGCAATTTGGTGAAAACTAAAAAATCAACATTGGCATTGCTGGGTATGCTGTTCACAGCAGTGTTTTTGTCCAGATGTCAGTGAAATGTATCTGCTTATTACCGACTGTAGTTATTTTATACCGGTTAATGTAACAGCATTTCCTTGCTGTTGGATTAAATGACCAGTGCAGGCATGGCATCTTGGTGATGTTCCTCTGTTCAAATCAACCACCTCCGATATGCACATCATGTAACATCATGTTCTCTTGCTTAGTTGGAAGGTTCTGAGCTGGGTGGCTCTTGCGGTTAAGGCACCACGCTGTTGGGCATGAGTAAGCCTCACGGCCTCGGATCTAATCTGGACTGTGCCGGTGTCGACTGGCCGGTAGCTCCACAGGGCGACGCACAATTGGCGCTTGCGTTGCTAGGGCAGGGGTGGGTCCAGACTTTTGTTCCAACCAAAGAGTTACACACCTGATTCTACCAATCAACAATTAGAGGCTTTGCTAAGGACCTTGATTAGTAGAATCTGGTGTGCAACTGCTTGGTTGGAACAAAAGCCTGCAGCCACACCGGCCCTTTCTGTATAAGATTGAGGATACGGGAGGGTTCGTTCAGACAGGGGTCCGCATTTCATCACTCATTGGGTGACCCCCGCTGGCCAAAAGGGCGTTCGTAAGACTGCATGTCAAAGACACGTATGAAAGGTCCCTCTTCCAACACCGCTCTGCGCGAGCTTAACTGCGGTCTGCGACACAGAGAAGCAGCTGTAGCACGGCTGTGTGTTTCTGAGGAGAACCGTGGATGTCCCAGCTCTCCCGAATTAGCAGGGTGGTTCCCACATTGGAACATGGCTGCGGTTGCAGGCAGTTGGACATTCCGGATTAGAAAGGGAATTTTCTTTTTGCATTCTTGTTTTGCGCTTCAGAGCGACCAGGCTGACGTGAACCCCAAACGAAGGGCATCACAATGGTTTCTTTTTGCAGGTAAGAATGCAGCTTTTCTGAGAGTGGTGCGCTGCAGGTCGCTAGCTGAGGAGTACAGCTTGGACTCCTTCTATAAGGACGAGATCAGTAAGTGAGCTCGGCTTTTAGCTTTCGCTGTCGGCGGCTGGAGGAGAATGCAGCTAAGTTGTGGTGCCATGGTTGTGCCCACAGCCTCCTGCATGGACAGCCCTGACAGCGAGATGGTGCTTTACCTTATGCTGCGCTCTGTGGATCACTTCTACCAACAACACTCCCGCTATCCAGGTAATGCCAGTATGAGGCGCTGTTCTGTGTTATATCTGATTAACGTCTTCCCTTATCCAATTCCAACTGGTTTGTTTGCATGTATGCATTTGTGCATTTGAGGTCATTCGTGTTGAGCACCCTGCTTAAGTACACAGTGGCGGTGCCACATTTAGCATTTGACCAGCAGACCTGCAAAATCTTAGGTTAATGTAATGTGTGCATGTGGTAATCATGTGTTGATTGTTTTTAAATGTAGGTGTACAATGACTCACATACTCTATTCACTGTTGAACCCCTGGCCTAATTCATTTATCTGGGTAACATAACTGAATTCTTCTTCCAACGCAGTATTTTGCATATCACCTAAACATGCTTGTTCTCCACAGGCGTCTACAATTATCAGGTTGAAGAAGACATTGGCCAGCTGAAGATCTGTGTGAACAGCTTGTTGCAGGAATATGGCCTGAATGTCAATGTAAAAGATGACTACGTCCATGAGTTGTAAGTTTTCTGGGGTCAAACGCGGGTGTCCTTACTACACCAGAAACCTATTTTGTGGGAATGATATATAATAATATCTGGTTTAACAACAATCTGCCTTTTACATCTGGTTTGATTATTGTCTGACGGCATGCGAAAGAGGTACAGATCAGGCACATTAAGAATCAGGCAGTGTAACATACATTCTAAATGCATGGTTTTTACATATCGTTACAGCTGTCGCTATGGTGCTGCTGAACCCCACACAGTGGCATCCTTTTTGGGAGGTAAGTCTTACAAGTGTGTGTAAAAGGAGTCTGCAGCCATTGGGTGGCATTAGCCAGTTTGAGTCAGCCAGAGCTTTTCACTCATTTGTCTCCTGTACTGGAGATTTGAGTCTGAATAAAAGCCCTGACTGGTAGTTTATGATACGTTATTGCCAAGGCTGAAAACAAGCCGCGGAGTCCTTTCTCTTTGAAACAGATATATCCTCCTAAGACCTGGCAATTCATTTTTTTCCCCTGTAGGGGACATAAGTTTCTTGTTTTAATCTCAAGAATGATATATTCTACTATTCTGAAACCTACACGAAGAGAAACGTTCAATTCAAGTAAAGTGTAATGATATATTTGAAAATATTTTCACTGCAACATGTTTTTGTGACTAGACAAAAAAAAAAGTCAAACTTAAACTGTTTTTCTTCTGGGTCTCAGAAGCATATGCATATTTCTTCAGGGGTTGGATAAAATGAAGGAAATGCCACGTAAAGGGATATTAACTTACTAAAGTAACTCGATCACAATGAAAAGGGCAGGTGAGTTGCATTAAGTTCAAGGTCAATTAGCAGTATGCTACGGCTATAAAAGAGGTCTGACAATCATCACTGAGATATGCGAGTTTCCAATGCGACATGAAGCGACTAGCAGTTCCATAGAGGCCAAATAGTCGGTGCCGGAATTGCAAATGCATCAGTTCCAAAAAGGACAGTGTTGTTAGTTAATGTGGTTAGGGGAACGGTGTCAAAAGTTATAACGACATATCTCGAACACAAATACACTGCATTGGCAAGGAGGAACAGGGGTGGCGAGTCGAAACTCAGACAGGGCACTTAACAGTTGCAAAATTTAGTTGCTAAACTACAGCTTTACAAATTACCTCAGAATTTAATCATCACTTATCCCTGGCTAATGCACATAGACACATAACCTTGTAACCGTGTAAGGCGCACAAAATATTGACAATCTTGAGCGATGGGGGGTATGGTCTTTTCCTTTCATGTGGATGGGTTTGCATTTGGAGAAACCCAAAGCAAGACTTCAACCCATAATGCCTGTTAAACATGACGCTGGATCAGTAATCTATGGGCAGCCATCTCATGGAGATTCATTGGGTTTAATGATTGCTCTGCATGGTCGTATAACAGATGAGGAATATGAAGCCATCTTACAACACCGGGGGCCACACTATGGTTCAAACATTATTCCCTCATGATGTCCCCATATTCCAATATCCCCCCACGCTCTGCTGAACAAGTTCAAGAGTGGTTTCACGAACGGCAGGATGAAGATGGCTTCTGCAGCCTCCACAATCACCAGATCTAAACATAATGCAGTGCAGTGTGAAGTACACTTTCACCTGTTTTTCATGAAGTGGAGGCTTTCATTCTTGAACAATGGTGCAATATTGCACGACACTCCGCTCAGAACTTGTATGACAGCATTCTCAAGGACTGAGACAGTTCTGAAGGTGTAGGGTGTTCATATATTATGTCAGGTGTTTCCATTATTTTGTCCAACCCCTGTACACATTCAGTATAATGTCTGTTAAATGTTTTACTTGTTTGAGGTATATTATATCAGAAAAATCTTCAGCAATAAAATTTGGTGTTTTTTTAAATTTATTTTTATTTTATTTAATTTTTTTATTTAGGATCTGCTGCTCAAGAGGCTATCAAAATTATCACACACCAGTTTGTACCCTTCAACAACACCTTCATTTACAATGCCATGTCTCAGACATCTGCCACTTTCCAGCTGTGAAATAAAAAAACTTGCTCTGTGCTATATTGTTATTTGCCATGCTGTAAAATGTTCATTTGTTATTTAATGCTCCATTACATAGCTCGGTAGATTTAGCAACATATCATCAAATGGGACGTGTTACTGTTCTTGCTGTAGTTCTTTGTGTCATGTTAAAGGGCTTTATCTTTCCATTTTGTTCTTTTCTGATATAGGCAATTGTCAAACAATGTTTGATAAGTAGTTTTCTTTTTCTGTATATAGCACTGGAAATGAGGATTTTTGGATGTTTTGGAAACGTGCACAATCTAACATGCAAAACAGGTGTCATGGTGCGCATGAACATTGAAGAGGGCGTATCCACAGTGGAAATAATTGTAGATTGATCATAAACTACCAATGAAAATCTCAACTTGTTTTGATTTATTTGTCCGTTCATTAATATTTAAAAACATTCAGATGGTATGACTATTTTGCCAAGGAAGCCTTATTAGCTATTCTAGCATGTAAATGTTGTGTTTCCGGCCATTTTTTCTTACTTTTCTGTGTCCTCCTTTCAAAGAACGTAGGTCATTTTGTTCGCATACTGAAGACCATCTTCAGATGCTTGAGTATGATTACAGAACTTGCGTTAATTAAATGTCAAACTCAACTATGTCCATTGTAGATGTCCAGAATTTTATATCACTAGATGACTGATGTACTCCATAAATACCGTGGGGGGGGGAAGCCTCGTTTCTGTCACAAAGATGCGGAATTGTGGTAAATGTAATCGACGAGGTGTATCCTGAGTAAAACATTTTACCGCACCAAAGTGGTGAGAGGAAGAAAAGATTAAATTGTACATACATTTCTTATGTTTTCTTATCACCGTCGCACATCCGTTAACACGTTACTCTAAATATTGTGAAATATGCTCAGTGCTTGAGCAAACCTGAAGGCGGAGAGTGCTTAAGGGCATAGTGTGTCTTCAGAATTGGGAGCCTGGCGATCATACCGAAGAGTATGCAGCAGAGATGGCTAGTCGTTGCGATCCTTCCTTGAGAAAGGCATTGTGCTGAAATGTCGGGTGGTAGCCTAAGCGGGATGTAAACATAAAAATAAGCTTGAAAAGATAGATACCTTGAATTGTGTGCAGTCTCTGTTGATCCATTAGACTTGCACCAATAACTGATATAAATGTTTGGGTAGAGTTTTGATTTATGAATTATGTTGGTACAATCCCAAATATGACTATTGCTTGCCGAGATGCTTCCTTCAGTGACGGCATACTTTTTATATATTCTTTCATAATTTGTACATTTATGAAAAGGTCTGTTTTTTTGGGTATTACTTAACGCCCGTTAGCGCATGTCACTGGAAGGTATTGTAGACGTTCGCCTCAGCATTACAGTATATATCAAGCCACTGCTCGTAGAGACTTTGCTATATACTGCGATAATAAGTGGCTCTGAAAACAATTCCGCTTTTGTTCTATTGCCAATTGACAGCATCATATAATGCATTCATATGCACAAGCACTCACTCATACTAAGACTGACATGAAGTCATGAACTCCACCTGATCGTGTACCATCTTGTCTGGCTTCGCGTTGATCAAAATAAGGCTGTTATTGCTCAACCTGCGGTGTGTACAGTGACCTGGAATGCACTGATGTAATTGGACAGCATCTTTCCTGGAATGTGGAAATTAACCCTTTGGCTCTGCATTAGTGAGGGCCGGACGCTCATTTAAATTAACTCGCCATGTAAATGAAGTCTGCTGGACCAGGCCCTTTGTTTTCATTTAATTTGAACATTGGCATCAGTGCGTGTTATGAAATGAGCCGTCTTCATATTGCTGTCTCCGCTACAGTAGCATGCCATGAGCTAATGCCCGATGGTGTAAAAAAAAAAATGTGTGAAAGGTTTCTCTAAGAGTTTTGGCAAGCTTACTTTGGGAATCAAGCTGTTGCTGTCAGAAACAAGCTGAGATCAGCTTTCGCTATTCGCAATAGGCTAAGTGGTGAATCCTCCACCTGTATGTTAATGAAATGAAATGTTGGACAGGCTCGGTATACAAAAACAAACTGTACTTGGTGGTTGTGTTTGTCCTGCTGCCTGTTTTTGAAGGATTGCCTGTTTTCAGACTCCCTATGCCTCTGGGTCCTGAAAGGTGATTAGCTATAAATAATCTATCCGAGGTGAAAGATTCAACATATTTTCTTCTGCATCGCAATAAATAAGAACCATGCCAGAAGATCTGGCTGATTTTATTCAAACCTTGTGCACCTCGGGTGTCTCGAGCTTCAGGTGAACTGTCTGGATTCCCAGGTGCGTGCTCTAATTGCCGTTTGATCCATCTGTCATTGGAAAGGTCAGGAGCCTGAGTGTTTTATCACGTCTCCGGGGCTCCGTCATTCCTAAATAAAGGAAAAGCATTGCACATTTCTCGTCCTTGTCTTGCTTTCTGAATGAACAAGTTGATTACATAGGGACAGACATTTTATCTTGGTCTTTTGCATATGAGAGAATGGCATGCTGAAGAATTTTGGATGAGTTCTGTCGCAAGACTCGTCGTGAGAGTATGATCTCCAGTCAGTTACTGTTCGTTCGTGGAAGTGAATACTCTGTTGTTTGTTTCCCGACTCGGATGTCTCAGATGATCGTATAAGCAAATTCCAGGAGAAGGGTGGAGCGCTGTTTGTTTACCTTTCCAAATCCAGTGACTGAGGAGGAAATAGCCTACCCCATTCTGAAAGTAATGATGTTTTTGACTTTCTCACTAACCTGAGGGAAAACAATAATCAGCCAACTTTGTTATTTCAATTGCCCAGCTTCTTTATGGTAAACCTAAACAGAGATCGTCACTTGTAATGCGCAAATCTAACCAAGTCAACTTGTTGTGCATTGTGATTCAGTATACATACAGTAGCAGTAGATGGTGCCATTTCCCACACGTGAGATGCAAGGAAAGGGCCATTTTGTCACCATAGACATTTTGAGTGATGGGACTCCAAAGGGTTGTTAATAAAAAGGCCTCTTTTTTCCCCCT
The DNA here is from genome assembly GCA_022702515.1 of Ilyophis sp. 1 JC-2022. Classification (NCBI taxonomy): domain Eukaryota; kingdom Metazoa; phylum Chordata; class Actinopteri; order Anguilliformes; family Synaphobranchidae; genus Ilyophis; species Ilyophis sp. 1 JC-2022. The sequence goes on along the minus strand of CM040399.1, from coordinate 48,168,974 downwards.
CACTGTTTTGTGCGCATTCGTCTTCAGTGTCACAGATACGAGCATCATTGCTCCCTTCCAATCCCAAACGGGTTGAAATTACCCCGGCCGCTATAGTTATTACAGTGGCACAATCTTTGTTGTTTTGGCTTCGTACTCCAGCACGTTGGATTTGAAACGGAACAGTGACTATGAGGTTAAAGCGCTGCACGCTTTCAGACTTTAGTTTAATTTCCAAATACTTTCCGACTGCACTGTATATCTACAGATTTCTGTGTTACAAGACCATAGATAAGATGACGTGTGTGCTAAGGAGGCAGCAACATGCCCTTCTGCTGTAGTGTTTGGCCAGCAGGTTTTGTGCAGAGTGGATATTTTCACGGACTTGGCACATTCAGGCATGCAGGACTTCCTGCTGACACTAAAATGTGTGTGCTGCACATGTGCATGCTATCCCTGCAATACTAGTCAAGCAGTTTTTCACTATTTTTCTCATACTTCATGTGTCATGTTCAAAATGTTGCATTTTCAGAATGTAGAGAGACATTCTTGAATTTGTCGTGAAGGCAGGACTTTCTCTTCAAAGCAGGAAAAGCGCGTCTTTATCTAGAAGATTCCGTATAAAGAGGACTGCATGTTTTGTCCTTGACCTTCATCTGAAGATGAGATCGTGCCCTGCAGTGTGGTAGTACTATGTTTTCAGTTGGGAATTTCACTGTTTCATTCTCGCTAATCTCGACTGGTTACATTTTTTCAGTTTGGCTTTGGGGAACTAATGCAGTCCGTGTAGGTTGCAGAGAGTGTTCAGTGCAAGGTGTATCGACATCCTGGATTTATTTGAGTGATGCTGAGTTTTATCACAGCAGGTGTCACGTCACATGTTCTCTGAACAACCCCCCCCCCCCCCCCCACACACACACACTCACACACACACACTCACACACACACACACACACACACACACACACACACACACACACTCCGCCTTCACCGTCATGATTTATTTTTCAGTAGCTTGTTTGCTTTCCCAAGGGCAGGTTTTCCGGTCTTGAGTGACGGCACAAGGCAGGGAACGTCACTCAGCTCACCACCTCTCCAGTACTTTTTGTGGCCCTTGTCAATAATCCACAGAGTGCAACAGGCAGATGGAAAGATTGCACTTTTAAATCATTTTTAATTCTGCCCTTTTCACTTCTCCGTGAGGTCTTGAGCGGGCCTTGTTATACAGTGGAACCTTGGACCCATGTTATCCACCCCTGTCCCCCTGACAGAGCTACAGGGTGTGCGTATCGCACCATATTCTGGGTCAGCTGCAGAGTTTGCATGTGAGCTTATGTCGTGGAGGGTGGGCTGCAGGGCGTGTCTGCTCGTCGACTGCTGTAGGGTGCGCAAATGTATACGTGTCACAGTGGGTGAGCGGTGGGATGTGTTTTACAGTGGTTAGCGTACATGGTGTGAGTGCATGTAATGGCTGAGCTCTCATTGTGTTTGTCTGAGGCAGGTTTAGGGTGGCTTTTTAAAATTCACATTGGCCCATCCAGTAGAGGTGATTCATGTGACTCTTATTCTACTTTGGAACTTCGTGTCGAAGTCATCTTGAATATTTCTGTGCTTTGCACAAACATAAAGTATGCGTTAATGTGTATCTCACATGTCATCTTTTAAAAGGAATTTTACAGTCACAGTTAATTAGATTGCAGTGCATTAGGTTTAGTGCTTGAAAGGCCAGTGATGATCGTATTATGTTATTTTACACCAAAGTTATGCTTTTTCCTGTGAAAATTACACAGACTTGCCAGTTAAACTTCTCTATGATTACTTTCTCTTATGAAAGCCTGTCTGCACAGAAATTGACATTTGAAACTGAGATATACCTGTACAATGAAAAACCTGGAGTTTGTCAGAACTGCATAACACATGCCCAGCCACAGAACCATCTCCATAATATAGACTATACATCCAACTGAAATGCCTTTTGTTTACAGGTGTTTTCTTTTCATGACAAAGACCGATTCCAACTGAAGGTATATGAGGTTTTTACTCTTGAATGCACACCTTCCTTAGCGTGAAATTAACTGAATGGGAATTGAATATGTCTGGTTTATTATTGAATAATGTTAAATCCCTGACAGATCTTGCATTTGCATATTTTCCCCAGATTATTCTCCTCTTCATTTACGATAAATAATATTTCAAGTGTTCATGTTTTATTTCTGTGAATTACAATCACTCAAGTCATTTGAATGTAATTGCACTGTAAACAATGGAAATGTATTGTCATTAAGGATAACTCATGTCTATAATACTCTAAGGCACAAATGTTCTGCTTTTTATTCCAGCCTGAATTGTAATTACTGAAGTGTACAAAGTTGTTAATTTAGACACTTACGGCCTGATTTACTAAGACCTTTAGCATGTGCAAAACCTTTTAGCACACGCAAAACTAATAACACAACCAGTGATTGGTGCAAAAGAAATACCGTGACCAGTCATTGGTCATGTTATTGGTTTTGTGTGCGCTCAAAGGTTTTGCACATGCTAAAGGTCTTAGTAAATCAGGTCCAAAATGTCTAATGAGGATTAATGTACCATCAATGCCATTCTAATAAACATATTCAAAGAAGGAACATTCCATTTTTATCTTTAAAAAAAAGAAAAAGTATTGAATCAGATCAGTACTCAAAATGTGCAGTACCGCTAACTTGTGAATTATGAATGAATTGACATAAAAGATAGACAACACCTCGGGGCCGTCCTCCTGTGTGGCTCAGTTCTATTCACAGCAGCTGCAATGTAGAGTTGCTCAATCTCTTGCACAGGGGCGGCCTACTGATGGAGCGCTGGTATTTATGCGGTCAGCTCTTCAATGCAAAAATCTACCTGCGTGTGCAGAACACTGACTCTGCACAAGGTTATAGCACTGATTTTATTTGAGCTCCGTCTCAAAAGATTGCATTTGAAAAGAAGCGACCGTATTCCGACTGATACCCGGTGATTACTATGTTGTAATTGTTTTTGGCCAGAATCCATTTTGTGAAGAAGCTGTGCTCTCTGCCTGGTGCCAGCAGGATTTTACAAAATCAAACAAGGGTACTGGAGAGGGGACAGTCTGTTGACTGTTACACAGACAGTAAACATGTTTCTATCATTTGTGTCAGTGTCATTAACAAAGCATAACAGGATAAGCTATCCTGGCATCCCGGGCCAATTATAGAGAGTACCCTGTACAATATAGCTCTTAATAACAGCGCTGGGTTACAAACATTGCTACAAAAAGCTAGACAAATCACTTTTGATTTCTGGAATGTTGTTAAAGGTATCCAAGAAATCCAACCTTTCTCAGTGCCAGAGTCCTGTGAACGGAAGCCTTTTTGTTCGCAGTAGGTTTGTATCATATAGTATAGGCCTAGTTAGTATATATGTATATATATATATATATATATATATATATAACCTTTCCTTCTCCACCCAGCTACAGCCTGCACTAGGCCCCTAGTGACTAACAGGTCAATGTACCAAGTTGACTGGAGGGTCAACAAGCATTTGGGTTCAGTCTACACCCCTAGCCTATAAAACATGGCTGCTGATACTAAAGTTGTCATTTTGCTTGGGTGGGGAGGGTCTTGGTTTTCATTTACTTGAATAGAGAAGCATGCAGTGCAACAGGAAATGAAGGCAGAGAGAGAGAGAGAGAGAGAGAGAGAGAGAGAAAGCGGAGGGCAATTTTCCAATCCTGTCACACCAGCATGAGGCTACCAGTGTCTGTCTTTTTTTATCAGCCTCTTGCTCTCTTCCAGCCCCTTCTGGCCCTGAGGCTAACAGGGTACCAGCTGCCCCAGCTCTGGGCCCTGCTCCCCAAGCCCCACCCCAAGCCCTGAAGACCGGCTACGTATTCGCGTCACGCTTGGAAACTTAATGAGACCAGTAGCGTCGCACTCTCTGGGTGAAAACATTACCCCATGCATAATGCACATAGGATTTACTGTACGCTCTCTGACTGTTACGTAATGTGCGCACAGGACATGCTGTCAGGATCTTAGCCATCCATTTTATTAAATCAACTCCGTTTAGCTGGCATAGAAAAAACATGGTGCCGCTGTGATGAGTCTCCTCGTCTCCTTTTGTATCCCCTCCCCCTTTCCCTCAGCCCCGAGCCCCGAGCCCCACCCACCCAGAACGTGATGTTTTTCCCTGTGCGTTGCACACTGCTGGAAACGATGTCCCTCGATAGGAGAGTGTTTATGTAATTTATTTACGCAGAATCAGTGTGTAACATTTATATTCCGAAATATGTTACTCAGTATAAGTGCATTTTTATTTTCAGTTCTCTGGACCCATGAAAGAATCATATGTGGGGGAGGACTATGTATAAAAAGGGCTGTAATTCCTACACGGATCACCCGATATGAATGTAAAAGCCTTCAAATTAAAGCTCATGATCTGCACTTTAACGTAATATCCATTGTTTTATTACAAATTCAGTGTACTAGAGCATAGAGCCAAAACAACAAAAATGGTGTCACTATCCCAATACTTTTTCATTGAACTATATATACGTATATATATATATATATATATATATATACACACACACACGTATATATACAGATACTGTATATATGAACACACACACTTGTCCCAAGGTGTACTGTACACAGAGCACTCCATAGACTTGTAAACTCAAGAGTTTAATGTATATACAAGACTTACTGTATGACCGCTTTGTGTCTCTGCTTTTTCTGACGAGCAGTTAGAGAACCAACCTCTGTACCGGTCATAAGCCAGATGTGTACATTTTTTACAGAATGTGGAAGATGAATAATTATTCATCATTTTCTAACCCTGATCTAACACTTTTGAATAAATGCTGGCGTATTGATTTTGTTTCCATACATTTATGGTATATCTGCTTCACCAACTAATTTTATTTAGCTAGAAAAGGGTGTCATTTATGCTTTTAATTCCAGACAGCCAAGCAGACTGATGCCTTTGACAAGAATGTTGACTGTACATTAATGATGGAAACATGTGCATGTGGTTTTATTTATGTACGCGGGGATGGGAGACACGTGACATTTTTTATGATTGCTGAAATTAATTGTCACCATGATCAATGAGGGTTCCATAGGGCATTATTGTATTGTGTGCTGTAAATGAGCGTGAAATTTCCTTCCCTCTCCACGGCCAGCAGGAGCGTCGGACCCCCTGACCCCCCCCCCACCCCCCCGCTGACGTCCTGAGACAGAGCTGAGGGAAGTCTCAGCCTTCCTCAAAAGCAGCAAACAGTGAGTTTGTGTGTGTGTGCACGTGTGTACGTTTGTGAGCATTCCAAAGAAGTAAGTGTGCAGGAATGTGAGTTCTTTGGAGCATGTGCGTGTGTGCTCGTACGTATGTGTTTAGAGGTGAGCATGAGTATATATGCTTAAAGGAGTGTACTATGTTGTGTATTTATGCACGTAAAAAAGTAGTAGTGTGTACATTTAAGGGAGTATATTGGTGTCTACATGCATGTTTAAGGGCGTGTAAGTATGACCTATGTGTGTGTTGTCTACCAGGCTAGTGCATTAGCACGTGAAACAAATGAACATGCTTCCAATAAAGACATTCCCAAATAAAAATTTTTATGGAATTCTGACACTTAATTTTATGGTATTATCTACACCTGCCATCGTGAAGATCAGTTGATGATGCCTCTGGATTCCATCAAGGAAAGTACGCATCGTAACTTGACAAAAAAAAGCTCTTCACATTCATTCCGGGAATGTGTTCACACATAATGCACAAAGCATACTCTTTCCACGCAGAAAAATAGCACTTGTCACAAATAAATGATTGGCTTTTTTTTTCTGTGGCGCTAAGACCTCTGGGGCGGATGGCGAGCGGCCCTCCCTTCCCGAGCCGACCCCAATGACCCCCCAGCAGCGAGTCGAGCCTCCCTGTGATGTGGAAAGTTACCAGGGGTCAAAGAGGGGAATTCTGGGGAGGATCTGCAGCTGCAGAAACAGCAGGGCAAGGTGAGGGGCTTCGACGGGGAGAGTTTAAAGTTTTAACAGCCTTTTTTCCGCCAGCTGGTGCATGTAATACGCCAGCATCTGTACCCCTCGTGTATTTCCTGAGCCCAAAAGCAAAACGTGATACCTTTTTAATTTGCTTGGCTGTACTTATTGCAACACAAATATTCCGCTGATGTGAACAATTTTTTTGGGCCTTTTGCTGAAATATTCCAGGTATGTGCCCGAGTTCGAAGTGAACATATTTCCCATGAGCTCTGTAACCTTGTATCCTTATTGATCATCATCTGTCTCCTCAATGACACGGGTAATATGGTTTGACCAGGCAAGACAAAATGGAGGGCTGTCTGAAATGCTTTATCTAAACTTCGAGTGGGCAGATGAGACGTGGGCCCGTCGCTGGTCGGGGGGGGGCCAGGGTCCGCACGGAGGTGTCGATGAGGGGGGAACGGGACGCGGCGAATTCCACAGATAAGTGGCGCGGCGTGGGGGGCGGCCGCCCCGCAGGTTCTGCTGTGGGATTCTGGGAAGGTGCGTCGTCCCTCCGAGGGCTGGAGGAGAGAGGGGAACGGCCCGTGCCTGAAGCACAAAGGCCTGATTGAGAACAGAGCTCGGGCCGCGCCCCGCCCCGTTAGACGGCGGGTGAAGGGGCCTGGGACGGGGCGAGATGCACGTGTGCAGAACGCCAGGAACGGGGATGAGGATCAGACGGCGGGGCTCGGCTCGCCCGCTGAAACCTAAACCGCTTTTCTTACTCCGTGTCAGACGGCGTGCAAGGTCCCAAACACTGTGAGGAATAAATCACCCCGGCAGCTTCAGTTGGGCTAAATTCCACATCGCACGGCATTTTTTCTATTCTTTGGTGTCACGGACTTTAGTGTTTGATCAGTGTTGCTGAGTTTTTGTTTCGGAGCTGCGAGGAGAGTTTGCATCATCGGATCTTTATCGGCAATTAAGGAAAAGGACACAGGAACAACAGGAAAGGCCCCGTAAATATGTGTCTGTGGTGCCGGATGAGTTTCCGGTGTAATGGCATGCTTGGGCCTGCTGCCTGACCATTCAAGGACCATTTGCCACTGAAATGCACCGCAGCTCTACAGCACTGATTCAGCTGCAGTAACATTAATCCAAAGCGATATCTATGTGTGCGTGCTGGCGTGATCTGTGAGGGCTGTGTGACCAGCAGTGTGTCAGTAGGCATGTAATGAGTCCCAGAGACCAGAGCGGCAGCTCGCTGTCTCTGTCAGCGGAACGGGGGGGCGGAACGGGGGGGGCGGGTCCGGAGCCCTCGGCCACGCAGGCGTGGTGCCGCCCCACAGCCACAGGGTGGACCTGTGCCCGCAGGGAAGCACGTCGCAGGAGGAGCGAAACGTATGTCACTGCTCGATCCCAGCAGGCCATGGGGCGGCCAAGGGCTTGGACAGAGCAGGATCCCTGCCCTCGATCTTCCCCAGGTAGCGTTTCCGAAGACGCTAATTCACCTTTGCGATAAAAGGCAAACATGTGAGGCTTGTGCTCTAGTTCCTCAGAACAAGGTAGTTACACCATACATCCTTCCATTAGCATTGGGGCATACGGAAAAAAATAGATCAAATTCTCTCATCACTCAAGAATGTCTCGCATTCCATTCAACCGTCAGCGTTCTCTGTACAGTGTGACGGAATGTAGTCCCATATTGTCACACCAAGGCTCTCTTGTCATTATCAGCTTTGAATGTCGGGCCCGGTGACCTCTTTGACCACAGCCTCAAACTAAGAAAACCATTCTCCTGGCAAAAAGAAAGAGGCCATAGCCAAGTCTGGCAGTTTCGAGGGTCAGTCCCTCACAGAGGAGCTGGTTATTACTGAGCGGGACTAATTGCCGGCCGCTCGCTGGAGTCGAGTCCCCTGACACCGGCTCGAATGGGTTTTTTCGGAAGGCGCGTCCGCCAGCCTGCTTGTTTTTCAGTGGCAGACAGCACATCTCTTTTCTCCGCGCGAGTGTAGCAGACAGGGTTTTGACAGGAGTTTGCTGTTAAGACAGAGGGCTGCGCGGCCTCCTTTGTCAGGTGGTTTTACATTGAGCACATTAAATTTGGGCTGGCTGCGTTATTCCTGCTCTACCTGTTAGGAACATGTTGGGGCGGTTTCCACCAATAATGGGCAGCGTAGGGGAGGGGGAGGGGACCTGGTATACACGCCATCCACCTGACAGCTCCGCCTCCCAGCCTTGCACATTGCTGTTTGAATACACATCCATCCCCAACAATGTACTGTAGATGCTGAGTAGCTGACACAGGGAAAAAAACGTAACTGGTAGCTCCTCTAACCCACCTCTCCCCAGCCCGTCTCATAATGCATACCGCACTTACACACAAAGGTCCTGTAACTGTTGTCTCCCACATATTATACATTCCTAATGAGTGAATGTTTCCCTCTTTTTACGGACTCCAATTTTATACATAGCCTCTGCAATGGTGCAGTATGTGTAGATGTGCATATATTCCAAAATATGTACATTATTCTGTCCTTTGAACAGGGAGACTACATGAAATAAATGCAATGCATGATGGTTTATTTTCATTTTATAAGCATTTTCATTTTATTTTTCAGCTTCCCGGCTCCAGAGTAAACATTTTGATAAAAACGTAGGATAAGGATCTTCTATTTATTGCAAACTTACATACCGTATAATACAGCTTTACTAGTTCAGTAAGAGAAGGCACCAGAGGAGTATGCTGTTATTCCAGAAAAACAACTATGACATTTACGAAGAAGACGTTGCCAATTTACGATGTCTCTTTCTTTCCCGAGAGAATCTATCTTTTTCTCAGAAAATCCATGGCAGTTAAGCCAGTAATTTACTGAAGCCACGTGCTACCATGAATGACAATTATTCAATGTTCAGGTGGGTAATGAAGCCAGCAAACATATTTGCCTTCCCCAAAGGTCTAAGAAAATGCATGTGGTTAGTCTATGTTGAGTAATGATATGGAGTCTGTTTATGATTTTTATTTATTGATGTTTATTAAAGCCTTTCTACATTCGGAGCAGCAGGAGAAACCGTCATCTCGCGCACATCGAATATCGCATGACTGTAGACGTTATGTAGATCTTATTTGAGGAATCAAGATAAGGGGCTGATGTGCACCTAGCTGTCTGTTGCCCCTGAAAACGGAATTTAAAAAGGCAACAGTCATCCTCTTATTACTGTATTGGAGGGAACAATGAGGCGGTGAGCATGTAGAACAGGGTGTGGTGTGTTTTTACTCTTGGTAGACTTATCGGAGATAAGTCTGGGGGCGAGTAAACCTGCCCTATTCGGTACGGTCACCCCCTGAAGGAGCAGCCACTCAAACACACGCCTGGATACTTATTCTAGAGCGGTAGTGCTTTTCCCTTGTTTTGAAGCCTTTATACCACAACGTCTGTCGGTTCATTGTGTGATGTGTAATCAGCAGAAGGTTCTGAGACGGTTGGCATCTTGGTGTGACAACTTCCAACCGCTGTTCTCTGAACATATTTTCATGGTTTAGCTTGCAATTATGATTCACCACACAAATCTTCGCTGGCATGTCAAGTGTTATGTCAATAAATACTTTGAAAATGTAAAATTATCCGCAGGGGGAAAGAAAAATCACTGGATCTCAAAATCACAAGATTTATTAATGCTTGTTACATCTAACCAAATATTTTCCCTGGGGGTTATTTTCTCTAAAAAGTAAATGAACAGATACCGTTTTGATGCTTTTATGTTTTGGTGTCTCTGACAAGAGCAATAGCTCACAGGTACAGTTTGCATTTAACACAATCTTATCCAGAGCCTCTTACATATATATATTTTCTACATCTATTTATGCACCTGGATATCTTATGAAGCAATTCAGGTTGAGTACTTTGCACAAGGGTCTAGTGGCTGTGCTCTAGCTGGGAATAGAACCCGCAAGCTTTGGATTACGAACCCGGTTCTTTAACTGTTTCACCGACAGTGCTACTCCAGTACTGTGTGTCCGTGTCGTTGGGAGTGTGCATCAGTGGTAGATGTAGCAGGATCTTTGGGGTTTTTTTTCCCCCAGCGGGCGGTGGGTTGGGCCTCTCTGTGGCAGACAGCGGGAACCTCACCCAGATCCCCCACTCTGGCCAATATGAGTGTGACAGGCATATGGGTCCTGCTGGAGGCTGGGGAGAAAGGCTCTAAAACACAGGAGCCAGAGTTAATCAGAAACAAGAGAGGGGCGATCAAGAGCCCGCCAACGGAAGAACCCTGAGCCGAATTTGTCTTGCGGGGAACCTTTGAAGTCCTTGTTGTTTCTCCCTCCACCCCTCCGCACCCCTCTCCTGTGCCTCTTGAGAAAGGGCCGAGCCCCGGCTTTGAAAAGTGCTACACAAGCTGCCTTCATCCCAGCGTGGTTCCCCCAAGTCACGCCCAGAGAGCTGAGCGTTGGCACAGGCGCTCGTTAAGATCGCCGCGCTAATCTCCGTTAGCGCAATGTGCGGGGGCAACTTCAAACGAGGAACTTGGAGGTCATTTTGGAGCCGGTTACTTTCTTGCCACAGGCGTGTAGTCCGTTGGAGACCAGTTCTCTCATTACACCTCATAAGGCAATCGTTTTAACCCACGATAAAAAAATCGTGCCAAAGTGCTTAATTCACTCGAGCGGATAAAAAAATGTAATGGTCATGACAGCGTAGGGACAGCGTAGGGGGGAACTGTCACCAGGTGAGGCGTAGGGGGGAACGTTCAGTATGTATTGGTATAAGGAGTGAGGCGTAGGGGGGAACGCTCAGTATGTATTGGTATAAGGAGTGAGGCGTAGGGGGGAACGCTCAGTATGTATTGGTATAAGGAGTGAGGCGTAGGGGGGAACGCTCAGTATGTATTGGAATAAGGAGTGAGGCGTAGGGGGGCACGCTCAGTGTGTAACGTTATTGGAATAAGGAGTGAGGCGTAGGGGGGAACGCTCAGTGTGTAACGTTATTGGAATAAGGAGTGAGGCGTAGGGGGGAACGCTCAGTGTGTAACGTTATTGGAATAAGGAGTGAGGCGTAGCGGGGCACGCTCAGTGTGTAACGTTATTGGAATAAGGAGTGAGGCGTAGGGGGGAACGCTCAGTGTGTAACGTTATTGGAATAAGGAGTGAGGCGTAGGGGGGAACGCTCAGTATGTATTGGTATAAGGAGTGAGGCGTAGGGGGGAACGCTCAGTATGTATTGGAATAAGGAGTGAGGCGTAGGGGGGAACGCTCAGTGTGTAACGTTATTGGAATAAGGAGTGAGGCGTAGGGGGGAACGCTCAGTGTGTAATGTTATTGGAATAAGGAGTGAGGCGTAGGGGGGCACGCTCAGTGTGTAACGTTATTGGAATAAGGAGTGAGGCGTAGGGGGGAACGCTCAGTGTGTAACGTTATTGGAATAAGGAGTGAGGCGTAGGGGGGAACGCTCAGTGTGTAATGTTATTGGAATAAGGAGTGAGGCGTAGGGGGGAACGCTCAGTGTGTAACGTTATTGGAATAAGGAGTGAGGCGTAGGGGGGAACGCTCAGTGTGTAACGTTATTGGAATAAGGAGTGAGGCGTAGGGGGGAACGCTCAGTGTGTAACGTTATTGGAATAAGGAGTGAGGCATAGGGGGGAACGCTCAGTGTGTAACGTTATTGGAATAAGGAGTGAGGCGTAGGGGGGAACGCTCAGTGTGTAACGTTATTGGAATAAGGAGTGAGGCGTAGGGGGGAACGCTCAGTATGTAACGTTATTGGAATAAGGAGTGAGGCGTAGGGGGGAACGCTCAGTGTGTAACGTTATTGGAATAAGGAGTGAGGCGTAGGGGGGAACGCTCAGTATGTATTGGAATAAGGAGTGAGGCGTAGGGGGGAATGCTCAGTGTATAACGTTATTGGAATAAGGAGTGAGGCATCGGAGAGAGAGAGAGAGAGAGAGAGAAAGAGAAAGTGAGAGAGATAGTGGGAGTGTATGTGTATTAGCTTCTATGACAAACACATGGTGAAAGAGCTGAAGAGGAATCCTGTCAGAATGGGTTGGAGCAGTTGAAATCTAAATAGCTGCTGACAAGCAAATTTCAAGGGATTTGTTTTCTGTTCTCAAATGTAAAAACCACCAGCTGCAAGTCCAAGCCGCTTCTTTGTCTTAAATGTAGTATCATTTATACATTCAGATTTGGGACATGATTTAATCAAAATACAATATCTGATTTGTCCTGTACATATTTTACAACTTGTGCTGCCATTTCTGTTAAACTAATGTCTAAGCAATAAAGTCTCCAACACTTACTTGCATGTGATTATAGTACCCTGCAGTACCTTAAACAATGTTCTAAATCTCTTACAGTATTGCACCTGCATCTTTCTCAGTTTGTAAAATAATATATACATTATTATTATTATTATTATTATCATTTGGAATTAGTTTTGCCATTCACATACCACCACAAGCACAACTTCAAATAAAAAAAATGTATGTACCTAACATCTAACTCTTGCTGTGAATATCACTTACATGGCCCCTGTGAATGTACTGCATAGCATGGATGTGACCGTACATGATTGAATGAAATCCATTTACAGGCACTTGTAACACTGCGCACATCCTGGTCTGCTGGTGAGAAATGTCTCCTTTCCTGCAGGCTATTTAGAGACTGCCTGTAGAGGGGCCCTATGGTAGCATGGCTATTATACTCCCTGATCTGCACCCCATCTAGGGCCAGATGCTGGGAAACGTAGTTGATTTAACACAATGCTTGTATAAATACTACATTATGCATTTTTTATGGTGAACACGTGTTTTTGCCATCAGTTTCTATATCGCTGCATTTCTTTTCTTGATATATTTCCTTTCAGAAATAAGCTTGCTGCCAGAGATCATGGACACACTGTCAGCACAAATTCCCAAGGAAGGATGTCATTTTCCCAGCCAATTGTGGCTCTATATTTGCATGTCACATGCTTCATTTACCTGTTTCTTTTCCTCTTTACCTTCAGTGTTCTCAGTGTTCTTGCTCTCTCTCTTTCTCTCTCTCTTTCTTTCTCTCTTTCACTCTTTGTCCCTCTGCTTCCTTCTTCACCAGGAGTCATTTTCATTCCCGTTTAGAAAATCTCCGATTTCTGATGCAGCTTGTTGTTGATTTGATTGCCGATTGTGTTTCCAAGTACAAAAGCTTAGATGAATCCGATACGCAGCCTAAAGTCAACGGCTCAACGACACTGTTGACGAATCTTTAAACTGACTGGATATTTAACAATATTTTTTAAGAAGATTCCATAGGAAAATACATCATTCGTAGAACGGCATGAGCAGAAAACAAAGCCGCTTGCTTTTGATGGAAGACTATACACATACAATGTTCTGGAAAATAACATCGGTGCAGTATATAATGCTGTTCTGCAGAATCAGAGCTGCGGGAATGTGCCCTTGCAAAGGAGTAGTTTTGTCGAAGTTGTGGCCATGTTGCTAAACAGGGCCCCATGACTAAACATGCAGGCTTTTCGCTTTGAATTACTACAGGTGCTGGTGATAGAGAGAAAAAAACAGGGGGGGCGGAGGGGGGAGATAAAGAGAAGGAATTTGTCTTCAGGAGCCTGTCATCGACATTATCAGTTTTCAGTCTCCGTTCGCTGGATGTATGGCTGTATGTACATGTTGCGCAACGGCGGGGGCTGTCCTGTTGCGCAATGTGAATGGCTGTTTTGTTCGTGGGGGCTGGCCTTGCTCGTGAAGCCAGTCTGCTTCACGTGCACTGCAACACTTAACGCACAGTGTACCTGTGTAAAGGGCTGCAGGCATTTGTAGCCACGGCTGCTGTGACAGACAGCAGGATCATGATACAGTACCTCCAGATAGCAATGAAGTGCAACTAGCCACAGACCAGGGGTCTCTCTCTCTTTCCCTCCCTCTCATTTTCTCCCCCTCTTCTCTTCTCTGCCACCACTCCTTTAATATATAAATAATTCACAGGGGCAGCTTTTCTCGTGGTGGTCTAAGTAACGCAGAGACCCACAGCTGTGATTTAGCACCGTCACCACTGCAGCTCTAAAATCCAAGGTCATTTTTTAATAGATTTACAGATTTACAATCACGCAATGATGTTTGACTTGTCTTTCTACCATTAATTTCAAAGCGCCCAGGGAATACTTGATTCAAGAAGATAGAAAAGATGGCGATAGACAAGGAAAGCAAAACGGTCATACTGCATTCCCGTGTCGCCATTTTCTAACTCTTCATGAGCGATGGAAAGGTACTCTCCCTTAAACTGTAGGTTCATGAAATGTTGGATCATGACAATGGTAGTGGCAAATGGTAAATACTCAATTTAATTGTAATTTTAGTACATAATGTTATCAATGCTATGCTCTACTACGGTATACTTGGTATACTATATTACTGAAACCTCTTACTGTCTTGACTAGCCTACTCATGACGATGCTGACTGAATCAAGGTGACTGAGCCCGAATGATGTTTAATCTCTGGCAGTGATTTGGACTTGTGGTATATACATGCTTCCAGAATTTTTGTCTTCAAAGCCCACGAAAACAGGCAGACAAATGATGTAATGTTGAGAGAGAGAGATGGATTGAGTTTATCACTACTGTGCTTGATTTAAGCATAGGATGTGCTGTGAGTGTTCATTCATCCAGTCCTGGAGGGAATGCAAAGGGGAGCAGGTGGTCCAGTGGCGGAGGGAGGGAGGGAGGGAGGGAGAGAGAGAGAGAGAGAGAGAGAGAGAGAGAGAGAGAGAGAGAGAGAGAGAGAGAGAGAGAGAGAGAGAGAGAGAGAGAGAGAGAGAGAGAGAGAGAGATAGATCCTTCGTCGCTAGCTGGAGGCACTGTGTCATGATCCATCAGTCTGTCTCAGAAATGAAGGAAATCACAAAAAGGCACATAGAGAATGTGGCGAGTGAATGTGGCTTCACAAGTGCCGTGGCTTCTGGTTCCTTCTGACCACAGTTAATGGTGCCGAATGATTGAGTGCCAGTGCAGAAATGCTCTTCTGCGCTCCGGCGGCTGTGTGGAGGGGGTTGGGCACTGTGACAAAGACTTGATCTCCCTGCTACAGACTCCATGCTGGGATCAACGCCCTCGCAGGGAAACCCCGCCCCTCTTCCCCTCCACACACCTCGGTCTACTCCGCTCCTTTCAGAGATCCTCCAGGGCTGTCAGGATCAAAGTGTGTGCATCTCAAACAGCACATTCTGGAGAAAAAAAATGTATGCATAATGCAGAATGTCACAGCCTTTGTTCGGCCATTAAACTAACCCAGAAATCAATATGGATCTTAACTACCATTGCGGTCCTGCTAATAGGCTTCTGTTGCCTGCATATAATGTATGCATTAAAAAGCCTTTCAGGCGGATCACACCTTAGACAGCCAATCAGAAAAGCTGGTTGTGCAAACTTGGGTAACAGCTGTAAAAATAAAAATAAAACAGTGTTGTTTTTTTAAGCAGATTTTCTGTGAGCACTTCAGATTCGCTTAGCTAAAATGCGTTCCTCTAAAAATATCTCTGGACAGAAAGTACTGAATTCTCACATCACTTTGTGAGTCCGCATGAAAACAAATCTCAGTTGCGTGTGTATCCAATAACCTGTTCTCGTTCGCTAAATATTGAGCAATCCACTTGCCCTGTAAACACCTGATTTTCATTAGCTCAAGGCTCAGCTGTAGGAGTATCGGGGAGCGGACGGTGCTTGTCGAACACACATTTTTTAATAAAGGCTCATCTTTTTCGTGGTCGGGTCCAGGGGATCGTTTTTGGATTTCTTTTACTTGTGTATATCCTGTTCTCACACTGATAGAAGGTTGTCGTTGGCCATAGAGCACTGAGCGCATGTTCCCATACCAAACAGGATGCTAAAGCTCACAGAACTCAAAGCCAAAACGTTACTATAGAGCGCATAGTGTTATAGTAACCAGGCAATGCGCTTGGGGATGCACAACTATGCGATGTAGGCAGTCTTTAAATCAAGATGCAAGCAGGGCCCCTGTTCTGGCCCTGGTCACTGAAAACAGCAAGCTGGCAGACACACAGAGAAAGAACTTCACTCTGCAATATATAATTGATGCAAAGAACAGACTTGGCTGCTGTTGGACTTCCATGTCGTGGACCTGTATCTTTGATAGGCAATGGGGTCCTGGCAATGAAATATAGGCATTGACAGACAAACACCTCTTCTTGGTAATCGTGAAACGTTCAGTGTGTAAGAAAGGGTGCCAAAACATTTCCATGGCTCTTACATGAAGTGCAAATAAACTCTCACTTTATGTAACATTTTACAAATACAAACAAGGAACAGTAATCTCCATTCTTTATAACTATGGGATTTTTATTCATAAAAGTGACGTCAGCATTGTTTTGAAGCTGCGCTTACCAGCTCACTGTCAAGTGTAAGGATTGTCATTTGGCTAATATTCATTTTGTTGACCATTTGAATGAAAAACTGCATTTTTGCAAAACATCACTTGAACAGTGGCAGAATAACAGATGCATTACTAACACATTGATCGTAGTATATACAACGAAGACAGGTCTCCTAAAAGCAGATGCGCTTAATACGCCGTCCCATGAACGGCAGTCAACTGCTTGTGTTCACAGACGAGTCTTTTTTTTTTCTTGTGGGAAAGAGGCAAAGCGCTCAGTATTTCTCGGTCACGTGGAGACATTTGACATGGAACAAGTTCAGACAAAAATACAAAAACAAAATAACTAAGCCGAGCAGGTTCTGCTATCCCACCCCCCAGAATTTGAGAACATTCCTTTCATAAATCTAAAGTGTTTTTTATCTGTAGAATTCATACTTTATGTCTGGAGAGGCTGTAATGTACCCAGTTTGTAAGGCTTTCTATAGCCTTAGAAATGACTGTTGTCCATTGATTTTGAATATACTGTCTGTATTCCCAGATATGAAAGGGTTCAACACTATGTTCACCGTTTGATGCTGCTATTGAATTTGGCACCCACACGATAAGTACTGACAGAACTTAAGAGGGCATACTTCTTGGTAAAAGTCCATAAGTGAAAATTTAAGTTTTATGATAACAAATAGTTTCTGTACTGCCACTGTAATGCAGCACAGTTTGCTTGCTTCCTTCTCCTACTGGAGCTTAGCTTAAAATAAATTGGAAAACTGTCTATAGCCTTGAGAGATTTGTACATTCCTCAAGACAATCTCCTCTTCCCCTGTGCTGAATTAGAGTTCGTCCTTTCAACCCAGAACCCCCCCCCCACCCTACCCCTGAAAACCCCTTCCTCCAGAAAGAATGTTTCCCCCTCCCCCACTCTCTCACCATTCGCAGTCTGTGAAATGTTGAGTGTGCACTGCGACGGTTGGAGTCAAAATTATAAGTGCTGTGATGTAACAGGAAAAGGGGAAACTGCCAGTACAGAAGGTGGAAAGATCTCTGCGTGTGTGAACATGTTCATATTTCACAAACCAGTCCTGCCACCAACCCAGGCCAACTGCATACCACAATATTTGTTTGAGCAAATCTTCCTTTTCAAAAAATAAAAAATCCTTTGGAAGTACAGTATCTGGTGATGGAAGCCATATGCAACAGATTCAATAGTATTCTGAGGTTACTTAGAGTTCCACATTTGTGACTGGCAAAAAAAAGCCATTGTTTTCAAAAAATGATCTACCCAGATGTTGCCTGAAATGATTTAATTATGTTTTCAGTCAAGGATATGCTTTGGTTGGCCGTTGCGATGGCTGTATGATAACTTGTTGCGGCTAGAGGCAGCCAATGAAAATATAACTCCATGACATATTACATAACACTGGCATATCATTACATAACCATTGTCAACATTTCTCAAGGAGACGTTTAAACGTAAATTTCAAGGGCCAGCTTTCCGCATTACGTTTTGAGGACCAGCGTCACTTTAAGAGTTTGTAAAAAGCCAGAAACGAATCCTGTAGATTGCGTCTTTGTTGTGCTGACATTGAGAATACCGTTGAATTCATACCAACTCATTGCATTTCAGGTGTATTCCTAGCCACCTGCTCTGAAAAAGAATGTGTAAAAACAAAAGAACCATATTTAAGGTATAACAATTTTTATTTTACTGAGCCAAGCTGTCAAGTTCAAATAGACAGTCCTCACCGCCCCCGTCCCCCCTCCCCCCTCCCCCCAAAGGTGAAATTTTAATTTTCCTCCTTTCATTCATTTATTTTTTTATTTTTTATTTATTTCTTCTTTTTTTTATTATTTATTTTCTTTTTTTAACAGAGTTAAGGGAAGAATATGTGAAAGTCTAAATTAGATTATATACTATTAAATGCTAATCCAATAAACCATTTTTAATATTCAACAGGCTGACACACAAATACAAGACTATTCATTCCATTTGTTGTTTCCAAAGTTATTGTCCACGATTTGCTCTGCTGTCCAGGTGTTTTTTGTTTGTGTTTTCAATCGGCATCTCTCAAAAGCTGGGCTTCCACATCACACGCTGCAAACACTGCCTGCCTCTCTCATAAAGCATATAGGGTACAAACACTCTCATCCCTGTCCCTTCTCTTGTCATTACAGTGGTTGTAATTATTTTTGGTTAACCAGAAATTCCTTGGCCTGAGTTGCCATAACAGGCATTTCAACATTTATTTTCAGAAGCCCGTGTTTCTCTTAAAATATATGTGTTGTCATCAAATTAATGTTTATTTTAGCTTTTCACACTAGGTCAACAACCTGATTCACGGCAGCACTTACGGCTTCACCCAGCTCACCAACGGGTTCAGGGAGCTCCCAGCCCTTCTTTAATTCACAGTCAGTTTGCTCCTTGGGGGGCTCGGCAGGCAGGCCAATTCCGTTGAGGCATTCTTCAGCGAGCTGTTCCGCAGCTGGCTGCGGCACTTGTTCCTGAGACTCGCCGCTCTGCTCGAGTGCAGCGGGAGAGTCGGCGATTTCGCAGTCTCCGTTCTCCACTGTTGCCTCTTCGGTGTCGTCCGCCTTGGTTCCTGCATCCTCGTCTGCCCCGCTGGCGTTAGCGGAAATCAGGTCTGAAACTGTGTCTGTGGCCAGATCCGTCGCTGCGGAGGTGACCTCGGCTTCGATTTCTGCCTGTAATCCAGAAACGGTTTCCGCGGGCGGCTCTTCAGGTGCTGCGGGAGCAGCGGATTCAGGCTGGATTTCTGTTTCGGTGGCAGGTTCTTCTTCAGCTTGCGTCTCTGTCACTGGCTCAGGTTCTGCGACGGCGTCAGGGGCTTCAGCGACGGGTTCCTCCACTGCGGCGGCTTCTGGCTCAACAACAACCTCCGGTTCAGGTTCTGCAGGAGCCTCTGCAGCTGGCTCAGCCTCGGGTTCCGTGATTGTAATCTCTGAGGGTACTGTAACTTCGGCGAAAGGAACATCTGCCAGCACTGCGCTCACAACCTCTTGGGTGACCTCCTGACTTTCTGCAACCGGGGCCTCCACAACCGCGTCCGCCGTTGGTTCCTGGGAGGCGGCCGCGGGCGCAGGTTCTTCTGCCGTGATGGCTTCCTTCACTGCCTCTGCGGCCGCCCCGGCCACGGCTTCCAGCGTTGTGGAAACCTCTTGCGATGCCGCGGCAGCCCCGTCCGCGAGTTCGGCGGAGACTTGCTTGGCGGCTTCCGATGTCGCCTCCGCAACTCCGGCGGCTGCGGCCCCCACCTGGTCAACTGCGGTGTCGCCGACCTCCTTCTTCTTCCTGCTCAGCCTTCCTCCCATGGCGTCTCCTACAAGCGGGAATCAAATCAGAGTTACTGGCAGAAGAGTGAAAGCTGTATACTGTCAGCAGGCCCGATGAAGGGAAGCCCACAACCGGAAATATTAAAATCTCCCCGCAACCCTTGACCATGTGCTTAATAGGGTTCCACTTAAATGTTGAAGCTCTAATCTTCAGAAAGTACTGCACTTCTCTGCCAAAATGGCTTTTCCTTTCTGGAGAGACCACACAGCCCTGAGGTTGAAGAGGTATTCCAGAGGGTTCGGGCACAGTGTGCCAATGAGGGGGTTGCTTTGTGCCAAAATCTGTCGACGACGATGGCTACGGGACAAACGAGCACTGGTTGGAAACTCTCTGTGCTCGGCTCCTGTGTGAACCACAGAGCAAGAGGCTTGGGAATTATGTACAATAAATTGTACCATGGCAACCCCTTTCTGCAGGCCTCCTTTTATGGACTCAATTAGACGCACATTTATCTCTATTTGTACAGTTTCTGCACAATAAACTCAAGGAAGTCACAGAGTAAAGGAGAAGCCAGACTAAACCACTTTCCCAATACATGAGTAGAGTTACAGATATATAAAGGGCATTGGAGCAGAACAAAGACTTTTTTTTTTTTTAAAGGCAAAAGATCTGTACATATTCACTATTCTGTAAGTATACTGTAAACAAGTTAGAGCGTGTAATTCTTATTTCAGCATATTTGTGATTGCATAAGGTACTGCAATTGCATTTTGTGCTAGATTTAGATCTGGGGTAGGGTTAAGGCTTGGGAAATTGGATGGGCTAATGAGATGAGTTGTAATTACATACAGTTCTGGTTCTGCATTTTCATCATGCTTATTTTGTAACGCCATAAATGTACAGTATGGTGAATTGTGCCCACCCTAGACCAAAACATTATCCACTGAAAGGTAGGCACATTAAGACAGGCCTGATGTCCGATGGATTTTTAAAACAAGTTTAATTTTCTCCCAGTGCTAGAACCCTGTAACAGCAGGCTTGAACACAGTAATATAACACAAAATATGTAACTGCTCGTGTAGCCTACGTTACAAGACACATGCACTCCACCTCCACCGCAAATTAAAGGTCTGAGTTGTTCGACTATAAATTCCGTTTAGGAAACATGAAGGCATGTTGTAGCCTAGGCTTAACGTTAGTACTGGATGAGCCAACAGAGCTTCGGTGGCCCTGGCTGCAAATGTAGAATAAGAAACGATGTTGCGTCGATTCATGAGAAGTGGATTATACACCACAGAACCGTGGAATACTAGATACTAGACTACTGCTACGCGTCCAAAGCGTAACCGAAAAACTGACACGATTCCAACGGTTTCGATCATTTAGCCATTGTTCTCTTGCTAATGTAGCTTGCTAATGTAACCCTACTGTATCATTATTTCAGCTGATAGAAAGGCGTGATTTTTAATGGGAGCTGTCCATAGTTCTGCATTGGGGCAGTCGAGGGGCGATGGTGAGCGGTCCGTGTCCAGTGTGCTAATCAATCGAGATGCTGGTAGCAGCATGTGCTTTAGTTACTGCTGTGAATATTCTGTTGGAAGCAATTGTTCCTTTTATCTGTCGACAAATTCTCGCTGTGCTCGTCCAAAATAATTCCAATTAAGATAATTGACTGGGTTACTTATCTGGATTGGACTCAATTAATTTAATCAGTCTGAATTGGAAGAATTTAACACCCCTAAATACAACAGCGGCTTTACCAAAAGGGAAGTGGCAAGAGGTGACCATTCGTAATGAAGCCACTACATTTCAATTCAAGTAGGCTAATGCAGCACTAACTGCATAATAACTTCCATGTAAACGTCGCTCCCGAATTGTGCGAGATATATCAATCTAAAATAAACCTATTAATCCTACATTTTAATTCTCACGCCTTTAAAATGGGGGCGTGGTCGTCCACCTGTTAAAGGCTACATTTCATATAAAAATACTGACGAGAATACCAAGACATCCTATTCACAGGCTTGTTCCTTTAAACGCGGTCAAATTAATCATAACGATGTGGTCGCATTGCGCATCAAACTGCTACGTTAAGATCAAAATGGGTGCGTTGCTTGAATTGCAAGTAGCCGAAAGTTCCGCTTCTAGGACATATTGTTACGTTGAAGCCAGATATATCTACGTTGCAGCAAACATGTTTTCCAGTGCACAGTGGTCTCCAAAGGAAATAGCAGTAATTAATTTAGCAAGGAGTGGAAAAAAATATCGACAGGAAAAGCGCAAACACTATGATTCTGTTTTCTAACCCCCAAAAACAGCCCCTCCCCTCTTTTTGCTCAGGATCACGTAACGACCAGCAGATGCCCCACAAGCGAATGTGCATATGTAAATGTTAAATGTACAGGTGTAGTAAAATTAAAACGATAAATCATCTCCACTTCAGTACAATAAGAAAAACACACAAGTTGACGAGCTACATAGTTAAAACCACGGCGATGCTTCCTATTTTTTTGTTGAAAAATCTGCTTGTTGCTTGATTTAAAAAAAAAAAAAGAACAACGATCCAACTAATTCAAATAGCCAACAGCTATTGAACAAATCATGATAACAATCATACATACAAACGTCCCTCGCGACCAAGAAATTAGGTAAAACAAAAATATATCTTGATTAATATCTATTATTCTATGCATTGTTAAGGAACCACGCCTTCCCCCAGCTGAAGCTTGTGGTAATGGAACCGAGACTGAAGCGCCTCAGGATGAAGAAGATTTTTTATATTTTTTTTAGCTTTAGCCTACATATCACACGTTGTTTCGAATTAGTAAGTTATAGTTTTCAGAATCAATCCCAAGTAAAACTATTTTTTCAAAACTATAGTCTACAATACATGGGCTGTACTGCATTGGGTGATTGAAAATTGCTTCGTGTTTGTAGCCTATATCTGGTCATCGCGTAAAAAGTGCACATGCAGGGAAAGAACAAAGGATAGCTGATCCGACCCCTTAACACTATTTGCTTACCCGTGTTATCTTAACTCAAAATAACAGCACGCACAAAGCCTTGCTAAAAATATAAATTCAAATAAATGCGGCTGAAATAAAAGCACTGCTTGAAAAATACACCGACCTGGTTATCTGCAGAGAAGAAACCTTGAATCCTCAACGGTAGTGAGAGTCGGAGGTCTGCTGTACTCCCCTGCAAGGTTGAGAACGAAGTGAGCTAGTTGAAAGCTCGCGACTGACAGCTGCACTCAGCCCTGCTCACTCCTTGAGGAACAATCTGGGACTGTGAGTTTTTTCTTCTTTTTTTTAAGAAGTACCCCTCCTCTTATTTACAGTTTGCAAGACATGTCGCTATCGCAATATGTACAATAACTCTTATCTCCCCTTCCCCATCTATCCCGGTGCATACATTGATATCAAAATGTATTTTGTGTAGGGAATAATGTACCCTCTGTTTAACTATTTTTTCGGTTTGATTGCAACCGTACTCTTCCAAATTTAAAGTTTAAAGTCGTTAACATATTTTCGCCGATAATCATCGTGACATAGTAGTGGTTGATAACACAACTCTCCAACACCGTTGACGAGAAAAATTTGGAGTGGACCATAAAGAATTTTCGAACTTAAAATTCACAACAATGGGACGTTACATAATCCACCGTACCCCCCCTCACATTATAGCTCCACCAGTCTACAAAACACGGTACATATCCTACATGAATGTGATATAGTGTTTATACATGTGGTGGGGGAAATAAAAGTTTTTAATAGTTTCGATTTACGGTCTCTTCAACACAAGTAAATAGCATTAAGCTCTATGGTCAATGTGTTTGATTTCCGCCATACTCTTTCCTGTTCTTATAGGTCTAATTTAGTTGTATGTTGGGTGGTCATCCTGACCCCCCCTCAAATGGGAACACATATTTGATGTCTTTATGACATAAAACAAAACTGTTGGAAATATGAGCCATATGGACTTGATCATTCAAAGCTATCATTGACCTTTACACAGGTACAGACAAAACAGGATTTCTAGACAGTAAACTGGCAAAGGGTCCAAATTCAGGACACCAGAATTGCTATTATGATCATTTAGTTAGAAATTCTCAATATTATTTCAGTAGTTTCAGTTTACTTAGTCCACTAGATAAATAAAGATTCAAGTAGTTTATTCACCCACCAGTGGCTGTCTTGATGCACCTGTAAAACTAAAATGAGATCACTGCTTGACTTCCCCATTGCTGGTAAGGAAATTAACTCCTTCATTATTCATTATTCTTCACTAAACAGCTGGGAAGACACATCAGTGTCAACAAAAAGCATTGCAGTGCCAGGGTTTGGATGTTTCGTAAATCACTCAAATGGTTCTCTGTATGGAACACACAGAACCATGTTCTGCTCCTGCTCCTGGTTTTAGTATGGTATGAAATGTAATCAATATTGTGGTGCGGGTCCCCCTGCACCAATGAGTTCTGCTATGATATGGTTACAAAACAACACAAGTACTATTATTATTATTATTATTATTTTATTTTTATTTTACCAGGGAAGTCACATTGAGTTACATCTCTTCTACAAAATAGCTCTGTCCAAGACAGCAGTGCACATAAAGTCGCCACACTACATAAACATAAAATAGAAACAACATGAAAACCAGGAGACTTAAAAGAGCAGAATTTTTGGATAAAACATAACAACAAACATCTACATTCTGTTTTCAGAAAGTCTGATATCATTGCCTTAAAATGACCTCTATCAAAATAGTCCAGTTTCAAATCTCCTTGCAAGGTATTCCATGTCATAAGGTGCAACGGCAAACCATTCTCGTCTTCGGGACCTTAAAAATAATCCCATTTTGTGTTCGACTATAATGTCCGATAGTGTGTGTATGCCAGTCTAATAACTGGTATAAAGTACATGAATGTACATGAAAGGATGAATGCGGAAACCAGAAGTCGTGACAAATCTTAAAGCAGCATGATGATATAATGTGTCCAGGGTATGAAGCTGAAGTGATGCTGGACTATTTAAATACAAGTTATCACCATCATCTAACAAAGGCGTTTAACAGTATTATATATGGAGTGACGGCACAAGCTATTCCCACATGATTTTCAAATCAAAAATATTTTACAATATTCAAGGATCTGAAGAAGCATAGCATCCTGTCTTCCTCCATTTGGACCTTCCTCCACAGTCAGACACTAGGCACCAGCCAGCCATATTGCCATATCATTGTATATACAGATTGTCCCATTCATTGTGTCTAGTCACATATGAATGACTGTCAAGCACCCTCTGTGTAACTATTTCAAGATTTATATAAACAAGCTTTAATTAAGATATGTTAGATTGGCTGATTATTTCTGGCTACAGGCCAAATTTTTGGAATTACAAGGTTTTATATCTTAAAGGTTTTGTGGCTTGCTCACTGTGCCTTCTATGGGAATCTATAACTTTACTATAGGTATTTTAGGTAAAAGCTCTGTGGAATATGCTTCTAATAAGAAAAATAATATTAGTGATGTATTCTTTTACTTTGAGGTGAGTGGCCCCTAGTGTCAATTTGACGTAGCTACACACTCCTCTCCATATACAAGATAAGTTTACAATTGCATATTTCGAAAGGGGTTTCCTAAACTGCTTGTTGCAATGATGGCTAAAATAAAAGGACAGCCTCCATATTTCCACATACCAAAACAGTTAGTTTCTGTAAAATAAATAAATAAAGAAGATACCTAGATTACAATATAGACCATCATACTGTAATTATAAGATGAAAAAAACAGCAAAAAACGCATGCATGACAGCAAGGACATGAACACGCTCATCGGAGGTGGATCTCCAACTGAACTATTTAATCATATCCGCTCCGAGGGTCTCGTTACTTATGCCAATGAGCAGTGACAAGATTTGAAAGCTGTGGTTTTAAGAATCTGTGAAATGTCCAGGCTTATTTCCCCTTAATATATTATGCAACAGCATAAGGCTGCACACTGGGGATTTCCAGTATGTAACCACAAGCAGAGTGTCTGTATGTTTGGCTTGGGTATGCATTAAATGTTTTGTTGACCTCCGTGTGCTACAGACGAGCAGGTTTCAGCATGACTGACACTGTGAAGCGACGATGTCTTCTTCCCTTCTTGCACTCGCTTTTGCAATGGTTTGATTTTTTGTTTAACTTCCACTGGGGTTCTGTAAGGCGCAGACAGAGCGCTGGCCGGTCAAGTTTCAGGCTTATTTGTGTGACTCAGAGTTTTGGCATGCTAACGCTCCCCAGAGGACCCCTGTCATCCATCTTAAGTCTGTAGCCATAGCAACCCAAGGCCATATGGAGGAGCTTTGGGGAATTGTTGTATGAGGGCTGAGGGGTACCTCAGCTGTCCTTCCCTCTCATCCCCAAACTCTTCGGGGCAGGTGTGGCAATGTGTCTGTCAGTAATGCCAGCACTCGTTATGATCTCCATTCAAGCAGAAGTGACCTTTTTTTTCTTGTCCTTGTTTTAAATTGATTCCATTTTTATCCTTTTCCCCTCTTCTTATGAAAATATGTAACAGTGTTCATCCAGCTTTGATATCCATGAAAGTATTCAGGCGTTTACTTTGATTAGATTATTTTTGATATGCAGGATTGATATCGATTTTGGATCCCTTTAGAACACAGTTTAAATATTGCCCCTTTGGGTATTCATTTAAAAATCTTGAGCTTAGGGAACTTACTGGTATTTCAACAATCAGTTGCATTGATAATCTATTTTTTTGCGATATGCTAAGGCACTTGACCAGGATTTCTGTGGTGTAATACAATCAGTATTATTTCTCCAGTGTGGCCATGCAGATTCCACTTGTACTGTATTGTCCGTCAGAATAACAAGAAAATAAAACTGCGTATTCAAGGACTATTAAGACTGTTAGGTTTTGCTCTGCTAATTCAGATAAACCATTGAAATCATTCTAGTTTCGTGATGGAAAAACACTGCTGCGTGTGAGAAATAGTGACTAACGATAGCATGGTTACAACAAGAGCAATCAGTCAAAATCATGAAAGAATGACCGCACGTGAACAAGACCAATACCACTCTGAATGTGGTCCTTTAGCACATGGTTTGGTGTACATGGGACAGTGTTGAAAGCAAGAGCAAGGTTTGCACAACAGATGCTTCCAAAAGGAACTCTTCAACAGAGAAAAGTGATATGAATTAAATGTATATTGCATTTAAACAGACACATTGGAAAATCTATATTGCAAAAAAAGAACAGAATGAAATAGGGGACTGTAAATACATAAAACCTCGAACGAGGTCTTGTTGAACAACAAATTGACAATTTAATTCATAGTCAATTTTAAACATTCATATTCATGAGCAGGTGATTCTTATGAAGGAAGAGATTAGGCACTGTCTGCACAAGGAGGAACTGGCTGTACAGCTTGATTGGAACACCAAATATGTTGGCAATGTTTTTGATGCATGGCCTTGCATTAATTTATGGACTGACTCCCAAAGCATCCCTGTTTACTTTCAGATCAACGACTTTGTTTTGACAGTTGGAATGCTGTGGACTATATTGGTCAGCAAGACTGGTGGAAAACACATGCCAAAGTATCGGCTTTTACAATTATATGAACAAATCTCCATTTTGTGCATCTACGGGAGACCTTAAAATTAGTCCAGTTTGCAATGTCTTACCTCCACTCATGTAGACTTTATTGAGGGAAATCGAAACCCGTTTTTTACTTTAATGCAATTAACATTAACGAGTGTAAAATGGACGAATCGTTGACTGGTGGTCCTCATGTGGCACAGAGTGGATGAATGGGCATTTCTGCCGCTCTTAACAACGCAGACAAGCTTCTGTGTAGTACTCTGTTACATAACCACTGCATTAGAACCTGGTCTGGCTGCTGCATAAAGGTGTCAAATATTAGCTATTTTATTCAGAAGGAGGTCCTCAACCACCCGGTGTTTATTTAGTGGTGCAGGAGAACCCCTATTCAAGGGATTGAAAGATTTCCTGGGATCGTCATTTAATAGCAGGCTAATATTTCAATTTAGCTGACTGATTAGCTGACAGAGTATTATCTACCTACCTCTATCTCTCTATTATTTCTCTACCAGAGCACCCTGTTGGTAAAATAAATGGTGTACAATGTAGGACAGCAATGTCTCTTACCAGGACCCTTTGCCATCTCCTAAATCCACAGTTTTTTTCAAATGTACTGTACTTACATATTTTGCCTTGTGTTTTCCTTTTTCTAATAAACGGTAACAGTAGCTGATTCTATAGTCCCCCACATTACTAAAATGTATTACTTAAACATCTGTATTGTGGGAAAATGGGAAAATCCATAACAGGAATCAGACACAATAAGTATCAATATTTAAGTCCAGATTAAAAACTTTACAGAACCAGTTACAGAGAAGCTTGCAGGCGTAATGTTTTATGCAGCGACAAACTTTACTTACTGTCACCTTTCAACAGTTTCCAACAGGCAGGCTCTTGGAGGTGGGTATAGGTTTTTTGCCTTTCTCATGCCTGTGTGGGTTACGTCTCTGTCCTAGTAGTTATGCTACACATAGCATACATTTCTTTTTTTGATCGGCGTTCGTTGTTTTTCTATCTAGTAGTTATGCTGCCAGAGTAAACTCCTGGCAGGTTTTATACAGCGTGTTTCCAACGCTACTCGTTGCATCTTTGCTTTCTGCCCATAGCTCTTCCCGAACTCTCTTTTATTTGTTTCCCACTCAGCTGGGCTCTTTCTGAGTTGGGGGACTCCATAGCCTGCTCTCTGCCACCCCTCCCCTGGATCGCCACCTTCGGATGCTTCATGCAACCCGTCTGACTGACTTTGTTTTTGGGAACCCTAAGCTGGCCAGAGACGGATAGCCCCCTGGTCTGGTTCCTTCCAAGGTTTCTTACTACATGGTCTTCCAGCGACTTTTTCCTTTGCCACTGTTGCCTCTGGCTTGCTCTGTGGCGGTTTAAGCCAGGGTAAACTGTTAAGCCTATTGTGACAAATTATTTGCAAAATGCACGATATAAATTCACTTTAATTGATTGATTGAGTCCTTGTATAGTGCTTAATCACCTAAACAATTTTCTAAGCATATCAAAAGGTGGAAATTTCATTAAAATTTTTCTCATCATAGAACCTTATTGCTTGTGTTAGTGTTAGTGCTAAATATAATAAGTGAAGCGAAATTATGAAATGGCACACTACTCCTAAAACTGTCAAAGGGAGTCATGATTGATGTACGTTTTTTCTACCCTGAAATCAGCTTAGAATAATGTAAAGAATTCTTACAATTGTAATTGTACTTATTATGAGTGCAATTTAACATTTATTATTATTATTATTATTATTATTACTAAACAACATAAATACCAAACAATATAAAATAAAACACCAAAATAAAGCAAAATAACAGTAGTGGTATAGCAGCAGGCAGTTGGAGTAAAATACATAGTTGTAGACATATGATTAGTATTGATGACATTAATGTTTTACTGTATACCAAATTTTGACAAAGTGTGCTCTGTTTGCTGTGTGATCTGTTGTATGGAAGCATATCTGTGCCAAAATTCAAATGAAAATGCAAATCGGAGATTGCATTTCGTTTTCATTCGATGTGCGAAAAAACCATGACATATTTCAAATGAAAATGCAAAAGGCCACTTTGCATTTTAATTTTCAAGTTAATGTAGGCTTATCTCTTGGGTAAAGGGGCGTTACAGCCAAGTTCATCTGATGCCAGCCTGGGGAGTATAGTGATGGGAACTTTTGTTCCTTTTTGTGGCCCTGGCCTACCTACATGGTTTGATGAGCAGGTTTGACAAATTGCATTTTTAGTTTGAGTTTTTGCGTGACCACACCGAAATGATAATGTAAACGAAAACGATGCCATTCGATTTACATTACATTATAGGCATTTAGCAGGCGCTCTTATCCAGAGCGACTTACACAGCATTTCTTTTGCATTTATACATAGTATCCATTTATACAGCTGGATATATACTGAAGCAATGCAGGTGAAGTACCTTGCTCAAGGGTACAACGGCAGTGTCCGACCTGGGAATCGAACCGGCAACCTTTCGGTTACAAACCCAGTTCCTTAACCATTATACCACACTGCGTCGAATGAAAACTAAATGCAATTGCCAATTTGCATACTCATTTGAATTTTGGTGCGGATATGATTCCATAATGTTGAGCCTGTGCTTCTTGTTTGTGAAATGTACAGATAGGAATTTGACTGAAATTAAAAGAAAGTCCCAACACCCCATTTTATCTACGCAAAATCTAATTTCTACAAATGTCCTTGTAGCTGAAACTCAATTTATACCATTGGATTGGACAAATGATATGCCCCAGCCAAAATGAAAGAAAAACCTATACTTTTATTGTCCCAGCAGCAGAATGAGCAGGTATTGCTATGATACAGTTATGCTTTACCGTATTGTGTGGCAGTATACACATTTAAAAACAAAAGCAAGATAGAATCCTACAGTAGCCTATAATAAAAAATATTTAAATCTTGGCAACAATACACTTTTTCAGAGTTTTCTACAGTCGTATGCAAAACTTTAGGCACCCCTGGTCAAATTTCATGTTTTGTTTTGATTTTCGAAGTGAAAATAAGTTAAGACAGCCTCTGCAGGGAATACAATTTAACATGAAATATTTCTGAATAATTTTAATGAACAATTACTTTTTATTTTCTGAGTTTAACAGATTAAAAAATATATAACATTCAGGGCCTGATTTACTCAGGCAACTGTCTTTTCACTGCCCAAAATTTTCACAGGCCACATTTAGGACCTGATTTACTAAGACCTTTAGCATGTACTAAACCTTTTTGCACATGCAAAACTAATAATACAACCAATGATTGGTGCAAAACAAATACCGTGACCAATCATTGGTCATGTTACTGGTTTTGCGTGTGCTAAAAGGTTTTGCACACACAAAACCAATAACATGACCAATGATTGTGAAAATTTTGGGCAGTGAAAAGACAGACGTTTTACATCTTCAGTGTATTGAAATAAGCTGAAAATGGTCAATTACATTCAAATATAAAAAATATTATTAAACTATTATTCAAAATAATTGTATTGCTAATTTTATTTGGTTATTATTAATTATTGCAATTATATTAATATTCCTTTGGCCACATATTTGATCAGATAACTGCTGGCAGGCTACACTTTTTTTCAGATGATAATCATTTCATAATTTATGTAACATGTTTGTATTAGAACCATGTATCAACCTGCAAATTTTTCAACATTTCAATATCGGATTATAACGCTAGGTGTCATCAGTGTTCCAAAACCAAGGTGGCTCCATGTGGCTGATTTCAGGGTGGCTGAGCTCACTGCGCAGTGGTCGCAATGACATCATTCTTCGAAAAACGGCGCGCTTCAGCTGCCTGTTTAATTGCCTGACAATAGTATATATTTTAAATTTCACCGTTGTATGGTTTCAATGCATTTTCAAGGCAAGCTAAATAAACACAAAAAACATCGATAGTATGCAATATGCTCTCAACTCTAGGGAGGGGTCTTGTGCAGATGTAAATTACGCCAGGGTCCTTCGACTCCCAAGTGATGCCTCTTTTCTGGCTGTAGAAACAAGATGGCTCCCGTGCTGGAGAAGAAGCTATTGGGTGCAACCGGGGCTGGCGACACCCTGGAAAACTGTAACGCAGACAAAGAAGGACAGAACTTATGGCAAGTCAAATTAATCACCGCAGGATTTCGCTGTATTGTTTTCCAAGGCATATTTTTGTTCGTTTGAATGTTCCTGCTTTGTCACACTTTGCATCCTCACTACCGACCGGGGTGTCTGCAAAATACCGCTTATCAGACAAAGCGCTTCCACCAGTTGCTTGGTACTAGTCTGTTGTAGCGGAGTGCATACAACTCGTAAAGTTTCAAACACATTTTGAAAATGGACTGATTTTATCTTGAGATTTAGGAGGTGTGAAAATGAGCCGGGTGACATACTTTTCAGTGTGACTGCTCATGTTCGCTCGCTAGCCAGCTAACTAACTGTTAGCTGTTCTGGATTGATATGTTTGTAACGTTACAGCTAGCTAACTTAACGTACCTGCCAAGATTGCATCAAGACATTAAATAACAATGCAATTTAAGATCTTGGGATATTCAGATGACTTGCATAGGTGGGCAGCTAACTTAATGTTATACATATGTATTATTTTTTAGGCAAACCTTACGCTGTCAAGTCCATTTCTTTGAACTGCTTGCCGGAATAGTGACACAACTGCAGTCATACGACAGATTTCAAGCTGATGTTACTGTCTTCACCTTGAAATGTGCAGTAGGACCTGTTTTTAGCAGAGTGTTTCCTGTTATGACTAAATATATAAACGGTCACACACGACGATGCCGATTAGCTTCGCAAGTATAATATTGCAAAGGTTAAATTGAGGTCTCTTGTTATTTGTTGCGGGGGTAACGTTTCCTGTGCAGACGTGACCTCCAATTTGTTTTTCGCTAATAATGCGGTGCTCTTTTTTCAGGTCATCAATTCTCAGCGAAGTTTCAACCCAGTCCAGTTCCAAATTACCTTCTGGAAAAAATGTATTGGTTTTCGGTAAGTGCATAGTCCCCAGTACGTTGCTTTTACGATGATTTACGCTTGTGCTCATTTATATAAATGTTTACCTTTTTTTCTTCCACTACTTTAACTATCAATATTAATGCAACATGGATGTAGCTATATAATGCTGTGGAATAAACTCATTGGTGTCAAATCTGTCGCTACTGTGAGGATTTGAAGTGTCTTTAAAAATGTGAAATCAATAGAAGGTTCTTTTTGTGGAAAACCCAGCATCTGTGTATTCTGATCCTTCAGGAGAGGATGGCTCTGGAAAGACAACAATTATGGCAAAACTCCAAGGAACTGAGCACAATAAGAAAGGGAGAGGGCTCGAGTATCTGTACTTGAGCGTCCATGATGAAGACAGAGATGGTAAGCTTATGCTTTTGTTGTCTCACCTCAAAAGTGGTCCTCCAACAATGCCTCTGTTTAAGAAGGATCTTTCACTTTTATGTTAAAAATAAATACAATTTATCAATATGTTTATGGCTTTTTTTTTTGTATAAAAAGATTAAGCTCATGGGTATGTGATTTATATGTTGTATTGATGTGGCATGTATTCAGTTGTACAGTGGTGGGTATTTATTGGAGTCGTGAACGTCTAGACTATGGCTTTAGCATGTTAGTGGGAATTTAAAATCACTAGTCTATAGCTGTTGCCTTGACATTGAGCTGCTCACCAAAGGTCGTTTGCATACAGAAACTGCATAGGCCTGAATCGGTCTATAAACTACTCTCTTCCCAGACCTGACCCGCTGTAATGTGTGGATCTTGGATGGAGACACGTATTACAAAGGACTGCTGAAGTTTGCCGTCGCAGCCGAGTCGATGCGGGACACGCTGGCTGTGTTCGTTGTGGACATGTCCCGGCCGTGGTCCGTCATGGAGTCTCTGCAGAAATGGGCCGGTGTCCTGCGAGACCACATTGACAAGCTGCGGATTCCGCCCGAGGAAATCAGGGAGATGGAGCAGAGAAGTGAGTTCATTATGAAATAATGTAGTGCCAAACTTAAAACCCGCCCTCACCTTTGTGCGATAAGGTCATACTTGAGTAATGACATGATCAAGGCTCAAACCTATCATGTTTGGCTTGGCCTTTATTGATTGGTCCACTCATCAGTTTTATTTTGTTTTATTTATTTATTTATCTCTTGGGTATAGGTCTGTAAATTAGTGTTGCTGTCCTATCGAATATTCAGTCTCTTCCCAAATGCAGACAACTTTGGAAAGTATTTCTCTGGCCTGCCTAAAGTTAAGTTTATGTATGTAGGTTTATGCTATGTACCGTTTATATAGTTGATTCCATGCTGTCTTGAGTATTTTGTATGTAAACAAGCAAAGATATTTTTTTGGGATCTCTTTGTTTCTACAATGTTGGTCTTGCATTTTAATTGTCAGGGGTTACTGCAGCAGCTGAACCTTAGTGAAGTATTGATGGTTATTAAATAGATTTTTAGAAAATGTTAGAAATATCCAGTGTCCTAGTGCAGCTGACAGGGTGCTGTAGGCTGAGACCATAACCTGGGGTTCTTGTCTTTCTGCGGTGGTAAAAGATCCCAGGAAACGTTTTGATAAAGCAGGGATCCTCCTGGTATCCTGGTCAAATTCTCACAGGAAACTGGCTCTGCTGTACATCTGGTCTCGTAAATCATATTATGCAACACGAGGTTACGCAATCCCTTGTGCGCGGAGACTGTGCACCGCTCACTTTGGTTCATCAGGTTGTGACAAGCAATGAGAATTGAATTCTCAGTTGACGTATAAAAATCTTTTTACATATCGAGTCAATGCACATTATTTAATTGGGTTTGGATGGAATTGAAAATGGAACACAGAGGGAACAGCTATCACACGTGCACACTCCACTACAGTGTGCTGTGATCCATAGTGTTGTGCAGTTTTAGGCACCTTCAAACCATTCTCAGCCATGCAGTGTACAGATACTTAGTGGTGTAGATGAGTGCAGCCGGACCCCCGTCTCTTGCAGTAAATGCCCTATTCTTCCACAGATTAATTTAGAAAATAACTGCATGTTTTATGAACTGGGCTTTTGTGCTGATATTAAATGCTTGTATAATAAATATCAGCCTGCAGTGCTTTATGGGAAAGGGTCTGAAAGTATTGCGTACAGGAGCTCTGAATTTGTTCCTCTAGGGAAGTATGCGTTCTAGCAGTGAACACAAAAGACGCTTTTATTTAAATACTGAGACATCTAAACTCAGACACAAGGGTGTTTTTCTGAGAATTTCACACCATGAATAAGTTTGCTTGATAGACTTTGGAATTGTTCTTAAACTGAATCACTTTTTGGGTGCCATGGAGTGGCGACATGGTTGAAACTGCAGAAGTACTCACACACGACTGTTATGTGGAAAAGCGGGCAGGGCCGGTCAGGTGATCGAGGGCGTTGGCTTTTAATGAGATTTGTAGGGCGTTGGCTTTTAATGAGATTTGAATTCCCACAACGGGCAATTTAATCTTATCCATCACTTCATCAAAATGCATTGTCGCTGCTCTATGAGAATTGACAGGTTTTACGTGTATTTTTTTTAAGTGTAACTTAAAATAGCACCTCTTTTGTTGTACAAATGTTTGTGCAAAACCTACAATGAAGGATTTGTAATCATAACTTTTTTGTTTATAATATGTTGGATGAGAGCTCATTGAACTTCAACATTTGGCTTGTTTTTCAAGGGCTTTTTAATGTGTATTTTTTTCCTTGGCTGCCATTGTATGGCTTCTATTATTTTTAAGAGTTACTTTCACTACTCTCAATTAACATATTACATCCCCATGTTTACTGGGATATGTTTCCCAGATGAGGATACCGAGGCATTGTTTCACAACCTCATGTTGTCTTTTTATTTGATCTGTGCACTTTATCAAAGACTCATTTCTATTATTACCTGCACTAATTGACCATAACGTTTTTGAATCTTCAGGCATCAGGCAATACCCAGCCCTTTTGTTGAGTGAAACAGTTCTTGCTGGCTCATGCTGTTGAAAACATGCCCACTCTGAGCACAGGGGCCAGATTTGATAATGAGCATGGCTGCTAATCTTAGTGAAAGGCTCTGAACAGTGGCTCGCAGCTCGCGAAGGTGACCTGGTGACATCACTCTGCATACGGGAGCGATGAGACGGAGGCCAGTGCCCAGTGCCCAGTCAGTCTTGCGGGCTGTTGCATCATGGTATTGCTGAGGAATCACAGGGAGGACTTACACAGTGGGCGGGGCGTTCTCATGCTGCTGAAATGTCAGCTATTGAGAATGAATTCCCCAAGTCAGTACTGTGAGGCAGGCCTGGAGCTCTCACTGGACAAATGTGAGAGGGAACATTTTCTGTCTTTGCATTTACACGTTAGGCATTTAGTCTTATCCAGAGTGATTTACACAACTTACATTCTTTTACAGTCAATTTATACAACTGCATATGTAAGCAATTCAGGTTAAGTGCTTTGCTCAAAGATACAACTGCAGTGTCCCACCTGGGAATTAATGTATGATCTCGGGAGTTGCAAGCTCAATTCCTTTTCTATTATGCTGCTTTGCTGCTATTTACAGCTCCCTCGCTTGTGAAGCAGTGCAATGACTGTCCTTGCTGTTGTGTTGGCAGTGTTATCGGACATTTCTTTCGGTTTCATCACAAACCTAAGAGAGTAGCACAAGCTAGTCAAACCTCATGAGTCAAGTAAACTATTAAAGGTATACTATAGTATATTAATATGATGAAGGTATAAAATAACTAGTATATCGGTTATTTTGCTTGTAAATGTCTTGTATGTAATTCTACAGCTGCTAGGTTTACGCCTGTATGTTACTCCTCTCTGTTTTAGAGGGAGATGCCCATTTGGAAAGGATGCAATAAAAATTCTGTTAAGAGGATCATGTCTAAATATGTAGGCTTAGTTGGGGTCAGTTGAGCAAGAGGATCTCCCTCCCCCCCGAGTTGAATGTCAGTGTTCAGTCACCTGTGGGGGAGCCCTTATGCAGAGGGTTACCAATTCAGTTCACTAAGTGTACTGATGTACTGGTATTGATCATCACCAGTTCATCAGAACTAGATAGTCGGTTCAGTCAGGTTGGTCAGTTCCTTTGAGTAGGCCTACAAGGTATTAATCAGGAAATATCATGAAAGTCTTGTTATTTACCAAAGCCAAATGGCTATTTTTTATGGAACAAAATAAAAATAAAAAATAATAATAATCCAGGCAAGCCAGTGTAGGTATTGATTTAACCAGTTCACCCGTACTAGTACTGTATGAAATGTTGCGGAAGATCGGAACTGAATGATTCGGAAGTCTGAATGACTAGAAAAGTAAGCCAAAGTGTGAGTAAAACAAAAGTAAGCTATGTGATTTGGACTCTTTAATGCTACTTAAGAGTTATTTTTGATTTGAGTGAACTCTTGGTTTTTTTGGTCAGTCCAGTATTGATAGTAAAATCAGTGCAAGTCGGAGTCCTTTTAATAATAATGCATTTTTCTGTTACCATAAAAGTGAGACCGCTGGTTTTTTTGTGTTCACGCCTTTATAAAAAATAACACAAATCTCAAACTGAGTTCCAGTAAAACATAACATGGAACTGCCGCGGACACTAAACAAACATGGAACTGTCACTCAGTTCTAATAAAATATA
This sequence comes from Ilyophis sp. 1 JC-2022, assembly GCA_022702515.1. Classification (NCBI taxonomy): domain Eukaryota; kingdom Metazoa; phylum Chordata; class Actinopteri; order Anguilliformes; family Synaphobranchidae; genus Ilyophis; species Ilyophis sp. 1 JC-2022. Next base: position 48,132,084 of record CM040399.1, on the reverse strand, counting down.
ACATGGATGTGTGTGACTCCCAAGTTGTGGGAACCTTGTGCCAACATGCATCTCACATTTAGCCCTGCTCTGCTGTCAGGCTATCATATCCCTTCTGTATCTTCTCCCAAGACCCTTTAAAGGGGAATAGAGAGACCATAGCTATGCTACGTCCCCTGTTTTCATTGGGGCGTGACAAAGTGAAAAGGTTGCCTGTATACCCCCCACACGGCTGCCTTAAAAAGTATATTTATTCAAATATATATATATATATCTATATGTACGTACATCCGTCACATTCTCATGAACGCGATATCTCAGGAACGCCTTGAGGGAATTTCGTCCACTTGGACTCAAGGTTGAACTGAAAAGATTTTGGTGGTCAAAGGTCAAGGTCACTGTGACCTCACAAAAGATGTTTTTGCCTTTAACACAATAATTTCTATGCTAATTATGACATTTCACTCAAATGTCTACTTGGACTCAAGGATGAACTGATTAGATTTTATATCCAAAAGTTCAAAGGTCAACTTTACTGTGAGATCATAAGGTTTTTTTAACATGTTCAGGTACATGTTTCTCACTGGAAATTATTCACTGGAATTATACATGTCAATATTTCACCAATAAATACACTTCATACTTTTTAAATTAAATTCTTTCAAAGTTTTCACTACATATATGTTATGAGTCTGGACTCTGGCCAGAAATGGATGTAAACTGCAACTTGACTTGTTGACGGAGGCACGCAAGCGCAAGGCGGATCTTTCTACTTTACTTGTCATTTTTAGTCTGTATAATCAGTAAATGAATCACGCGTGTAATCTCTTGTGATTGGCGAGAAGTGAAAGATGTTGGTGTAAAAGTGACTGAGGCTAAATCCATGACAGTGCCTGGGGACGTAACTGTCTATAAGACTGCACGAGCAGGAAAGGCATGCGGACATTTTCACTTCTCTCTTTGGTCTGATTTATAGGCCCTCTGGTTTTGACAAACACGTTTTTCAAAGAGCATAATGGTTTAAATGAGCCAGGCTGTCGGTTTTGATCTCTGTGATGACATTACGTTGCCTGGCCTCTTTTTGGTTTGAAATCTGGGAAAGTGAGGAGGCAACTATGCAAGTGATAATGCATATGATTTAAAAAAATGATAAGATTAAGTCATAGTAAAGTTTACTTTTTTTGTGAATTAGAATGGGTAGCCATTAGCCATTATTGATTTGCCACCATTGAATTTAGGCACGTCGTCATTTGCATGCTCATCCCAGTTAGTGCTGCCATGAGGTAGAATTACAGCCACTGTTTAGCTGTGTAATATTAATTGTCCTCTCTCAGTGGTGAAGAGCTTGTTTAGCTGTGTAATATTGTTCTCTCTCTGTGGTGAAGAGCTTGTATAGCTGTGTAATATTAATTGTTCTCTCTCAGTGGTGAAGAGCTTGTTTAGCTGTGTAATAATAATTGTTCTCAGTGGTGAAGAGCTTGTTTAGCTGTGTAATATTAATTGTTCTCTCTGTGGTGAAGAGCTCGTTTAGCTGTGTAATATTAATTGTTCTCTCTCAGTGGTGAAGAGCTTGTTTAGCTGTGTAATATTAATTGTGTTCTCTCAGTGGTGAAGAGCTTGTTTAGCTGTGTAATATTAATTGTTCTCTCTCAGTGGTGAAGAGCTTGTTTAGCTGTGTAATATTAATTGTTCTCTCTCAGTGGTGAAGAGCTTGTTTAGCTGTGTAATATTAATTGTCCTCTCTCAGTGGTGAAGAGCTTGTTTAGCTGTGTAATATTAATTGTTCTTTCTCAGTGGCGAAGAGCTTGTATAGCTGTGTAATATTAATTGTTCTTTCTCAGTGGTGAAGAGCTTGAATAGCTGTGTAATATTAATTGTTCTCTCTCAGTGGTGAAGAGCTTGTTTAGCTGTGTAATATTAATTGTTCTCTCTCAGTGGTGAAGAGCTTGTTTAGCTGTGTAATATTAATTGTTCTCTCAGTGGTGAAGAGCTTGTTTAGCTGTGTAATATTAATTGTTCTCTCTCAGTGGTGAAGAGCTTGTTTAGCTGTGTAATAATAATTGTTCTCTCAGTGGTGAAGAGCTTGTTTAGCTGTGTAATATTAATTGTTCTCTCTCAGTGGTGAAGAGCTTGTTTAGCTGTGTAATATTAATTGTTCTCTCAGTGGTGAAGAGCTTGTTTAGCTGTGTAATATTAATTGTTCTCTCTCAGTGGTGCAGAGCTTGAATAGCTGTGTAATATTAATTGTGCTCTCTCAGTGGTGAAGAGCTTGTTTAGCTGTGTAATATTAATTGTGCTCTCTCAGTGGTGAAGAGCTTGTTTAGCTGTGTAATATTAATTGTTCTCTCTCAGTGGTGAAGAGCTTGTTTAGCTGTGTAATATTAATTGTTCTCTCTCAGTGGTGAAGAGCTTGTTTAGCTGTGTAATATTAATTGTTCTCTCTCAGTGGTGAAGAGCTTGTTTAGCTGTGTAATATTAATTGTTCTCTCTCAGTGGTGAAGAGCTTCCAGGAGTACGCCGAGCCTGAGGAGGCGATCCCGGCCTCTCCCCAGAGACGAGCGCCTCCCGGTGGGGCGGAGGATGAGGGCGTGCTGCTCCCGCTCGGTGAAAATGTGCTCACACACAACCTGGGCATTCCGGTGCTAATAGTATGCACAAAGGTGAGTGGACCCTCTTCCCTTCTCTTGCAATGTGAGACTTTGCACCAGGCGTCTGTAGCCACGATAATTCTGCGCACAGGGAGGCGTGGCGCACAGACCTCTCACCCGCCTTCCAGCGCTGGGTCTCATTTTAATAACTCCACCGCTGTTGGTGGTGGTGGTGGTGATGAGAGCCGTGCCTAAGGTCAGGGTCGCCACAGTGAGCGCAGCCTCTTCACTCTCATTGGCTGATCATCCCTGTGCCCCAGAGGCAGCGCTCGGAAGCGATGAATGACGCCTATTATTGAGCGCCCCGAGCCCTTCCTCAAACAGAGCCGCCGTATGGTCATAAAAAACGACATCGGCGCCTCGCAGGCTTTATGCATCTAGCCCTACGGCGCTGTGCTAGTAATACATGAAATAATGGATTATTAATAGGTTGCATGTATTTTGTGCCTTTCGTGATCTCAAAGGCATTTACAGAATTTGACGTCTCGTTGTTGTGTATTCAGTAGGGTATGGTATTCTATTGCCTTTTTTTGGTTCCTGGAAGGCTCTGGCCTTCCCTGATTCAAACAGGGCTTGGATAGATAAGTGCTCTGTCTTGTCGAGGGTCCCGCCTTGTGGTTATTTTGTGGAACTGTACCTTTGTGTGACAGGGTGGTTCTATCCAGGTTTCACTGCTCCTTCCTGGCAGGAGTAATAGATCATATTGAACCTCACACTTCAAGTCTTATTTGTCTCATCTTTTCGCCGATTTATTTCAAATCTATGTGAGTAATGCTGTTTGCCACTGTTGATAATGAGGTATGGGCTACTTGCTGTTTGACGTTTATTTGTGTTCTGCATCACATTGTGTTGTGCATTTCTATCTGTAAATGTTTTGGCAGTAAAAATGTACATTTGTAAACCCAAAAGCAAATTCAGTTTGAATGTGACTGAGTTTGCGTTAATCTCCTTTATCTTCCCACTTCCTCTTTTTGCCAGTGTGACGCGGTCAGCGCTTTGGAAAAGGAACAGGACTACAAAGAGGAGCACTTTGAATTCATCCAATCCCACATCCGCCGATTTGGCTTGCAGTGTATCCTTCTGCCCTTCCCCCGCATTGGCAGAGGCTCAGAACGGAGACGCGCAGCGGCCAGACGTGGTAAAACACGAAGGCCCGTTAAAGCCCTGCCGCGTCTGTCCACTGCGTGTCCCTCGGCCGCGGTCGAGTCGCGTAGGTGCCTTTGTTTCCCTTAATCCCACCCTGCAGATGGAGCTGCCTTGGTTTACACCTCCGCTAAAGAGGAGAAGAACCTGGACCTCATGTATAAATACATACTGCACAAACTGTATGGCTTCCAGCTCACCTCACCTGCCTTAGTGGTGGAGAAAGATGCCGTCTTCATGTAAGTAGTCGCCTGGCCGTGCGCATCGTTGGAAGTCGGTGTATGCTGTCAAGTTTTGTATCTAATGTCGAACTCGCAGGCGGTCTATGGCCTGGATTCAGTCAATATTTGTCTTTAGCTCACAAGGGAATGCAAGTGCTAGTTTCTTCCTTTACAAACAGCCAATAGACAAAATCAACTCGTCAAACTGTATGTGAAGAAACGCACACTTTGCTCATATCTCTGTGAGTCAGTGTTCAAGGCAAGGCCCATCTTTTACATGTGAACATAACTGATTTTAAGTTTGTGAGAGGATAAACCACACTGTTGTAGTTCTCTCAGTGTGTGTTCTGCAGATATTAAAATCGATATGCTGATGCTTATTGCAAATTTATGAAACCGTTCTCCTGTAGCCCATCTGGTTGGGACAACGAGAAGAAAATTGCAATCTTGCATGAAAATTTCCTAACGGTTAAAGCCGAGGATCCTTTTGAGGACTTTATCATGGAGCCTCCTGTACGAAAGGTAAGGGACGTGGGTATGTAAAAGGTGGTCTTTTGCATTGCTACACTGCTACTTACATATTCTAACACATCTCTCTCTTCTCTCTCTGTCCATCTGTCCCTCCCTCTGTTTCTCTCGCTCTGTAAACGCAGCTGGTTCATGATAAGGAAGTGAACGCGGAGGACGAGCAGGTCTTCCTCATGAAGCAGCATGTAAGAGAAGGGGCTTATAAAATCTATACATTTTTTTATAGACACTGTCCACTGATTAAAGCAGAGGCCATCCGCAACAACAGCAAACAATTCCCAGCAAAGATACGACAGGATAACAACCGTTGGAGAAAATGGGGGAGCTCTTGTTTTCATCCTTGGACAAGTGGACGGGACAAAGTGGAGCCGTTTACGCTCTTATTAGCTTTATTCTTCCAGCATTCAAAGCGTATTTACGTAAGACTGCCAGATGAGAATCTATGGCCCGCTGGAGTTCTTATTCTGTGAAAGACCCTTTAGGCCAGTCACATGGGCTTTCTTACCTTCGGCCGTTTTACCAAGTGTGGTTTGTCATCTCTTATGTCTCGAACCTTCCCTATTAGAGCTAGCCTCATGAGGAGTCTGAGGTGATACTGCGTGATTGGTTTCGGTAATGAAGAAGCCTCTTCGGACATTTGAGTTTTTGATTGTTATGGCAATCAAGATTAATGATGATAAACATGGCATTATCACCGCAAAAGCAGCACCAAGTTTTATGCCATCACATTTTTTAAGGAAGTCCTCTCTCTCTCACATTCCATGTGTAGTCTTTTCTACATTGTAGATGTCTCGCCGAGCTGTGAGCATAGACATTAGATGGCAATGTTTTGGTCGTATTGGTTATGATTATTATGTGCTACTGGATCCTAATGTTTCTCCCTTTTAACACATTCTCTCCTAGTCGTTGTTATCCAAGCAGCCGCTCACACCCAGTCGAGCCACAGTAAGTATAACTGAGCACACCTTTATATTGTTGGGTTGAGAAGGAAAAATCCACCCTTGCTTGTAGTAAAAAAAACGTAACATTAGATCCAATTATTATTTCTACATAAAGAATAGTCAGCACCTTCATACACTGTGCAACTGTGTGCCTGTCTGTTTTGAGGACAACCACCTCATTAGGTAAAAAAGTCAAACTTAGTTTCCCACCATCTAGCTGCATACTCCCTTTTTGCTCAAGACCTGTAGGAGTTGGATGATTCTTGCCTGTGAGATATTGGCATCTGACTCGCACGGTTTCTCAGTCATCTCTTATTGTGTAGAACGTAACAAGCAATGTTGAACAGGGCAGAATGTAATTTTATGTAACCTGTAAAATAAAAAAATTGTAATACGGATACAAACATGTTCACCCTTCAAAGTCTCATTAGAGACTGCATGACATCAGCTTAAAGTTTACATCAACCGTTTTAATAATTGCTTCGGAAGGCGACATTTGGGTCACTAAATAGCTGTGTTATATCACGGCTATCTAAACGGCAGAGTTGATGTTGGCACCGTAGCAGTGTTATTTTTGTGAGTAGTCCTGATAGCCTTGCAGGTTTACGGTGCGATTAAAGCGCTCTCTGTTTGCGTTCTAGGAGTCTCCTGCCCGAACCGCGTCTGGATCACCTCGGCCGACCGGTCGCACGGGACCTGTCAATGTTGCGAGCGTTTCGCCCATGACCTCCGTCAAAAAACCAGACCCCAACTTGAAAGGTAGACTCTCCACTGCTCATATCCAACTTTCTAAACAAAACCGGAGTTAAGAGAATTGAGACACGCCAATATTTTTTCACATGCTTTGAATTGAATGTAATGAAGAGTGTTCATGTGGACAGTGTGACTTGTGATGTATGTTTTTATTGATGTAACACTGCCACCCTGTGGTAGCTATTGGAACAACTACCAAAAGAATGGATTCCATAATGCCTCCTACATTGTTAAAACAATATTGACATGTTCTTTGTCCTTAAACTTAGTGTGCCGGCTGGTTGCTGCCCAGTGATACGCCTCATTTACGAAACTTTCAGCAACAGCTGCAACTCCTCCCTAGTTACCATATATCAGATCATGAAGCAATGTGTTGTTTATGGACCGTGCATAACATTAAAATATCCTGAACAAAACCACTTTTCGTGCTTTTGTATTCCTGAAGCTGAGGTGTCCTTGTATTGGTGTTTCAGGGGCCGCGGCGAATGAGGGGGTTTTGGCCAACTTCTTTAACAGCCTGTTGAGTAAAAAGACGGGGTCCCCAGGGAGCCCTAGTTCTGGAGGAGGAGGAGGAGGAGGAGGCGGAGTCGGAGTCGGGGTACAAGGCTCGGCCAAGAAAGCAGGTATGAGCTGAGCCAGGCTTCCTCTTTGAGGCCACTGCATGGTACTAACCGCTTTCTGTACTTACCTTTGGACCTTACTGTTGTCTGGAGGTTCAACCCCAGGGCCTGTGGAGCACGCTTGGTTGGACTGTGAGGCAGGACCTCCACTCCTGCAGTCTGAGCGTTAATGAGAGTGCTTAGACCAGCTGGGGCACTATTTTTTTTCTTCATTCCTGGCCCTGCCTGAAGTGGAGCTCTAACAATTCATGGCTTGCATTCTCATGTCTTTTTCTCCTTTCTTTCCGTCAGAAATTACAGCATGAGCTTGAAGTGCTCACTAAGTTATTGTCTTTACACAGTGTTTAAGCCCCTCCGTTGCTGCAGTCATAGTTACACATTACTAGGACTATGTGTGTGCATTTTCAGTGTCATGTCTGTGCATGCGAGTAACGTCCATTTGGCTGTACTACTGCAAGCGCTTTAGCATGGGTAATGCACATTACATCGACATAGAAGGAGCAGGGTGGTCTTCGACCCCCACAAAAGCTACAGGAAATTACTTTTTGTTTGTTTTTGTTCTTTTTAAGGGCAGAAGCCGGTTTTGACTGACGTCCAAGCAGAGTTGGACCGAATGACTCGCAAATCGGACTCCACGGTAACGCCCAACGACACCTCGTCGACGGAGAGCGAGGCGTGAACACACCCTTCAGCAGAATCCGTTTAAAACACCGTTTTAAAAACAAATGCACACACACTCACGCGTGTAAAAAAAAAAAAAAAAAAAAAGATGTGACCAAATTCCCAATGCAGAGTCTGGTTCTGTCTGATGTGGCGACGTGCCATCAGGTATGTTTTTGTTATGGTTGAGATGAGTGAGGAGGACGCTGGGGGAAAAGATGAAGGCGTGAGTTGTTCTTCTGCAAGGCATGCCCCATTATGTAAGGCCTGTACACTTCCTGGAAGCTAGCCAGATCTCCTCGTCTCAGTGCTCTGGTTTAGCTTGGGAAACATTTCCGCCCTTCTCCGACATCCTACGGACCAGAAAAGTGCTGTGGTTTTTTTTTCTTTTCTTCAATGGATCTTGTGGAAGGAACGCAGATGCCACGGATTAAATAAAACCTGAAACAAATATATTCGGCGAAAATGAAAGTGCTTGCAGAAATATGTAGTGTGTAAAAAGGTAGATATATCATGATACTGTTGTATTTATATATAAATCCAGCCTTTTTTTTATGGTTTCCCACTAAAATGCTTTAAATGAAAAGGTGTCATGCTACTTGACTAACATGCTCCACTGATGTCATGACACTAATTTGACAAAGAAATGAATTTGAATGTAAGAATACGCTGTGTGTAAGACATGGGCAAAACAGAGGATTTTGTACATATAAGTGCATTATGAACTTTGGTGGTTCTGTATAGAACACATTTATTTTAACAAAATTATGAAAAAATATTTCTTAAACATAAAGCATCGTCTGGTTTTTGTCGAGTTAAGGTTGCATTAAGGCTACTCTTTTGGCTACAAGTATGTGATCAGGTGAGACCGACCAACCTCCAAGTGCCTGACAAGGTGTACTGTTTGTGTAATAGTCCAGCTGCTTGTCTACAGAAAAGAAATGCACTCGTACAAAATGGTTAAAGGTTTTTCCTGTTAAAAAATTATTTATATTTTAATGTTTTGTACAATTCTGTGGGTTTTTGGTTATTTTTTTATTAAGATATTTTGCTTCTTGCTGTGGCTAAGATTAAATTGTTCAACTGCGCAATGAGAAGCATGTCTTTTTTCAGTGCTCGAGTCACCAGGTTTTAAGTGGCTACCTTAACATCAGTAGAGATTTTCCTCCTTTTGAATACAGTGGATCTCCGTTCATGTCATTAGTGGCCGATCTAAAGTTCATTTTTTATGGTTTAAATTCAATAATTGTATCACTTGCATAGATTAAATGTTAGAGTAATTATATAAAATAGTTTTTAAGCTCTATCATATTTTTCAATGCAAAACTGTATGGAAGTTGATATTAAGCATTCCCTCTGCAGTTGTAGAACTAAACTCCTCAAAAAAAGTTCGGAAACGTTATTTCGGTCGATTATTCCTCCCCTTTAATAATACCAATTGGTATTGTATTTTATATCGTTGGAAAGCCTGATTAGTCACCTTTACAACGAGGTACAACTTGTAAGGATCGTGCATTCGTGGAATGAGCAACACAGCTAACCGTGTGGGTAGCGGCCCAAAAAAATGTGCCAAAATCCCCTGCAATATTCTTCTGTTGGTATTCACTCTCATTTTGAGTTGCTTGGTGGACTGGATGATTGCACTCTCCCACAGTAATAAGGAAAAAACAACACATATTGGCCATTTTTACACTTTATTCATTTTACACTGTCAGGGACCTCAGTAGCGTGTGGAAGATCCATACGCAGCCACAACAGCTTGGCACCTCCTCCTCATGCTGGTCACCAGCCTGGTCACACACTGCTGTGGGATGGCATCCCATTCCTCAACCAGGATTTGTCGCAAGTCAGCCAACATGGTTGCGTTGGTCACTCTGGCACGTACAGCACGCCCAAGCTGATCCCACAAGTGTTCAATTGGGTTGAGGTCTGGACTCACGGCAGGCCATTCCATCCTCTCCACTCCCAAATTCTGGAGGTACTCTGTGATGATCCTGGCTCTGTGGGGGCGAGCGTTGTCATCCTGGAGGATGGAGTTAGGTCCCAGATTCTGGAGATATGGGATCGCCACTGGCTCCAGAATCTCATTCCGATATCTCACTGCATTGAGATTGCCTTCAATGATGACAAGTTCTGTTTTGCCTGTGAGAGAGATACCGCCCCACACCATGACACTGCCCCCATTGAAAGGTGTCACGCGATCTGTGCAGCAATCTGCATAGCGTTCTCCACGCCGTCGAGAGTGAATACCAACAGAAGAATATTGCAGGGGATTTTGGCAAATTTTTTTGGGCCGCTACCCACACGGTTAGCTGTGTTGCTCATTCCACGAATGCATGATCCTTACAAGTTGTACCTCGTTGTAAAGGTGACTAATCAGGCTTTCCAACGATATAAAATACAATACCAATTGGTATTATTAAAGGGGAGGAATAATCGACCGAAATAACGTTTCCAAACTTTTTTTGAGGAGTTTATGTCCCACAAGGGGAAAGTGTTTTTACGTGTAGATTGCTGGTATGGTGACGATTTGATCTGCTTTCTGAGACGGGGTGCAGTGATTCTTCTTTGCTTCACCTTTTGGTATCCCAACATCGTTCAGAAATGGTTATTCAGAGCTCAACCTTGCCGAAGTCAACAGCATGTAGAAATTGAATGGTTTCATTTAAAGCTGCTTGAGTTATTTTTTTGAAACTGCCATGTCAAAACTGCGAAGGCTGTATTTTCGTATTGAACAATTAACATGTTCTTGAGGTTATTCTTACATGGCATTAATTTGTATCATAGTCAAATAAACTTAAAACCAAACCCTGTCATATAACTCTGATTACTTTATTCTGCATTTAAATAAAAAATTGCCATATCCAATTACCACCCTAAATTGCAATGTCCAATCATCTGCAACCACAGCCACGTCCATGCACGAGCCCCACTCCATTCGGCAGAACGTCCGCGGTTTTCACCAGCTGCTGCTTTTTGCATCGCATACGACAGTGCAGTGTCGAGTCAGAGGTTTTGAGCTTCCATATGCTGCTTTAACATGTAGTCCGTGGATGCTTGATCGACCAGCGGCGGTCGCTAGATAGTGACGCAACCTGGACCCCGAACCTACTGAACCCTCCTCCTTAATCTGAGCGAAGATTGTGCGTTGCCCCATCGAGCTACCAGAACGGCCTGGTTTCAATGCGAGACGGTGGGACTCGTGGGAGTGCCTTAGACGAACGAGCCACACAGCAGCCCCTATTTTGCATTTTTAATGATGAGATTTAGAACCTGGTACCAAAAATAAAGAATCACTATATTCTGTGTAGGAGAGCCTCCTATCTGTTCTGCAGGTAGGAGCCGATACCTTAAGTGTTTATAATTCCAGAATGTACGGTGGTTACTGAAATGGTGCATTTATTCTGTCTGGCAGCAAGAGGTTTAATTATGTATGTGTGTGTTTTTTAAATAATTTTTAAAAGCGTATATACTGTATATTCCGTGTTTGGGTGTACATATCTACACGCACGCACATACACGCAAAATCAAAATATCTTTTAGTTTTTACCTCTAATTGCTTGGTTTATTTATATATATATATATATATATATATATATATATATATATATAGAAAACATTGGCACACTGGTGAATCTTATTCTGCTGAGAATCGCTATATATCTCGCTTAAAATTGTATCTCATCGTGCTTCTCAACAGAATAAGGTTCGCCACTGTGGCAATCGGTTCTTTATCTGTTGACTATGTTAATAAAATTAATATAGACCATTGAGCAGTCTCGTGTGCACTATGGATGATTGGGTACCCTGTGTACTGTGTAAGGTTCCAATGCAAGTCTTAAAGTACAAGAACAAACTCTTACAATATTGTTCGAACCAGAGAGCTCACGTGAAGGAGGTGAATCAAATCAAAGATGACTTGTTTTCCTCTTTTTTTTTGTAGCCCAACTGACAATAAATCCAGTTTGTTGCAACCGTTTGTTTCAGCGTGTTCATCTGAAAAGCTAGCAATGGGACATGTCAGTCGTATGTTGTCAATGCAGATGCGCACAGGCCTGTACGGACACTGCACTGTGCTATGCTCCCGACTGGTCTGAAGCGCAACAGCTCTTAATGCTCAGCAGATCATATTAAAAGTTAAACTCAAACCGTGTTATGCAAGGAATTGGTGTGCATAAAGTTTCCATTTACGTTAATCAAAGTCAAAGCTTAATTTACATATTTAAGCTGCATTCACTTGATATGACATGTACATTCAGGGTGGTAACTGCATAGCAAGTGCCTATAGTAGTAGGTTTTCTATTTGGTGCAACACAATATTGGAGTCAACAATATTTCCAATGACGTGTAGAATTCGGGAAAATAATTACACCTGGCTATAATAAATGAGTAGCCTGTCGTGCGTTTGGCTCCATCCTTTCCAACCTCAAAAGAAAATTTCTCAGATTGGTTTTACATTCTTCTTAATCATAGATTTGTAGATGAAATGTCTCATGAACAACACTAAAGTTTTAATTATATTAAAATATTTGAATACCCTGTTTGCATACAGCCATAGAAAGAAATAAGATTAATTCATTATGTCCTTTTATAGAGATGCCAAACACTATTCAACAAGGACACGCTAATTCATATTCGTCTGTATTGTAACCAAATGAAGAATGCCGGCTTTTACGCAATTTTACGTTTAGCAAATAGAGAACCGTGTCTTCCAGTCCTGACTTAAAAATACACCCATAGGCCATATTTAAATGTCCTTATTGGAGATAGTCTAATAATGTCTGGATGCAGATAATTATTTTCTCTTGATAGTAAAGAATTGTAAAAACTTTACATTTATTTATGATTGTGTTTTACAGACATATTAGCTTGATCAAATTTTTTTTAAATAGAGGGACAACATATCTGAATTACATTGAGAAATGTGTGCACTTTCATTTAAATTCTGTGTACATCTTGCCGCACTAAAAACATTTTCGGTTTTCCACTGTAGAGACGGTATTACCCAGGGTTGATTACGCCTTTCATAACACCAGTCCAAAACGGTCACAATTAAGAGAGCTTGGTTCTCGGTTCATTTGTTGAATATTTCTTAAAATACAATTTCATTGCGTTATAAAATATGAACACATCTACTGCATAGCCATAATTCGAGAAACGCAGTGTTACACAGACATGCACTACAGTGACTCTGGCACGTATCCTCAGAGATGGAGAAAGAGAACGAACAGGATACCTGCCAAGGCGTCACTTGTACACACCTGTAACACGTCGCGATTCTAGACTGCACTACTGCTGCACTCCGGACAGTACATGGCACGAGACTGTTGCGTGGTTCTTTCTTTAGGCTCGGCCCCCAAAAAAAAATGTTAATTTCGCAAAATAATTTTTATGCTGCATAGAGGGGAATTTCTGAGATGGTTGCTGCATACCATTGGATCAGTGAAGATGTGCGCTGTATACAGAATATATTATTTTGCCTGGTTTTTTAAATATAGCAGAATTGCAAGACTTCGTTTCAAGCGTTTTTACATCGAGTAGCCTAACGTTCTTAAATTTACAGGGCGGTGAGAAACAGTTGCAATAATGGGGTTTGCATTTTATATTCCATCTCCAGAGTGCAATGCGTTGCTGAACACCACAATGCGATGCTTGGATATGCTATAAAAAATATTTTTTTGTTTGTTTACAGGAAGGTATACCTCAAAAGGAATCAATGGAGCACGTTTTCGCAGAACAAGAAATAATTGTTAACAAATAACAGCTAGTTGTGCTGTATTAATTTACTGTAGGCTAAACCTAAAAACAATATTTCAGTTTTGAATACCGACATGTGTTGTGTCGTGTGCTTTTCAGAAGAGTTCTATTTGAATAATGAAGGACATTCTAATTGGGGAAAATGTCCTCTTTCGAATGAGCCGAAAAGGCTACAATAGCCCATAGTATGCTACGATCGGTACAGTACTGTGCATTGCCGTGGATGCATTAGTGAGCTGCTGTTCTGCTGTTTTAGTCTCTGTTGGACACCTTGTGGATTTTAGCCTGCCCAGCAGTTCATTTTAAACTCGGAGCGGCTGTTTAGTTTTTGTTCTCTGTATAGAAGTCCATCTCATCAGATAGATATGAGGAGCACAGAGGATGTGGATGGATTTCATGGCGCGGCCTCCAACACTTCGATGATATCGGGGGCAAGTAGCCCCTATCAATCGACAACTGAACCAGTTCACTCAATAAATGTATTCGAGGGAATAAGATGTGACACGGAATATCTGAAATCGAACTTTGGAATTTTAAAAATCATTGAAGTGGTAAGTGCTACACACGTCTAAGTCTATATGGGGTGTTATGGATCTCCGCATATGTAGCCTAACGTGTGTTGTCCACCATAGCCAATAGGTTAGGTTCTGTCCTGTGCATTAGCAAACGTAATTTTAGGACCAGAGAATAATAGCTATACGCCGGATGTTTCTCCTTTTTCACAGCCTCCGTAGGCTAATTTGAATACCATAATTAACTGTGATTGTTTTACAGGACCACAAACTTCGTAGACAGCGTTCTCGCAAATACATATGGACAGGTTTGATGCGTGAACTAATCGTGAAGTAGCAGTTAATATGCATGTAGGCTATATTGCAGTGACACCCGATCGTTACACTTTGCAGAACGGCTTTTCTATTGTTCAAACGTGTCAAAGGGAAATGTGAGGAATTAGGCTAATGAGAGGTGAATAATGTCATGTAAAACTGCATTAGGATATAACGATAGCCTAGATTAGAAGCTGAGGCGTTTGCTACTTTTCCAGGGTTAAGATACTCAGTAGGCTAACTCTTGTCCGTTCACTGCTTTTCAGCATGGTGATTAAAAACCTCAGACGGTCAGTGGAGTAATATGGAATGGCAATATCGCTTCAGTTTAGCAAAATATGCAACTAACCATTTTTCTATAAACTCTCAGGCGTAGTAGGCCTACAGGATCGGGAAAAACTTGATTATTTCAGGATATTTTTTTATACGTGGATGTCTTTCCCACCCCTTCAAAGACAACGTGGAAAACGTGGTGATAAAAATAATTCCCAATTAGGCTACTGTACCCAGCGTCGACCAGCACAGCACACACAGTAGGTTTAGTCCACAATAACACCACTGTAAAACAACTTTTTAGTAAGTTGCCATAATTGTTATTAGTGAGTGTACTGAGCAAATGGCATGACATCTCACCGTATTCGCAAATAATACAATGTTGTATTAGTGCATCTACATGTACGACACACTTCTTTATGACAAATGGCAACAAAAACTAAGACTTAACAAATTCACATGCTACAATGCTGTTCATCATCTGGGTCAGCGGTGTGGCATAATGGTTATGAAACTGGGGTTGCAACGTTGAGGGTGTTGGCACAGTTGTCAGGTCACAGGAGGGCACTGCCATTGTACAAGCTTGAGATAAAATACGTTTAACAGAGTTTCAGATTGTATGTAAAGAATGTGAACTCTGTATGTCGCTCTGGATAAGAGCATTTGCAAAAGAGCTCAAATGTAACATTCATTGTAATTGGCCAATCTACAGTTTGTTTGCAGATCATTTCTCCACCAACCAAAGGAGTTGGATAATGGTGTGTGTATTTTGGTGTTTTCATTTCTGTTTCAACAGGATATAGGAGATTTCCTGTCTTTGACCAAGGCAGTTAGAATTTCTGTGGCATTCAAAAGATACTGTATATTTTTCAGCGTGTTTGTCGCTACTAAATTGAGCCATACTTGTTCACACTTGGTAAGCCTTTGGCTCACTTTTCAGTTGACAGCATCTCATTTTGCATGCAATATGTCTTGCTCCTGTTCTCAGTGAAAAACGAACGGTGCGGAAAGCTCAGGGGTGAGATGAATTGAGGAATCTTTCATGGTTAGGCCCAATCTTATAGGGTTTTTCTTGGGGTTCAGTATCTGAGTTATTTTTATAATTTCGAGCCAAAGACTGTACAAATGTTTAAGGAGTGTATGTCATTTGTCAAGGGAATGATATATTGAATGTTTACCTTCCTGATGTACATGTCAGTCATTTAATTTAAGTGTTATTCATTTGAGTGGCCAGTTGTATATTGATGTTTTCATAAAAATTTTATGAGGCTTTCTTGCTATAAGGCAATGTCTTTTTCTGTGTTATATGCAGTGAGAAATGATGTAGGGAAACCGGCAGTCTTTAAGTGGGTTGGTGACATTTAAACTAGATGCATTTAAGGGAAAAAGAAAAATCAAAGGAAAAAACCCTTCCGTTGTGTTCCTGTGCTGATCAGGAACAGTGCATTTATTGTACCTACAAACCCCAATTCCAAAAAAGTTGGGACAGTATGTAAAATGCACATAAAAGCAGAAAGCAGTGATTTGTAAATTCTCTTTTACATATATTGAATTGAAAAAAGTACAAAGAAAAGATATTTCATGTTTTACCTTATCAACTTTATTGATTTTTGTAAATATACGCTAATTCCTGAATTTGATGCCTGCAACACGTTCCAAAAAAGGAAGAAAAAAAAAGACTGGGAAGTTAAAAAAACTTCTGTTTGGAACATTCGTCAGGTAAACAGGTGATGCTATCATGACTGGGTACAAAAGGAAATCAAAAGACTCTTGGAATGTTATTTTCAGGTACTGTTATTACAAGTGATACTATAGCCTCTCTGCATTTCAATGGATTTCTATGAGAATTGGGGGGTGGGACTAGATTAAGCTGTAAATTACATGGGAATAGGATGGAACCCATGGTTGGCTAAATGGCTGTAAGTCATCAAGAGTCTGAGGTATCTAACGAGCCTCAAACCATCACTCTGCTGCCAGATATGCAATAGATATGGATGGATCACTTTAAGGGTTGTTTCTCCTGACTCATTTTGCTGTTGAACTCTATGGAAAAATAAGTCAGGAGAAACAACCCTGTAAGTGATCCATCCATATCTATTGCATATCTGGCAGCAGAGTGATGGTTTCTGCAATTTACCAGAAATTAAGATATCCCCACACTAGTGCTTTTCCTTCTTTACCCCAAAACAGTGGAAACAAAAAGATAATGTTAATGGCATGCATTGGATCCATTGAAACTAGTTCACAAAGGGCTTTCAGTATGCTAGTTTTTTTTGCACATCAGAGGTCTTTTCAAGGAGAGATATTTCTTATTTGCCGTAGGGCTCTGAATGTGCACTCTAGTCCAGAAAGTGGCCACTCATCTCGCACAGCATGCACTTATCCAGCAGAGATAAGAAAAGAATGGATTTAGCTATGGTGGACCGTGCACAGTCAGTGGTCACTTTATTGCAGAGATCTGGGATATTTGTTTTGGGAAATGGTTGAAATGGAGGTCAGACCGATCTGAAAGTGCCAACTGCCCAAGTTGAAGTTCTGAGTCGTTCTCAGGGTTTTCCACTGTGGATAAGAGAGAGAAGATTCTATTGAGTCGAGTAGATGGCCGCCAGCCTTTAAGATCAACAAATCTCCTTGGTTAAATGTGCCCGTCCCTAGTATTATTCAATATGAACAGGAAGTATAGAGAAAATGGTCCACATGTTTTCATTTAATTTATGCAACAACGACACCTGGCATTGAATAATAGCTCAGTGCCATTTGTGTGCCCTGGAGGGTTTATACAGGTGTAGTGCCTCCACCATGTCACCTTTGTCCTTTGAGTTCATGAGAATCCAGGTGGTTGGTGTCAACAACCAGTAGACAATACTTTTGACTGTTGCAGGAAACTCAGTCGATGAGGTTTTGTGAATGGATATATTGTACTGTTGATTGGTCGCCGCTACATCATCCACGACAAGTCGACAATCATTTACTTTTCGTGTACTGCACAGTTCACAGGTTGGCCACATCATTTACTGTCATTCAGAGACAGCGCACCTAGTCAAATGAGTTGTAATACATTGGTTTTGAGCTGCAGGTCTGTTGACTTTAAACTCATTGAGGTCCCTGTGAACACGTCCAGGTGGGAGAAATGGCATCTGCCTTTTATAAAAACTAAAACTGGCAAATGAATTACGGAAGGCCAGGCCACCAGCCAGGTGAGTGTAGTCTGAATGTTTGTGGTGTAAACCGTTAAATGGCAGCTCGAGTTTGTACGTGTACAATTTTATATTTTTTAAAGTCTCCATTATGTTCATCCTCCTGAATTATACTTACAGCTGCAGTTTAATATTATAGTGAAAGTGGCAGAGTCAGAGAGTATTATTCTTTGTATGTGGTTTCTCTACCATAGCTTGAGGCTGGCTTAAGATGCTGCATTTGCTATGAAACAGTTGAAATGTACCCTTGTCTGTTGTCTGTTGAAGCTGTGACGTCAATAGAAATGATGAAGAATGTTGAATGCACTCATAAAGAATCTAATAATAGTCTACATCATTAGATAATACATTTTTGATAATCATGAAATGCATCGAGCTATCATTTATGTTGTACATGATCAAAGTAGCTTTCATACTGCCGCGCCCTCAGTAGAGAGCTCCATGATGTTGAAGTAGAGAGGTTATGTTTGCCAGTGTCGATGGATGACCTTCAGGCACAGGAAAGGGCTGCTGTCCAGCTGACAGCCTGCAGTCACATGGGTGAACCTTGCCACAACATCAGCTGATAGCCGCTTTCTATATGCTGAAGGATTAAAAAACTGTATAATATAGCTGCTTTTGCAGATGTCTGTTGTGATGCTTCTACAAAGCTGTACTTGTTTCCGTCCTTTTTAAATTGTGACATGAGGTCAGAGGTACTGAGACACACTGCTGAATTGTGACGGGCACGTTCTTGTTTTCTTTGGGAAAGGTTGATCATGGTTCGACTCTTAAGTTGCCGTGGTTCCATATTTCTCAGGCCACATTGCAATGTTTGGTTTTACTCTTTCTCAGGAGAAAGGGTAACAGTAGCACCTGCACTCAATTCCTGGACCTGTGTTGTAAAAGTGTTGTGTTGTAAAAGTTAGCTCACACTGCTCTCTGTCAAGGGCACTTCTCATCTTTTCGAGGCATGTTCTGGCCTCGCACACTGCAGGCACGTCCGTCAAACATGTTTCATAGGGTTTGTGGTCAGATCATCCCCAGTGTTTGGTGACTTTTGAGAAACTGCTCAATTTGTGTATGGTGATTGATATGAGCTAGCCTGGATGACATTGTAAGCATGGATGTAAGCATGGTAGAAATGGATGACCCGTTCCTGTTAAAGGCCAACATGCATGTTGTGTTTTTGAGCTTTTTGCATCATCCTGGAGCTTTTCAAATGTGTTCCATACTGGTTCAAGTAAAAAAATTGCAATTTTGGTCGAAGTATGTATATTTTAGGTTTTAAATGTGATGTTTTCGAGTTTTTTTGTTTACAACGATTTCCCACGACACGACACATGTTTTTCCAGAATTTGTCGGAGTCGCAATCCGAATTTGTTCAGACTGGGTTTCAGACTTTTCAAAAAACCTACGTCACTCCCCTTTGCTAACGTTTTGTGGGCGTTTCAGATACTAAAACCAGGAAGAGAATGCCAATGCGCGTGGGCCTTTAAAGAAGGGAGCTCGTGCTTCTTCGAGTGCAGTTTAGCCTGTCGGCCCGAATCGTCTCGAATCGTCTCCCATTCATTTCTATAGCAGATGGTGGAGGGGGGGGGGGGGGTGTCTGGCAGCTGTTCTAGAGAACCTGATCTGTGAGGTGAACAATGAGGCTGGCAACAGGCAGGGGAAGATGCAATGTATCATGATAATTCAAATGCGTACCCAGCATGCTTGTCTCTGCCCCACCCTGTTGCTGCTGTTCCCCAACCCTACCATATATCTGACCCCTGCCCTGTCTTGCCCTCCCCTGTGGGCTGTGGATAAGCATTTTAAGTCCTATTAGCCCAACTCACTTCTCTTCTCTCTTCCTCATTCTCTGCCCCACAGCCACTGCAATGTTGTGTACTTAGTGCTGAAATGTTTTGATGGGGTTTTAAGTCCTTCAGCTTGGCCTGCTTATCAATTTGAACACGGGGACGTGACAGCTTGAGCAAAACAGGGAGTAAATAATTGGAAATTGGTGACAAGACAAAATAAGCAGATCCAGTTATGTACTTTCCTTCTGGACTTAATTGGCGGAGTGTCAGAAAACGTATAAAGATTTAAGAACCGTTTCTTATTGCGAGAAACATGGTCCTTAAATTTGAATCCCAGTCAGATGAGGGAAGCATTTAAAGTCAGTTTCTCTCTGCTCATTAACATCAATGGTAGGGATTAGAAAAGAGGAATACTGCCCTGTGGTGATTGTTGGTGCAGGAAGGGAAATAACAAGGAATGCTGTAATATTTTTGTTCATTATTTATTTGACTTGTGCAGAGTGACACTGTATATAGTTTACCTTTTTCATACTATCCATTTGTACACCAGGTTTTTTTTTTTTTACTGAAGCGACTCAGGTTAAGAAGTACTTCTACTTGGCTCAAGGCTATAGCCTCAGTGTCTCAACAAGGATTTGACCTTGGAGGCTGCTTGAACTTGAGTTACAAGCCCAGTTGCTTAAAACTACACTACACAGACTTCCAGCTTCCAGGTTTGGCTGTAAACTATTTATCCTGTGGGTGTACTGTTTTCACTGGGATCATCATAATAAAGTAAAAATTGTGGACCGGTTTCACAGACATGGATTAGGCCTAGTCCTAGACTAAGTCCTAGACTAAGATAAATCTCCATTGAAAAACGTTTTTAGTCTAGGACTAGGCTTAATCCATGTCTGGGAAACCAGCCCTGTGTGTTTAATTAGTCATTGGGCTTGATGTTGATGTTGTTCCAAAAAATTTGAAAATATTTTAAGTAACATCCAGCATGACCTGGTAATACCATTCAAGGCCACAGGGGATAAGATGTGCTGTTCAGAAACTTTATTATATAACACACACATTTGTTTAGCAGTTAAGCAAGCTTATTTTCTCACACCCAACAGGTTTTCCTGGAAACTAAATTTCAGTTAAATATTGGGTGCATCCCAATATTCTTCTCCTCACCTTCTTTCCTCCACTCCTCACCTCCTTTCCTCCACTCGTCTCCTTCCTGGAAGCTTGCGAAACAGCCTGTACATTTCAAGTACAAGTGTTTGCACGTAGCCTGTACAATGTACCTGACATTGCGGTTTGCATTAATATGTAACCATTAATATGTAAGTAATATGTAATCAGCAACATTAGATTAAAACACAAAGATCGGTTTCCGGGGCACGGAGGAGAAGAGGTGGGAGTGGAGGAAAGGAGGATGCATTTTTAGAGTATAGACGCACCCCCGATGTAAGACTGGAGTAACTTGTGACTTGATTTTCTTGAAGGTAATGTTTAAAATAAAAGCACCCAGAAAGAGATTCAGAAAGTAATTACATTTGACTTTAATTACAATTCAATTTGGCCTTCATGCCACAAATTGCTGTCTGTGGAGAAAGAAGCCAAGTCAACATAAAAGTTAAACTTAGATTTTGGCAGAAAATACAGATTGTGAATTGATGGGATTGTTCTTGCTGAACCACTGACATTCTATGCATAAGTTTGTTCTGTTAGGCAATGAGAAACAACAAATTATATCAAGAGGAGTAATTTGACTGTTTCTAAAAGATAACTTTTAAAGGGAGCTTAAAGGGATGAACATCTATTTAGGTTATGTTGCCATGGGAAGAACCTTTTATAGTTCATCCTTTTCAGTCAGTCTGTGTGTAATAGGAGGTGACTACCACAGATAATGTTCTGATGAATCTACATTGAAAAAGACCAAGACACCCAGTCTAAATGCCTAAATGTAGTCTTGAATGTTCTCCTATCCCTGACTGCATGTAGTTAAATCTCCTGCCTGGGCCTTTTGTTTTATAAATAGATGATTTCATGAAGGACTAATCGCTTAATGGAGATTATGCATTAGGGAAGTTAGGGAAGTGCTTCTGGGAAAGAAAATCATAGCGTTTGCCTATGGGTCAAATAATAATAGTGTCTGTTGAGCCAGTTTTGTCAAGTCAGAGATGAATGAAAGGACTTCCAAAATGGAAACTGCTTGTTTGAGAATGAAATTACTAGAGGTGTGGTTGCTGACACGTACTGTGGTATGGTGATGGTATATAATGTTATATAATGGGAAACTGGGCTTAGGTTGCAGGTTCACTGTCGTTGTACCGTTGAGCAAGGTAGTTTCCCTGAATGATATAAGTAAATGCCTACAATGTAGATGTCGAAGGATATAAGATATACAGTGAGCAGCACCATAATTCATTGGACAGTGACATATTTTTTTGTTATTTTGGTTCTGTACTCTAGCACTTTCAGTTTGAATGAGGTTGAAGTGCAGACCGTCTGCTTTAATTTGAGGGTATTTTCATCCATATCGGATGAACCGTTTAGAAATGATTGAACCTTTTGTACATAGTCCCACCTGTAGTGGGACGGGGAAGCGGGCTGGAGATTTTTCAGGGCACTCCTGCTGCTCGTTTTGATAATATTGAAGAATTGTCTAGTCCAGGGGTGGGCAACTCCAGGCCTCGCGGGCGGGTGTGTATGCATGTTTTTACTGCCACCAGTTACCACGGCTCAATCAGCTAATTAGTCATACACACAATCACGATTCACTCGTAAATTACAGAACGATAAAAAAACGCTACACACGCATATACACCCTGAACATTCATCGACTGCTGTTCATATTGCGGATATATGTAGATTAAAAAAAATCAATCTCAAAAATTGGGGCTATTAAAAATAAATTAATTGGGTGGTGGGCAAAAAAAACAAAAACACACATACACACCGGAGGCCTGGAGTTGCCCACCCCTGGTCTAGTCGATATAATTTTGTTTGTGGTCGTCACCATGGAGATGCATTTGCAATATAATGCTCGGGAATGTCCGTTGGATCTGCAGACTGCAGCAACAAAGTTACCATCGCTCTTCACCAGAGTTGAAGATGTCGGGACTGATCCGGGAGTGCAGGCAATCTTCAAAAGGCAACCAGGGATGGAGAACATAATGCGGGGGAGGAGTGAGGAGACGACTTGGAAGATTGACGCAGTTCGGTGCTCCGTTTCGGCGGTGTACAGAGACCGCGTCATTGCGTGTATGGAGCAGAGTCGTGCAGGTTTTTGTGTTAGACTGCTTGGTGACACTGGACATCTCGGGACAACGGGGGCTATTTTTAATCATGGCTGTATTGCACTTTAATTCACTTAATTCACTTGATTGATGTAATGATTCTGTTGGATGTCTTTGTTTGATTTGTTTGTTTGTGTGTTGTGGGTCTGCGCCACTGTCTATGTCTTTTTTGTTGTTGCTGGGGCTACAACTGAAGTTCCCTAGCGGGAAATAAAAGTTATTCTATTCTATTTAACATAATGTAGAATGAAGTAATAATTTTTTATATTTGGTTGCATATTTATTGCATGCCACGACTTCCTGATTTCTGTCACCCAACAATATCAAAAGACTCTTGATATTTTATTTTCTGGTACTCAAAGTGAAAGTAACTGAATGGATCTCTATGGTAATTGGGGGGGCGAGATGAGATTTAGCTGTAAATTATGCTGGAACAGTATGGAATACATGGTTGGTTTTTCAATTGAACTCGTAACAGTAAGTCAGGAGAAGAAACCCTTCAAGTTATCCATCCATATCTACTGCATATCTGGCAGCAGAGTGATGGTTTAAGGCTTGTTTGATACATCAGACCCTTGATGACTTAGCGCCTTATAGCCACCCATGTGTTCCATACTGTTCCAGTGTAATTTACAGCTAAATGTAGTCCCACCCCCCAATTCCCATAGAGATCCATTCAAATGTAGAGAGGTTATAATATCGCTTGTAGGAGTATCAGAAAATAAGATATCAAGAGTCTTTTGATGTTGTTGGGTCACAGGCATCAGGAAGTCATGGCATGCAAAGGATATGCGACCAAATTAAAAAAATTATTCCTTTATTGATTGATTGATTGATTTGTTTATTTGGAAGGGACAATGCACATTAATGAACATACATACAATATAACAACATGGATTATAGCAGCATGGGAATTTCCATCCCCCCCAATTCTACATTGTTAAACTGTCCAATATCTTTTGATGCCCGAAAATGGGTGGGACAATGTACAAAAGGTTCTATAATTTCTAAACGGTTCATCCGATATGGATGAAAAGACCCTCAAAATAAAGCCGACAGTCTGCGCTTTAACCTCTTTGTCATTGTATCCTTTCAAACTCAAAGTCCTAGAGTACAGAACCAAAATAACAAAAAATGTGTCACTGTCCGATGAGTTATGGTGCTCACTGCGTATTGTATAATGTGTGGATCGGTGTAAGGCTCCGTGTGGTACATGTTCTGAAACATTGCTCTTTGTGCCCTGCCCTCCTCACCATACAGGTCCTCACTCTCGTTGCCTTCACCTGCATAGAGACCATCATGCTGTGCTTGCCCTGTGGAGGGGTGTACTTCTTTGAGTTTGTCAGCTGCAGCGCCCTCATCGTCACCAGCATCCTGCTTCTGGTCTTCAGCCTCAGCATCCACACCAAAGTGCCCCACGTCAACTGGAGTCTCACCGTACGTACTGCTGCTCACGGTCATCGTCCACTAGCAGTGTACATTTGTTTTTTATTTGGGTTTATTTATTTTATTTGGATTTATTTGAAACCCCATCAGCAATTGTACTCACAGCAGCTACTCTTCCTGGGGTTTACGTGACACGTAAGAAAACTCGACTTTTTGCAGAGCACAACGGTAATAACCAACAGAAATATTAAGAACAATGCAGAGCTCAGTTACAGTAAAGCAGTGTAGGTTAAATAATCTTCTGTACACAGATGTTTTCTCATAAATTACAGTATGCTGCAGTATGGTGAGAGCTATGGGTTGCATGCTGTTCAATATTCATAGGCAGCAAGACTCATATTGAGCGTCTGTCTTGGTCAGTGGTGGCTCCTTGTGGTTCAATAGAGCCATTGTTCTGCGTGTGTGTGTGTGTGCGTGTGTGCGTGTGTGTGTGTGTGTGTGTGTGTGTAAGAGGGGTCTGGGGAAATTCTGTTGCTATGGCTCATTAGAAAATTGGAATTTATTTTTTGGTCTGCGGTTGGGCTGAAGTACAGACAGACCGTCTCACTCACTCTCTCCAACCCGACAACGAGTGGGACCCCAGTGTTGCGGGGCCCCAGGCCGACATTAAATATAGCCTTTTGATTTGTTCTGGAATGGAACGGCACAACTGGGGAACCCATTGTGAGGCTTCTCTGACTGTATTTATGTCTCTGGGTTTTCATGCTCTTTGGATCTCTCACAGGCGCCCGACTCCACTGTGATTGTGGTGGGGGATTTTTTTACATGACGTGGCAGTCTGAGGGTAAACCGCGAAAGCTGCTCTCTGCACTTTTTCTGACTTTACCAGAGAAGCAGAGCAGTCATTGTAATTGTGTTGGCTGGACTGGATGATAGTTTCCTAACCAGTTTGTGATGTTTTTGGCACTCTAAACTGAGAGAAATGTGATCTGCTTTCCCGAAATTGTCTTTTAATTTCTTGGTAAAGGAGCCCTTAATGTCTGGCTCATGCAGTTTGAAGAAATGCTGATGGTGACTTCTCAGGAGAAATCTCTGAGAGATTGTGATTGATGTCGTGATGATATTTAGGGCAGAATGAGGTTAGTTTTGCCTGGGGTAGCTTGTCGCACCTTCATTCACTGTATTCTTAGGAGCGTCTTTCTTGCCAATGGTAAACCCCTTTATGCTGTCTGCTTCCATGTATGTCAAACAACAACAGACCGCATGTAGTACTGCCATGAAACTTAGCCCAGGGACTATCAAGACACAAAGAAGAACAACAGTTCTGTACGCCTCCCAGTCTCATAGAAGCTACCAACTTTAATTATAAATAAACTACCTACTTTAATTCTAGAGTCCAGCCAGCAGTATGGGTCACGGAAGCTAAAGAAGACTTGCTTATCTGTTGTAGCAAGGTCTAATTTTCCTAGATTTAAGGTTGTTTAAGCATTATGGAGATCCTAGAACAGAAATGGAATTACTTGCATAGTTACGAGTTACGTAAAAAAATAAAACAACTAAAAAAAGACTGGATCCTTTGTCATATTCCTGATCCTGAAGGGTGGCAAGTCTGTTTTAAGAGGGAAAACAGAGTGCCCTCTTTGAGTGTGAGCACATCTGTTCCGAGGGCATGCAAAGCGGGTCCTAATCCAGGCTGTCGCTCCTCAGGCAGTGCAGCCAGGGTGGGGCAGCTGTAACTGAACAGAGTGGGTTGCATCAGTGGTCCCATTCAACCTGGGATCTGTTTGGTACCCCCTGAATGTCTGTGTTTCCCAGCGCAGTGCAGTGTACATACCACAGAACTATATAATAAGTGGTACATACTGTACACGTTAGCTGCTCTTTTTGACTGGATCGCTCCACTTCCCGACTGGTCAACTAATC
This sequence comes from Ilyophis sp. 1 JC-2022, assembly GCA_022702515.1. Classification (NCBI taxonomy): domain Eukaryota; kingdom Metazoa; phylum Chordata; class Actinopteri; order Anguilliformes; family Synaphobranchidae; genus Ilyophis; species Ilyophis sp. 1 JC-2022. The sequence goes on along the minus strand of CM040399.1, from coordinate 48,106,172 downwards.
CAGGGGGCTGGAGGGAATTAAGCCTTATTGTTGTAATCAATCAGCTGCGATCTCAAAACTCTCCTTATTTTCTCTCTCGTTTATGACATGTTAATTATGCTGCTGTGAGCTGTAACAAGAACAGTCAAGGAATGCTTTCTACTGCCCTTTTTCACCCCTTGGTGAGCTGAGCACGCTTTTTAAAAACGTTGAGCCTCGTTGTGAATTGCCAGCAGGCCTGTTTATGGAGATGTTCTTCCGTGGTATTCACTTTCTGGAGCGAGAGGCTTCCTGTTGCCAGGAGTCTCATGAGACCATACGAACACACAGATTAAAGCATTTGGTACAGTCATTTAAAGGGATTGTGCCTCCGGCTGACAGCTTCTCCTTGTGTCCATATATCCTCATTTCAGTGAAACCCCTTACAGATTTTACCACTCGCTGCCTTGTGTTCAAATTCAAAGCTTTTCACTAAAGCCACAAACTTTTTGAGTACGTGGTAAGTTGGTGAATACTAGATTGGATAAAGAAGAATAAAGCAGCCCATCAGCCTTTTGAGGGTAGTAGTGATATGAGGGTTATACTGGAATTCAGGAGCACAAGCGTACAGTGACTGCTTTATGAAGTTTTTAGATATGAAATTCTGAAATACTGTCTTAGATAAGCATAGCAGTGACACTTCAGTGGGTTACTTTATCTTGGTACTAAGGAATAATGTAAGGCCAGCAGAGATGGAGGTAGAGAAATAGCATGTACATTCATGCTTATGATACAGGTTATACAATGGATAATATTCAAAATAATAAATGAAATGTGTCATAAATGAATCCCGACAAAACAGGACTAAAGCAGCTCACGTTCTGGTCGAAAGGACACACCACGATGCACTGCAGGGCCATTGAGATCGTCTTCTGGGACAGCGTTCGATTTACAGTGGCGTTTGATTGGGTCTTTTAACATTGTGTCATGTGAGACCATGCACGGGCAATGACTCACCACATGCACCTAGTCACATGCTGACCATGCTCATGTCATGCACAGCTATTTATTCACCGTTCTCTGTCTCCCTTTCCGTGTAAGACGCTGCTCCAATCCGGTGCTTAGAAGTTTCTGTTTTCATGCAATGATTCATTTTGAAGAAACTTTCCTCACTATGGAAACTTTCCAAGGTGAAGGCAAAGATTAAAACCAGCAGTTCAGACATAAACCATTAGACCTGGTCTAATAGTGAAAGGCACACTTCTCTGAATCTGCCTCTGAGAATCAGAGAACCAGCGTCTAAGCCAGGGATGGGCAACTCCAGGCCTAGCGGGCCAGTGTGTATGTAGGTTTTTGCTGCCACCAGGTAACAATTATTTAATTAGCCCAATCGTTTACAATGTTAACATTACATGATCTGATATTTTAACCTACATATCCGCAATATGAACAGCGGTTCATGAATGTTCTTGTGCCGGTATTCGTGTATTTTAGCGGTTTATCATTCTGTAATTTGCGAGTGAATCAGTGATTGTGTGGATGACTAATTAGCTGATTGAGCCGTGGTAACTGCTGGCAGTAAAAACATGCATACACACCGGCCTGCGAGGCCTGGAGTTGCCCACCCGTGGTCTAAGCTATTAGGCCCATAGCATTCCTATTTTCTAAGTGCTGCTCCCAGACTGTAAGGCTTGAGATCCCTGGAGATCTGACCATCTGGCTTCTAATACCACCCCATATGCTATCTCAAAGGTAGATGGAACTTGCCTCTTCGTAACTATTTCTGCTTTTAGTTTGGCATGCTGTGTTCTCTTATACCACTGCTTTTGGGGTGTTTGTGCCACCGCTGTCTCCAGATTGAATGTGCTCAACAATGTACACAGTTCACAGACGAAGTAGAGAAAGAATGACCAGAATGCAAGAACGCTCGAGTCTCGGCAGGAGTTAACCGGCTGTCTGTCTGTCCCATCCGGCTCTCCAGGACCTGGTAAATACAGCTGCAAGCACCTTCTTCTTCCTCCTTGCCTCCGTCGTGCTGGCAGTGCTGAACCACAAGTCTGGAGCTGAGATTACCGCTGTGGTGAGCACAACCCACCCCTTCCCCTCCGCCCCACCCGTCCCCGGGTCCTCCGAGAAGTCACGGCCCCCGTGACCTTTCCAAACCCACGACCCCGTTCAGTGTGAACGCTCTACTAGTCCCTGATGCAGAGCGCTGATGGACTTAGACTGTCCGATAAAGTGCTTTCTTTCCAGGGATACAGGACTGGAGTACATGCCTCTCTCCGCCCGCTTCCTCACAAGCTGGTTGTCTGCTTCATAAGAGGCTTTTGAAGTCCTCTGTGACATACTTCCTCAAGGGAATATTCACTAGGGAGACCATGAACAATAGTGTATTCAAAACTACTCAAAATCTCACAAGGGAGACTATAAAATGATCTGGATTTTTGTGTCTCAGATGTATGCCTAAATCAGATGGACATGAGTAATAATGCATGAGTAACTGATTATATCAATCATTGGAAATATGAAAATCAACTGCAGACATATTTCAAGACTGCAGCAGTCATTGAACGTGACATCTGTAACTTCTATCTTTTTTTGACTAGAAACAGTTTTGTCGTACATAATCTATGGGTCACATTTCACATTCATTATTCACTCTTTGTCTAAAGTCTAGAGACATGGAAATATTCACTGCCTCTTAACAGCATTGCTGGCCCCTTTTGATGAAAAGGTTTCTTGGAAACGTGCTAGGTTAGCATTCGTTACTTCTCACTTTCGAGAATGTTCTGATTTACATTACGTACAGACAATGCCTTTATGCCTGTATTTCCACTGAAGCCAAGCTCTGAATGAAGTCAGACTATTTTAATAGAAAGCGATCCTAAATCCTAAAGAAAAAATAGGCCTGCAAGCACCTCAGTTTGGAAAGAGTGAACAGATGGAGAAAATGCTAATTAAATCTTTCTTTGGCAAAACTGTATTTCTTCCTCTTATTAGTTTTCAGCCATTCAAACTGTCAGGCATCTCCATAATTCTCGTTCAGTTTACTACTTCTGTACCACACCATGTTTTCTGTCTCATTAATACCTGTTTAACAGCTCTTCCGTGTATATTGTAGCTTTGTTCTTACTAGTATATGATGACAAATTAATTCTAATGATAATATTACATTAACTGAAAATGTATACCCTGCCATTTCATATCACATGTAGCTACACTGCAAAAAATGTCTGTCTTAACAAGTGCTTTAGTCTTGTAATGAGACTTAAAATCTTACTTCCTTTCTCTCAAGTATTAGCTTGTTTTAAGGTACTTTTTTGAGGAGCTTGAGAAATGAAATGATATTACCCCATTGGCAAATCTTGAAATGAGTAAAACTATCTCACCCCATTGGCAATCGTTTTGTTTTATTTAGCCAAAAAGTAGAAATAGAAATAGAACTTTGTGCCTAAATATAAGACTAAAGTGCTTGTTCAGATTGACTTATTTTTTAGTTTTTGTAGTGTAGTTCATTTCAGTCTTGGTCCATTATCTGCGGACAGGACTGGACCTTCTTTATAGTCCCTCTTACATGAATCTGGTTTGTTTCACCTATTTCACACTTCTTAATAATTTTCCCTTTGATTTAGAAAAGGGATAGAGTGTTGAGGAGCTGTAGATGTGCTTTGATATTTTGAACAGCGACTGTGTTTGAAATACATATAAGATGGTGCTGAGAGGCTTGCGGTACTGCTGTATATTTCTCTCATGTGACAATATTATGTTGTCTCTGCATTTATTTAATTTTTACACAGATTTTTATTGTATTTAATTTTACAATTGCCTATATTTGGATTTCCTGCCATGATCGAGAGCAAGATCGCAGTCAACTTTTGTTATACTCTAAAAATTTTAATCTAATTTCTACTTTAAGTAGACCATTTACACTTGATCATATTCTTTTTGTGGTCACATGACCTCTGAATAAGACCTTAAGACTACTTCCTGTATGTAATTTCCTGTGCAGATATTTGGCTTCCTGGTGATGGCTGTTTATGCCTTTAACACGCACCTGGCTGTGAGGCGCTGGCGCATGAGTGTGGGAAGCTCGAGCACCACTCAGACCGGCGAGTACAGACCAGCTCGCGCCGCATCGAGGAGTGAGACGGACGCGCGCCCCGAGCTCCAGTAACCCACCCAGCTCACAATGTCCCATCTCCCTGGCCTCTGCCTGTCATGTTTGTGCACTTAAACACGACAATGAAATAAGAACAGAAATAATAACAGTCGGAGACGGAACTGTGCTTTTTGGCTGCTTTAGTACTCAATCGACACACACCGTGTATCCATACGCACACTGACAGGCACAACATTAGAGGGGGGTATACCTACACTCAAATGTTCCATACATTACACTGCCCATTAACCCAGCCCTGGGAGTTGGATTTATTATAGCTTTTAGTGATATACTAAAGACCATCATGCAGGAATGACTTCTCATTCTTCCTCAATATATATTAACTAGCCTGTCACCCACACCCCCAGAGGCAGCCTCAGTGTGTCCAAACAAGCCAGTCTTATCCATCCTGGACCCACTGCATGCTTCTATGACAAAAATACTGTTTAGTGCTTGATGTCCTATCAAAGATGACCATTATTTCTTTAGAACAATTACGATAATGCGGATATCTTCGATAAAGATGATGAATTCTTATAGTGGAAGTTTTCCCAAAGATGGTGATGGATGACTGCTTTTTGGACCCATTCTGGAATTAAACCTCCCAGTGAATTGGTGTAAACCAATGGGTGGTTACTAATGAATACATCATTGATTATCTTGTGTTTGGTAAACCAGGTTTATCAACAGATATACAAAGCACAAAATTATACTGTTTAAGATGGATACAATTTCTTGTCTGTGGTTGGGAAGAGCTGGCTGATTCCAACGCAGACCGGCGAGTGTGAGCCACTGAGAAAGGCAGAACATATCTTGCCCTTATTAAATTCACATACAGTGTCTCGACAAGTATTTCTGAAGGTTGTTTGATGACAATATTTACAGGGAACATTTTTACCGTATAAATATCAAGTCTATTCGTTTTAAAACACTGCTGAAACAAATATGGGTTCAATTGCATTGATCACACATTTCTGCTCTAAACACAGCATACCGGTCTCACCTGGACATCAAAGGCTTCCTGAGTCACAGATGTTAGTTGTGAACGTGTGGTGCAGAACATTATCAGTAGCATAGCTTCAAAAACAGTAAAACTAGCATTAGGCATGAAAGTCAACTGATATCAGTACAGTGAAAATATATTATGAATAGTGATCATCAGTGGTTCCGAACCCTGCTCCTGGAGATCTACCGTCCTGAAGGTTTTCATTTCAACCCTAATTTGGCACACCTGATTCCACTAATTTGACATACCTGATTCCACTAATTTGACACACCTGATTCCAGCCCTTTATTTAGCAGGGTTTATATATTATATCAGAGGAGGTTTCTCTAAGACAACAGGTGAAGCAGTGCTTCACCAAAAAAAGGGGTGGAAAAAGAACATGCATATCACACAATCACACACACAACATAAGCTTTCTTTACTATTGAATCATCACTGACTTTCGACTTTCCCTTGTGAAGCTAAAAAAAAGTGCAAAAATATGCCTTGTATCTTCTTATATAGTTCTGTGCTTGTATCATGAAAAACAGCGCCAGCCTTTGACTTTTAAAAGGAACTTCAGTGAGGCACAGTGTCTGACTGCTTCACTTGACCATTAAAAATATAATTATGTTCACCGTCAATTTCGAGTTAAAACGCAGGACTAATATTATCAGATGACCTGTTTTGTGCGAAATATGGTAGGTAATTTACGGTGGGGAATTTTGATTACAAATTACGGAAATGCAGATTCGCTCAGGATTAAGAACACAGACGACCTCCACAAATCACATGAGGTCCCCAGGTAATACTACTCCAATGAATTGGGCATAAGACGATTCAAAATTATCTGAACGAAGCTATTTCAGCTATGGTGCAGGCAGATTTGAGAATTTTTCTATTGAATATGCATAGGTAATTAAATAATTTGGCTGCTAATAAATTAGTGTGTACATAACTACATGTCATTGTGTTCTATCTGGTGTTATTCATTTGAGAGAAGGCAGCTCAATTTAAATGGTACAGCCATAGTGCTATTTTCTGCCTATAGCTGATCAGTTGACGTGGTCAGTGTTAAACAACTCAAAAATGGCCTCGCTCAACAGGTAAAGCAGGGGTTCAATTTTCACAGGTAGAAAAAAATTGTGCGTTTACTTCACCAAAATTTTTTGGTTAGCAGCCGCCACTGATATCTATGCCTATATATTTTTTGCGTTGCATCTGCCTAAATTGTCCATCGGCCCACCGGGAAAACCCCCGGTACTCCAGATGGCCAGTCCGACCTTGGCTCAATGAGATCTCTAGCTGTTGACTGAGGTGCACTTTGTTAGTGTTGAAGTGGAAAACTACAAGACGGTTGATATACAGGAACAGGGTTGGGGACCACTGGTTACGATGAATAACATTCCCAATGCCACCTATGTATCAATTTCATTGCACTGCAACCTTTCCAGAGTTGAACTATTCAGCTAGAAATTTAAAAGAGACCTATGTATGGTCTGCACAGATAGTGTTATTATTATTATTATTATTATGCCAAGAAAGGACATCAATTATTTTATCTTATCATAAATGGTCACGATACATTATACATAATGCAAATGAATGCTATATATTCTAATGAGAAAGGAGTTTACTCTGAAAGAAAAAAGTGGTGATCATGTGATACATGCATAATTATCTGCAACAAAGCAGCTGTTGTAAATTGAAGGTGAGAGGAAATGTTTGCAGAGGTTGATATTTTGGAGTTCATACCTTAGGTCCTTTGGTCTAAGGTGCAAACGTGTGGTCTGCTCACTTCCTAAGTCAGTTTAACTTGAATGAATAATCTCTGCCCTGCATTGCCCCTCAGCTGAATTCTGTGTCTCAGCGAAGAGCATAATATGGTCAAACCAGGCCTTCTGCATCAAAAGGCGCTACTTCGTAAACGCTCAAATTATTTGCTGGATTTTATATTCATGTATGTTGCAGTGTATTTGTACGAAGTGCTCACTGTGAAATCGCAAACTCATAGCCTTCAGCTTGCTGTGTGAAGGAGACGTCCGGGAGGTGTGTGTGTGTGTGTGTGTGTGTGTGTGTGTGTGTCTGTATGTGTGTGTGTGTGAGCGTGTGAAAGCTTCAGGATATTATCCTGCTCTATTAAAAACCATTGACGTTTTATTGGTACGCTATAATCCCTCCGGACTCTGTTAATTATATGTATATGTGGGTTTTGATAAGGCTGGAGAGAGCCATGGGAGTGTAGCTAAATAGTATTTATTACAGCTCTGTGTACTGCGCAGTTTATGCACTTGGTTGTGTATGTGTGTAGGAACTTTATGTACCATAAGGATTTAAGTGTCTCACTTCACCCATGGTGCCTTAAGTTCGAGGCCACACCACTAAGAAATCTTGACAAGATAAATACCCCATGGTTCAGGTACAAGACATTTCTTTTAGTAGTAGAATTACTACATCACTATAATGGAGAACATAATTTGCATTGTGTGTTTGTGTACTGTTGAGTGTAATGATGGGACAATTCTAATCCCAAAGGTAATCCTAAAGGTACTGTAGGTACATACTGGATGCTGTGACGGCCTCGCAACATCAAACACAGGAAGAGGAGAGTCGGGAAGTAAACGGATGAACCAGTCTAGTCCTAAACTATTAATGCAATTAAAGGATTACAGTAATAGACCTTTGAATCAATTATGGTGAAGACTGTCAATGCTGACTGTAGACTTTGAGACTTTGACAAAATGTTTCAAAGACATTGTGCCGATGTGTTGATGGTGTGGCAATCGCTGTGGTGACATTGGCCATGTGACACTGTGACACTGTGCGTATAATGCCTGATTACACAAATGATTGTTTGTATGTGAATGTCTCTTTAATCAACGAAGGATATTTGTCAATATTTTTACCTTATTTTTTTCATATAATTTCTCTCATATCCCATTCATCAAACAAGACAACAGGCGATAACCTGTTAAGTCATAATTAACATACGTACTGTATATAGATTTGCTTATGCAAATGTGTTTCAAATGGACAATGATAGGTGAAATACACACATAATCATTCATAATATCACTGTATATATACTGTTTTTTTATATGAACACAAAGAGTCTTGACATTTAGAGTGTGAATTGTACCCATATTTGTTAAAAATATATCATAAGTTTTTTTCTTCCAGCTTGAAAATCCTGTTTTTTTTTTTTTTGGAAGTAAGCAAATACTATAAATCTTTTCTCTGTAAACCAGTGCTTTGATAAGCATTTTTATATTTATGCAAGTCCATGTTGATTTAGCAATGCTGATTATTTTATGGTTTTGCGACCAAAACAATCCTTTCTTTTAATAAATCAGTCTGACCATGATTTTGATTTTGACTTGTTGTGTTTTCTTGTCAAAAGGCACTTTTCTTTTTTTTTCTACAATTTTTTCATAAAATTATGTGTTTTTCACATGGTGTTCATAATTAAAATGTATGACAAGCAGTGTGATGCTGACCTTGTGTTGAAGATCAGAGCCATTTTTTTTTACTACATTCCTCGACCACGTTTACTTTGGAGAAAAACATGAAGATGCATTTCATCCTTTGGGTGAACTTTTATTTTTTTGTGTATTGTGTTAACAGAATGTTATTCGTGTGTTGTAGGGATGCCTTGGCCTTTACCACCCCCACCTTTAAGATGCAGTATACACACAAATTACAGATTTACAAACACACAGGCTTAAGAAACATTCAAGAAACATTTTCTCGAAAAATTGAGTGAAATAATAAACTTCAAACTACACTCAAATTGTGCTGCGTCAAAATAATTCAAAGATTTTTAAGCCATTTGTAGTGCAAAATGCATTCGTTAACAGCTCATAGTTCATCTGGTGGTTCTTCCCCGTGCTTGAAAAAAAAAGAACAAAGAATAGATAAGTGTTTGAAAAGGGAAGGTGATCAGGCAGACTGTCAAGACACACATTTTAACACATTAGCCACGTGTTGATAAGGTGATGAACTAGTTTATTACATTTTATAATTTTCCTTTTCATATTCTTACATCGACACATCATGGACAATCCAAATCTTATTTTCTTCTTCAAAATCTCTATGATTTGTTAGTCTAGCTAGCATCTAAGTCTAAAACATGTAGAAACCTGTATTTATTAAATAAAAATTTAATTGTCTAGGTTTTAATTTCATCCACAGGGGTTAAATAAATATCAGATTAGTCTGTAGAGAAATGACCTGGTTATTGGGAGAGCTGGGTATCGCAGAAACAACAAAAATTGTGCCACTGTCCCAATACTTTTGCATTTAACTGTAGATATATTTTTAAAGTGCAGGCGTTCAGCTTTAATTTGAGTGCTTTTACATCCATATCGGGTGAACCGTGTAGCAATTGTAACCCTTTTTATGCATAGCGCTTTATACGCTTTGTACATAAACTTAAATACATCATATTTAATATTTGGTTGCATATCCTTTGCACTTCCTGATGCCTGTGACCCAACCACATCAAAAGACTCTTGATATTTTATTTCCAGGTACTCTATCATCACTCTGTTGCCAGATATGCAGTAGAAATTGATGGATCACTTTAACCCTTAGATGCATAATGGGGTCAAAAATGACCCCGGGGGTTGGTTTTCTTGCAATATCTTTGTAATGAAAAGTTTTTATCATTTCATATTCCAGGTATTCCTCAAAAAACTTGTTTTTGACATCAAGCCATTTGCATTTTAAGTTACCTTTCATACATTTTAAGACATTTTAGTTTTTGTGTCACTACACTAAGCTTCCATAATGGGGTCAAAAATGACCCCAATGCATTTTCTATGGAATCTCATAGGAACCAAAGAATCTCTTTGATTATTATCAACTGCAACTGTCAGGAGTACATCCAATGTCAGTGGTGTCACCATTCAGGAAGATATTTTTACACAGCAAGATCTGATAAATGTAAGTATTATCTTGATTTTTTTACCTCTAAATATATTTGACGTCATCAAATGTATATGTCAGCATATTGTCACATTCATGACTATTGTGTGAAAGAGTATAGTGTTATTATCATGTACCATGAAATTAGCATGCTTGATAACACTAGCTAACTAAACTAGCTAACATTACTGCATGTGTTGTGGTTGTGTTGTGGACAATTGAGTAACTTTTTGCGCGTAAAATGGAGAGGCATACTCTTACTATGATATTTCTGGCTTGATTGTAATAAAATGTAACCTGTTAGGTAGCCTATTATCCTATTATTGATTATTTGATGATAGGTATAGCTTTCATTAGTATGTATTGCTGTATGACTAGTTTTACATAGTATGCACGTGTGTGTGTGTGTGTGTGTGTGTGTGTGTGTTTGTGCATGCATGTCTGTACATTTATTTATACAGCTACATATTGATTGATAGGTTTGTGTGTCATTCAAAACATTCTCTTCTTTTTATGTTTCCTCATCTAGAGTGACATGGCTGCTAGGTTTTCTGCAGAAAAGAGGACCCAGACCCATTGTCCACCTGGAGGTGTCGGTCCACCTGGAAATCCAACCCTCCTAACTGAACAGGACCAGTCAGACACAGAAGATTCCTCCACGTCCAACAGTTACCTCCCACCCAGGGCAAAACACCAAGCCATAATATTCTGAAAAGTCGGTCAGCGCCTGCACCTGGGCTTACCACCGTCTCACCAAAAGATGCATGGAAGCTGTTTATCACTGATGATATCATAGAAGAGCTGCTGAAGTGCACAAACTTGGAGGGACGGAGAGTAGCAACAGCTAGAGGAAAAGAGTGGAAAAATATCAACAAAGATGAACACATGGCCTTCATTGGATTGACCCTTCTTGCAGGAAGTGAGAAGAACTGAGATGTATCAATCTGTGAGCTGTTTGGGAATCCTTTTCATGTACAAGGCTACTATGTCAACTGGAAGATTTGAAGATATTCGTTGTGTCTTGCGCTTCTATGACAAGAGGACCAGAGCCCACCGACTGGAAACAGACCATATGGCAGCCTTCCGCTATGTATGGGACCTGTTCCTAGTGAACTGCAGAAAGAAAGAAATCCCCAGTGATTGTGTCACTGTGGACGATCAACTTGTGCCATTCAGGGGGAGGACCAAGTTTCTGCAGTACATGCCAAGCAAGCCCGCCAAGTACGGCATAAAGATCTTCTGGGTTTGTGATGCACGCATCCTCTATGCAATTGATGGGATGGTGTACACGGGGAGACAACCAGGGGAAGAAGTTCAGAAGAATCTGGGGATATGGATATGGAGATTCACACGCACGCACGCACGCACGCACGCATGCACGCACGCACGCACGCACGCACGCACGCACACACACACACGATATGATTTTATTTCATGCCTGTTCTCATGTAGTAGTCTCTATGACAATGTAGCCTACCACATAACCCTATACTCATGTATATAGACTGTGTGTGGAATTGTTCTATAATCCACCAGATTCGATTTTCTATTGCTGTTTTGTGTCAATGGAAGTTTAGAATTCAGTGGTTTAGAATAGTTTTTAGGATGGCTGTGTCTTTTTGTTTAATTATCTAAATGTTCATAAACTGTTAAAAAGATGAAATATTTTATAAAACATGAAATCATTCTTGTGTGGACCAAACTATAATAAAAATCATTATTCTAAATGGAGACGCATACACAATCATTATTCTTAACCAAAACAATGGAAATATCATATATTTATTCTATAAAACACATAGATTCTAATAGGGGTCATTTTTGACCCCATCATGGAAGAGTGTAGGGTCCAATCACTCATGCATCTAAGGGTTAAGGGTTGTTTCTCCTGACTCATTTTCCTTTTGAACTCTATGGAAAAACTACACCTTTAAAAATTTAAGGTCAGGAACTACACCTTTAAAAATGTAAGCGCTAAAATTAGCTCCTCCTACAAGTGACGTACCAGGAAGCGCTTATTTATCAACGGAAGAGTTACTATCATGGCGATTTCACATCATTCAGAGTGTTGAGCAAAGCTGAGCTTGGGAGGCCCGTGAGATCAGATGGCAGTGTCTTCTCGTTACATCAACCAGTTTAGGAGGACTCTCGCTCACATACGTTCCACAGCCGCTGGTTGTTTGAATCAGCAAATAAGCTCTTGTCAGAAACCTGTATACCGACCGTGCACATGGATTAACACGCAGGCGAGACTTCTAAGCAGTAGGACGCCGCAGAATTGCACAAGTAGGTGCACAAAGCACCGCGATTTCTTCCTTGTATTTATTTTCTGCTTCTGAATTAAATATACCACACGTGTACGCTGACGTGACATAGTCAACGTTGAGACTCACTATGAACATGTTTGACATAACTAACGTTACGAAATATAAAATGGCTAATTGTTAGCCATCGCTTAAGTAACGTCAGCTCCTTGACCAGCTAAACCGGTCCTCCAACATTTTGTGTGCCTATTGGAGCTAACTTCTAACATTTGCCCGTCTGTGCATGGCCTGCTGGCTTTTACTAACTAGCTAACCTTGTCATAAAATTTATTTTTACCCTGAAAAATCCCCGACTTGTGGTCTGTTACCACGACGGCACCGTCGGCTACATGTAGCCTATCCTATGGCTATGATAACTTATATATAGGCCACTTTTTAGTTAATAAAACTCTAAAGTAAGCTGTTAAATATATTGTGAGCACAGTGGCTTACACTAACGTTAGGCTGACTAGTTCACTATTTTTAGTAGGCTCTTTTTCTGTCAGTATAAACCAAAGTATTTTTTTTAATGATTATTGTTTATGTATTTATTTTAGTATGAGCCGAAGTGTGTCTCCGTGGCGCAGCATGTAGGGACAGTAGCTACTCTCTCGTGCTCTTTGCGAGCACTATTGGGGTTGTCCCCTGGATTCTATGACCTAGTGGTGCTGGGGTGTCTTTCATGATGTGAAATGATAGTCTACGACTTCAGTAAACAATTTCAGGCTTAAGGAAGTTAAATTTTTCATGAACTAAAAAGTGGCATGTTTAGTCCCAAAGTTATAGCCATAGTGCGAAAATCGTGGAAGCAGATTTCCCTAAAATCTTTCCGAGAATGTAGTCGGGGATATTTCACTGTAATAAATTTTATGATCACGTTAGTTATTGCTTCCCTTTGCTTTCATTTGTCAGGACATATCGCTCTGAGAATAGGCTATAATGATGTTGTCTTCTTCTAAAGGGAAATTGGTGAGAAACGGGGAGGAGAAAAGATTAGTGGTAAGAGCATCTTTCATTTATTTTTTGTTTTGTTTAATATGGATAGGACGTGTATTGGGTCATTACTGACAGCTACCTGTAGGTTAGGACCCTGTAACTCAAATCACGGTCCTTGAGAACTGCTGGTTTTCCACCCTCTTTTTACCTGGGGGTCTGGTGTAAAGACAGGCTGGCCAATCAGCAATCAGTGGCACAAATTGTTCAGTTTATTACCTGGGAGAAAAGCAAACCAAGGTTAGTTTTTGATTTGAGGGTCAGATTTGAGTATCCATGTGTTAGGGCAGGGGTAGGCAACCCTGGTCCTGAAGTGCGACATCCAAACCTGCTTTTAATTAATCAGGTGTAATTAATAAAGGTAGCCATGTGCTGGAGGCAGGGGCGTTGCACCACATTCTGGGTCCGGTGCAAATGCAGTCTGTGGGCCCCCTTCCCAATGCAAACTGTTCTGAGGGCCATTCCCTGTCTTGGGGCCCTGGGAAGTCTGTTCCACTATTCCCCCCCCACTGCAACGCCCCTGGCTGGAGGCACTCAGTTTCACTATTCACAATATTTAAGATCAGACTTTTTATCATCCATCAAACTATTGTGATCAAGCTCAGTTGGAACCGATAACAGAAACGCCACCGGCACTCCAGGACCAGGGTTGCCTACCCCTGCATTAGGGTAATCTACATAATCAATGCAAATTAACATGAACACGTACTGAAGCCTACTGGTGTGGAATCCACGGATGCTATTATAATTCAGACAAGAGATTTTAAATATTTATATGTTGTAATGTTTTAAGTTATAACGTTATATTGTTTTTTTCAGATATGTATTGAAGGGAACATCGCCAGTGGGAAGACAACATGTTTGGATTATTTCAGTAAAACGAATGATATAGAGGTACATGGTCCTCGCAAATTGATCAGATTTCAATTTATTTAGAAGTAACTTTTGTATTTATAAGTAAGTTTGTATCCCTAATTAGATCAAGGTTTTTAATGTTTTTTTTGCCTTACTGAGAACACTGGGATTACACTGTAAGCAGTAAACAATTGACCGCAATTTGTGGAGCTCATTCGTGATGCATTCATATTTTAAAAGCATATATTAAATTGATGAATACTGTTAGCTCATGGCAAAGAGGTACATTATATGGAAAGGTGCATGTTTGGAAGGAGATAATAAGTCAGGAGATGCAATATGAACATGTGTGCTTGTTTTTATACTGTAAGCCTAAGAACTTAAACAGGACGGTTCCATGATATTATTTAAACAACATTCAGACTAAATTTTAAAATATTTGTTCCACTTCCAGGTACTGACAGAACCAATATCTAAATGGAGGGATGTTCAAGGGCACAACCCTCTGGTAGGTCTGACATGGAAGTGATTTAATTTCAAGCTTATTTAATTATTTCCTTTTACTGAAGGCACCTCAGTTTTTGTGCTTATATTAGAAATGTGTACGTACGAATACATAGAACATTTCAAAGTCGAGTTGTGCTGAGTTTCTGTTGAGTTTTGAAGGGGGTCATCATTTGTCCATTCGAAAAACATTGTATCTGTGTTCATTATTTGTTGACTTATGGTGGGTTGTTACGTCGTGCTGATTTTGTGTGTAGGCGTATATGTTCTGTAATGGTGGTGGTCTGTGGTTTTCCATAGGCTTTGATGTACCAGGACCCGTCTCGATGGGGGCTCACCCTGCAGACCTACGTACAGCTGACCATGTTGGACCGTCACCTCTCCTCAGTAGTGCGTACTTCACCTCTTCTGATAAGGATGTGGTCTCGACCGAGTCCTGTGTGTGAGTGTATGAGAGTCTGTGTGAGGGAGAGAGCTTCTTTTTTATTTTAGGCCAACTTCAACTCATTTCATAATCTGTCATGTGTTCATCCTTTCTTCTTCAGTCGGCTCCTGTGAGAATGATGGAAAGATCCATCTACAGCGCCAAGTACATCTTTGTGGAAAATCTTCACCGAAGGTATTTTTATTGTGAGAATTAAATGTAATGTAATTTAGTGCCGTTTTGTGCCTGTGAGGTAAATGCAAGACTCCTGTGTCATATGACAACAGAACATTTTCAGCTTTTATTGAGTGTTTTTCAGTGAGCTTTGACCTGGGGGGGGGATACTGCGAAGCAGGGTTACTGAGTTAACTGGATAACTGCGCTGAGTAAAACCCGGAACCCTCCCAAATGTGGATCAAGAACTGAAGTAAAAAGAGCTCTTCTGGATTTTACTCAGTGCAGTTATCCAGCTGAGTAATCCTGCTTCGTAGTATACCCCATGGGGACTGTATCACAAAGCAGGATTACTGAGTTTGCTGGATAACTGCACTGAGTAAAACTCAGGACCCCTCGCAAATATGGAACATTGAGTAAAAGTAAAAGAGCTGTTCTGGGTTTTACTCAGTGCAGTAATCCCGCTAACTCAGTAATCCTGCTTCGTGATACAGGCCCCTGGTCTTTTCAAGGCTCTCCTCAACATGTTTATATTTTCCAGCGGGAAGATGCCAGATGTGGACTTCGCAGTTCTGAGTGAATGGTTTGATTGGATCACTCAGAATATTTTCATTCCTGTGGATCTAATTGGTAAGCTGGCTTGCAGTCGATACAAAATATCACTTGAACTGGCGTTGCGGTGTGCTGCTATGGCAGTGGCTGGTAATTAGTGTGACTTGATTATAAACATGAGTTCCAAATCCCCTTAACTAGCCCGTATTCAGGCCGGAGTTTTCCATCAATCTGATAACACAACGTACCGTTTGAAATTGTTAAAACTCATGATTCTTTCTCTGTAAACTATTTTACGATTCCAATGGTATAGCGAACCTTTTTTTGTAACATGACACAAAATAGGCTTGATAAAAACAATGATTCCGTGCATTCTATGTGTTCTGGAAATCCACAGGCGACGCAAATCCTTATCCCAGCAAAAAAAAAAAACTGAGCTTCTGTTACTTTGTTTCAGTAATACAGAGTAATTGGAAAATAAACTCCTTAAGGTTACCTTACAGAAGAGTCTTGTGTTCAAAAAGGTGGTGCTTGAGAAGGGGTTAAATATGGCCTAGGTTTATGGCATACTGTCAACAAATTCCCCCAACAGTTTTTGAGTTAATTTGAAAAAAATATTGAGTTTTGAGCTCAAGCTTATTCAACTAAAAAGTGCAAAGGTGGAAGATCGAGATCTGCAGAAAAGTGTTCATGTGTATGTTGTACAGTGATAGAATCACAATCTTTCACTCCAAGCAGAAAGTGCTTTTAAATTCCCTGTATGCTGTCAGAATCAAGGGGCGGTTTGCACAGTAAGGTCATTGTTCTTTTTGGACTAGTTTACCTGCAGACTACACCACAGATCTGCTATGAGAGGCTGAAGGAAAGGTGCAGGGTGGAGGAGAAAACGATTCCCATGGTAAGTGACCGTTCTTTTACTGCAGACTGTGTTACCCTTCTTATATTTAGTGGGTATTTTCTTTTTAACCTTTTGACTCTTTTAGGAATATTTGGAAGCAATACATCAGCTCCACGAAGACTGGCTGATTAACAAGACATCATTTAAAGTCCCCGCTCCTGTTCTCGTAAGTGACTTGGCCGTGAGGGCATTACGTTTGATTGACCATGCTGCTTGGATAACTGATCTTCGTCTATGTAACTGCATTTGTTACATTGCAACTGCATTTGTTACATTGCAACTGCATTTGTTACATTGCAACTGCATTTGTTACATTGCCTGTTTTGAGGACTTCATTTAATAATAAATAATAATAAAGGGTAAATTCTTCCCTCTGAGATTATAAAGGTACACTGTGTGCCCTGCTCGGTTCACCAAAGCTTTCATTGTCTGATCTATCTTGTGGATAAAGGATATAATACATTTTTATATCACTCAGTTTTCCGTTGTTTTCAGTCGTGTTTATGATTTACTTTTGAAATGTTTCTGCTGTGTTTTAGGTGATACCTGCAGATCATGACCTTCCAAAGATGCTTCGTCAATATGAGGAGAACAGAGAAAAAATCTTATTGGGCAGGAATGTATAATTCGGTGGAGATCTGCAGCAAATCTACTGGTTTCAGATGTGCTGTAATTTCTCCGTTTTTATTTATTTATTTTTAACAAATGAGAAGGTAAACTTTGTATTGTTACTGTTCAGTTCAGAAGATCTTCTGCTTATGAGTCATGTTGAACATGAATACTTTCACAATCTCATTGTCGTAGAAAGCAAACCTTATATAGACTGCTTGGATTTGTAAAACGTAAACCATGTTTCGTTAACGCTGTATGCTGTCATTCCACGACTGTACTTAACAAATGTAATGTATAGCTACCTGTCACCTCATGACATTAGTTTGCAGTCAAGTGCTTGCATAACCTCACAGAAGTAGCTCCTATAAAACAAGCAAACACGGTTCTTGGAGTATTTATTAAAATAAATTAAAATGGTTATTGATGTTACTAATAACCATAATTAAGTTATGAATAATTAATATGAATAACTTTTGGATTATTGTTAATGTTCACAAGGTATTACTTGTGAAAAACTTTGTATTTCCAGTCCGACAACTTGATCCCTTTTGTTAAGAGGACCAGAATTATGGGAATTGTCTTTCACAGTTTCTTATCATTTAATATTGTGGATTAAAGGTCTTTTAAAAAAAAAAAAATTAAACTTGAGGTTTTTTTTTCCTGCTATACATTGAAGAAATAAAAGGTCATTTATGTGCTTATTTATGTACTTGTCACTGCTGTCATTTCTATATATAAAATAAATAAAAAATTGCATTTGTCTTTCATAATTCCACAAGGATGGAGCTGACCTAAAATACTCTTGAAGCTGGGGATGACTCTGTTGTCCTGCTTAAATCTTAATCTCTTCTATTCTTTTCAAACTGTTTTGTCTGGAATGAGACCTAGGAGGGATCACTAAGATGGCCATATTTGCCAGCTTAGTTGATTTAGTTTGAGAAAATAGTTTGTGTTAATACAAAAATGAGATTTCCAACAGTGCATAACTGATTATACAAATGCACTGTACTGTATGTAAGTAAAATGTCCTTTATTCCTGATGTGATATAGCTGCAGTGGGAAGGTAAATTTCAGTAAAGCACAAGAGAGGGTTTGGGCCTTGATTTCAGGAGTCCATATTAAAAAAAATACAGATCTATTTTCTATCGCTAAAATGCTATTTTCGGCATATTAATGTGCTGGTCTGGTATTGAATCAGAGGACAGCTTGTGCTTGTTCACATTCTCCTTTGTAGATGGAGAGCCCTGCAATGGTGGTTGAGACCCTGTGAATATTATTTGATATTCTGAGGCTCGACAAAAAGTATTGAACCAACCTCCCAGGGTCCTCCAGCTTGTCCACTTGAATCCATACAGTATACATTTCCATTACCTGTGCTAGGAATGTGTCTTCCATACTCCACCTTAAAGAAATGGACATAGCATCAGTTATCCTGCACATGTGACTGTTTCTATGGAAATCTGAATCTTGTGTCTACGGCTGGGCTCATTTTACACAACTAAAGAAGAATGATAGTTCGCTCGCAGTTCTTGCTCTATTTGGAGCGTTCCTCTATTTCTTTCTCAAACACTTTCACCGGACGGGTAATAATGTAAGTGGAATATAATAAACAGGCCACAGATTCAGAATACCAATTCCTTTTAATTGATATGAATGTAGTTTGGTTCAGCCAGGACTGGCAAACGGAAGAACAATATGGTTACAGAAAACGAGATGTTTTCCCGCTGTGTATTTTAGTGTGAGAATGTATATTTTATCGTGAGACCCTTCCACAATCTCATGTGAAAAAGAGGTTGACAAAGAACATGTTCAAAAAAGGGTGTTTTAAAAACTTTAAAAAAAAAACTATCACGACCCCTCACACCTCTAAGACTTTCATCAAGGTATTCAGTCTAGTTGACCCCAAATCACAACCCCATAAACCGTTTCTGAAGAATTTCTGTCTGTAATATGCATTTAGCCTTTTCTGTCACTTGTATCTCCTCACATAATTTTAGGTTAGTCTGAGGACAAAATTACCAAAGACATCTGGTTGCGGTCCTGTCAGTGTGTGTCCAAGCAGAGAAGACTCAAGAGGCAGTTTATGAAAATCAAATCGGGATTTTATTGACCCAAACCAAAGTTTCAATTATTTACAGTGAGTCCAAAATTCAAATGCAAAAAGGAGGAAAAGGAAAATGGGAAAAGAACAGAAAATCTGACATGCAATCATCCTCTTGTAGCACGCTACAATGTTTTATTCAATAAAATAAAAAAACATCCTTTTTTTAAGATAAACGAAAGCTGCACTATAATGCCTTGACAGATCAGTTGTCGGCTATTGTTATGGCATTCGTATAAATCTTATCTTTTCTAATCTACTTGCCAATATCCCTCTGTAAACCCCTATATATCCCACAATTCCTGGACACTAATAAAAGCTCATTTTAGCGTCGGGCGGCGTTTGGCGTTTATCTCAGAGAGCATGCTGCAGTCACAGAAACCCTGACAACAGACTTGCTTTTGAAACGGATGGAACCAAAGAAAAAGTTCACGTGGAAAGCGACCCAATGTTCACCTTTGTGCACTTGTGACAAACAATAATCAAACGAGGACATACAATCCCAGTTAATACAGGACCACATTCTCTCCAAACAAGCAGGCACTACACCCGCCGCCTGCACGACATGTGAGTAAGACCTTGGCTTTTACGATCCTCTAGTTTCTATCTCGCAGGGTTCCTTATAGGGACAGAAAACAAGTTGTTTAGAATGATAAGTTGATGACAAGCGCATAACGTTATCTTTACTCATAGCTTTTCTAATAGATCGTAAGTGTAGGCCTACGAATGTGCGGTTGTTTGTTGGGCCATCGCAAGTCTCCACAGTTGAAACTGCATTTGGGCGTCCACAGCTGTGATGAACTTGAGCATGAATGGTAAGAACAAATAAGCTAACTGGACTTAATACCGTTCGAAAGTCTATGTTGACGAGCCCCTGAAGGTATCTGAAAAATACATTCAGATAGGCTTGTTATTATTTTTGGTAGGCTAGTGGCGATAATCGTTTGGTGAAATAATGGCTTAATACAAACTCGATGCACAAGTGATAGCCGGCAAAATAAGTGACTAAAAATACAAATGGCCTGTTGTTAAATTAATTTAAATAAAACATCTCATCTACTTAACTCCTACACTACAATGATTCAGAAAAAAAGAATGAATATTAAACAAATATGCATTGCTTAATTTCCTGGAATTTACATACTGCATTCAGTGTGCTGTGGGTGTTGGAACCACTCTTCCCACTGCTGTATAACAAAATTGGAGCTAGTATTTTCTTGTCCAACTGGACAGCAACTTTGCTGATTGACAAATAAAAAAAACTAAATTCTAAACAAAATGAAGCAATAAATACATTTAATTTATGTTACCACGTTTATAAATGTGCATTTATATCCAGTTTTACTTAATTCCACTAATTATTGATACTTTTACATAAACTTCTAGAATTTGTAAGAGAAATTGGGAAGTATTGAAATTTTAGGATAAAATTTCCCATCCTGAATCTCTGTTTGCATTTGCTAGTGCAATACACTAGAGGTCATTGTTTGCTCTTCTATACTGTATTGGGTAGTTTCTTTTGGGCGTTTATTTTCTAAGCTCCATTTGAATAGTGACTAAAACAGTGACCCAGTGACCAATGGCAATATTTAATTTAAATAATAGTGTGATGTACTGCTACACGTATTGGACACTATGTGGCAATGACCTTTAAAATAGCCTTCGCTTCACCTGGCTTTGACTTTGCCGACCTTCCCAGCTTCAGAGGAAGCTTATACCAACTTCAGATTTCAAGAGGTTGGTCTCAGCCTTCTGGTGCAGTTAGCCTCATCATTGTGGCTTGAAAATCAGATCTGCTATAGGTTGTTGAAGGTCCAGGTCCCATATACATCTTTAATTAACCATGAAGGAATTTCCTCAGGGTAATGACACATACTACCCATTACATCTGTAAAATGTGAAAGTTATGCCCACATGTGATTTTCTAACATTTTCTCACATAACCTGCTTTATATACACAACGCTTTGGTTTCAAAGTACAAAAAAGCCTAGTTTTCTGGGAACTAGACTATACATGAGTATGGGCATTTAAACTCTAGAATCTACACAGATCATTTTTATACGAGAGTATATTAATTTAAATCAAATCAATATTTATTTATATAGTGTATTTCACAACAAGTTGTCACAATGCGCTTCACAGAAAAAACCCAGCCTAAACCCCCACAAGAGCAAGCCAGAGGCAACAGTGGCAAGGAAAAACTCCCTGGTGTAATTAGGAAGAAACCTTGGGAGGAACCCATTCTCCTCAGGTCGGCTCAGGGTCTAGATCTTAATGACCAGCATGGTCAAAACTGACTGGCAATATCCATGATAGTGGAAATTGCAGCAGCTAGATGGCAGTCCAGATGATTATGATTACACAATTGAATTTTCCCTGCTAAGAAGTAGGGTGGATCAAAGCTGGTCAGGTTAACTCTGGTTATAACCTGAATATAACTTCCTGATAATGCCCCCAGACGCCCATCGTCTCCCAGTTGTTGTTACTGAGAGACATGCTTTTTATCCAACGTGCTCTTGCTGGCTTGTCGGCTGCGTGGTCTGTCGTGTGGAAAACGGCTTCTGGCTCGTAGGAATACGCATGGCTCAGCTGCAGCGCTCCATTTGTGGGGTACCGATAGCATCATGGTGACAAGTTATGTTTATGTTATGTTTACAAATTACTGAGGATAAATATGGAAAATGTAGCCTAATTTATCAAACGCAGTTCAATAATAATAAGGAAGGGCTGCTAGCCCAAGCAGCTTCTTGCCCTGTAACACTGTTTGCATAACATCCATTCATCAGCTTTATGCTGTTCGTTTGTATATATTTTACCAAATGTAAGAACTGTTTACTGTGCCTTCCATAGATTTATACTTGTTTTTCATTTTCTGATCATAACTAGATGCATTATCCTTATGAGTTTTTTTTTTCCCCCAGCCAACTAATTCATAAATTTCTTTATATATGAAATTGAGATCTTGCTGATGTATTGAATAGGGATATTTTTCTTCAGCTGTCCGAGTACTTGATGACACCAGTCTTAGGAAACGGGTCATTATTTCCCCCCAGGAATGACAGAAAGATAAGACCCTTCATTGTCAGAGCATCGTTCTGGCCAGAGGACAAACTCCTTGAAAGTTGTAATTGAGAAATCGGCTGGATTGCACATCGGCTCCATTGAATAGAGATACTGTTTGGGTGCTTGCGTTACTCA